>CM014273.1:15837445-15875645 GCA_004135705.1 Alloteropsis semialata | reverse complement strand
TCGGACTCATAGCCGATGGTTTATTCTCTCAAATCGGACTGCCGTTTTATGTTGATCCGATCTGTTGGGACAAATCGGGGCCTTGGCCGATGAGTTCCTTGTTGTTTACTGATTAAACTCTACCTTGTCAATTTCAGGTCAAATTGACTGGCACGCCGCGAACCTCGAGATTTTGGACCTGCACTGAAGTGAAGCAAATCTTCCAGGCCACAGTGTTAATTTCCGAGAGTCAACGCCTGACTTTTCGGACGTCAACACATTTTGGCACGCCTGGTGGGACCAGAAAGCTTCTACGATGGCACCTGGAGACAAAGCAGCTGCGATCCCTACGATCACGATGGAGGATCTCAGTGATGAGCAGAAGAAACTCGTGGAAGCACAAATAGAAGATTTCAAAAACCTGTGCCTAGACTCATTCAGTAAAACTCTCAATGCGGTGATTAAGAAAAATCAGTTTCCTGTTCCTCAGGAAGCGTTCGATCGGATCACTGCCGAGGAAAGAAAATTCTTCCAAGATTTTGTTGATGCTGGTTTGAGTCATGCTTTGATTAACCAATCTGGAATATTGGTTAACACGGTGGTGGGACTGATTGCTCAATTGCTGGATGGAGCTATATTAAAGGATGCCCAGAAGGGACCTGCTTACTTTGATACTGGAGCTGCCGCAGCAATTAAGGATATCAAGAAAAAGATGACACAATTTACTTCGTCTACATCACCAGAAACTCACCCTGAGTGTTATGAAGCTCCCAAGATAAAAAAGGCAAAAGCTAAGGCGGTAGAAGGAGGTGAAGAAAACGAACAGGAAGAAGAATCGGAGGACAAGGAATATGGCGGAACTCAGCATATTGACCAGTTTGGCAGCCGAATTCCTGTTGTTGATGGCAAGATGGTATATCCTGTTTTCTTCAATACTGAAAATCCACCCAGGAACAAGGGAGTTGACAATCGGGAGCAGTCGATCGGACCTAATGAGACACCAGTCATAATGAGCCGTGCTCCGATTAGTCAGGGAAATTATATTCAGGAGGATTGGGCAGATAAGATTGCTGACGTCATGAAGAATTAGTTTGGTCTGAAGCCAAAGGGTCAATCTTATCTGTATCGGAAGCCGTATCCGGACTGGTTCGATACGTTGCTTATGCCAGCCCGATTCAGGATTCCAGATTTTTATAAATTTTCTGGACAAGGAGATGTTACCACCATTGAGCATATCAGCCGATACACAATTCAGTGTGGTGAAGTTGCATCGATTGATCCATTGAAAGTTAAGTTGTTTCCTATGTCGCTTTCTGGATCGGCCTTTTCGTGGTTTTCATCATTACCACCGAATTCTATTAATAATTGGGCCGATTTGGAAAAACAGTTCCATGCTTATTTCTTCATGGTAGTACAAGTGACCAGGTTGTCCGATCTGACAGCACTCCGACAGAGAAACGGTGAATCAGTTAGTGAGTTTGTCCAAAGATTCAGAGATGTGCGTAGCCGATTTTACTCGTTGAATTTATCGGAGGGACAGTTGGTCGATTTAGCATTCCAAGGATTGTTGCCTCAGGTCAGAGACCGATATACAAGTCAAGATTTTGAAGGCTTGGGGCACATGATTCAAAAGCTCTCTCAGCATGAAGGACGTGGCAATGACTATCGGAGAGAGAAATTCCAGAGGAAAATTGCCAACATTGAATATGATTCCGATGGGGAGAAGCTGAGGTCGATTTGGCTGAATGGACCAAGAATAAGAATTCCGTTGCCTGCCCATGGGTGAAGGTCGAGCAAGAAAGGTACAGTTTTGATGTCACAAAAGCCGATAAAATATTTGATTTATTATTAGCAGAGAAACAAATGAGGCTTTCCCCGAATCATACAATTCCATCTGCCGAAGAGTTGAAGAAAAAGAAATATTTTAAGTGGCATAACTCAGTTTCTCATCATACCAATGACTGCAAAGTTTTCCGCAATGAGATTCAATCGGTGATTGAAAAAAGAATTATTAAAGCTGAAACTGGCAAAAAACCAATGAAGCTTGATGGACATCCGTTTCCTCAAAATATGGTTGAGATCAGAGCACCTGACAGAAAAATGAAAGCCAAAGTCCTTACATCAGAGAATGCGAAGAAATCGGGAGCTGTTGACCCGTATTGCCAAGTAACGGCCGATGACGTGCAAAATCGGAGTCATCAGCATTATCGGGATGATCACCGACGTGGCGAGAAGACTAAAGTTACCTCGGGGCAGCTCATTGATAAATATATGCGCCAACAAGAAAGGGATCGGAGTCCTCTGACAGGGAGATTTGATAATGAAAATCATTGGGGATGTCCGTTCTTCAGGTTCTGTTGGAATGAAAAGTTAAGGCTTCCATCAATTTATGATTGTCCAGAGTGCAGCGATCAATATGAGAGCTATAGGGATTCAAAAAGGAAGCGTCAGTCTGTGCATGACCGATTGGAATTTGGGCGTCGATGCAGCTGGCATGATGAGGTAGCCTATCAGCAGGAACGTGAAGATTGGCGTGAATACCATAATCGGCGGGAGCATGAAAATCGGTGCTATGACCGATGGGACAATGATCGCCGAAAGTATGATGATCGCCTAAATTATAAAGCAGACCGTCTCTCTGTGTACGATCGTCTGGTGTACAGGAAAAAAGAAATTATTCAAGAGCCAGAAGACGCACAGGAATCGGAGAAGGAGGTCAAATCGGATCTACGTCCAGGGATCAATCCGCAGTGGTGTCCTGATGGTTTGACCAAGACTCAGAAGAGAAGGGTTCAGCGTCTCCGATTTAAAGAATTGTTGAAGGAAAAGTGTCAAAGAGATGACAATTCCAAGGTCTGGAAAGCTAAGCCTAAGCGAGATGATGATGGGCCATCGGCATCGGTGAACATGGTGTTTGTGCTGCCTGCTGAATACAATGTAAGTTCAACCGATGATGAGGCTGATGAAATTGAGGAAGCTATGGCGCAGTTGATTCTACAACCACAACAAGCTGTTTTTGACAAACCAGTTGATGAGAAATATCGGCATTTGAGGCCTTTATATGTTAAAGGATATGTTGATGGCAAGCCGATGACCAAGATGCTTGTTGATGGAGGAGCTGCTGTGAATTTGATGCCTTATACCACATATCGGAAGCTTGGCAAAGGACCTGATGATTTGATCAAGACCGATATGATGCTCAAGGACTTTGGCGGAAATCCATCGCCGGCTCGGGGGCATTGAATGTTGAATTGACGATCGGGAACAAGACTTTGCCTACTACATTCTTCGTCATCGACAGCAAAGGGTCCTACAGTTTGCTCCTGGGTCGTGACTGGATTCATGCCAATTGCTGTGTGCCATCTACCATGCATCAATGCCTTATTCAATGGCATGGGGATCACATCGAGACTGTCCAAGCCGATGAATCGGTCAGCGTCGCCACCGCTGATTTAACAGTTTGGGAGTTTGAAGGAATCGAATGCTTATCGGGCAGGAATTGGGAAGGCAATTTTATCCAAGTGTCCGATGATGGTTTAAAGCCGATCCTAGCAGTCGGCTCTGAGAGTTTGTATTAATGGATGATTTTATTGAAGATGAGGGTAAACTTGGTCAAGGGTTTATGTCGGCCGATGAGTTAGAGGAAATAGATATAGGTTTAGAAGATAGACCTCGGCCGACATATGTAAGTGCAAAGTTAGATCCTGAGTTTAAACAAGAATTAATAAAGTTATTAAAAGAGTATCATGATTGTTTTGCTTGGGAATACTACGAGATGCCAGGTTTAAGCCGATCTATTGTTGAACATCGGCTCCCGATTAAACCAGGGTATCGGCCTTTTAAACAAGCGCCGAGATGATTTAAACCTGAGTTGGACCAAGAAATAAAAGCTAAAATAACTCGGTTATATGAAGCTAAGTTTATTCAACCTTGCCGATATGCTGAATGGATATCTAATATCGTTCCTGTTTTCAAGAAAAATGGAAAGTTGCGAGTTTGTGTTGATTTCAAGAATCTTAATAAGGCGACTCCGATGGATGGGTATCCGATGCCGATTGCCGATATGTTGGTTGATGCAGCTTCAGGGCATTTGAAGATTAGTTTTATGGATGGTAATGCAGGATATAATCAAATTTTTATGGCAGAAGAAGACATTCCTAAAACTGCATTCCGATGTCCTGGTGCACTTGGATTATACGAGTGGGTCGTAATGACTTTTGGTTTGAAAAATGCTGGCGCTACATATCAAAGGGCAATGAATTATATATTTCACAAGTTAATCGGCAGGATTATCGAAATTTATATTGATGATGTAGTAGTGAAGTCCGATGGATACAAACAGCATCTGGCCGATTTGCGAGAGACTCTTGAATGTACAAGGAAGCATGGTTTGAAAATGAATCCTAATAAGTGTGCGTTTGGAGTATCAACCGGACAATTTTTGGGTTTCATGGTGCATGAAAAGGGAATTGAAGTCGGACAAAAGAGCATGAAGGCTATAAGAGATGCTGAGCCACCCACCGATAAGACGAGTCTCCAGTCGTTAATCGGTAAGATTAATTTTGTCAGAAGATTTATTTCAAATTTATCTGGGAGAATTCGTCCTTTTTCCCCGCTGCTGAAATTGAAAGCCGATGAAGAATTCGTCTGGGGAAAAGATCAACAAAAGGCGTTTGATGAAATAAAGCAATATATGATGACACCGCCAGTTTTGATTCCACCTCAGAGAGATAAGCCATTCCGATTATATTTGTCAACCGATGAATTGGCGATCGGGTCTGTTTTTATACAAGAATTTGAAGGAAAAGAAATAGTGGTTTATTATTTGAGTCGGAAGTTAATTGATGCGGAAACAAGATATTTACCGGTTGAAAAATTATGCTTATGTCTGTATTTTTCATGCACTAAGTTGAGGCATTATTTATTATCTTCTGAGTGCACAATCGTTTGTAAGACCGATGTGGTTAAATATATGTTGTCCATGCCGATGTTAAAAGGAAGAATCGGAAAGTGGATATTAGCATTATCGGAGTTTGACTTAAAATACGAATCGGCTAAAGCGGTTAAAGGACAAGTAATGGCCGATTTCGTAACACAGCATATCGGAGGAGAAGTTAAATTGGTCGATCCGATGCCTTGGACATTGTTCTTTGATGGATCTTCGTGTGGTCAAGGATGTGGCATCAGAATCGTTATTGTTTCGCCTCGGGGGGCAAATTTTGAGTTCAGTTATCCGTTGGATCCGAGTTTTACCAACAATCGAGTTGAGTATGAAGCATTGCTTAAAGGATTGAAATTGTTATTAGAAATCGGAGCTGAAGCTGTTGAGATTTTTGGAGACTCCCAGTTGGTGATTTCTCAGTTAATCGGTAAATATGAATGCAAAGATGATGTTTTGATTTAGTATTTTGATGAATGCCGCGATTATTGTTGAGGGAATTTGTGATGGTCAATATTGAACATATCCCCAAGGCTCAAAATCAGGAAGCTAACAATTTGGCACAAGCTGCTTCTGGCTATCGGCGTTTTCATGAGATCATGACGATTGAGCTAGAAATCGGAGATTGGAGGTATGAGATTGTAAATTATCTTAAAGATCCATCACAAAAGGTTTCCAGGAAATTAAGATTCATGGCTGTTAAATATGTGTTACTTGATGATCGATTATATTATAAGACGATTGATGGTGTCTTGCTCCGATGTTTAAGTAAATCGGAATCCAAAGATATGATGGATGAAGTGCATGAAGGAGTTTGTGGTGCACATCAATCGGCTTATAAAATAAAATGGATTATTCGAAAAGCGGGTTGTTTCTGGCCAACGATTCTGGAGGATTGTTTTGAATATTATAAAGGTTGCCAAGAGTGCCAGAAATTTGGGAATGTGCAGAAAGCGCCTGCATCAGCCATGAATCCGATTATCAAACCATGGCCTTTTCGAGGATGGGGAATTGATTTGATCGGACAAATTTATCCATCATCGAGCAAGGGTCATAAATTTATATTGGTGGCAACGGATTATTTCACTAAATGGGTTGAGGCGATTCCTTTGAAGGTTGCCGATTCCAAAAATATGGTAGAATTCGTTAAGGAGCATATTATATATCGGTTTGGTATTCCTCAAACCATCACGACCGATCAGGGAACTATGTTTATGTCTAACAAATTTCAAGATTTTGCTACCAGTATGGGTATTAAATTACTAAATTCTTCTCCTTATTATGCGCAAGCCAATGGTCAAGCAGAAGCATCAAATAAAAGTATTATTAAAATCATCAAGCAAAAAATTGATGAACAACCAAGGCGATGGCATCTAACGTTAACCGAATCGTTATGGGCATATCGGATGGCCTGTCATGGATCTACCAAATTATCCCCGTATCATTTAGTTTATGGACACGAAGCTGTTTTGCCTTGGGAGACTAAAATCGGATTGAGGCAGATATTGGAACAAGGAAACTTGACCGCTGATGAATATAAAAGTTTGATGAATTTTGAGTTGGATGATTTGGCTGAAACTCGATTGAAGGCGTTGGAGAATATTGAGAATATAAAAGTTATTTGCTTAAGGTGTGAATCGGAAATGAAAATTGGAAGGATAAGAGAATCGTACCATTTGGCTTTTCTTCGGCTTCTTTGGATCTGGAATCTTAGTAAGGACGGATTTTCTTTTGCCTTTACCATCCATAATCTCCTTCAAAGATGGAGCGGTAGAACCGATCCTTGGATACGGAGTCCTAATGGCGTATTGGATCGGTTTGCCACTGATGCTCACCGTTGGCGCATTCTCTTCGACTGGCTGTTAAAAGATGAAATTCAAATTATGAACAGTTCATTTTAAAAGAGATGAATGAGAATGGGGAGAATTCAAAAAGACTTACAGGATTTTCCATGGCCTCAAAATCGGAGTCTATGAGGGTGCAAAAAGTGATAGCCGGGAGTCTGAATATGTGAAGGCGTAATTCTTTCCACCAATTTCTGAAGATCCTGGATGAGAAGCTGGTGCATAGCCATTCTGGTATTTCAAAATTGGCTTCGGGGACAAGTGATAAGATCCTATCCATCTCTAGGGATGTTGAGACCGATTCTCTGTGCTTTATCTTATTGGAGAAGTAAAGGCCGATCGGGAGTTGACCGAAACCCAATTGACGAGCTGCTACTGATGGATTGTAAAATTCATAAGATGAGATTTTGCGGCCGAATACAATGTTGCTTCCAAGGATGGCCGGTGTAATGAAGGATTTCAGAATCGGCATGATCGTTGCAAGATCATTCTGGATGTTAAATAAGGGCAGCTCGTAATTGCGATCGGGATCGGCGTAGGCGAAATAGTCAAAATGCTCCGATGCAATCCCATGGTAAAAGCTTTCAAAATAGGTGGCCATATTTTTTGCGTCGAGCCTTGACCCAAAGCACGATGATGCTGCTTCTCCGAATGATGTGCATCGGCGATAGGATATATCTTCTTCTTCTGTATAATAATTTGGGAATTGATGATCCTTGAAGTTAAGTTGAAGGGCGGATCGGAGCTGGGTATGCAGCCATAATTGGATAAACCACCAAGGGCCTCCGATATGTCCAACTGCTTGGCCTTCCGATAGCTTGACCGATACTTGTTGAAGCAGATGATAAACTGCACCAAGGAGGAGACGTCCAAGTGGCACCGATCCGCCACGAGCTAAAGCTTCTGCAATCGGTTGCATGTTTGATGTGGCACCAAGGGTCGGTCCGCAGAATACAAATCTCTCTAGCCACATATTAAGAAAAGCTGCGTGCTCTCTGTCTCCAACTGTGCCAGTTTTGTTGTGATCGGCGATGTATTTCTTCCAGCTTTTGGAGCCCGTGCCGACCAATCTGTATTCCAACTCACGAATAAGTTTCCTGGGGTTGGAATTGTCTACGGTGTCGAGGCCGGTCAGCATGTGTACATCCATTAAAGTTGGCGTCATTGGACTGTGGCCAAACAGATAAGCATTGAGGGCATCGGACCAGAACAGAGAGCTTGCGGCCAGAAGGTTTTCATTTTTGGCCATATCAGCAAGAGATAGAGTAAGGCATTGGTTTATGTTCTTTTCATCCCAAAAAGCCGATTTGGCGGCTTGCATTCTAAGGAACCAGTTCCTCCATCCTGGAACGCTGCCAGGCCACGATCGGAAGGAACCGGTCCAATCGGCGACTTGCAAATCCGATCCTTTGAAAGGAAGTCTCTCCGATTCCATATTGATAAGGTCCGTCGGATCAGGGTCACCCATCGGACCCAGGTAGTACCCGGCCTCAACATGGGAGACGGGGATAACCAGATTGTTCTTAAGATGCTACAATCGGAGAAATAAAATAGTAAATGCAGGGATTAGAGGCTCATGCATAGTTCTGGAAAGGAAATGCAGAGAATAAATGGAAATTTTGAGTGATTTTTACCTCAGGAACTTGGTCAGTGTCTGCCTTATCAAGAGGAGCCGCCATTGTTAAGAGAAATGGATCTACAATGAACAGTAATACGAAGAGGGAAAAATCTAAGGGATTGTAGAGGAATACATTAAAGCGCAGATGCGTGGTATGAATCATATGCGGAAGAGTTCTTTACCTGATTCGTGGCGAAAAGTTGAAGCTTGGAGATCAGGTGTTCGCCGGGCGAGATCTTGTAGAGATGACAATGGCGGACGCGCGGACGTGATAGCAGATGCGGGATGAGGAAGACGACGGTTCAGGTCTGCATTTATAGGCTTAGGGGAGAAGAAACCGCTCGAAGGCCACGGCGCCGAATTCGCACGGGATTCGAGGGTTGCAACAGTGAAGGGCGTGGGTTTCCATATGCTGTTCGCTGCCAGAGTCTTCATTGCTCGAAAGAATTTTGGAACAAAATAATATTTTATCCCAAAATTGGGGGGCATGTGTTGACACCAGATTTTGACTCGGCTGAGCGTGTGTATGATAAGAGTCCAGACAAAGGCCGAGTCCGATTCTGGGAGACGTCCGATTCCGATCGGAGTTCGTCCGATAGGAGTCCTGATCGGACACGAGACAAAGGAGGCCGGAGCGCGTACGACTGACCAGGAGGAAGGCGTCTGGAAGCTTCTTCTGGGCCTGATTGCGCATCAAGTTTTGTATTAGATATAGTAGTTTAAGATTAGATTGCTTTAATTAAATTAGAGATATTGTCGTAGCCGGCAAGTTTTAGTTAGATTTCCAGGGTATAAATATGAACCCTGCGTCATTGTAAAAAATGTTCACACAACCATTCAATCAAACACAACTTTTGGCCTAACGTGCCACCCAAACCCTTTTCGTCGAGTTCTTCAGCAAGCAGGGCTGCATCATCTTGACCTCCGGTTTGTCTGTAAGTCCGACACCCTTATCGAATTAATCTAGGCTTTAGATTGAGGCGTATCGCCCTTCTTCGTTTAGTTAATTCACCAATTTATCGAGTTATTCTAGGCTTTGGATTGAGGCGTATCGCCCTTCTTCGTTTAGATTGCTCACCCCTTATCGTATCTTGCTGTTTCATCTTATCGGCTTACATCTATCAGAGAAAGATCTATTTTGTTTTATCATAATTTAAGCTTCATAATAGATCTGTTCTTGTTGTTTATATAGCTGATTTAGATCTAATTCGCAAGTTACAAATAGATCAGATTTAAATAAGTTGTTTGATATAAATTGATCTATTGGAATAAATAGGCTGATCGGTGCCCTGCTAACAACGCTGTCTCGAAATCGATCCGATTGTTAGTGACATGAGAATTAGTTTATTTATTGCCTTTGGAAAGATGAATATTAAAGAATGAGTTTAAATCAGGTCTATCTCCGATTCGGTCTGCATGGTCGATGGTTTAATCCAATGCTGTACCCTCACGATTCGGTTTTATAGCCGATGGTCCGTTTTAATACTTGTTACATCTTTACAAATCGGACTCATAGCCGATGGTTTATTCTCTCAAATCGGACTGCCGTTTTATGTTGATCCGATCTGTTGGGACAAATCGGGGCCTTGGCCGATGAGTTCCTTGTTGTTTACTGATTAAACTCTACCTTGTTAATTTCAGGTCAAATTGACTGGCACGCCGCGAACCTCGAGATTTTGGACCTGCACTGAAGTGAAGCAAATCTTCCAGGCCACAGTGTTAATTTTCGAGAGTCAACGCCTGACTTTTCGGACGTCAACACATTCTATCTTAGAATAGTTTACTTTATATGCAAGATAGTCAAGTCCGATCAGGACTCTTCATGACCAGGGTATAAATATAAACCCTCGTCCATTGTAAAAGATTATTCACACAATCAATACAACCCGGCTTCACGCCAAAACCCTAGGAGTAGGTTAGAGTAGATCTCGATGAACTCATTGGTGAACGGGCTGCATCAGTTCTCGATCTCCGGCTTACCAGTAAGATTGTCAACTTATCGAATTAGTATAAGCTTTGAATTGAGGCGCATCGCTCTTTCTCGTTTATGCTGTTCATCCGATTTATCTTTGGCAAGATTGGTTTAGATTCCCTGCGTCGGAGCTAGATTTCTCTTGATTATTCAGTGATTTATCGTTTATCGAGTTGTTCTTTTAGTTTTCTGGTTTGATCTAGATTCCCTGCGTCGGAGTTAGATTTCTCTTGATTATTAGGAGACATCTTATGCGGTTGTTTGAAGTTGCTAGATTGATTTAGATCTGCGCCATGTGAATTAATCTGATCCTTCAACAGCTATGAGCATTGGTTTTAGTCCGATTTGAGCAATATTTATCTTACAATATCGTTCTAGGTCCGATTCATCTTTACAGCTTAATCTGGTTGTTATTTGAGTGTCAAGTTTGATTTAGATTCCCTGCGTCGGAGCTAGATTTCTATTTGATTATTCAAAGACAACTTTGAATATTGGAATGATCTTGTTACCGTTTTATTGCTTATTTGCTTTAATCTGATTAATTACCCGTGCGAGCATCTTGTTTAGTTGTTCTGTTGGTGAGTCAAGTTTGATCGTTTAGCTATCTGGTCCGATCATAGCTGGAGTATGTGCGCTGCATCCGTCTGTGAAACCGTGTCGAAACAGTTCTGGTTTGATTGGCTAGCTAGATGGTCCGATGAGATGAATCATACTATCAACTAGGCAAGGTGGACGACGCATCGGCTCTACTTTGGTTATTTAAATATCTTGCTCAAAGGCATAGCCGATCCGTTAATTTTGCATCTAGATTAGCTGTAAGAATGCTAGATTGTATTAGATCTGTTAGAAGTAGCAGTTGAACAGTTAAGATAGGTGAACAGCTTATCGGCCATGTTTTATGCTCTATTTTATTATTTAAAAGGCTGATCTGTTGCATTAATCAAGGTCCGATCCTGATTGGTCCGATTCCGAGGTCCGATTCGATGGTATGATTGAGGTCCGATTATATTGGTCCGATTGACGTCGTCTATGAAGTCCAATTTTGAGGTCCGATTGGCATCGGCCGATGCAAGTCCGATTGGGTCGTGGCTAAATCCAACGTGCATCTGTCGTCTGGAATAGAGCCGGCACAATCAAAGAGTAATTTAACTGTTTATTCCCTTGTCAATTACAGGTCAAATTGACTGGCACGCCGCGAACCTGGACAAAGTGCAGGACCAGCACCGGAGTGAAGCAGATCTCCCTGGCCTTGTTGTGTTGCTCGCTGAGGATACGACTGCCGATTTTCCGCGTCAACATATTTTTGGCACGCCCGGTAGGACACGTAAGACAAATTCTAAGATGTCGTCTGATGCTGAAAAGGAAGTTGCTGCTAAGCTCGCTGCTGACAAACTGGCAGCTGAGAAGCTGGCGGCTGAGAAGTTGGCGGCTGAGAAAGCCAAAGCTGACAAGAACAAAGTTCCTGACGCAACTATTCCAGTTACGAAGGCCTATCTGTCTAAAGCCCAGTTAGATGCAGTTCAGGCCCAGATTGAAGCATTTGAGAAGCTCTGCCTTGGCCAATTCGGGCGTAATCGTTCAGGCCCTGTGCTCAAAGATGCTCTTCCGGATCCAGAATTGATCAAGAAGACAACTGATGCCCGTGAGTACCATGTCAACATGACAGAGATGATTCATCATGCTGTCCACCATGCATTGATTAACTAGTCAGGCACTTTGGTGAATTCTTTGGACAATCTCATCAAGAAGGCGGTGGATGAGACTATTTGCTTAAAGGGCCCAGTCTTTATGCCAGAGTCTGCAGGGGCATCAGGGTCAGGAAAAGGCAAAGGTACTGAAGACTGCGCCATGACCGTTGCTCCGCAAATTCCGACGACTCCATCACCTATTCAGCTGGCCAACGGTTTTTTGTTGATGGCCGATGGATCTATTGTCGGCCCGCATGGTGAGAAATATGCTAGGACTCTGAATGAAGAAGAAAAGCAACCGACAGCTGCAAGGATACGTACAGAGATTCCTGCACATCAGCGTATGATCGGTGATTACAATAATTACATGACAGATATGCATCAAGCTGGTGCGATACCACTCGGAGGAGAGCAGTTCGATTGGTCACAGAAAATAGCCGAGGTGATCCAGAATCAGTTCGGTTTGAAGCCTAAAGATGAAGCGAGGTTGTATCGGCACCCGTACCCATCTTATTTTGATGCAGTGCCACTTCCTCCGCTCTACAGAGTGCCAGATTTTTCCAAATTCTCTGGGCAAGACGATATGACCACCATTGAGCATGTGAGCCGATTCTTGGCTCAATGTGGTGAAGCTGCTTCTGAAGAAGGACTCAGGCTCAGATTCTTCCCTCTGTCACTATCAGGGCCGGCGTTTACTTGGTTCACGTCGTTGCCAGCAGGATCGGTCACAGGCTGGTCCGATATGGAGAAGCAGTTCCATAAGTACTTCTTTTCTGGTCTCAATGAAATGAAGATTTCTGATTTGATTGCTATCAGGCAGAGGAACGATGAGTCCATCAAGGAGTATGTTCAACGGTTCCATGATATCAGGAATCGGTGCTACAGCTTGAAGCTATCTGACACACAATTGGCTGAGCTTGCATTCCAGGGTTTGCTCGCGCCGATCAAGGAGAGGTTTTCTGCTCAGGAGTTTGAAACATTGGGACAGCTGGTGCAAAAAGTGTCAGCCCATGAGATCCGATACCAGGAGGCGAGGCGCACAAAGTTTTCAAAGCCAGTGTCCTATCTTTCTGATTCTGAAGAAGAAGCTGATATCAACATAGCTGAGTGGACCAAATCCAAAAAGCCGATATCGTGCCCATGGGTCAAGCAGAACCCTGAGAAATTTGGGTTTGATACAACAAAGGCCGACAAGATTTTTGACATGCTACTCAGTGAGAAGCTTATCCAACTTTCTGCAAATCACTCTATCCCATCGATCGAGGAGTTAAAGAAGTGCAAGTATTGCAAATGGCATAACTCAACTTCTCATGAGACCAATGAATGCAAGGTGTTCAGGAGGGAGATCCAATTGGCCATCGAATCTGGCAAGATCAAGTTCGAAGATAATAAGAAAGCCATGAAGATCGATGGTCATCCCTTTCCTAATAATTTTGATGATTTCTCCTTTTCTATTAATATGATTGATGCTGGTGAAAAGGGGAAGTTCAAGGTGCTCACATCGGACCACGCCAAGAGTTCTGGTGTCGTTGATCCTGCAGTTCTGGTCACTGTTGAAGAGCTGCGAAAGAATCATCAGGCATTTGGGTGTGAATCTAATGCTCCTGGTGGATATCGGCCACGTGTGACTCCCCAGATGCTGATTAACAAGTATAAAAGGCAACAGGCAGCAGCCCGAGCGTGGGAAGAGCGTGAGGAACGACGACGTCAAAGGCGCGAATATCAGGCAAGGCGGTTTGATGAAGGGCTTGATGATCGGCGCCGACGTGATGACAGGTCCGATGGCCGACACCGGTTTGATGACAGGTCCGACAATCGTCGTCAGTACGGCTATAGGTCCGATTGGCATATGGACAGGCGTCAAACTTATGAGCAGTACGATCAAGATGATGGTCACTGGAGATGTCCTTTCTTCGTATTCTGCTGGAACGAAAAGCTCAGATTGCCGTCCAAAGCAGATTGTCCTGAATGCAGCTTCCAGTATGAAGAATACAGAGTTTCTAAGAGAAGTCAACGATTAGTTCATGAACGGATCGGCGTCAGGATTGATGATCGTCATCAAGGAGATGAAGGCCGGGTTGATACTCATGCCGTAAAAATAATGAAGACCAGGTTGATGCTCGTGGCCCTGAAAAAATGGAAAAGAAGGCTCCAGTTCAAGATCGAATTAGAGAACCTCAAATGAAGCCTGGACAGTGGTGCCCATCAGGGATTTCTCGGTCCAAAAGGAGACGTGTTCAGCGGTTGCGCCATCATGAGCAGATTCAGGAGCGAGAGTTAGCCAAAGAGAAGAAAACTTGGCGCGTCAAGATGGCCAATGACGATGAAGCAAGCGCATCGGCCCCGGTAAACATGGTTCTGATGTTGCCTTTTGATTTTGCTGCTCCTGATGTACAGGATGATGATGAGATTGATCATGAATTAGAAGAAGCCGCCGCGTGCTTAGTTCTTGATTCAGAGAAGGCCGTCTTTGAGAAGCCAAATGCGAATGGATATCGGCATCTGAAGCCTCTGTACATCAAGGGATACGTTGATGGAAAACCGATGACCAAGATGCTGGTTGATGGGGGAGCTGCTGTCAATCTCATGCCCTATTCCACATTCCGCAAGTTGGGTAAAGGGATTGATGATCTGATCAAGACAAATATGACGCTCAAGGATTTCGGCGGTAATGTTTCAGAGCCTCGGGGGGCAATTCATGTAGAGTTGACCATCGGCAGCAAGACATTGCCAACTACTTTCTTTGTGATTGATGGTCAGGGTTCCTACAGCATGCTTCTCGGGCGAGATTGGATTCATGCCAAATGCTGTGTCCCATCCACGATGCACCAATGCTTGATTCAGTGGCAAGGCAACAATGTGGAGATTGTCCCAGCTGATGATTCGGTTAGCATTGCAACAGCTGAGTCAACGATTTGGGAGTTTGAAGGGATTGAATGCCTGTCAGGGAAAGCATGGGATGGTGACTTCCTCAAGGTGTCCGATCAGGGATTACAGCCGATCCAAGCAGTCGGCTCTGAGACTTTGTTTTAAATGGCCGATTGTATAGAAGATTATGAGGACCAAAGTGAATTTGGTAAGTTAGGATTTGGGTTTACATCGGCCGATGAGTTAGAAGAGATAGACATAGGATCTGGTGATAGGCCAAGGCCGACGTATATCAGTGCTAAGTTGGATCCCGGGTATAAACAAGAATTAATAAAATTTTTGAAAGAGTATTCTGATTGTTTTGCTTGGGAATATTATGAAATGCCAGGTTTAAGCCGTGATATTGTTGAGCATCGGCTGCCCATCAAACCAGGATATCGGCCGCACAAACAGTACGCAAGGAAGTTCAAGGCTGAGATGTACGAACCAATTAAGACCGAAATAACGAAACTATTTGAAGCTAAGTTTATCAGGCCATGTCGATATGCTGAGTGGGTGTCAAATATAGTTCCTGTTTATAAGAAGAATGGAAAGCTGCGTGTTTGCATTGATTACAGGAACTTGAACAAAGCGACCCCGAAGGATGAATATCCGATGCCGGTGGCCGATATGCTTGTTGATGCAGCATCGGGCCATAAAGTGATGAGCTTCCTGGATGGTAATGCTGGTTATAATCAGATTTTTATGGCGGAAGAAGATATTCCTAAGACTGCATTCCAATGCCCAGGTGCTCTCGGTTTGTATGAATGGGTTGCTATGACTTTTGGTTTAAAAAATGCCGGTGCTACTTATCAACGTGCTATGAATTATATTTTTCATAAGTTGATCGGCAGGATAGTTGAAATCTACATTGATGATGTGGTGATCAAGTCGAAAGGCTATCAGGAGCATTTGGCCGATTTGAAGGAGACGCTGGAATGCACAAGGCAACATGGATTGAAGATGAATCCGCTCAAGCGTGCTTTTGGCGTATTGGCCGGCCAGTTTCTCGGTTTCCTGGTTCATGAGAGAGGAATCGAGGTGAATGATAGGAACCGCAAGGCGATTGATGATATTGAGCCTCCAGTAAACAAGAAGCAATTGCAGAGTTTGATTGGAAAAATCAATTTCCTGAGGAGGTTTATATCAAATCTATCGGTCCGATTGGAAGCGTTTACTCCTCTGTTGAAGCTGAAGGATGGAGAAGAATTGGTGTGGGAGCCTCAACATCAAAAGGCGCTAGATGAAATCAAGCAATATTTAGCATATCCACCAGTTCTTATTCCACCACAAGAGAGTAAGTCGTTCAAGCTTTATTTATCGGCTTTTAATCATGCAATCGGCTCTGTTTTAATCCAAGAAGTTGATGGGAAAGAGCGAGTCATATTTTATTTAAGCCGAAGATTGCTGGATCCTGAGACTCGGTATTCGTATGTGGAGAAGCTTTGCCTTTGTCTATATTTTTCTTGTACAAAATTGAGGCATTATTTGCTATCGGCCGAGTGCACTGTCGTCTGCAGGGAGGATGTGATCAAATACATGTTGTCGATGCCAATCATGAAAGGGAGAATTGGCAAGTGGGTTTTTGCTCTGACAGAGTTTGATCTTAAGTACGAATCGGCCAAAGCGGTAAAAGGGCAAGTGATGGCTGATTTGGTTGCTGATCATTGTGGACCTAGTGTTGATGCTGTTAAGCAATGCACCATGGAGATTGATGTGACTGGTCCGATGAATACAGAGGCCGATGTGGTTGACGCAGTTCCCTGGACCATGTTCTTTGATGGCTCATCTTGCAATGATGGTTGCGGAATCGGCCTGCTTATTATTTCGCCTCGGGGGGCAAGATTCGAGTTTGCTTATCCGAATGAAAAGTGCACAAATAATCAGGCGGAGTATGAAGCATTGATGAAAGGTTTCCAGATTCTTAAAGAAATCGGCGCTCAATTTGTTGAAGTATTTGGAGATTCTTTGTTGATTATTAACCAGTTGCTCGGCAAGTATGATTGCAAGATGGATGCGTTGATGCCTTACTTTGAAAAATACCGAGATTTGGTTGACCAGTTCACCCTGGTAACTCTTAAGCATATTTCGAGACATCATAACGAGGAAGCAAATCGGCTGGCGCAAAAGGCGTCTGGCTATCGGCCTATGTCCGATGTGATGGTACAAGAGATACCAGAAGGAGATTGGAGGAAAGAAATCGTTGAATATTTAAAGGATTCTTCTGTCAAGACTTCCAGGAAGTTACGCTACAAATCAATCAGGCATATCTTGGTTGAAGGAGTGCTTTATTTTCGCTCAGTTGATGGAGTCCTGTTAAGATGCATCGGACCTGAAGAAGCCAAGGTCCTGATAGGAGAGATTCATGAAGGCGTTTGCGGGGCTCATCAATCGGCGTTCAAGATGAAGTGGATGGTCAGGAAGAACGGATATTATTGGCCGACGATTTTGGAAGATTGCTTTGAATATTATAAAGGTTGTCAAGAGTGTCAGAGATATGGAAATATTCAGAGAGCTCCAGCATCGGCTATGAACCCTATCATCAAGCCTTGGCCGTTTAGAGGTTGGGGAATTGACCTGATCGGCCAGATTTTTCCACATTCAAGCAAGGGACATAAATTCATATTAGCGGCAACAGATTATTTCACCAAATGGGTTGAAGCTATTCCTTTGAAGGAGGTGAAGTCCCAGAATATTATTGATTTCGTTAGAGAGCACATTGTCTACGATTTGGAATTCCACAGACGATCACGATGGATCAAGGTACGATGTTTACGTCTGACGAGTTCAAAAATTTTGCTGCTGATATGGGTATCAAGCTCCTCAATTCATCGCCATACTACGCACAAGCCAACGGTCAAGCTGAAGCCTCCAATAAATGTTTGATCAAGTTGATTGATAGGAAGATTGAGGAGTACCCGAGAAAGTGGCATATTGTGCTTCCTGAAGCTCTATGGGCATATCGGATGGCTTGTCATGGATCGATCAAGGTTTCTCCGTATGAACTGGTTTATGGGCATGAAGCCGTTCTTCCATGGGAAATTCGTACTGGATCAAGGCGTATCGAACTTCAGGATAAACTAAAGGCCGGCGAATACGTGGAACTCATGAATAGTGAGTCCGATGACTTGGCTGTTCGTCGGCTACGCGCTCTGGAGNGGCAACCCCGAAGGATGAATATCCGATGCCGGTGGCCGATATGCTTGTTGATGCAGCATCGGGCCATAAAGTGATGAGCTTCCTGGATGGTAATGCTGGTTATAATCAGATTTTTATGGCGGAAGAAGATATTCCTAAGACTGCATTCCAATGCCCAGGTGCTCTCGGTTTGTATGAATGGGTTGCTATGACTTTTGGTTTAAAAAATGCCGGTGCTACTTATCAACGTGCTATGAATTATATTTTTCATAAGTTGATCGGCAGGATAGTTGAAATCTACATTGATGATGTGGTGGTCAAGTCGAAAGGCTATCAGGAGCATTTGGCCGATTTGAAGGAGACGCTGGAATGCACAAGGCAACATGGATTGAAGATGAATCCGCTCAAGTGTGCTTTTGGCGTATCGGCCGGCCAGTTTCTCGGTTTCCTGGTTCATGAGAGAGGAATCGAGGTGAATGATCGGAACCGCAAGGCGATTGATGATATTGAGCCTCCAGTAAACAAGAAGCAATTGCAGAGTTTGATTGGAAAAATCAATTTCCTGAGGAGGTTTATATCAAATCTATCGGTCCGATTGGAAGCGTTTACTCCTCTGTTGAAGCTGAAGGATGGAGAAGAATTGGTGTGGGAGCCTCAACATCAAAAGGCGCTAGATGAAATCAAGCAATATTTAGCATATCCACCAGTTCTTATTCCACCACAAGAGAGTAAGTCGTTCAAGCTTTATTTATCGGCTTTTAATCATGCAATCGGCTCTGTTTTAATCCAAGAAGTTGATGGGAAAGAGCGAGTCATATTTTATTTAAGCCGAAGATTGCTGGATCCTGAGACTCGGTATTCGTATGTGGAGAAGCTTTGCCTTTGTCTATATTTTTCTTGTACAAAATTGAGGCATTATTTGCTATCGGCCGAGTGCACTGTTGTCTGCAGGGAGGATGTGATCAAATACATGTTGTCGATGCCAATCATGAAAGGGAGAATTGGCAAGTGGGTTTTTGCTCTGACAGAGTTTGATCTTAAGTACGAATCGGCCAAAGCGGTAAAAGGGCAAGTGATGGCTGATTTGGTTGCTGATCATTGTGGACCTAGTGTTGATGCTGTTAAGCAATGCACCATGGAGATTGATGTGACTGGTCCGATGAATACAGAGGCCGATGTGGTTGACGCAGTTCCCTGGACCATGTTCTTTGATGGCTCATCTTGCAATGATGGTTGCGGAATCGGCCTGCTTATTATTTCGCCTCGGGGGGCAAGATTCGAGTTTGCTTATCCGAATGAAAAGTGCACAAATAATCAGGCGGAGTATGAAGCATTGATGAAAGGTTTCCAGATTCTTAAAGAAATCGGCGCTCAATTTGTTGAAGTATTTGGAGATTCTTTGTTGATTATTAACCAGTTGCTCGGCAAGTATGATTGCAAGATGGATGCGTTGATGCCTTACTTTGAAAAATACCGAGATTTGGTTGACCAGTTCACCCTGGTAACTCTTAAGCATATTTCGAGACATCATAACGAGGAAGCAAATCGGCTGGCGCAAAAGGCGTCTGGCTATCGGCCTATGTCCGATGTGATGGTACAAGAGATACCAGAAGGAGATTGGAGGAAAGAAATCGTTGAATATTTAAAGGATTCTTCTGTCAAGACTTCCAGGAAGTTACGCTACAAATCAATCAGGCATATCTTGGTTGAAGGAGTGCTTTATTTTCGCTCAGTTGATGGAGTCCTGTTAAGATGCATCGGACCTGAAGAAGCCAAGGTCCTGATAGGAGAGATTCATGAAGGCGTTTGCGGGGCTCATCAATCGGCGTTCAAGATGAAGTGGATGGTCAGGAAGAACGGATATTATTGGCCGACGATTTTGGAAGATTGCTTTGAATATTATAAAGGTTGTCAAGAGTGTCAGAGATATGGAAATATTCAGAGAGCTCCAGCATCGGCTATGAACCCTATCATCAAGCCTTGGCCGTTTAGAGGTTGGGGAATTGACCTGATCGGCCAGATTTTTCCACATTCAAGCAAGGGACATAAATTCATATTAGCGGCAACAGATTATTTCACCAAATGGGTTGAAGCTATTCCTTTGAAGGAGGTGAAGTCCCAGAATATTATTGATTTCGTTAGAGAGCACATTGTCTACGATTTGGAATTCCACAGACGATCACGATGGATCAAGGTACGATGTTTACGTCTGACGAGTTCAAAAATTTTGCTGCTGATATGGGTATCAAGCTCCTCAATTCATCGCCATACTACGCACAAGCCAACGGTCAAGCTGAAGCCTCCAATAAATGTTTGATCAAGTTGATTGATAGGAAGATTGAGGAGTACCCGAGAAAGTGGCATATTGTGCTTCCTGAAGCTCTATGGGCATATCGGATGGCTTGTCATGGATCGATCAAGGTTTCTCCGTATGAACTGGTTTATGGGCATGAAGCCGTTCTTCCATGGGAAATTCGTACTGGATCAAGGCGTATCGAACTTCAGGATAAACTAAAGGCCGGCGAATACGTGGAACTCATGAATAGTGAGTCCGATGACTTGGCTCTTCGTCGGCTACGCGCTCTGGAGAGCATCGAAGCTAACAAGCTCAGGGTTGCGAGGCATTATGATAAGAAGGTTAAGGGAAAAGAATTCAAAGAGGGCGATCTCGTGTGGAAAGTTATTCTGCCAATTGGTTTTAAGGATCCCAGATACGGCAAGTGGTCACCAAACTGGGAGGGGCCCTATCGAGTCGTCCGATGTGTTCCTGGCAATGCTTATATTCTACAGACGCTTGAAGGGGAAATATTTCCTAAAGCATTGAACGGGAAATATTTGAAGAAGTACTACCCTAGCATTTGGGTAAATTCGTAGAGCCGATGCTGCGCGTCAGGTTTGGAAGCCGATGGAGACATCGCCTCAAGAGCAAAATATGAAAGCCGATGCGACATGCATCGCCTTAAGGGCTATATGCAACAAAAGAGAAGTATATTACATCATTAAGCCGCTCGATGGCGGAGCAGGCTACCAGTGTATCAGACCGCTTGGTAGCGGGTCAGACAAGTTTGAAAAACTGTTCAGGGCTGCAAATATCTAACTATCAAGTCAAGGGCGGCCTGACGGATCTTGTCTACATCTGCGATGATCTTGGCGTCGGCTTCAGCAACCCCTTCTATAGGCTTGATTGATTTATGGATCTCTTTGGCGGCCTTGATATGAGTCTTGTAATCTTCTTTGGCCTTCGCCTTCAGTGTTGGGAGGTCATCAAGTTCTTTTGCCTTGGCCTGGATGCTTGATCGAACTTGGATGAGTTCTTGTTCTAGCGCTTGTTCTCTGGCTCGCAGATTTTCAAGTTCTAAGTTAATGGAAGCAGGGAGCGCCGATAACTCTTCGATCAGTTTTGTCGATTCTGCAGCTTGAGCTTGTTTTTCATCTCTGGCCTTGATCAGGTCTTGCTGGGAGGTCCGATTCGAGATCCGGCGGCTGGCTTGCATCACTGGGAGGGAATGGCCTTCTATATAGGCCGCCGGTATCAATGCTTCCTCCAAGTCCAATGGAAGCTGACCTCGCAAAGTCTTGACGATCTGACGAATCGGCTCTGCATCCTGGACGAGATCGACGATGTTTTGATGAAGGAATGCGGATATGTCAAGCAGCTTCGCCTTCACCTCTCAGACAACAAGCCTGGCCCAGAATTGATTTCTTCTTCTCCTATTACCGGCCGATCAAAGTTAATTGATGTGGTCTGGCTGGATTGGGGAGTATCTTGAGCCTGTGAACAAGGAAATGGTCAGATACGATATCAAAAGAAGCCGATATGAGTGTGTCAAGTTAGGATACTTACTTGCTTCCAGGCCGATTCCTGCTCAGGTCCAGGTTGGGAGATTTCGATGTTGCCGCCTTGAATCTCTCTTTGTGCAATCTCCAGATCAGTCAAGACATGCTGAATAATTTGCTGAGAGAGAGAGAATAAGATCAAGCTAGTTTTTAGCTGTTAAAGAGATCGGCTGATGATTACCGTTGCATCTGTAGAGTCGGTTGGTCGAACCTGTTGGGGAGATGCTGGACGTTCTTCCTGAAGCCCTTGGCCTGTTTGTGCTGGTTCTTCTTGAGGCAGCAGGCTTGATTGACGAGGTGACCCAGTTATGGTCCTCTCAGATGAAGGTGAATGAACTGATTGTGCCTGGATGGGGCTTGATTGCATTTGGATTGGGCTTGATGATCTCTGTGGGTCTGATCCTGAAGCATCCTTAGCCGATGAGCTTGAAAGCGTTGTCAGGCTTGGCTGATGCGAAGATTGTCCGATGATCTGGGTTTGCAAAAGGAGGATTAATTTCGATGAAAAGAGTAGTGGAGTTTGATGAATATTAAACTTACCAGAGCAGTCTTCTCGCGCTTGAGAGTTTTGGAGGACGTCGGCTTCTTCCTTTTCCTGCTGTCACTAAGAACCGACAGGAGCTTGCCGATGGTGGGGGAATCGCAGCCGATCCACGGATCTGGCGAGATGTTGCTGTAGACGACTTGCTTCCCAGATCGAGTTACCGATGGAGGAGAGCGATCGACATCCTGACAAGAGGAGAGATTGTTTGATAAGCTGAAATAATGCAAAGGAAAGAAGCAAATTCACCGATATTACCTCTGGTTTACCCTTGAAGGTAGGGTGCAGCTTCCGGACATAAGTCTTGCAGGCGATGCAGAATAGATGTTGACGCCATTCGGTCCACCATGTATTGAAAGTCCGATGAGCTACAAGGCCGATTGCAAAAGTATCTAAGTTTGTTTGGTCAAGGGGAGGCTCGAGATTGAGGAGACGATCCCACTCAACACTTGAATCAATCTTTCCCCTTGGATAGATTTGATCGGCCAGTACCAAGTGAGGGGGAAGTTGGCCGATGCCAAACTGACGGGCGGCCAGATTTGGATGATAGTACTCATAGGTTGATTGCCCTTGCTTGCTCAGGCTGAGGCCGATTGGGAGGAATTGGGCATTGATACAAGTCCGGAAGATGGCGAGAGCTTCTGAATCTGCCTCCACAATCATGCCGAGCTTGAATTTATAAGGCAGCTCGTATTCGTCTGCATCCTCATACAAAAACCAGAGCGCCTTGTCGTCAGCAATGCCTCTATAGAGGAGTGCGAAGTACTTAGACGATTCTTTGGCCGACAATTTATCGGCGGGGAAACCCATGGCAGCTTCACCAAATGAAGTGCATCGGCGCAAGGTGACCTCTTCTGATTCAGGTCTGCTCTCTGGGAACTTGTGTCTCCAGATATTTACTTTGAGGACCTTGCTCAAGTGTAGCATCAACCACATTTGGATAAACCACCATGGCCCGCCAAGATTGGTGATAGGCGATCCGGTCCTCAGGCGCCGGGCAACTTGATGGAGCAAGTTGTACACTGACCCCAAGAGATATTGGCCGAGGTTGATGATATTATTACCTGCCAACAACTCGGCCAAGTGCTGATAATTTGCCGTTGGACCGAGTGTAGTGCCGCAGAAGAAAAATCTATCCAGCCACATATTCAGGAAGGCTGCGTGTTCACGGTTTGACAGGTCCGGTCCGATGATTGCTATTCAAATATCCTGTCCAGCCACCAGAATTCTTGGTCTTGAAGTGATGAGTGAGTTTGATATCGAGCCTCAGGGGGCGCTTATTGCTGGTGACATTGAGGCCAAGGAGCATGACCACGTCGAGCAATGTTGGGGTCATCGGACCATGACCGAAGAGGAAGGCGTTCAGTGCATCGGACCAGAAGTGTGATGCGGCGATCAGGAGGTTCTCGTTCTTGATAATGGGTCCGATGCTGAGGCCGATGCATTGAGCAATGTCTAATTTGTCCCAGATTGCAGACTTGGAGGCCGATACTCTCAGATACCAGTCCTTCCATCCGGGGAGAACTGTCGGCCACGAGCGGAAGGCATTCTTCCAGTCATCGATATCAAATCCCGAGGTCTTGAATGGAATTCGGAGAGTTTCCAGATTGATAAACTCGGTGGGATCCGGATCTCCCATTGGACCAAGGAAATAAAGCCCTCGGACATCATTTGCGGGGATTAGGGTTTGAGCACGAATGGCCTAAAGGGTAAAAATGCGAAATAAAAATGAGTTTGAAAAGATGAATCTCAAAATACGAAAATGAGTTCGGATTCAGTAAAATACCTCCGGGATTGGATGGCGCGCTTCTCCTACTGATGATCCTGCGGGCGCCGAGGAAGAGCCTGAGGCGAAGAGAGGCGGTGAAGAAGGGGCTGAGGAGCTCGCTGCAGCCGCCATTGTCGTCGTGGCCACCGCCGTTGTCGAGCTCGCTGCTGCCGCCATTGTTGAGGTCGTGGCCGCCGCCATTGTCGAGGTCATGGCTGCTGCCATGGTGGAGAGCGCTGCCGCTGATGAACTTGCCGGAGCGGAGGCGGAAATAGATGCGGATGTGGAAGACTGAAGGGCACCCATGGAGGATGATTCGGCCATTTGAGTGGATTTTGGTTTGGGCTTGAATGAATGCGAATGGTCGCTCGGAGGAGAGAAGGAAGAAGATGAGCAGTGCGGGTGCTTGGCAAAGAAGGAGGAGTGAACAGTATGGCCGCCGGCGGGGGTTTTTATAAGGAGAAAACGGCTGTGGCCCGAGAATCGAGGAACCGCACAGTGCAAAGATGGGAAGTTTTGGCACGAAAATCGGTGAAGGATTTATGATGACAGATACGAATTTTGGAATAAAATATATTTTATCCCAAAATTGGGGGGCATGTGTTGACACCGGATTTTCGCACCGGGAGTGCTGAGTCAGACGGTGACGTAAGCAGCGTTGGAACTGAGCAGTGGGCCCGTTGACTGGTCAAAGCCGAATGTGATAGAGAAGAAAGCCGATGCGGGGAAAAGGGTCCGATAAAGCAAAAGTCCGATCTGATGACGAATAAAAGAAGAAAGGCGCATCGGCTAAAAAGAAAGCGTATCAGATGTGGGGTTATTTCCTTTTTGAAGGCTTATTTAGAGTCCCATTCTATCTTAGAATAGTTTACTTTATCTGCAAGATAGTCAAGTCCGATCAGGACTCTTCATGACCAGGGTATAAATATAAACCCTCGTCCATTGTAAAAGATTATTCACACAATCAATACAACCCGGCTTCACGCCAAAACCCTAGGAGTAGGTTAGAGTAGATCTCGACGAACTCATTGGTGAATGGGCTGCATCAGTTCTCGATCTCCGGCTTACCAGTAAGATTGTCAACTTATCGAATTAGTATAAGCTTTGAATTGAGGCGCATCGCCCTTTCTCGTTTGTGCTGTTCATCCGATTTATCTTTGAATTGGCAAGATTGGTTTAGATTCCCTGCGTCGGAGCTAGATTTCTCTTGATTATTCAGTGATTTATCGTTTATCGAGTTGTTCTTTTAGTTTTCTGATTTGATCTAGATTCCCTGCGTCGGAGCTAGATTTCTCTTGATTATTAGGAGACAGCTTATGCGGTTGTTTGAAGTTGCTAGATTGATTTAGATCTGCGCCATATGAATTAATCTGATCCTTCAACAGCTATGAGCATTGGTTTTAGTCCGATTTGAGCAATATTTATCTTACAATATCGTTCTAGGTCCGATTCATCTTTACAACTTAATCTGGTTGTTATTTGAGTGTCGAGTTTGATTTAGATTCCCTGCGTCGGAGCTAGATTTCTATTTGATTATTCAAAGACAGCTTTGAATATTGGAACGACCTTGTTACCGTTTTATTGCTTATTTGCTTTAATCTGATTAATTACCTGTCGGTGTAAGAAATAACCAACAAGTAAATTAGTGGATTGCGCGTTTGGGCTCCGGATGGTTCGCGAGAGGACACAAGGGATTATACTGGTTCGGGCACGAACGCCCTACGTCCAGTTCGAGGCTGCTCGTGTTACTCGCGTTGCTCGTAGTAGGGGTTACAAGCGGTCGAGAGAGGGAGGGGCTCCCAAGTCTCTGGTGCGTCTGAGCGTGTGCGTTTCGTGGGTTGTGTTCTGGTGTGTGCGTCGTGTGACCGTCCTCCCTCTCCTGAGGTTTGATTTTTCTATTTATACTCAGGAGAGGTGAAGCTTTACAAGGCGTGCTCAAGAAGGTAAAAAATAGAAAGCTTGCTGAAGAAGCTCCGCCGCCTGCGGGATACTGTGGACGCCGTACGGGACGCTGTTCGGGGTTGTTGGGGACGTGGCTCTCCCCACGTGGCGCCTGCGTGTTCGGGGTTGTTGGGGACGTGGCTCTCCCCGCGTGACACCTGCGTACGGGCAAAACAGTGGTAGTCACATCCGTCGGCCATATCGGACAGTGCTTGGTGAGGCCAATAAATGCTGATGGGAAGCGGCATGGGCGTATGGAGACACATCCTTATGCCGGGTCTTCCGGGCGCCCCACTCCGTCCCGGGCCCACGCCGATTCGGGCGAGACGAAGAGAGGTCGGGCGAGACAGCGACAGAAGTGGGCCGGCCGAGGCGGACGAGGGTCGGCCGAGGCGGGCGAGGGTCGGCCGAGGCGGACGAGGGTCGGCCGAGGCGGACAGGGGTCGGCCGAGTCAGGCGAGGGTCGGCCGAGGCGGACAGGGGTCGGCCGAGTCAGGGGAAAATCGATCCTCCCCTGACCTGATATTATCCTTGTTTGCGGGTTTTCCTATCCCCATCTTATTCCGAAACTGTGTGGCCCCACCCGTCGGTGAGAGGGTCGGATATTGATATCCGACAGTAGCCCCCGAGCCTGCTCGGAGGACAGGTGGTTCTCCGTGTAGGCTCTTTCTTGATGCCTGGTCAGATGTCACTCGGGGGTGCGCGCGAGCGCACCCACCGGGTGTAGCCCCCGAGCCCGTAGGGGAACGGTTGGTTCGCCTATGGGCTGGAGTAAAGTTTGTCCTTTTCCCACCGGGGCGCGCGAGCGCACCCGGTGGGTGTAGCCCCCGAGCCTATAGGGGAACGGTGGTTCGCCTATAGGCTGAAGTTGGGTTTGCCATCTCTGTGCGGTCCCTACAGGATGACGCCGTGCGTTGTCCGATGGACCGGAGCATGATCCGCTTTTTTCAGAGGCACTGCCTCCCTTCTGAGTCGTCATGTCGTCCTTTCTGAGGTCACTGTTCGTTGGTGATGCTCTGTCGCTTTGCATGGAGGGCCACGCGGCGCGGTCTCACACCCGGCCTGAGTGCTGACTCAGATACCTCCAGGCTATAAATAGGGTCACCCAGGTCGTCTTCCTGGGTACGCAACTATCCTGTCTCTTCTTTCTCCTGTTAGCATGAGATCCCTGGCCGGTGAACCGCCTCGAGGGCGTCCCCCTGGTCCAGGGGCCGAGAGATTAGTCGCCTGATGCCACAAGAATGACTGCGACTTCGGGGAGTTCCGGCATGGAGGAGTGCTGCTCGGCGTCGCAAGTGAAGGTCGGCTCTGGCTCCGACAACCCCTCCCGTCCGTTGATGCTGCCTCGGTGGCGGTGGAACGGGCTCGAGGGGGAGTGCACGAGCGGACGCGCCATGTCCGTCAGGCATCCGGACGCATCGTGTGTCGCAGCGAGCCGAAGCCACTCCCCGACTTGCGTCGCCAGGGGAGTTGCAGTGGTCGTGTACAGCCACCTGCGCGCTTCCTCTCCTTTCCCTTGCGCCGATGTGATGCCGATGTCGGCGACCGTCGGCCCTAGGACGACGGAGAGAGTCGGTGGTGACACTCCATTGTCGTGGCACCGCGGCGTGATCCTCTGCCGAGTTCCCCTCGCGGCGTCGGCGGGCGGGGAGATGCTACAAGAAGGACTGCGACGTTCGCAGCTCGGCCCTTCTTGTTGCATCGGATCTCCTGCTCCCTTCGTCGCTTGACTTCGTCACCAAGGGTGGCGAAACCCGTTTGCGTTATTTCATGGCCTTTGGCCGCGTGTACTTTTTGCCCTTATTTGAGAAATAAAGGAATCTGGTTGACTCGGGGTGTCTTTCTGCGGCCGCGCAGTCGGCCTCTTTTTGCGATTTCGGCTCCCCCGTGCGCCCCCGAGTCGGTCGGGCGGGAAGCCGTTTCGTCTTTTTATCGTTTTCCCCTCACGCACTCCCTCCGCGGGACGGAAGGTAAGGGCACGCCTCGTGTTTTACCGCGTAGGCCGAAACACGGCTCCCGGTGAGCTACTAACGGGCTAGATCGAGCGAGGCCTCGGTCCTCCTCCGGGAGAGGACCGTCGGATCAACTGGTGATTGACCTCGGATAATCCCCAGATTCCCGACCCCCTTAGTTCCCGCGGTCGTTCGACCGACCACAGGGGCTCGTCGCCTCTCTTCGGGGAGATACATGGGGTCAGGAATCTTAGGCTCGAACGCAGGTCTGGGCGTCCTCGGCACCCGTGTGCCGAGACTATGGCCTCTAGTGGGCCCGCCCATCTCTGCCCCTTCGCTCGGGCGCTTCAGAGCGGCCGTCGGACCCTAGGGCCGGCCTTCGAACTCTTGGGCTGTTTTTCCGATTTAGCGTCGTGTCCCTTGGGCCTAAGAACGGCCCGGGCCTGTTTTATTTTCCCTGAAAAATAAACGCGCAAGAGGAGGAAACGGAAATAAACGCGGAATAAATAAAGGAGAGGCACGATATGGAATGCGAAGGGGTTGAGGGAGAGAGCCTGGGCGTGAATCTCGGGACGTGGGAGACGTGGGAGACGTGGGAGATCGTGGGCGCGGGTCGTGGGCCGCGTGGCCATTGCGTGCCGAGGCGCCGGTGGGAGACCCGAGGCGTCGCGCCTGCCCCCTCACCTGCCCATTTAAGGCCGAGAGGAGGGGGGGCCCCGGACCTTCTTCTTCCTCCGCTTCTTGTCCCCAAATCGCCGCCGCCGCCTGCAAGGGAGAGCCCGTACCTTTCCTCTCTTGCCGCCCGCTTGCCCTCAAATCGCCGCCGCCGCCTTTCTTCTCCTCGCCTTCCTCGCCTCCCGGTCATGGCCTGGACCCGCTCATCCGTGACGGAGAGTGAGCTCGAGCGTCTGGTGGGGCGCGGGCTCCTGTGCCCGCGAACCAACCTCGTAGAGTGGATGGCGCCGGGGAACGAGGAGATCCCTGCTCCGGCCGACGGGTACGTGGTGTCCTTCGTACCCTTCCATGAGCGGGGTTTGGGACTTCCTCCGCATTACTTCCTCCGCGGGCTCCTCCATTACTACGACATCGAGCTCCACCACCTTAATCCCAACGGCCTGCTTCACGTGGCGGTCTTCGTCGCGTTGTGCGAGGGGTTCCTCGGCATCGAGCCCCACTTCAACCTCTGGCGGTCTTACTTCCATGTCGAGGAAGTGAAGGCGGAGGGGCGGCCGAGGCCATACGGCTGCGCCGGGGTGCGGCTGCGCTCCGGCCAGGGCGAGGGTTACCCCTCGCTCCCGCTGACCTCCAGCAACAAGGGGTGGCAGCCGAGGTGGTTCTACCTGCGAAGCGACCCGGGCGCTCCCTTCCCGGCCTTCACGGGAAGGCTCATCGAGGGGCGGCCGAACTGCTGGCATTGGGGCCCGACCCAGGACGAGCGGCCTCACCTGACCGAGCTCCGTGACGCGGTCGCCCGGCTTCGCGAGCTCGGGGTTACCGGTCCTGGGGTTCTCGCGGCGTACCATTCGCGCCGCGTCCTCCCCTGATGGCCCGCCGTCTGCGCCTGGACCAGATGACCCTGGCGGCAGATTGGACAGGGTCGGTGATGGCGGTCGGGGAGCTTTCCGCCGAGGAGGTGGCCGCTCGCCTTCGCGAAGCGGTCCAGCGCTCGTCCGCGGGGTACCCGTTGCCGAACCACCCTGTCATGCTCCCCATGGGCGATCCCCTCATCCAGGTTAGTCGTCGGGGTTTTTTCCTTTACCTTTGCCATTCCTTCTTTCAGTCCGGAGACACATCTGAACCTCTTCCTCTTCAGCGTCCCCTGTCGTTCAGGGTCTCCCGACCCCCGCTTCCCGAGGATGCGGCCACTCGGGCCGTGAACCGTGCGCGCGCGGAGGCCGACCGCCTGAAGAAGGAGAAGGACAAGGCGAAGAAGAAGAAGAAGCGGCTGGCCCGCGAGAAGGCCGAGGAGGAGTACCGCGAGCGACGTCGGCAGGCTCGGCAGGACGGGCTGTGGAGGGAGGATCAAGGCCCCTTCGAGGGGGGCTTTGACTACGCCTCGGACTCCTCCACTGGATCTGATTGGAGCGAACCGGCCCCCCAGCGCGAGTCCCCGGCCGGTCGGGGCACGCCGGAGGCCACGGGGTCGCTACGCGACGGCGGGCGTGCGCCAACTCCACCCCCGACCCGAGGACGGACTTCGCCGAGGGCCGACCGGGGCAAACGGCCGCGGGAGGAAGGATCGGGGTCGGGGACGGCTCCGCCGGTCAAGCGGCCGTCCCATGGCTTTCCTATTTCGCGCCGGTAAGTTTCTTCCCTTTCTCTCGTCGATCCTCTTTCGCCTATGTCGCGACGAGTGTGCGAAGGCTCCTTTTGTTTGCAGGAGGGGAAGTCAGGCGGCTCCTTTGGGACTGGCGCCGATTAAGCGGCTCGCGCGTCAGACCGCCGAGGTGGCGACGAGCCGAGGGATCAACCTGGGCGACCCCCAGGTGGAGAGGGTGCTCGACCCGCTTCTTCCCGAGCAGCGGCTCGCTGCGGTGTCGGGCGCCCCGTTCGCGGACTCGACGGAGGCGATCCCGGAGGGCCTCGCCGGGCTGTACCTTCCGCTCGCAGAGGATCCGGCCGGAGCGGGGGACGTGGTGCCGCCCGAGTCGGCCGCGCCGGACGGGGATGCGCCCGGGGAGGAGGAAGCGGTGCTCTCCGGCCCTGGTCATGACCAAGAAGCCCCCATCCCCCCGGCCCAAGAGGTCGGGCCCTTGCCCGAGGAGGGGACGGGCGAAGGAGATGAAGCCCCGAGGGATCCAACGCCGCTTGCGTCCCCGACCACCGCCGACCGCGAGGAGGAGGCTGTCCCTGAGCCGGACGCCACCGCCGACCGCGAGGAGGAGGCCGTTCCTGAGCCGGACGCCACCGCCGCCCTACCCGACCCGCTGCCCGATTCGGGCGAGATGAGGGCACCTGTTCCTCCCGTGGCGAGAACGGAGGACGCCGCGGGGTCGGGCTCAGGTCAGGAGGCGCGCTCTGCCGCTGACGACCCGGAGGGCCGCGAGGTTATCCGGCAAGGGGATGACCCCTCGGAGTTCGGGGGCCCCCGCGTCACCTGGACCGACCGCGCGTCGGGCTCCATTGTCTTTTCCCTGGACGACGCCGAGGAGAAGAGCGAGGCCTCCCGGGTTCGTGCTGGGGTCGGGCTGGCGGTCCGATCGCTCAACTCCGCCCTGGAAGCCCTTCGCGATGTCGCCATCCCTTGCGGGGAGGTAATCTTTCTTTCATTTGTTTTCTCTTTCTTCTTTTCCCGAGTGGTTTCCGATTCTGGTTTGTTTTTGGCAGTCTTTGATGGCCCGCAGCCGGGACAAGTCTCTCTTCCTGCGTCGGGAGAAAGACTCGTGGGGCCGTCTGTCCTCGATCACCGCCGAACGCGACGCCCTGAGGGAGCAGCTGGCGGTCGCCCGCCAAGAAGCCGCCTCCGCCCGTGCCGATGCACGAGCCGAGTTCGACGGGCAGCTGGCCGCAGCCAACCAGGAGATCGAGTCCCTGCGGCGGCGGGTTGCGGAGGCGTGCCAGCATGCCGACGAGGCCGACCAGCGCAAGAGCGATGTCCTGGTCTCTTGGGAGAAGGACTCGGCGGCTCGGGAGCAAGTCCGGCTGGGCCTGGTCCGCGAGGTGGAGCGTCTTCGGGCCGACCGGGACCGGGTCCTCGCCGTCCTCGAGGGAACCCGCGCTCAGCTGGCCCAGGCGGCGGAGGAGCGAGACTCGGCCAGGGGGCTCGTCGAGGGGCAGACCCGCGACCTCGAGGCGGCGGGCCAAGCCCTCCATGCTGAGCGGCGTGCCCGCGAGGAGGCCGAGGCGCAGTGCGCCTCCCTGGCTGAAGCAGCGGTGGCGGATCGCGCCACGATCGAGCGCCTCAAATCCGAGGCGCGCAATCTCGAAGGGCTGCTGCAGAAGGAGGGGGACGATTATGACGCGCTTCGGGTGGCGGTCGGCGCTGTGCTCAGTGACCTCCAGGTGCGGTCGGAGCGGGGTCCAAGCTCGCTGCTAGCCGACGTTGAGCGCATCCCGGCTCGGGCCCGAGCCATGGCGAGCGACGGGCTCTTCCTCGGGGTGCGCCGCGCCTTCGCCGTTGCTCGCTCCCACTACTCCGAGATCGGCCTGGAGTACCTCGCCGACGGGTTCGCCCCCGGTACGACGCGGGAGGATGTGATCGCGCTCGAGGAGGAGGTGGCGCCGCTGTCGTCCGTGCTCGCCGCCGAGACTGCAAAGGAGGAGGGGCCATGGGCGCCCTGATTAGTTTTTGTTTTTCTTTTGTTTTTCAGACAGTCAAACTCATTTATTGTAATGAACTTAAGCGTCTGCGTCGTTAACACTCGGCCTTTCGTGTCTCTTTGATTAAGCCGTCGGGGCACGTCCGGACTAAAATGGGTTCGCCAGTGAGCCTTTAGAACCGTTGCCTCCGAGGCCTTTGTCCTTTTGGCATTCCGACCGGCGAGCGCACACCACTTTGTTATCCGGCGCCCCTTTTTGCTCAATCTCGGGTACACGAATATGCCGAGGGTCAAGGACCCGGGGGACGCAGGTTAGCCCCCGAGTGACGTCCGACCCTTGGCCAGTGGGCAAGGGTCGGGCGTCGCTCTTTGAAACGAAAAGGAAAAACTAACGAGAAGGAAAGTAGCCTAGAGTAATCAGGGATAGAAACGACGTAGCTGTTCGATGTTCCAGGCGTTGGCGTATTCCTCTCCTTCTTCGTTCTTCAGCTTGTACGAGCCGGGTCGGAGGACTTGGGAGATGATGAACGGGCCTTCCCAGGGCGACGAAAGTTTGTGCCTATCCTTGTTGCTCTGGACGAGACGTAGCACCAAATCACCGACCTGGAAAGCTCGGCCCCTAATGCGCCGAGCGTGGTAGCGCCGTAGGGACTGCTGGTATTTTGCCGAGTGGGCCAATGCGACTTCCCTGGCCTCTTCTAACTGGTCGGCCGCGTCCTCGAGAGAGGTTTGGTTGCCTTTGTCGTCGTAGGCGCGGACACGCGGGGACCCGTAGTCGAGGTCGGTCGGGAGTACGGCCTCCGACCCGTACACCATGAAGAACGGGGTGAAACCCGTCGCGCGACTCGCCGTCGTGCGCAGGCTCCAAACCACCGCCGGGAGCTCTTCGACCCATCGCCCTCCGAACTTTTTCAAGCGCTCAAATATCCGGGGTTTGAGCCCTCGCAGGATCAACCCATTCGCGCGCTCTACTTGCCCGTTTGTGCGTGGGTGTCCGACGGCAGCCCAATCGACCCGTATGTGATATTCATCACAGAAACGCAGGAATTTCTTCCCGGTGAACTGAGTTCCGTTGTCCGTGATGATCGAATTGGGGACGCCGAAGCGGTGAACGATGTCGAGGAAGAATTTGACGGCTTCTTCCGATCGGATCGTCGTGATTGGGCGGACTTCTATCCACTTGGTGAACTTGTCAACGGCGACAAGCAAGTGGTCGAAGCCCCCGGGCGCCTTTTTGAGGGGCCCGACCATGTCCAACCCCCAGACCGCGAACGGCCAAGTGATGGGGATCATCTGCAGAGCCTGTGCAGGAAGGTGTGTTTGCCTCGCAAAGAACTGGCACCCTTCACAGGTGCGCACGATCTTAGTGGCGTCCCTCACCGCCGTCGGCCAGTAGAATCCTTGCCGGAACGCGTTTCCGACAAGGGTGCGAGGAGCGGCGTGGTGGCCGCACGTGCCCTCGTGGATGTCCCTCAACAGCTCCTCCCCCTGGTCGGCGGGAATACACCGTTGCAGGATTCCCGTGGGGCTGCGTCGGTACAGCTCGCCCTCTAGGATGGCGTAAGATTTGGCGCGCCGGGCGATCCGGCGGGCCTCGGTCTTACTCGTCGGGAGCTGTTCCCGCAGCAAGTAGTCGAGGAATGGTTGCCGCCAATCCGTGGTGCCGGGGTCCGGTCCCTGGGCCTCGGTCAGCGTCGCGACTGCAAGGGCGAGCAGGTCGGATAGGGCCTGGTCGTTCGGCTCGGTGCCGGCCCCCGACCCTTCCGCAGCCTTGGCTCCGTTCTCGCCAGCCCCCGAGTCCGGGGCGCCCCGTTCCGCGGTACCTGGGTCACGCGGTCCGGTCAGCTCCGAGCAGGGAAGCTTTATCGAAGGGTCTCGTTGGTCACTGGCGAAGATTCCGGTCGGGACGGGTTCCCGGCAGGAGGCCTTCTTGGCCAGGGCGTCGGCGGCCTCGTTGAACCGCCTTTTGATGTGCCGGAGCTCGAGGCCATCGAATTTGTCCTTGAGCTTGCGTACTTTCTTGCAATACGCGGCCATGGTCTCGCTTTCGCAGCTCGACTCTTTCATGACCTGATCGACCATGAGCTGGGAATCGCCTCGAATTTCGGGGCGTCGGATTCCTAACTCGATAGCTATTCTTAGGCCGTTTATCAAGGCCTCGTACTCGGCAGCGTTGTTGGAAGCAGGAAAGTGTAGCCGGATCACGTATTTCATCCGCACTCCGAGGGGCGAAACGAAAACTAATCCGACCCCTGCCCCCGTCCGAGTCAACGAGCCGTCGAAGTACATCACCCAGTATTCCTGGTCGACAGGGGCCGTGGGCAGCTGGACCTCGGTCCATTCCGCGACGAAGTCGGCGAGGGTTTGGGATTTGATGGCCGTGCGCGGGGCATAGGTGATGCCTTGACCCATCAATTCCATAGCCCATTTCGAGATCCGACCCGTCGAGTCCGGATTATTTATAATCTCACCGAGAGGGAAAGTACTCACTACTGTGACCGGATGCGAGTCGAAGTAGTGGCGGAGCTTCCTCTTGGAGATGAGGACGGCGTACAGCAGCTTCTGGATCTGCGGATACCTCGTCTTTGTGTCTCCGAGCACCTCGCTCACGAAGTATACCGGACGCTGTACTTTGAGGGCGTGCTCCTCTTCTTCGCGTTCCACCACCAGCGCCGCACTCACCACCTGCGTAGTTGCAGCAACGTAGAGGAGAAGAGGCTCGCCGGCGTTGGGTGAGACCAGGACCGGCGGATTCGTCAAGACCGCCTTGATGTGGTTTAGCGCGTTCTCGGCCTCCTCCGTCCAGATGAACCGCTCGGATTTCTTCAAGAGGCGGTATAGCGGGAGGACCTTTTCGCCGAGGCGCGAGATAAACCGGCTCAAGGCGGCTAGACACCCCGTGACCCGTTGAACCCCTTTCAGGTTCTGAATCGGGCCCATCCTGGTTATCGCGTTGATCTTATCGGGGTTAGCTTCTATCCCTTGGCGGGATACGATAAGCCTAGGAGCATTCCCCTGGGTACCCCGAAGACGCATTTCTCGGGGTTGAGCTTGACGTCGTTCGCCCTGAGTTTGGCAAACGTTTTTTCCAGGTCGGCCACGAGCTGGTCGGCCTGTTTGGACTTGACAACGATGTCGTCCACGTACGCCTCAACGGTCGGTCCGATGAGTTCGTCAAAACACTTAAGCATACACCTTTGATAGGTGGCGCCAGCGTTTTTGAGCCCGAACGGCATCGTCACGTAACAGTACGATCCGAACGGGGTGATGAAGGAAGTCGCGAGCTGGTCGGACTCCTTCATCGCGATTTGGTGGTATCCGGAATACGCATCAAGGAAGCATAGGGTTTCGCACCCCGAGGTCGAGTCGACTATCTGATCTATGCGCGGCAAGGGAAAGGAATCCTTTGGGCACGCTTTGTTAAGAGCAGTATAATCAACACACATTCTCCATTTTCCATTCTTTTTTCGTACAAGGACGGGATTGGCTAACCACTCGGGATGATACACCTCCTTGATGAAGCCGGCCACCAAGAGCTTCGCGATCTCCTCGCCGATTGCCTTACGCTTCTCGTCGTCGAAGCGCCGAAGGCGTTGCTTCACGGGTCGGGACCCGGCTCGGATGTCCAGGGAGTGCTCGGCGACTTCCCTCGGGATGCCCGGCATGTCCGAGGGCTTCCACGCAAACACGTCGATGTTCGCGCGGAGGAAGTCGACGAGCGCGCCTTCCTATTTCGGGGACAGCTTGGCCCCGATCCGCGCCACCTTCGCGCTCGGGTGGTCGGGGTCCAGCTGGACCTCCTTGGTGCCCTCGAGCGGCTCGAACGACGCCAGTCCTTGGGTGAAGTCTGGCGCCTCTTCGACGAGACGCGCCTTGATTGGGGCCAGCTCTTCTGTCGATGCGATGATGGCCGACGCCAGCTCGCAGCTTTCCACCTCGCACTGGTGGGCCCGTTGGAATGACGACCCCACCGTGATCACCCCCTTCGGCCCCGGCATCTTGAGCTTGAGGTAGGTGTAGTTGGGGACGGCCATGAACTTCGCGTAACATGGGCGGCCCAAAATGGCGTGATAGGCGCCGTGGAATCCTACCACCTCGAATGTGAGGGTCTCCGTCCGAAAGTTGGTCGGGGACCCAAACGTGACGGGCAGATCGATCTGCCCAAGGGGGACGGCCTGTTTACCGGGGACTACCCCGTGGAAGGGCGCCCCGGTCGGGCGAACGCGCCCGCGGTCAATCCCCATGGAGTCGAGCGTGTCGGCGTAGAGGATGTTTAACCCGCTCCCGCCGTCCATCAGCACCTTGGTGAGGCGCTTCCGACCTATGACCGGATCAACCACGAGGGGGTACTTACCCGGCCTCGGGACGAACTGCGGATGGTCGGTTCGATCGAAGGTGATGGGCGCCTCCGACCATTTGAGGAAGGCCGGAGTGGCTGGCTCGGCGGCGTACACCTCTCGGCGCTCCACCTTGGCTCGCCCTTTGCTCACCGACGCCTCCGTGCCGCCGAAGATCATCAGGCAGCCGTCCGGCTCCGGATAGGGGTCGGCGTCCATGCTCTGGTCCGCCCCCGGCTCCTGCGGGGCCAGGTCGGGCTTCTTTGACCGAGGCGCCGGCTTGCGGGAGCCCCCCGCCATGAATTTCTTCATGAGGGAGCAATCCTTATACAGGTGCTTGACGGGGTACTCGTGATTCGGGCAGGGCCCGTTCCACTTCTTCTCGAAGTGGTCGGGGACCTCACCAGTCGGAGGTTTGAAGGTCGGCTTTGGGTCGGCGGCGGCCACCATGGCGGTCTCGTCGTCGTGCCGCCTGCCCTTGCCTTTCCTCTTTTTCTTGGCGGGGGGCCCCGATGGGCCTCCTTCCGCTTCCTCAGTCTGCTTACCCTTAGGGTCGGCGGACTGGTGGAAGATGGCCCCCACTGCTTCCTCGCCAGCCGCGTGGCTCGTGGCGATATCAAGCAGCTCCTTCGCGGTGCGGGGACTCTTCCGTCCGAGCTTGTGGATGAGGGATTTGCACGTCGTCCCGGTGACGAACGCCCCGATGACATCGGCGTCAGCGAGGTTGGGGAGTTCGTTGCACTGTCGGGAGAAACGCCTGATGTACTCCCGTAGCGTCTGCCCCTGCTTCTGCCTGCAGCTCCTGAGATCCCATGGGTTTCCAGGGCGGTTATAGGTCGCCTGGAAGTTACCCACAAAGACCTCCCTCAGGTCGGACCAGCTGCCGATTTGTCCGGCGGGGACATGCTGGAGCCAGGCCCGCGCCGAGTCGGCCAGATGGAGCGGCAAATTGTGGATGATGAAGTCATCATCGTCGGCTCCTCCGGCTCTGCAGGCGAGTCGGTAATCCTCGAGCCAGAGCTCGGGGTCGGTTTCCCCGTCGTACCTCGGGAAGTTCGACGGGGCTCTAAAGTTGGCGGGATGAGGAGCCACACGGATCCGCGGGCTGAAAGCCCGTGGCCCCGGCGCCTCCGGACTCGGCGTCCTCTCGTCCTCATCCTCGTCGTCGTACCGGCCACCTCGTCGGGGAACACGTCCTCGCGGTCGCTCGGGTTCGCCCGCGGGGGGTCGCCGCCGACGGGCGTCCAGTATGCTCCGAGCATCCTGGATAGGGCCGACCCGTTGTCGGACCGGAAGCGCGTCCCCGGGGGGACGGGGCTGGTGTACCGAGTCCCCTTGTTGGGCGCGTCCGCCGCGCCCGGCGGCCGGCTGTCTCGAGGCTCCGCGGTGGGCCATCTGCGACGCTCGTCGTCGCGACTGCGAACTCTCGGCCTGCTGCGCCGCGGCTCGCTCCAGTAGTTCGCCGAGTTCCCGCTGCGCC
>CM014273.1:15789283-15836231 GCA_004135705.1 Alloteropsis semialata | reverse complement strand
GAGTCAGGCGAGGGTCGGCCGAGGCGGACAGGGGTCGGCCGAGTCAGGGGAAAATCGATCCTCCCCTGACCTGATATTATCCTTGTTTGCGGGTTTTCCTATCCCCATCTTATTCCGAAACTGTGTGGCCCCACCCGTCGGTGAGAGGGTCGGATATTGATATCCGACATTACCCGTGCGAGCATCTTGTTTAGTGTTCTGTTGGTGAGTCAAGTTTGATCGTTTAGCTATCTGGTCCGATCATAGCTGGAGTATGTGCGTTGCATCCGTCTGTGAAACCGTGTCGAAACAGTTCTGGTTTGATTGGCTAGCTAGATGGTCCGATGAGATGAATCATACTGTCAACTAGGCAAGGTGGACGACGCATCGGCTCTACTTTGGTTATTTAAATATCTTGCTCAAAGGCATAGCCGATCCGTTAATTTTGCATCTAGATTAGCTGTAAGAATGCTAGATTGTATTAGATCTGTTAGAAGTAGCAGTTGAACAGTTAAGATAGGTGAACAGCATATCAGCCATGTTTTATACTCTATTTTATTATTTAAAAGGCTGATCTGTTACATTAATCAAGGTCCGATCCTGATTGGTCCGATTCTGAGGTCCGATTCGATGGTATGATTGAGGTCCGATTATATTGGTCAGATTGACGTCATCTATGAAGTCCAATTTTGAGGTCCGATTGGCATCGGCCGATGCAAGTCCGATTGGGTCGTGGCTAATGTAACACCCTAATTTTCGTCACAAGAAATTGTACAAACATTTCCTGAATTTTCTAGAATTTATTTGTCTCAAATTAATTTCTAGGAATTTACTGAAATTAACTAGAATTAAATAGGACTTATTTAAATTAAAGAATTAATTAATAATCTTAATAAGTGTTTGATGCATCATGCTGCTGCATTGTTTTTTTTTGTATGTGTAGAGTGGTTTATCGAAAGTTCCCTGAATTTATTCAGGTTTATAGTTGGCCTTTGTTCTGATCTCTGAATTTCTGTATTTAGAGAAAAAGCTTCCGTTCTTTTTCTCGGCTCTGCACCTTACGTTGTATCAAAACCCTATAGCAGCCTGACGTCCCAAATCAAACACGAGTCCAGGTCGCATGCCTTTTGAAGCGAACGTCGAACCAGGTTCGACTCTACCTGGCGCCCCTACCCTGGCTGCGCACGTCCAAGTTTCGCGAGCCTGACGCGCGCCTATAAATCTGCTTCGCCGCCGCCCTTCTATTCTTATTCTTTTCGCATCTTAATCGCTGCGTCCGTCACGTGCCCTAGCTCTCGTTGGCTCGCTGCCGCCGTCGTCGTGTCGAGGACGAGGCCAGGCCTGCTATTTCGCTGCTGGAGCACAACGTCCGCGTGAAGCTCGGCCACCAGCCACCGACGAACCCGTCCGCGGTTGTTGCCGTTGCCTGCTGGTGAGCAACCGTGCCAATCTGATCTCTTTCGTTCATGTTCTTGTGTCCTGACCATTGTGCTGCAGCCCCGACGGCCATCGGCCACGCCTGCTGCCTCCATCCATGCATGCTGCCCTTCACAAGCATCAACGTGGTCACTGGTCACGCGAGCTCATGATCCAATCTCGTTGTGCTACACGTTAGTTCTCTCCGTATCAAGGTCAGAGACAAGCTAAGTTTTCCCTACAGGTAAGAGGAGGACGAGGACAGAAGAATAAGTTATTTGCCGCTGTGATTAATTTCTTTGCCGCATTAGTTTATTCCTTATTACTCTAGTGATGTCATCCATCCATCATGCTGAGCACCAATTCAGTTCTTTCTCCTTCACCACATGCACGTAAGCAATGCATGCATGTATATGCAGTCCAAATTTAGCCTCTAATCTGTACATGGCTCCACGTGTCCACTCATCATCCATTTATTCACCATACTTTTTTATTATTTTTGACCATGCTATATTTTGCCTTGTCAAAATCTAACACCACAATAACGGTGGGTAATCAAGTGACACTTCCGTTTCCTTTCACTGACGCCATTGTCATAACTTGGCCATCTATAATTTTCTATCTCCTACAAAGACCCATATCTCGTTCATCTTTATTTCCAAGTTTAGTAATTCCTGTGCTAGCAATCGTGGCGATACATCTGTTCATAGTCCTTTGTTTGCTCTATATCGATGTTTGGTGTACTATTTCTTATGTGTTGTATTGTTTCTTGTATGTGCCCCCGTGATGCGTATAGAAGGTGCAACGTTTGTGGTATTCAAGGATCGTTTGTGTGATTCAAGGATCCATTTGAGAAGACCCTGAGCAGTAGCATTTATTAGCTGGATTTAAGGCAAGTGTATTCTTGATCATGATTTCAGTCCTAATAACCATATGACATGCTCACATTTTATAGTTATGTTATGCTTGCATGCTTTTAATTATGATGGGTCCTACGTTAAGGATTGCCTAGTTTCAACTATCATACCTTGTCAAACCCTGGGTTTATATTTTAATGTTGGGTAGTTGATGCTTAGTTGCTTTAACTTGGGAGTGGTCTACACTAAGATCCAAGATAATGAATTTGTGCCATCATTTTATTCATGTTCCTACGCACGTTGATAACAAGACCACTTTTGTTAATTGGAACATGGAGTGACCACCCAGGAAAACAGTACAACCACAAGAACTAACGGGCAATGGTCTTGGCTAATTAATTAGATGAACTCTATGTTGTGTTGGGGATGTATGTTGGGCTGGAATGGTTTGTGTGTGATGTGCGGGGAAGGAAGGTGCGCCTTCTGATTACCCGTTCGGACAGGGACCAACACATACATGGAGGGATTCTTTGTAAAGGCCTTGTAGCGTCCCTATGCAGTCACACCAAAGGTAGTGTGATGAATGTGCCTGATCAGCACTGCATGGTTGGGTCTAAAGTTCTTCTGAACTTTTACGTGACTTGTGGTGAAAGTGTACAACCTCTGCAGAGTGTTAAAAACTGATATATCAGCCATGCTCACGGTCAAGAGCGGCCTGGACCCTCGCATGATAATTTGAACTTGAAGATGAATTAAACTGAATCATTCATGCATTGGGTATGGTTATGGTTTATGGTATATATTTATGTTTAATTGGGTTGGTATATACTTACACTTAGTAATTATGCTGCTAATTAAAATATGACCAACTAAAATGCTTAAGCTAAATTAAATAGCCCGCTATTCCTTGTTAAGCCTTGCATGTCATTTGCTTTTGCTCTACACTTGCTGAGTACCAACCATAAGTGTACTCAACCTTGCTTTATCTGCGGCTCAGGCTAAGATAGGAGAATCTGGTGGAGTATTTTGGAGATTTCTAGGCGTACGTGTTCCCCCAGTCAGCTGCCTGTGGTGAAGTGTTCAAGATCCGCTGCTAGTTATTCACTTCGCGTGAGTGTAATAATTTATCTAGTACTATTTACGTTTTTGCACTGTCTTTTATATCACTGAGGAAGTCTCATATGTGTGTAACTTGATCCTGGCGCACATATGATAGTCATCTGGTTTTGTCCTTAAAACCGGGTGTGACAGAAGTGGTATCAAAGCCTGGTTGACTGTAGGACGTAAGCCTAGAGTAGCAATGGTCGTTTTTAAGGTCCTAAAAGCTTTCTTCTGCTTGTTCTACCTTGTCCGCCCAAATCTTTGTCTAAATTTGTTGTTTCCCTTCAACCTTGACTCAACTTCTCCTTGATTCTTAATCATCATCCAACTTTACACTTGTTTTGTTCTTTCTTGAGCTCTTAGCTAACGTTTCTCTATAAGGCAACAGACTAGCATGAATCATGTTGGATGCACAGTTAATGAGTTTTGAATTATCGGAAACAAGAGAAAAGTGGATATCTTGGAAACACCATCAGTCGTGCTTTATCTCAACACAAGGATTAGGAAATCAACCCCTCTAAATCCATGTCACCGTTAGTAGAGTCGTCGTTGAGGTCGATGCTTAGTTCTGGTGTAGGATTGTTTGCTTTGTGCTTGTTGTGTGCTAAATGGTTGATTTGGTTCTTTGTAATGAGTGTGGTGTTTTTGTGGAGTGATGACCACAACTACATCTTATTAAATAAACTAAACCATTAGATAGTTGGGTTTTGTCTTTGTCCCTGATCTTAGTACCTAGGTGAGTTCCAAATCCATCCTTATGAAATCTAATCTTTAATCTCTTGTGCACAAATCCATTCTCGTCACCCCCTTACACAGCAGTACGGTTTATTCATATCTAGAGCTACAAGACTCCGATTGATGCAAATCCAGTTGTATTAGTTCCATAACTTCATAAGTTATTTTCTGGCAAAGTTTCACGATTTTTGGAATACTGGACACAGAGATACATGACTTTTGGTGAGGTAAGCATAACCTGTTTCGGTAATCTGACACAGTTGACTTGTTTATTTCATATCTCCAGTTATAGAACTCCGATTGACATAAAACCAGTTGGGTTAGTTACATAACGGAGTAGACTATTTTCTGGTAGAATCTTGCAATCTTTGGAAATTCTGGATAAGATATACAAGCGTTTTGGTGAAGCATACAGAATCTGTTTGGGGAACCTGACACAACAGACTTGTTTATTTTATATCTCGAGTTCCTGAACTCCAATTGAGGTGATTCAAGTTGGGTTAGTTTCAAAATTTCATAACCTATATTCTGGGAAAAGTTTGGAATTTTTGGATATTCTATCTATGAGATACAACATTGTTATGGAGACGAACAGAATCTGTTAAAACTAGAGGAAGTCTTATTAGGAACCTATGCTATCTTTTGTCGATCATGTTCAATCGCATTAGAAAACCTTCATCATTTGAGTGTTACTGCTGAAACTTGTATCTTTGTCTAGATCTTGACCATATTAAATCTATCTGCACCTATCTGAGTTCTCTTTTCTGTCCAAGCAGATGGTGAAGACTAGATCCAGTGCTGGTGATTCAGAACCAAACTTGAGTCAGAACTATAAGTCACCTGCAGCAATGGATCAGTTTCTAGCTACTCAAATTCCAGTGTTGAATTAGTTAGCTAACACTGTGGCTAATCTTCAAGATCAGATAAATCAAGCTCCACCACCACCAAGAAACAAGCATAAGGAATTCATGCGCCATGAACCCCCTACATACTCCCACTCCGTTGAGCCTCTTGAAGCTGATGATTGGCTCAGGATTGTGGAAAAGAAGCTTGAGATCACTCAATGCACTGATCGAGAGAAAGTTCTTTATGCATCAGGAAGATTAGAAGGTGCAGCGTCAGATTGGTGGGATTCCTATTGCTATGCTCATGCAAACTCTGGTAATATCACTTGGCAGGAATTCAAGGATGAGTTTCGATCATACCATATCCCTGCAAGTGTGATTAAGCAGAAGAAGAAGGAGTTTCTCAGTCTAAAACAGGGAAGGATGTCAGTGATTGAGTACCGTGACAAGTTTCTACAGCTATCACGATATGCACCAGAAGAGGTAGCCAGTGATGAGAAGAAGCAAGATCTTTTCCAAGAAGGTTTGATTATGCCTATTCGATATATGTTGAGTGTGCATACATTTTCTACCTTCGATCAGCTTGTGAATAAGGCACTCTTGGTGGAGAACTTGAGACTCGAGATAGATGATGAGAAGAAGAGGAAGTTAAATTATGAGAAACAGCAACAGGCTAGCCGCAACACCCGTTCTCGTCTTGATCAGCCGACTGAGGTGCAAAATTACCCAGTTACCCAGTATAGACATTCAGATCAGGCTCAAGTTCCACATATCAGTTATCGGCCATTGACTGGTAACTGTAAAGCATCAGTTCAGAAGGTGTTAGAGACTTCACAGATAAAGGACAAGCAACTGAGCCCTCCAAGTACGAAGGTGTGTACCTGTTGTAAGAGGAAAGGGCATATCATTAGTAAATGTCCAAAGAAGTTTCCACACTTGTTTGGTGGAGACAACCAAAGCCAAGCCCTTGTGTGATCTCGAGTGGCTAATGGAAGTCAAAGATCTACTCAAATTAACAGGGAGCAACTAAACTCTGTTCAGGTGAATGAGGTAAAGAGTATTTCAGTTGCAGATGTTATAGTAGTCTGTGAGTATCCGGATGTGTTCCCTGATGATTTGCCAGGAATGCCACCAGATCGAGATATTGAGTTCTTTATTGAGCTTCAACCTGGGACTGCACCTATCTCCAAGAGGCCATATAGAATGGCTGTTGATGAGTTAGAAGAACTGAAGAAACAATTAAGGAAATTGTTGGATAAGGGATTCATACGCCCTAGTTCATCACCTTGGGGAGCACCTATCATCTTTGTGGAGAAGAAGGATGGAACACAAAGGATGTGTGTTGATTATAGATCACTTAATGAGGTGACTATCAAGAACAAGTACCCGTTGCCCAGAATTGAGGATTTGTTTGATCAGTTAAAGGGAGCCAAGGTGTTCTCTAAAATTGACTTACGTTCTGGTTATCATCAGTTGAAGATCAGGCCATCAGATATCCAGAAGACAGCTTTCACTACTAGGTATGGGTTGTATGAGTATACAGTAATGTCTTTTGGTTTGACCAATGCCCCTGTCTACTTCATGTATCTGATGAACAAGGTGTTCATGGAGTATCTTGATAAGTTTGTGGTGGTTTTTATCGATGATATTTTGATATACTCCAAGAATGAGGAAGAACATGAGGAGCATTTGAGGCTAGTATTGGAGAAGCTCAGGGAGAATCAGTTGTATGCTAAATTCAGCAAGTGTGAATTCTGGTTGAAGGAAGTGTCTTTTCTTGGCCATGTCATTACAGATGGTGGTATTACAGTTGACCCAAGCAAAGTTAGGGATGTTTTGAAGTGGGAGCCGCCTAAGAATGTGTCAGAGATTAGAAGCTTTCTTGGACTTGCAGGTTATTATAGAAGATTTATAGAAGGATTCTCTAAGATAGTGAAGCCCCTTACTTCACTCTTGGAGAAAGGAAAGGATTTCAGATGGTCAGATGCTTGCCAAGCTAGTTTTGAAGAACTTAAGAAGAGGTTGACTACAGCCCCAGTGCTTGTGATGCCAGACATACATAAGAGCTTTGATATATACTGTGATGCATCTAGACAAGGCCTAGGTTGTGTTCTTATGCAGGAAGGCCGTGTCATTGCCTATGCATCCAGACAGTTGAGGAAACATGAGCAGAATTATCCTACTCATGATCTGGAGTTAGCAGCAGTGGTCCATGCTTTGAAAATCTGGAGACATTATATGATTGGTAACAAGTGCCAGATTTACACTGACCATAAGAGTCTAAAGTACATCTTTACTCAGAAGGATCTCAACTTAAGGCAACGCCGTTGGCTGGAATTGATTAAAGACTATGATTTGGAGATATATTATCATCTTGGTAAGGCCAATGTGGTTGCAGATGCTTTGAGCAGGAAGGGACATGCTAATACACTCCTGACTCGTGAGATGCCTGGTGATTTGTGCAGAGAATTCCAGAGATTGAATCTTGGATTTGTTGCCCACACAGGAGTTGTGACCATGGAAGTGGAACCAACATTAGAAGAAGAAATCAAAAAAAGGCAGCTTAATGATGCTAAGATTAAGGAAATCAAGCAGCATATGGTAGCAGGAAAAGCACCAGGATTCAGGATGGATGAAGAAGGTACATTGTGGCTTGGGGATAGAATATGTGTGCCTGATGATGAGGCTATGAGACAGTTGATATTGAGGGAAGCACATGACTCAGCTTATTCTATTCATCCTGGAAGTACAAAGATGTATCAGGATTTGAAAGAAAGATATTGGTGGTATGTAGCAGAATATGTGGCTTTGTGTGACACTTGTCAGAGAGTTAAGGCAGAACACCAGAGACCAGCAGGATTGTTGCAGCCTTTGAAGATACCTGAATGGAAGTGGGAAGAGATCAGCATGGATTTCATTGTTGGTCTATCGCGTACTCAGTCAGGATTTGACTCCATATGGGTGATAGTGGATCGCTTAACCAAGGTTGCCCATTTTATTTCAGTGAAGACTACTTATACAGGAGCCAGACTAGCTGAGTTGTACTTTGCTAGAATTGTGTGCTATCATGGAGTGCCTAAGAAGATTGTGTCTGATAGAGGTACTCAGTTCACATCTAGATTCTGGCAGCAGTTGCATGAGTCTATGGATACAAGGCTGAATTTTAGCTCAGCATATCATCCTCAGACAGATGGTCAGACTGAGAGGACTAATCAGATATTGGAGGATATGTTGAGAGCTTGTGCATTGAAGTATGGAAGAAGTTGGGATAAGAGTTTGCCTTATGCTGAGTTCTCTTATAACAACAGCTATCAGACAAGCTTGAAGATGGCCCCTTTTGAAGCATTATATGGAAGGAAGTGTAGAACTCCATTGTTCTGGAGTGAAACTGGGGAAAGGCATGTGTTTGGGCCAGATATTATAAAGGATGCAGAAAGGCAAGTTCAGATCATCAGAGAGAATTTGAGAACTGCACAGTCTAGACAGAAGAGCTATGCTGATACAAGAAGAAGGGAGTTGATCTTTGAAGTAGGAGATTATGTGTACTTGAAAGTGTCACCGATTAGAGGTCTACGCAGATTTAAAGTCAAGGGAAAGCTTGCACCTCGTTATATTGGACCCTTCAAGGTACTAGAAAGAAGAGGAGAAGTAGCTTATCAGTTGGAGTTGCCAACACAGTTGTCAGATGTGCACAGTGTGTTCCATGTATCTCAACTGAAGAAGTGTCTCAGAGTTCTTTAGATGAATTGAATGTACAGGATGACTTGACTTATACAGAGAGACAGCGGAACGAATCACCAGAAGTAAAGTGATCAAAATGTGCAAAGTGCAATGGAGTCACCATGCAGAAGATGAAGCTACATGGGAAAGAGAAGATGAATTGAAGGCGGAATTTCCCCACCACTTCACAGATCCATTCGAATCTCGAGGGCGAGATTCACTTTAAGGGGGGTAGGTTTGTAACACCCTAATTTTCGTCACAAGAAATTGTAGAAACATTTCCTGAGTTTTCTAGAATTTATTTGTCTCAAATTAATTTCTAGGAATTTACTGAAATTAACTAGAATTAAATAGGACTTATTTAAATTAAAGAATTAATTAATAATCTTAATAAGTGTTTGATGCATCATGCTGCTGCATTGTTTTTTTTTGTATGTGTAGAGTGGTTTATCGAAAGTTCCCTGAATTTATTCAGGTTTATAGTTGGCCTTTGTTCTGATCTCTGAATTTCTGTATTTAGAGAAAAAGCTTCCGTTCTTTTTCTCGGCTCTGCACCTTACGTTGTATCAAAACCCTATAGCAGCCTGACGTCCCAAATCAAACACGAGTCCAGGTCGCATGCCTTTTGAAGCGAACGTCGAACCAGGTTCGACTCTACCTGGCACCCCTACCCTGGCTGCGCACGTCCAAGTTTCGCGAGCCTGACGCGCGCCTATAAATCTGCTTCGCCGCCGCCCTTCTATTCTTATTCTTTTCGCATCTTAATCGCTGCGTCCGTCGCGTGCCCTAGCTCTCGTTGGCTCGCTGCCGCCGTCGTCGTCGCGTCGAGGACGAGGCCAGGCCTGCTATTTCGCTGCTGGAGCACAACGTCCGCGTGAATGGTGAGCAACCGTGCCAATCTGATCTCTTTCGTTCATGTTCTTGTGTCCTGACCATTGTGCTGCAGCCCCGACGGCCATCGGCCACGCCTGCTGCCTCCATCCATGCATGCTGCCCTTCACAAGCATCAACGTGGTCACTGGTCACGCGAGCTCATGATCCAATCTCGTTGTGCTACACGTTAGTTCTCTCCGTATCAAGGTCAGAGACAAGCTAAGTTTTCCCTACAGGTAAGAGGAGGACGAGGACAGAAGAATAAGTTATTTGCCGCTGTGATTAATTTCTTTGCCGCATTAGTTTATTCCTTATTACTCTAGTGATGTCATCCATCCATCATGCTGAGCACCAATTCAGTTCTTTCTCCTTCACCACATGCACGTAAGCAATGCATGCATGTATATGCAGTCCAAATTTAGCCTCTAATCTGTACATGGTTCCACGTGTCCACTCATCATTCATTTATTCACCATACTTTCTGATTATTTTTGACCATGCTATATTTTGCCTTGTCAAAATCTAACACCACAATAACGGTGGGTAATCAAGTGACACTTTCGTTTCCTTTCACTAACGCCATTGTCACAACTTGGCCATCTATAATTTTCTATCTCCTACAAAGACCCACATCTCGTTCATCTTTATTTCCAAGTTTAGTAATTCCTGTGCTAGCAATCGTGGCGATACATCTGTTCATAGTCCTTTGTTTGCTCTATATCGATGTTTGGTGTACTGTTTCTTATGTGTTGTATTGTTTCTTGTATGTGCCCCCGTGATGCGTATAGAAGGTGCAACGTTTGTGGTATTCAAGGATCGTTTGTGTGATTCAAGGATCCATTTGCGAAGACCCTGAGCAGTAGCATTTATTAGCTGGATTTAAGGCAAGTGTATTCTTGATCATGATTTCAGTCCTAATAACCATATGACATGCTCACATTTTATAGTTATGCTATGCTTGCATGCTTTTAATTATGATGGGTCCTACGTTAAGGATTGCCTAGTTTCAACTATCATACCTTGTCAAACCCTGGGTTTATATTTTAATGTTGGGTAGTTGATGCTTAGTTGCTTTAACTTGGGAGTGGTCTACACTAAGATCCAAGATAATGAATTTGTGCCATCATTTTATTCATGTTCCTACGCACGTTGATAACAAGACCACTTTTGTTAATTGGAACATGGAGTGACCACCCAGGAAAACAGTACAACCACAAGAACTAACGGGCAATGGTCTTGGCTAATTAATTAGATGAACTCTATGTTATGTTGGGGATGTATGTTGGGCTGGAATGGTTTGTGTGTGATGTGCGGGGAAGGAAGGTGCGCCTTCTGATTACCCGTTCGGACAGGGACCAACACATACATGGAGGGATTCTTTGTAAAGGCCTTGTAGCGTCCCTATGCAGTCACACCAAAGGTAGTGTGATGAATGTGCCTGATCAGCACTGCATGGTTGGGTCTAAAGTTCTTCTGAANATATGCAGTCCAAATTTAGCCTCTAATCTGTACATGGTTCCACGTGTCCACTCATCATTCATTTATTCACCATACTTTCTGATTATTTTTGACCATGCTATATTTTGCCTTGTCAAAATCTAACACCACAATAACGGTGGGTAATCAAGTGACACTTCCGTTTCCTTTCACTGACGCCATTGTCACAACTTGGCCATCTATAATTTTCTCTCTCCTACAAAGACCCATATCTCGTTCATCTTTATTTCCAAGTTTAGTAATTCCTGTGCTAGCAATCGTGGCGATACATCTGTTCATAGTCCTTTGTTTGCTCTATATCGATGTTTGGTGTACTGTTTCTTATGTGTTGTATTGTTTCTTGTATGTGCCCCCGTGATGCGTATAGAAGGTGCAACGTTTGTGGTATTCAAGGATCGTTTGTGTGATTCAAGGATCCATTTGAGAAGACCCTGAGCAGTAGCATTTATTAGCTGGATTTAAGGCAAGTGTATTCTTGATCATGATTTCAGTCCTAATAACCATATGACATGCTCACATTTTATAGTTATGCTATGCTTGCATGCTTTTAATTATGATGGGTCCTACGTTAAGGATTGCCTAGTTTCAACTATCATACCTTGTCAAACCCTGGGTTTATATTTTAATGTTGGGTAGTTGATGCTTAGTTGCTTTAACTTGGGAGTGGTCTACACTAAGATCCAAGATAATGAATTTGTGCCATCATTTTATTCATGTTCCTACGCACGTTGATAACAAGACCACTTTTGTTAATTGGAACATGGAGTGACCACCCAGGAAAACAGTACAACCACAAGAACTAACGGGCAATGGTCTTGTCTAATTAATTAGATGAACTCTATGTTGTGTTGGGGATGTATGTTGGGCTGGAATGGTTTGTGTGTGATGTGCGGGGAAGGAAGGTGCGCCTTCTGATTACCCGTTCGGACAGGGACCAACACATACATGGAGGGATTCTTTGTAAAGGCCTTGTAGCGTCCCTATGCAGTCACACCAAAGGTAGTGTGATGAATGTGCCTGATCAGCACTGCATGGTTGGGTCTAAAGTTCTTCTGAACTTTTACGCGACTTGTGGTGAAAGTGTACAACCTCTGCAGAGTGTTAAAAACTGATATATCAGCCGTGCTCACGGTCAAGAGCGGCCTGGACCCTCTGTCGGATCTAGGATACCGACTACAGGGGGGGTGAATAGGCGGTTTTAAACTTCAATCACAAAACTCAACAAGTTTTATTAGTAACACAAGGTGAAACCTATTTCTACCAAGTCTATGCCTATGTCAAGGTTTGCAACCTAGGGTGACAAGATACAAATTAATCTCTAGGAAAGTAAATTGCTCAAATTAAATGTAGTAAGCAAGTAGAGCAAAGAAATAACCGAACAAGAGAGACAAATTTTATCCCGTGGTATCGATGACTTGCCGGTCACCCCTAATCCACGTTGAGGTGGATCCAAAGCTTCAACCGCTCCTCTATCAAGACCTCTCTTGATGTATGAGCCGGCTTGAATCAATGAACCTCTCCAAACCTCGATTCCACTAGTGTTGCTCTTCCCACTCCGGTGAGGTGAGCACAAACCTCTCACAATCAAGGCGGGAGCAACTTCACAATCTTCTTCGAAGTGCTTCAACCGGCCACAATCACCAAGCCGTCTAGGAGGTGGCAACCTCCAAGAGTAACAAGTCGATGACGCTTGCTTGATGAACTTCTAGTGCCCCAAAGCTCAAACTCTTGATGCAATGCACTAGAACTCTCTCACACTCACAAGGATGCTACTCTAAGCAATAGGAGTGAAAGAGAGGTGGAAGAAGGCTCAAGTATTGCAAATATGCTTCAGAAGTGCCAAGAGAGCTTCTCCCAACCCGTGGGTGGAGTATTTATACTCCCCCACCTCCAAACTAGCCGTTACCTTCAAATCCTGTGAAAACAGGGGACTGGCGGACCGTCCGCCTAAGCCCCAACGGCTACTGTCCAAAAGTCAAATGTGTCAGAGATAACCGTTACGCGATAGGCGGACCGTCCGCCCCCTCAGGCCGGACCGTCCGCCTCAGAGTTAGATGCACAGCTCGCCACGCGACTAAGGACCCACAAACCATAACTGCGGACCGTCCGCCATATAAAAGAGGCCTGGAACCCCTAGAACACGCTCCTGCGTAAACGGTCCGCCTCACAAAAAAGACAGGCGGACCGTCCGCCATTTCCAGCGGACCGTCCGCCTCCAAAGACTCGGCAGACCCTTCCAACACTTAGTCAATTTCTCAGAAAGTCAGTTGACATGCGGACCGTCCGCTTGCCACCTGCCGGACTGTCCGCCACCCGCGGACTGTCCGCCAGTAGCCTGCGGACCGTCCGCAGTACCCTATTCAGCACACGTTCTTTTCGCTTTTTCTTTCCCACTTTCTCAACGGTGTTAGCTCTCATGCATGCAATGCAACCATTTGAGCAAAGTGGCACTAGAAACTCGTCATGCAAATGAAATTGACCCCTCTTGATAGTACGGCTATCTAGCCTATCAATCCGGTCAAAAATCTTCTCTAAACACCTCATGACCGGTAAAAGAAAATATCCTATCTTTTACCTTTGCCTTGAGCTTCCTTGGTTCCAACACACATATCCAATGTTAATTCACCATTGAAGCTCAACCATTTCACCGGACTAACCTATTCTCATATCCTCAATGAAATAGTTAGTCCAATATGGTTATCATTAATTACCAAAACACACTTAGAGGGCCTAGATGCTTTCAATCTCCCCCTTTTTGGTAATTGATGACAACCATTGAAAGGAGTGATAAGAGAAGGTTTTTGAACTTTGAGAACGCTTACCCATTTCAATGAAACCGATATATATGAATGGATAAAAGAACTCAAAATTCATTTTGTAGAGAAGAACTCCCCCTACATATGTGCATATAATTTTGCATTTGGAATACTTCATATGCATTTGATAAGAAAATTCCGGAGTTTCCCCTACAAAAAGGCAATCGAGGCTACACAAGATATATATAATATTCAATGAGCATAAGCGATAAAGGGTTAGCCTCGAAAAACCACAAGAACTAGAACAAGCCATATTAAGCTAAAGAAATGCAATTACATCCAACAAGGTTCACACACAAGTTCCAGTTCCATACCACAAAGCATAAGATATTACAAGCACACAAGTAGTTCATGCAAAGCGAAAATTAAACATGCATATGCAATGTTTCCATGATCCCAAGCCCAAAAATTCTCCCCCTATCTCCATGAATCTTCAAGGAATCACTCCATCACTCCAAATTCTTCTCCCCCTTTGTCATCAAAGACCAAAAGAGGGTCCTAGTCATCCTGAGGCGGCGGCGGAGGAGGATAAAATGGCTGGTGAGGGTAGAACTGTGGAGGAGGCACTGGAGCCGGATAATATGAGTAGAAGTGATCAGTGAAGCCTGAGAAGGTAGTCTGAAAGTTGTCAAAGCGAGTCTCAAGCTGCTGCTGCCTCTCCATAAGCTGCTGATGCTGGCTATCAAGACGAGTCTGCATGCTCTCAAGATTGGCATTCATCTGCTGCCCATATGCCTCAAAGTGGGTGTTGAAACCCATCTGCATCTGCTCAAACTGATTTATCATGGACTGCTGCACAGAGGCGAAATATGGATCAAAATATCCAGCTGGAGGTGCCCACTGTGGCTGCTGTGCAGGAGGAGGTGGAGGTGGCATAGCCTGTGCATCGGCATCTTGAGCATCATGTGCTCCTCCTTGCTCATGAGGCACATACTCCTCCCAAGCCTCATTGGCATCCTCATCTAGATACTCAGTCACATCCCTCTCAAGAAATGCTCTGTCATTCTTGAATGGCCTGAATGGGAGATGCTTCACATTGCAAGGTCCCCTGAACCTTGTCTTGGCAAGAATGAGTGACATAATGTAGGGAGCATGGTAAAGATTTATCTCATAGTTGGTTTTCTTTTCATTGATTTGATACATAATGAGTTTTACCACATCCATCTTCTGATTTGACATGACATGCTTCACAAAATTTGGTGCCCATCCAATGAAAGCATCCTTGTAGCCACTCTTGGGAAGAATAGTGACCCTAACAATCTTGTTTAGCACAGCTGGATGGTGCCTTAGCCCTGTAGTCTTGCAGTACACTCTATGAATATGGGTTCTTGCAGGCTCATAGAATGGAGTGATGCTATGAAGGTCCAAGTGCAACTCATCAGTAATGTCAAAGCTATCTTCCCAGTGATGAAATCATAGTTAAGCTCATTTGCTGCTGCAAATTCAGCAAAGGTAGCAGAATACCTATTTGTGCCTGTCATCCATTCAAGTTTCTTCTCCTCCATGTTTACCTCAGTTGTGGCATAGAACTGACGGATGACAGCTTCATTCCACTCACATCTGTGTTCCATGAACTGCCTCAAGCCAAGGTGCTCAAATTTGGGAACAAGAGAGCTCATCATAGGTTGATTTGCCATATAGAAAAAGTCAATGGTTTGATGCTTGAACACATTCTTGTGAACCATATGACCATAGAAAGCATCTTCTTGCACCCGAGTATGAAAGAACAAGTTTGCAGTATCCCGGGGCAAACCATATTGATAGGGAGCCCTAGCATCTCTATATGAGTTCTGACTCCACTGTCTTCCTGCAAGATTCACAGTCTCATCAATCAATTCATCTTCAACCTCCTCAGCTTCTACCTCAGTATCAGTTTGCGCTTGCTCTGAGTCACTAGGCAAATATTCATCCCCTGAATCTGAGTCATCTACTCTAGGCCTTTTTGATGAACTTCCCTTCTTTTGCTTCGATGTCGTAACCTTCTTAGAACGACCACCAGCACTGCCATAAAGCATTTCAATTATAAGTGATAATATTTAGAATTGAAATCCAAAACCATATAGGCTGCTGTCCCAGTCGCAGTCACAGGTGACAGGCGGACTGTCCGCCAGGGGGTGGCGGACGGTCCGCAGGTCACCTGGAGACCGCGACCAGCACAGTAACCATCCCCTAATCCAATGCCCGATCTCTAAGTATAGCCAACAAAACTGCACCAAATCATAGCCATAACATCCCCTTGACTTGCTCAACATATTCCACCAACTAATTTCACAAATCCATGGTTGAAATTGAAATCCCCATATCAAACCCTAACCAAGAATATGAATGAAATCCATGAGAATCACTGAGGGTTTTGACAAAATACCGAGAAGACATGATCCTTGAGGCGCGGAAGGTCTGGGGGATGAGCTCCGGTTGGTCCGGGGATGCGCCAAAAAAACTCTCCCTAAGGTGTCCTTGCCTTTTGCTTTGGAGGAGAAAAGAATGAGAGAGAGAGGCGGCTGTTCTGGAGAAGAAAGAGACCGGTGCCCTCTTTTTACCCCTTCGGTCCGGCGCGGGTCCACGTCCGCCCGGCCGTCGCGGACTATCCGCCAGGAGGGCGCGGACGGTCCGCCTCTGTCCTCATTTTCTGGTTGTCCAGATCCAAATTAATATTCTGAAGAATATTCCTTAACACCTGCGGAAAGTCCACCCTGTCCTCGAGGACGGTCCGTGACCCGCGGACGGTCCGGTCCATATGTGGCGGACGGTCCGCTATACCAGAACTTCCAGCCCGAGAACTGCTGTCTTTTGTCACTTTTTGAATTTCTTTCCTGATTTTCTTATCAACTCTTTTCACAATGATTCCACTGAGATATATATGATCATCAACAGTATCTAGTGAGAACTTTGGACCAAGAATCATGAAATTTATGCAATGAAATGAATACTAGATGAAATGCACAAATAAATTGCATAAAAGTAGAGTTAGATAAGTAATAAACATGTGAGCGAAGTTTCAAGCCACATTTGAGAAGTCAATAACATTGAGCTCATTTCTTAAGAAACAAAACCTTTGTTCATCCAATGGCTTGGTAAAGATATCCGCCAATTGATCCTTGGTGCTAATTCCATCAATTATGATATCCCCTTTGCTCACATGATCCCTAAGAAAATGATGCTGTATATCAATGTGTTTGGTTCTAGAATGTTGAACCGGATTGTTAGCTATCTTCACGGCACTTTCATTATCACACAAGAGAGGTATATTCTTGAAATCCACTCCAAAATCAAGAAGAGTTTGCTTCATCCACAATAATTGAGCACAACAACTTCCCGCCGAGATATATTCCGCTTCGGCGGTAGAGAGAGCCACTGAATTTTGTTTCTTTGAAGACCAAGAAACAAGAGATCTTCCAAAAAATTGACAACCACCGGATGTGCTCTTCCTATCAACCTTGCATCCCGCATAATCCGAATCCGAATACCCAACCAAATCAAAATGAGCACCCTTAGGATACCAAAGACCAATATTAGGGGAATACTTCAAATATCTTAGGATGCGCTTGACGGCGGTCAAGTGACATTCTTTAGGTGCGGCTTGAAACCTTGCACACATGCACACACTAAACATAATATCGGGCCTAGGTGCGGTAAGATAAAGCAAACTACCAATCATGGATCTATAAAGTTTAGGATCTACCGGTTTACCTCCCTCATCAAGATCAAGATGTCCATTAGTAGCCATAGGAGTTTTGATAGGTTTAGCATCTTCCATACCAAACTTCTTCAATAAATCCTTCACATATTTAGATTGGCAAACAAATGTGCCTTCCCTCATTTGCTTGATTTGAAGACCAAGGAAGAAGCTCAATTCACCAATCATAGACATTTCAAATTCATTTGACATCATATCACCGAATTCCTTGCAATAATCTTCATTGGTTGAACCAAAAATGATGTCATCAACATAAATTTGGCATATGAATATGTCATTTTCAATCTTCTTAGTGAACAAGGTATTATCAACCTTTCCAATTTTGAATCCCCTAGATATGAGAAAGTCTCTAAGCCTTTCATACCAAGCACGAGGTGCTTGCCTCAACCCATAGAGAGCTTGTATACATGATTTGGCTTGTCAAGATCTTCAAAACCGGGAGGTTGTTCAACATATACTAGTTCACTAATCTTGCCATTTAAGAAAGCACTTTTGACATCCATTTGATATAGCTTGATATTATGAGAGCAAGCATAGGCCAATAAGATTCTTATAGCTTCCAATCTAGCCACGGGAGCAAATGTTTCACCAAAGTCCAAGCCTTCAACTTGAGTGTACCCTTGAGCAACCAATCTTGCCTTGTTTCTCACAACAACACCATCTTCATTTTGCTTGTTCCGGAATACCCATTTTGTGCCAATCACATTATAATTCTTGGGTCTCTCTACTAGCTCTCAAACTTTGTTCCGGGTGAAATTATTCAATTCTTCATGCATTGCATTCACCCAATCCGGATCATTTAGTGCTTCATCTACACGGTTAGGTTCAACACAAGATACAAAAGAGAAATGTTCACAAAATGAAGCAATACGAGATCGAGTTTGAACACCCTTACTAATATCACCCACAATTTGATCAATGGGGTGATCTTTGGCGATGGCATGATGAATTCTTGGTTGATCAATAGATTCTTGTATAGAGGTTGAAGGTTGTATGGGAGTGACAATTTGCTCACTAGATGAAGTTGCATTGACATTACTTGCTTCACCATCTTCTTGAGATTGAACATTATCACTTGTGGTTGAAGTAGAGGGATTCACTCCAATTGAGATTGATGGACCATTATCATTATCTTCTTTTCTTCTAGGTCTAATATCACCAATAGACATGGTCTTCATGGTTTCCCTCAACTCATCATTTCTCACATCTTCTAGATTTTCTTTCTCTTCTTGTGAGCCATTTGTTTCATCAAATTCAACATCATAGGCTTCTTCCACAAATCCCTTGGACTTGTTATACACTCTATAAGCCTTGCTACAAGATGAATATCCAAGAAGAAATCCCTCATCACATTTGCTTTCAAACTTTGATAGTCTAGTGCCTTTCCTCAAGATATAGCATTTGCAACCAAAGACCCTAAAATATGAAATGTTTGGCTTTCTTCCAATGAGAAGTTCATATGGTGTCTTGTTGAAGAATCTATGACAATAAAGCCTATTTGATGCATGACAAGCGGTATTGATTGCTTCGGCCCAAAAGGAATCCGAAACATTGTACTCCGATAGCATTGACCTTGCCATATCAATCAAGGTTCTATTCTTCCTCTCAACAAGACCATTTTGCTCCGGTGTATACTTGGTTGAGAATTCATGTTTGATTCCCTTCTCATTACAAAATTCCTCAACTCTTGTGTTGTTTAATTCACTACCATTGTCACTTCTTGCTTTCTTCAATTTGTGCTCAAATTCATTTTCGGCCCTTGTCACAAAACTTTTGAATATATCATAAGTGTCGGCCTTGTCATGAAGAAAAAAAAACCCATGTGTATCTTGAATAATCATCAACAATCACAAGACAATAGCAATTTCCCCTAATACTTCTATAGGTTGTAGGACCAAACAAATCCATATGCAATAATTCCAAAGGTCTTGTGGTTGACATAGCACTCTTGTTAGGATGAGAGTTTGACACTTGTTTGCCGGCTTGACAAGCACTACACAATTTGTCCTTGTCAAACTTCACATTCTTCAAGCCTTCTACTAGATCATGCTTTAATAATCGGTTGAGTTGTTTCATTCCAACATGAGCTAGCCTTCTATGCCACAACCAACCCAAAGAAGATTTAGAGAACAAACAAGTGGTCAACTTGGCATGACTAGATGAGAAATCCACCAAATATAAACTCTCATACCTAAACCCCTTGAATATGCTAATGCTTTCATCTTTACTAGTTACTTCAAAAGTTTCACTAGTAAAAGAACACTTATAACCAAGATCACAAAGTTGAGATACCGACAATAGATTAAACTTGAGAGAGTCAACTAATAGCACATTTGAGAGAGAATACTCATTAGAGATAGTGATCTTGCCCAATCCCTTTACTTCACCCTTGCCATTGTCACCGAAGGTGATATCATCATAGTCGGATTCTTTGTCAAGAGTAGTAAAGATCTTTGCTTCGCCGGTCATGTGTTGAGAGCATCCACTATCAACCACCCAATGTTTCCCTCCGGCCTTGTAATCCACTTACAAAAAGAAATTCACTTGCTTTTAAGTACCCAAATTTGCTTGGGTCCTTGGATGTTAGTCACCAAAACCTTAGGCACCCATATGGCTTTCTTCTTAGTGCCACTAATGGGAAGACCAACAAACTTAGCACAAACTACACCCTTTTATCTTTCTTAAGAACATAGGATGCATCAAAGGATACGGGCTTCTTGCTCTTGCATTGATGATTAATATCAACCTTCTTCTTGCAAATGTGACATGACATATGAGTTTCTTCTTCATTTCGAAGGACCTTTGACTTGACAAATTCATTCACAATGGGGGTGAAAGCCTTTTCCCCTTTCTTGGGCAAATATCCAATGCAATTTCGGTTCAAGGTGAACTTTTGATTTGTCCAACAATGATTGAATCTTACATGGCTACCAAACCATTTAGTAAGATCCTTGGATAAGCAATCAATATCCTTCTTCAAGGATTCATTTTCCAATATAAGAGAGGCATCACATGAAAATCCTTCACTTGTGCAAGAGCCATCATTTGTGCTACAAGGTGGGTTAGAAGAACTAGGAGCACTAGATAAACTTTCAAGTTTTTCACATTTAGCACATGAGTCATACTTAGGTTTCATGAACTCTTGTGCAAGGAGAGTGTGATGAGCTTCCTTAAGCTCCTCATGCTTTTCTTTAAGTATCTCATTCGAGGTCTTAACCTTGTCATGAGAGTCCTTAAGATTTTCATGAGAAGTCTTTAGCTCCTCATGGATTTCTTGAAGAGAGAAGTATTTTCTCTTCAAGTCCGATATCTTTTCACTCTTCTTGCACAATAGTTCATTTGAATCATTAAGCATTTGAACTAGATCATTATAAGATATTTCATCATCATCATCATCATCACTATCATCATCTAGTTCATCATATAGTTCATCATTATTAGATACCTTTGCTTCACTTTTTGCCATAAGACAAAAAGGCTTGGAGAAGAGGGATGGAGCTTCCTTGATGGCGATCCCGGCAATTCCCTTGGAGGGCTTCTCATCATCATCATCATCATCATCATCTGAGTCGGAGCTATCATCGGAATCCCACTCCACATAGTATGCTTGACCATTCTTCTTCTTCTTGAAGAATTTTCTCTTCTTCTTGTCTTTCTTCTTCTTGTCCTTCTTCTTGTTTGGGCAATTGATAGCTATGTGCCCAATTTCATCACACTCAAAGCACTTCTTGTCTTCAAATGGATTCTTCTTTGAGGATTGACCTTTCTTGTCATAATTCTTCTTCATGATTCTATTAAATCTCCTCACAAAGAGAGCCATTTCTTCATCGGATTCAACCTCATTTCTTCCTTCATCATCATTGACTTCTTTGGTTGACTTGGCCTTGAGAGCAATGTTCTTCTTGTTGTCATCATTTGCTAATCCATGAGCTTCCTTTTGAGAATTTTTGAAGATATCATGAGTAAGTACTTCGCCAAGCACTTCGGTGGGTGTCATTTTCTTCAAGTTGGATCTCACAAGTAGTGTCACAATAGTGTCATACTTTTCGGGGAGACACCTAAGGAACTTGTGAGAGAAGTCTTGATCCGGGACATCAAATCCAAGACCCTTGAGCTCATTCACAATCTCATTCAACCGGTTGAACATGGTGGACACATCTTCATCAATTTTCATTACGAACTCATTGAATTTTCCTTTGTACACATATAGCTTTGCTTCCTTCACCGTAGTTGTTCCTTCATGTATTTCCATGAGCTTCAACCAAATATCTTTAGCGGTTTCAAGATTCTTCACACGGTTGAACTCACTAATGGATAGAGCCTCATAAAGCACATTCATTGCTTGATCATTGAGTGATTCATTTGCTTCATCTCTTGGAGTCTTGTTTTCTTGATCAAGAATGACAAAGCCGTCATCCACAATTTCCCAAATTCTCTTGTTCATTGCCTTGAGATGAACCCTCATTCTTGTCTTCCAATAATCATAGTTGTTCCCATCAAAGAATGGTGGTTTCCCCACATTGTTGAGGTTGATTGGCTTTTCTTCACCCATTTTATCCTACTCTGGGATGGTTAAATCCTTCAAATATGGAGTCCTCGGCTTTGATACCACTTGTAGGATCTAGGATACCGACTAGAGGGGGGTGAATAGGCGGTTTTAAACTTCAATCACAAAACTCAACAAGTTTTATTAGTAACACAAGGTGAAACCTATTTCTACCAAGTCTATGCCTATGTCAAGGTTTGCAACCTAGGGTGACAAGATACAAATTAATCTCTAGGAAAGTAAATTGCTCAAATTAAATGTAGTAAGCAAGTAGAGCAAAGAAATAACCGAACAAGAGAGACAAATTTTATCCCGTGGTATCGATGACTTGCCGGTCACCCCTAATCCACGTTGAGGTGGATCCAAAGCTTCAACCGCTCCTCTATCAAGACCTCTCTTGATGTATGAGCCGGCTTGAATCAATGAACTCTCCAAACCTCGATTCCACTAGTGTTGCTCTTCCCACTCCGGTGAGGTGAGCACAAACCTCTCACAATCAAGGCGGGAGCAACTTCACAATCTTCTTCGAAGTGCTTCAACCGGCCACAATCACCAAGCCGTCTAGGAGGCGGCAACCTCCAAGAGTAACAAGTCGATGACGCTTGCTTGATGAACTTCTAGTGCCCCAAAGCTCAAACTCTTGATGCAATGCACTAGAACTCTCTCACACTCACAAGGATGCTACTCTAAGCAATAGGAGTGAATGAGAGGTGGAAGAAGGCTCAAGTATTGCAAATATGCTTCAGAAGTGCCAAGAGAGCTTCTCCCAACCCGTGGGTGGAGTATTTATACTCCCCCACCTCCAAACTAGCCGTTACCTTCAAATCCCGTGAAAACAGGGGACTGGCGGACCGTCCGCTACCCACTTGGCGGACCGTCCGCCTAAGCCCCAACGGCTACTGTCCAAAAGTCAAACGTGTCAGAGATAACCGTTACGCGATAGGCGGACCGTCCGCCCCCTCAGGCCGGACCGTCCGCCTCAGAGTTAGATGCACAGCTCGCCACGCGACTAAGGACCCACAAACCATAACTGCGGACCGTCCGCCATATAAAAGAGGCCTGGAACCCCTAGAACACGCTCCTGCGTAAACGGTCCGCCTCGCAAAAAAGACAGGCGGACCGTCCGCCATTTCCAGCGGACCGTCCGCCTCCAAAGACTCAGCAGACCCTTCCAACACTTAGTCAATTTCTCAGAAAGTCAGTTGACATGCGGACCGTCCGCCTGCCACCTGCCGGACTGTCCGCCACCCGCGGACTGTCCGCCAGTAGCCTGCAGACCGTCCGCGGTACCCTATTCAGCACACGTTCTTTTCGCTTTTTCTTTCCCACTTTCTCAACGGTGTTAGCTCTCATGCATGCAATGCAACCATTTGAGCAAAGTGGCACTAGAAACTCGTCATGCAAATGAAATTCACCCCTCTTGATAGTACGGCTATCTAGCCTATCAATCCGGTCAAAAATCTTCTCTAAACACCTCATGACCGGTAAAAGAAAATATCCTATCTTTTACCTTTGCCTGGAGCTTCCTTGGTTCCAACACACATATCCAATGTTAATTCACCGTTGAAGCTCAACCATTTCACCGGACTAACCTATTCTCATATCCTCAATGAAATAGTTAGTCCAATATGGTTATCATTAATTACCAAAACACACTTAGAGGGCCGAGATGCTTTCACCCTCACATCATAATTTGAACTTGAAGATGAATTAAACTGAATCATTCATGCATTGGGTATGGTTATAGTTTATGGTATATATTTATGTTTAATTGGGTTGGTATATACTTACACTTAGTAATTATGCTGCTAATTAAAATATGACCAACTAAAATGCTTAAGCTAAATTAAATAGCCCGCTATTCCTTGTTAAGCCTTGCATGTCATTTGCTTTTGCTCTACACTTGCTGAGTACCAACCATAAGTGTACTCAACCTTGCTTTATCTGCGGCTCAGGCTAAGATAGGAGAATCTGGTGGAGTATTTTGGAGATTTCTAGGCGTACGTGTTCCCCCAGTCAGCTGCCTGTGGTGAAGTGTTCAAGATCCGCTGCTAGTTATTCACTTCGCGTGAGTGTAATAATTTATCTAGTACTATTTACATTTTTGCACTGTCTTTTATATCACTGATGAAGTCTCATATGTGTGTAAACTTGATCCTGGCGCACATATGATAGTCATTTGGTTTTGTCCTTAAAACCGGGTGTGGCAGCTAAATCCAACGTGCATCTGTCGTCTGGAATAGAGCCGGCACAATCAAAGAGTAATTTAACTGTTTATTCCCTTGTCAATTACAGGTCAAATTGACTGGCACGCCGCGAACCTGGACAAAGTGCAGGACCAGCACCGGAGTGAAGCAGATCTCCCTGGCCTTGTTGTGTTGCTCGCTGAGGATACGACTGCCGATTTTCCGCGTCAACAACGCCCACTTGGCATAATCATTCCCATCAAAGTGTGGGGAGTTTCCCTTGTGGACGGATTGAAAATGGATTGAAAATGTGAAGATGAATAATGTGGAATTTGATGTAACCCATAGATAGGAGCCTTGTCATTTTCTTCCTTGATCTTTTCTTGAAAAGCTTTTGAGCTTTCGTTCGGCCCTCTCCTTTATCTTGGCCTTCATCTTTTCCTTTCTTCTTTTCTTCTTTTTGCCTTCCTCAATTTCTTTATTATTTTCACTCAAGCTTAGAATCATTTGAGCTTGATTCATATCTTTAGGATGGATGACTTCTTGGACGCTCTTGAGCAGCAGCGGTAGCTGGGCAGACTCATCCCCAAATTATTTCTCTTAGAGGGTAAGCCTTAATCAAGAGATTAGGCTTTGATACAAATTGGATGTCGCCTAGAGGGGGGCGAATAGGCATTTCTGAAAATTCAATCTAAAGCAGTGGATTAAAGTACTTGACCTAGCTCAACCAGCTCAACTCAGCTCAGCGACTCAACTCGTCTCAGCTGGGTGCCACCCAGCTCAGCCCGCCTAAACCCGGTTCAGCTGGGCCGGAGAGTTTGACTTGAATTAAATTCAAATACTAGCCAATAAAATTTGAATCTATGAGTTACCACAGCCTTGAAATGATGTAAGCTTGTAGATCCATGGGGCATCTACACTCAAATAGCTCTAAACAAGTAGATTGAGTGAAAAACACAATAGTCAACTATGAACATGATGAACATGAAGAACACAAGTTGACACAAAAAATACTCCCAAAGTTCACTCAAACTAAGGAAGCCACGTCTTCATTGAGGTACCCACAAAGAGTCGGGATGTACACTAACCCTTTCCTCTCTCAATCAACCACAAAGGAAGATTGAGTGACTTACTATGAAATCCTCCACGAGGATGGGCAAAAAAATGACCGGGGCACAACCACACAAAGTTGTATGCTCCATGGTGACACCTAGCCATCTAGGAGCAAGCTCCAAGAGTAACAAATCCGAGGGAGATTTTTGAATGTGCCACCAAAGCTCAAGAGATGGAAATGAAGCTCACTCAAGGCTCTCACCAAGATTAGCTCAAGAGTGGAGAGGAGCAAAGGATGAAGGAACAAGCATTGTTTCAGTTTTGGTGAGGGAGAGCCAAGAGATAAGAGAGAAAGAGGGTGAAGGGGTATATATACTCCCACCCCCAAAATTGAGTCGTTACTATGCTGGACGAGCAAACTGGGCTGAGCTGGGTGCCACAGTGCCATCCAGCTCAGCTGGATAAAGTTGCAGTAGTAAGATAGTGAAGCCAACCTAGCTGAGCTAGGTCCAACCCGGTTGAGCCAGATAATAATTATTTGGAGACAGTGAACCCAACCTAGGTGAGCCAAGTTAGGGTCGGCTGAGCCGGGTTTTAAAGCTGTAGCAAAGAGTTGATATGAGGCGAAATGTTGAGTGTGTCAAAGAGCAAGATAGTGATCTAATGAGTTTTGAGACACATGCAGAACATCAAACTTGGATCCCCTTAATAGTACGGCATTCCTGAACTGAAAATCAAAAATAAATTGAAATTAAACCTTCATCTTGAATTCAAAAGTGGTCAATATTTCCACTTTAAGAATGGGGAGTCGCCAATCAACAATGTTCATTTCCCTTCAAATATGATCTACTCTCATGCTCAAATGAAAATCATTAAACTTGTTAGCATCTTAATTAGATTGTCATTAATTCACCAAAATATGGATGAATGCACTTTTAGGGTGTCGCTCATGTGACGTGTGATTAGGTTGTCCCATGTATGGTGTAAAACCAACTTAAGTTGTCTGTCCTTCATGGTTACATGAAGCTGCTTGAACTCACAATACTAAGCAAGAGGAATGATGGCTATGAATGAGGAAGTTACTTGGTGATTATATTAATTGTTTGCTTCCACCATGTTTGGAGTAGTTAGGTGCAAAACCTAGTTAATGGTTAGGTTCCCAATAAATGGATGCTAAAAGTTGAAAGCAAGGACCCACTCATAGTTGCTTTTGGAAAAACAATCCCCTTAGCCAAAAAGCCTTGCATGTCTAGGAGTCAGAATGTTTTATTCCAGACAGTGAATGTTTGTGGCTCAACTTTCAGCTATGGACGGTGATGCCTCTAACCCTGCTGCTGGTTTGACTTGGCTATGTACCCTACCTCCCGGTTGGACCATAGAATGGGAGTCATCCTTCCCGGGCAGGGAGAACGAGGAGTGATGTCATGTACGGGCTTCATCATGGTACCACATTTATTGATGTTAGAAGTATTCCTTTAATTCCGCTGCATTGAACTCTGGTCTATAATAATGAAGTACTAAAAATTATTTTACATTATCCATGTGAACTATTGTGATGTAAAAATGGTGACTTGTATCATCTGTGCTCACCATCGAGTGAGACTTGTTGTTACCGGGTTTCTCGATCAGATGATTTCCGGTAGTTCAATCGGGACGTTACACGACAGATTTTACCTGATTAGTTCAGTTGAGGTGTCGTGAGGACCTAAGAGGATAGGTCTTATACACTTGAGCCAGATTAATTAGAGCAGTCTGCTACACCCACGGGGAGAGCAAGCACCCACATGGTTTCCCGCGTCGCTCATGGCATGCATCCGCTGGTGTGCCTGGCGACCGGTGCCGTGTACCCCTCCAGCGGCTTGAATGGCTTCCCGCGCGTGCCACGAACGGCGGCCAGGGTAATCCCCGTGCGAGCTCTGGTGGCCTCGCTAGCCACTTGAGCCACTCGCCATTGGTGCTCACGGAGGCCTGGCCAGGTGGTGGCCATTGCCTCTCGCCATTATTTATTTATTTCTAATTCCAAATAACATGAATAGTATATCCATTGGAATCGTCTCGACAAGCGCTCCGCATTGGTGCTCTCCAAATGGGCATTTGAGATAGTTTATGAAAATGTTATTTTTATATCTCTTCTCAAGCCTGTTGTGTCATTTCCTTCACTAGAAGATCAAACACCAAAACTTTGTGGAACTTGTTAGTAATAAATCATATTACATTGTTTGATGTTCATTGTTGTTTTCATTATTGGTATAGTTGACCATCGGATTGATGTTTAAAGACTATCAACAATAGTCGTATGGGATGAGCTGGGGGTGGAGAGGGGGCTCGGTCATTGGGCGAGGTGTGCTCGCGCGGGGCCGTGCCATGGCTGTGCACGCGGCCATTGCCTGGTGATGGGTGGCGAGGTGGGGGGAGGGGAGAAGGGTGTTGGCGTTTCTTAGCATCGCCATCAGGTCCTTGGGACCGGCGACATCGCTTAGATCTTCCATGGTAGTTCTTATGTTTACATTATCTGTAAGCGCACGGAATTGCCGTTGTAGCATTTCACCTGTGAGTATTCAGGGGTATCGTTATTTATATTTTTTTCCAAAGGATGGCATTCGGTGGCAAAGAGGTACTGATATTCAAGAGTCGACATGGTGCGATAAGCTACGAACATCTTTTATACAGGGGTAAACATGATAGTATATTGAGGTAGTGCGACACATCATCCAAGAAGCCATTCCCTAGAATAAAGAATAAAAAATATCCTAAGGTTAGCAGGAGCAAGGCATAAAAGGTCCTATGGCATTATACAATATTAGCACAGGTTATACAAGACATGAACAGGACTTACTTCTAAGCACCCAGGCACAAGCTGGGAGACCAAACCGCACTGGTCTGCCAGCAAGAGGAAAGGTTTTAGTTTTATGTACTTCCTATACTTATACCCGAACGTGGGGCAATACAAGAGACGAACAGGGATGTCACCACCTGCCGCCTACCCCTCAGACTGTGGGGCACAGTCACATCGAAGGTTCTCGTCATGCCCGAGCACCACGCCCGTGCATGAGAGGACTACCCTAGTTCTCCCAAGAAACATGGAACTAGAGCAAACCTGAGGGTACAACGAACCGATGTCGTAGCTTAGATCGACTAGCCTATGCACGAACATCGTATAATGAATGATAAGGCATGAACATGATATAAACACTAGAGAGATAGCATTTAGATCAAACTCCATACTTGTATAAGTACCAAAAGTGTATACAAAGACAGTATCGAAGGCCGAAGATTATGTCCCCAATGGCCCAAGGACGACTTGGAATACTACTAAGAAAAGCACTAGCCTGAGCTCCACTAGCCTACGGACTACAAGAATAGCTTAGAGAGGGAGAGAGGCTCTTGATGAATGAGTATGTTTTGTGAGGGCTGTCTACCCCCTATTTATGCTAGGGAAGGACGGTTCCCCGTGCTCCACACATGGAAACACTTCTTGGTGCGAAGGGGGAGATATGGGAAGCGTTGCCGCCAAATATTGGCTCCAACGAACCCCGTCCAAGTTTGGCTGAACCCTGGAGGGAATATTCCTCGCCTATTCCCCATCTGGTGGATGACAGGTAGGTCCAAGGTCCCTTTGAGGTCGATTTCCCTGTGGGTTGGCCCATGTATGACTGGTAGGTGTGCCCTCTTTGTCCTTGTGCTCGCGGAGTTGAGTTTGCATTATGCTTTCTCCGTTGTTCAAGCACGTTTTCCCCTTTTCGCAGACTTGTGTCTTGCAAAACACTTATTGCTACAATACAAGTGGAACTAGGTTATTTGTAAAGATATATGTATAATTTATCCTTATATATTGAGTATATTGACGGTCGGATTTGGTGTGTAAGGACCGCCATCAAAGGGCGCGCAGAGTCGGGCATTGGAGGAGAGCGAGGAGAGCTGGAGTGTTGGGCGGGCTCGCCCCCAACTGGCTTGGCACAATGCACCATGCAGAGATGCCCTGCCGCGTGACGGCATCGCGTCGTGGCGCGCCACACGCGTGGGGAGCGCCGTGGTGACCAAGCCCACGGTGCGCCGCGTTGGCACGCGCGTCGAGTGAGACCGACTGCTTGGCACCAGTTTTTCTCCAAAAATTGAACTAAACTTCAAACACTCTAGATACAAAAGTTCTTCCTCGTACTATAGGCTACAACTTTTACAAAGGGTGGCATAGGTTTTGGGCTAAGAATCAAAAGATACAAGCTAGCAAATTTGGCCTAGAACTCGGGTTTTAGGACTTCAAATATTTCCTATTTGTTGGATTTCAATTGACCTGATTTGACCATGAATTTGAAGCTTTTGGCAAAGTTTCTATGGATCAAGATCATACCCATGTTAAAGTAGGTGCTTTGTACCACAACTTTCATGTGGATAGAATTTTAAATATTTAATCATTTTAAATTATGACAAGCCTCTCAAAAAGGATAAAAGCCAAATTGATACCACATGTGATATGGATTAAATAAACTCAAAGTTGAATTTAAAGTGTTGTTTGAACTTTTTACACACCAAGAGTTCAATAATTCAAGGGACATTTTAACATGTATTTTATTTTAAAATTTTTGGTTGGAAGGTTGACTTAGTCAACTTATGCTTGTATACACATCCATCACATGCTTTTGTAAAGGTACTTATCATGTTTGTGCATGATTTGGTCTTTTAATTATTTTTACCCTACATGTAGACACTAGGGGTGTCACATTAGTGACAGTATGGCTGCCCTTCCGCATGCTCCTTTACTCGTTTACTGCTCCAACTTTCCCTTGGCTGATCAAATGGCTGTTAACATTGGATCCTTGATGTGCAAAGTTGCGTCTGCACTGCCGCTTGATGGCTTGGGGTTGACAGGATACGGTGGCGGATCTGGCCTAGGGAGAGGAGAGGGGGTGGCTAGGGGTGCAAGATGATTGAGCACTACAGTTTGCCCGACACCGGCAGAATGTGGCACAATTGATCTGCATCAGGGATAGCCTGATAATTGATAAAATGATATGTTGTGTCCTCTGCTCGCTTGCTCTAGGATAAGGTTGTGTCGATGGTAGAGACGAGGAGCTGAGGAGGTTGGGAGGATAAGGTAGTGGCCTTCTTCCAGAGTTCCACCCGACACACACAAACTAACCGAGATAGATAGATGAGCTTCTTGTTGGGTTGCGGAGCTAGGGAGGACCAACTATTATTCAAGGGTATTCAGTTGAATACTCATCATTTTGGTAAAAACATTTCATATATATAGTGTACAGTACGTGTGTATATATGAAAAATAAAGAATAACACCAAATAACACTGCTCTGCGCTCATTTGGCCCAAAAACACGAAATAGCCCATCTCTTAGGCCTTCCACCCTCCCGTCCCTATGGCCCAGGAGGCCCAATTAGCCAATTCACTCACCAATCAGCCTAGCAAGCCCTCTCCCTCCTCCGGCTCCTCCTTCTGTTACTGTCACGCGGCGCCCCCGACGCCTCTCGCGGTCTCGCCCACGCGCGCCTCGCTCTCATACCGTCATCCCACGGTGTTCTCCCTCGACGAACCCTAGCGGCGGCAGAGGGCCAGAGGGGGGTGCGGCCGGTGCGCCATAGCCGAATCCGGGCGCGTCGGTGCACCGCAGCCGAATCCGGGCACGCCGGCGCGCTGTGCGTTGTGGCCTGGCGAACGCGGCAGCCAGCCACTGTGCGCCCACCGCACGAGCACTAGGGCGCACCGCCCACCGCGATTCGACGATGGCCGATTGGCCGAAGGTGGCAAGGCGGCCACCTGCCACGCCACCGGCTAGGGGCCAGCCGAGGGGCGCAGCCCGGCAGCCGGGCGCCGGCACAAGCAATCGTGCAGAGCTGATACTGCTTCTCCCATTCTATCTCGGAATCTCTGATTTGGGTATTTGCCTATTTGGTGATTTCTTCAGCTGCAACAACTATCAATTGAGGTGAATGTTTATGAATTAGTTCTCATGAACATCGATGTGGCGAGTATATAATTTCTGAATGCTTGAACTTAAACTATTTTAGGTCTGTAAAATGAAGAGAAGGAACGGTGGTAATGCTACTACTGATTTGAGGTCTTTCTTAGAAAGAGCTTCTAAAGAAGAGGCAACCTGGCCGAGAGAGTGTCATTCCATCTACCAATGAAAGCCATATGCAGTTGGTGGTTTGTTAAGAGCAAAGTACAGAATCACCTGCACGTGAGACAGTGAGAACTGAGTAGCGGCAGCAGTTTGAGCCCCCAATACAAGAAGATGATGAAGCAATGCCACTGGATGAATCTAAATCTAGTGGTAGTGATGAAGATAATGAGATTGAGCATGATCTTGGATTGAGGGTTCCTATCTCAAGCTATCCTATCAATGGCCAAGTGTTAGTTAAAAGGGCATACATTGCCATGGTTCCATGTCAACCAAAAATGAAGAGGCTAAACTTTCCTCAACATGACTGTGGAGGTATGCGATGCTTTCAACCTGCGTGGTTTGATGAATTCAAGTGGCTTGAGTATAGTGTGCATAAAGATGCTGCATATTGCTTTGTTTGCTATCTGTTCAAAGATAGTGGGAAATTTCCTGGTGGAGATGCTTTTATGGATGAAGGGTTTCGAAATTGGAATATGAAATGGAGAATTAGGAAGCATATTGGGGGTATTGATAGTGCTCATAATGAAGCTAAAGAGAAGTATAATTTGTTCATAAGACCTAAGGCCTCAATCCATGAGTTATTTGCATCAAAGACTGACCAATTCAAGGCTAAATACTTGGCTTGCCTAACATGGTCACCTAAGTGCATAAGATATCTTTTGCGTTAGGGGTTGGCTTTTTGTGGTCATGATGAGACTAAAGATTCACTCAATATAGGAAATTTCAGGGAACTATTAGCATGGCTTGCAGGGAACTTTGAAGAAGTTAATTTGGTGGTTCTAGACAATGCTCCAAAGAATTGTCAGATGATTGACCACAAGATTCAGAAATAACTCATTGCTGATTGTGATTGGTTCTTTGGGCAACTTGCATACTTGTTGAATGTTCTAGGGATGTCTTGCAAAAAGATTCGCATGCTTCGTATTGCTCAAGCTTAATATATGGTTGAAGCATTGAAATTGGGTGAAATTAAACTGGGCAAGGTTTGAATCAAGATATGGGCTTAGCAAGGCCAGGTGATATATGTTGGGGATCTCATTACAGAACTGTGATGCATGTTATGGCTTTGTATCCTTCAATCATGAAAGTTCTATGGTGGCTTGGGAATGAAGTAAAGGTGTAGAAGCTAATGGAGCTCAAACTATGCTCACAGTATTTAAGTTATTTGAGTTTGCTTTCCTGCTACACTTGATGAATGAAATATTTGGATACACAAACTTATGCAATGCTTTGCAAAACAGGGAGCAAGATATAGTAAATGCAATGAATCTTCTCGAGTTCACAAAGGTAGAATTGGAAGTTTTGAGAGAAGATGACGGATGGGAGGAGTTTCTTCAAAAGGTCACTTCTTTTGTGAGAAGAACAGAGTTAAAGTTGTTAACATGAATGGGAAGTATGTTCCTATGCAAAGATCAAAGGCATACTACAGAAGTGTCGTTAATTACCGCTGCTTTCATGCTGCTATGTTTTTGGGTATCATTGATAGACAACTTCAAGAGCTTAATAATCGGTTTGATGAGGTGAATATATATCTACTTAGATGCATGGCATCATTCAGTCTAGCCAATTCTTTTCATACTTCTAATGTTGAGAATTTGGTTAAGCTTGCTGGTTTCTATCCTCATGAATTTGTATTAGAAGAAATGAACCAACTCCCTTTTCAATTGAACCACTATATTGATGATGTGAGGAATGATGAAAACTTCAAAAATGTGAGAAGTCTAACAGAGCTATCTTTGATGCTAGTTCAAACAAAGAAGGTCACTCGGTATGACATTGTTTATAAACTTCTCAATTTGGTGCTAGTTCTCCCTGTTGCAACAGCAGGTGTTGAGAGGTTCTTTTCTATCATGAACTTTATCAAAAATAAGCTAAGAAGCAAGATGGGGCAGGAGTATTTGAATAGTTGCTTGGTTACATTCATTGAAAGAGAATTTTTCTAGCAAGCTAAGGACGGGGACATCATCAGTAAATTTCAAAGCATAAAGGATCGGAAAGTTGTCTTGTGATTTGTAAGCTTTCTTATCAATGACACTTGTTGTCTTATGATTTTTATCCTCTATGTATTCGAGATGTTGCTCTTACCATATTGATCATTCACATTCAGACATTCAACACATCTGTTATTTATATATAATATTCAACAATTTCAAGTTATGATCAATTTTAGATCATTTATTTTTTTCACGAAAATAGATCATTCGGTGTTGGTACTTGCATATCTCTATTAAGATCCATACTTTTGGCTGCCATTTTTTTGCGATGATTTTTTTTGTCACTCTTAGAAAATTTTTGAATACCTATGTCTCAAATCCTGGGCCCGCCCTTGTGCGGAGCTATGGGGGCTTCTATCTACCTTGTGGTAAATAGTTGGCGGGTTATATTTAATCCAACAACATGCCCATTAGGCCTAGCCACNATTTGATCGTCTGCCATCTCTCCCACCAGAACCATCTGGCCAACCGGCTACCCCGAGCTCCTCTCTAAGGTTGGGGACATCGGAAAAGCCAACTCCCAACCTAACCCCCAAACCCCTAACCTTCGTCTCACTAGAGCGTGTGAAAACGGTGAAGTAGCAGTGCGCGGGAGCGGCGGCGTGAAGAAGAAAATTCAATGGCTAGGATGGCATGCACAAATCTCAAACATGGAAAGATGAGTAAAAAAAACTTCGTGAAGATATATAGGTTTACCGAGCTATTTGTCGTAGGACATGGAGGCATGCTGTTGTGTTTTCTTTACCTTCTTTGATTTTTTCAGGTTGCCGGATCGACCCACGCTGGACACAAAATTTACCCCTGGTCAAAAAAAATTAGCCCGTGCCTGCCCGATGTACTAGTTAGTGTATATTCGTACAATTTTTTTCCATTGGTATGAGTTATTAATCTAAACAATTTCGAATCTCAACTTTTCGCGAATGTTTCTAATGTGAACGAATGAAATGAGGATGTGCCATGTTTTAAATGTTTTTGAAATTTTATAGTATGCTTTTTGTTAAATCTTGACCACTTTGACGCTTTCAATATTTGTGAAATTGTATGCACCCATAGACCCGACCACCGACAAAGTAGAACATTGGCTTTGGAATTCTATAGTCGAGGCACAGCTGCAGTCCAAAGCAAAAGCATTCATCTCGGTGCCAAGTAACAGTTTTATAATGGCCACTTGGCCGATTAACTTTTTCATGCGCTGGCACCCTTGCATGTGCGTGCACGATGCAAAATAGGTCCAAATCCATGTCCAAAACACAGGCCACTTGCACCATGCGAATCCTGTTTTTGCTTTAGCTACATGCGTTTTCTCAAAGAATACATCTGATGACCATTTCGTTCTCTATCTGATCTGAATGCGTTTTCTCAAAGAATACATCTGACCATTTCGTTCTCTCTATCTGATCTGAATAATTATGCCACCGCAAGGAGCATACTATATATCCTTGTCACCATTTCATTGGTGTTGAGGCAAGCAAGAATGGAGGAGCTATCATTTAGGAAAAAGTGCTGTATATTTTCACCATTCTGTTTAAAGCTATACTGTCAAGTGGTACATAAACTATTTGTGTGCATTGGTCTGTTTTTAATAGGGAATCTTATACAATTACAAATAATCATATATATATTAAAACGTGTCCGGGCCTCTGTATATCTAGACTAGAATACACACAACCTATAGAAAAATATAGGAACACAACCAAAGATTGTTCAATAATATTAGAACAAGTCACATTGCTTTCAGAAATGGCTGGAAGAGATGGACAATTGAGAAGCCAAGGCACAACGTTAGGTGTTTTGGCTTTTCGTTTGATATGTAGTAGGGTGAGTTGGGGGGGATTAAATATCTTTTTTAGGAACAGAAATATCTAAACATATCCCCCATCCAAAATATTTCGAACCTAAAGCTTTGTGTATTCAAGTCTGGAGCAGTATCTGAATTCCTAAATTAATATAAGAAACTTGTTTAAACAAGTGAATCAAACACCGTAACTTGAAACAAAGAAATTTGAAATACAATATGAAAAGCTGAAAACATCAAAACTTGTAATCTGGAAAAGGGGTTTAGATTTTGATTATTGTAAATTATTGAGAATATTTGTTTATGCTTTCAGATGTTTGAACTCCCAAAATTTGGATTGAACATGTTGTTTTGTATTGGAAGAAATGCTATCGGCAATCGTTTCTTTTTTACATATGGAAGACCAGTATAACAAACCAAATTACAGCCCCTGATGCTGTCTTCTCAAGTCGTTTTTCACATGTGCGAGCGTTGCGCCATTCTTATGTAAAATTTGCAGAATAAGCGTAAACTAAAGTCCCAGTCCCGACATGAAACAGTATTTTAGGCGCTCATTGGCCACTTTATTCATTTAGTAGTAGTCTCCAGGTGGGCAGGTGGCCCGTTTTCATGTGCAGATATCCTGCCACTAGGAAGTGGATTAGATCCAAATCGATACACTAATCAGTAATCACGGCCCAGTGGCACCATGTGACCTCTCATTCCTCCTTTAGCGTGACTTCCTAAGAGGAGATCTGAACATGTGATCAATTGCATCTTTGCTCGGAAACAAAAAATATTGTTTCTCAAAAAGTGAGAGGCATGCATGCATCTTCCTCTAAATCGCCGGCGGGACCTGCAGCAGACGCGTCCACGAGCCATTATAAGAAGTGACAGAACTCAGTGTGATACCATTCAGGCCGGCGTTCACAGCTTTCACTTTCAGAAACGCGAGCGCGCAGACCTCTCTCTTGCTCTGTGCTTGATCTGTTCTGCCTCTTGGTCATCGTGGAACGAAGCTGTGAGCTGAAGCAAAGGCGAGTGCAAGAGGAGGATCGGATCGGAGTAGCAATGGCTCACCTTCTGCTCCACGGCACCCTCGAGGCCACCATCTTCGAGGCCAATCACATCGACCACGACATCTGCAAGGTCAGTCCCGCACGGCCGCCCGGTGCATACAGGTCTTCCGATCCGTGGCATATTTTGGCTTATAAGTAGTAGTATACCGTAATCCCAAAGTTTGATCATTAATTTCTATCTTGGTATATATATAGACTGTGTGTAGTAACAAAAACATAGTATTTGGTTTGTAGGCTCGAACACGGATCTAGTACCAATTCTTCTTTTGGTAGTCTGAACGAAAATGGGAACTGAGGGACTCCCTTGTTACTCAACACATCATTTGACCCCCAAATTCAAACCCTCTTCAGCCAAACGAAAACTTACGGGATTCTTGAACTGGGTTTTATGGTCTACGTGTAGTTTTATTAGCAAAAGGGATCTTCTTATTTACCACCCAAAAAAAAGTTAGCTCATGGATATCTGATGAAGAATGGACTCACCAGTCATATTCATAGATCTTTGTGTTAGATTTAACTTAATCTGACATTAACTTAAATAGGATTTTATTTAGCCTAATCATGATCACTAATTACAATTAATGTAGAAATTAATGAACTTACATTGACCAGAGTCCTTAGATGCCATATGTAGTCGTGCAGAGTTGATGTAGATATAGTAGCCGTGATCTTCGCCAATATGAGAGCTTAAGGCTCTCTGTTGATGAAGTCTTGAGGTTGACGATGAGCAGGAGCAGCTCCTCCTTGTCCCTGCATTGCTCTCCTCTTTTCATGCGTGAAGTCAATGTGGTAGTCAAGAGAGAAGTCGGGCTTCCAACCCCAGCAGCGTCCTAATCAATCGGTGTTTGGCTAATTGCGAAAAAATATGGATATGTCGGTACCCTCTGGTTTCGTTAGCACTCTAGGGCTGCGTCCGGCTCCTAGTTGGTTACATTAGGTGTACCGGGCGATCACAATATGACTAAAACTGATTACGTGAGTGGGTGGAACTTTTACGTCAAAAAGACTCTTGGTTGTTATCCGAGTATATCACAAAATATTTCAACACTTTGTCCTTTGCCTCGTGTGCGTGCAGCTTGTGGAGGGGCTCCCGCAGAAGGACAATGGGCAACCCACAGGGTCGCCACGGCTGTATGCAACGGTCGACCTCAACAGGGCGCGAGTCGGCCGGACACGGCTCGTCGACGACAACCCGGCGAACCCGCGGTGGAACGAGTCATTCCACATCTACTGCGCTCACTTCACCTCCAATGTCGTCTTCTCCATCAAGGTCTCGCAGCCCGTGAGCGCCTACCTCATCGGCCATGCTTACCTCCCAGTCCGGGACATCCTTGGCGGCCAAGAGGTCGACCAGTGGCTCGACATCCTCGACCAAGAGGGGAAGCCGCTCCAGCAAGACCCCAAGATACACGTGCGGGTACGGTTCACCGACGTGGCTGAAGACGGCCAGGGGTGGGGCGGCGGCGTGGGCGACCTCGAGTACCCCGGCGTGCCGTACACCTTCTTCAAGCAGCGGCCGGGGTGCCGGATCACTCTGTACCAGGACGCGCACGTGCTCGACACGTTCAAGCCAAATGTCCAGCTCGCCGGAGGGCGGCTCTATGAGCCGGCCCGGTGCTGGGAGGACATGTACGACGCCATCAACAACGCGCGCCACCTGGTGTACATCACCGGCTGGTCGGTGTACACGGACATAACACTGGTGCGCGACGGCAACCGGCAGCACCCCGGCAGTGGCACCACCCTCGGCGAGCTTCTGAAGCGCAAAGCTCGCGAGGGCGTGCGCGTGCTCATGCTGGTGTGGGACGACCCGACCTCCCTTCTGAACCTCGGCCTACTGCCCAGTCTCGTGGGCACCAACGATGTCAACACCTTGGCCTACTTCAGGGGCAGCGACGTGCACTGCGTCCTCTGCCGCCGCAACCCTGACGCCAGCAACAGCTTTGTCCAGGGACAGTCCACGTTCTGGATGATGTCCCACCACCAGAAGACCGTCATGGTCGACGCCGACATGAACGATGACGGAGGCCGCCGCCGCATCGTCAGCTTCGTCGGCGGCATCGACCTCTGCAACGGCCGATACGACACACAGTCCCACTCCCTGTTCAGAACGCTAGACATGGCGCACAAACACGACTTCTACCAGGGCAACATCAAGGGCGCATCCCTGGACAAGGGTGGCCCGAGGGAGCCATGGCACGATATCCACTCCAAGATCGAAGGCCCGGCCGCTTGGGATGTGCTCCACAACTTCGAGCAGAGGTGGAGAAAGCAAGGCGGCAAGGACGATGTCCTCATCGATCTTATAGGCATGGAAGATGTGATTGTTCCACCTTCGCAGGTGGTGTCCCCTGATGACCAGGACGCATGGAACGTGCAAATCTTCAGGTCCATCGACGGCAGCGCCTGCTCTGGCTTTCCCAAAACCCCGGAAGAGGCAGCGCAATCAGGACTCATCAGTGGCAAGGACCATGTCATTGACAGGAGCATCCAGGATGCCTACATCCACGCCATACGTCGTGCCAGGAACTTCATCTACATTGAGAATCAGTACTTTCTTGGCAGCTCGTTTGGATGGAGGCCCAATGGCATCAAGCCAGAGGACGTGGGAGCCTTGCATTTGATTCCTAGAGAGCTATCGCTGAAGATTGTGAGCAAGATCGAAGCCGGCGAACCTTTTGCGGTCTACATTGTGGTCCCAATGTGGCCAGAAGGCATTCCTGCAAGCGAACAAATCCAGGCTATGCTGGATTGGCAGAGGAGGACGATGGAGATGATGTACCATGATATTTCCATTGCCCTTGAGGTGAAGAAGATCAATGCGAACCCCAAGGACTACCTCTCCTTTTTCTGCCTGGGGAACAGGGAGGTGAAGCTGAGTGATGAATTTGAACCCAAATGGCACCCATTCATGTCAGCTGACTATACTCAGGCTCAGAAGGCGAGGCGCGGCATGATCTATGTTCACTCCAAGATGATGATAGGTATGACGTCCAAGCACATCCAATATTATTAATTTTCCTAAATTTGTTTTGCAGAGGCACCCTGCAACTTTTAAAAAAAAAAGAGTTTTCCAATATTCCATAATTTGAAGCATATATACTTATTGGAAATTTGGAATTAGAACACTTAATTGATGCATGTTGAGTAATGTTTATGGAATATTCTAAACAAAAGAGCACTACATTTGAAATAATCATCTGATCTGAATCAAGTTGAACTTGAGTAACTAATGGTAATAACAAATACCATGCCCCTTCCCTTTAGAGCAACAATTTGTGCTAATCTGGAACTGAGTTTCAATACGTATCCTAATTAATTATTCAGGTGGATCAAATTTCATTTCTTTAACAGGCCGGGAGTGACAACTGACAAGTGGTATATATTCCCGTTTTGTTTCAGTTGACGATGAATACATTATTGTTGGATCTGCCAACCTCAACCAACGGTCCATGGACGGTGCCAGAGACTCAGAGATCGCCATGGGAGCGTACCAGCCTTGCCACCTGAACACCAGAGATGAGGTTGCCAGAGGTCAGATCCACGGCCTCCGGATGTCCCTATGGTATGAGCACATTGGCATGCTGCACGACGATTTCAAGAACCCCGGTAGCCTGGAGTGCGCCCAGAGGGTGAACAACATGGCTACCAGGTTCTGGGAGCTCTACGCTAGTGACAAGCTCGACGCCGACCTCCCTGGGCACCTGCTCAGCTACCCAATAGCTGTGGAGAAGGGATGGCACTGTGAAAGAGCTTCCTGGGATGAAGTTCTTCCCGGACACAGAGGCTCCAGTGCTTGGCCAGTTATCTAAAAAGCTGCCTCTTATGCTCACTACATAGGGAAGGAAACTGATTTTTGCATGTGCATCATTGCTATCGCTAGTGCCGGAAGTGGCAGCTGGTATTCTTTAGATGGCTGTGTGATGTTTCTAGTTTTATCAGTGTGTGTGCGCGCGCGCGCGCGTGTGTGAAATAATTCATGTTAGTGTTATGCCGTACAGGCAACCATCGAGATGAATGAACACAATTATGCTTATATATTATTATTATTATCATTTTGATAATACATATAGTCGCTATTCTTCGTTTGACAGAGCTCCCAGAGCTGATTCTCGGCTGAATCCAGCAGGAGCTCTGCCAAACGGTTTTTCAGATAGAAGTGATTCTCAGCTGATTCTATGAAGTGATTCTCTGAAATAAACTAAGGGGCTGGGAGCTAAAAAAAAGTAGCTTCTTCTGATTCTGTGAAGTGATTCTCCACCCTGATTTTGATAGTTTTTTTGTAGAGAATTAAAGAGAATCACTTTCAGCCACAAAATCACTTCTCTCGGAGAATCAACTCCCATAGAGAATCAGAATCAGGTGGAGCTCTACCAAACAGGCCCTTAGTTTCCCTTGAATTTGATAAGCTATCGGAAGCACTTCATCAGCGAGGTTTACATTTGTTCTTTTAATTCTTGGTCGTTGCTGCGATGATATACTATATGACCTCTAGACATACAAATGGTGTCTTGCTTAATAATCACTTTGCAGGAAGCATGGTATCAGGTTTTCTATATATACTAGGAATGCGAGCATGGGTTCGATAGGTAAACAATGTTTTTGGATTTGGAAAAAATCTACTTAACCCTCTGACTTATTGATGTTCGTCTACTTAACTCCCTCACCTATAAAACCGGGTATTCTACCCCCTGAACTATCCAAAATCATGCAAATAACCCCCTATGGTGGTTTTCAAAAGCGGTTTTGCCTATGTGGCATTTCACATGGATGTGATGTGGCAACAACATGTTTAAAAGTCTATGTGGCATTTCACAAGGACTACCTCTCCTTCTTCTGCTTGGGGAACAGGGAGGTGAAGCTGAGTGATGAATTTGAACCCAAATGGCACCCATTCATGTCAGCTGACTATACTCAGGCTCAGAAGGCGAGGCGCGGCATGATCTATGTTCACTCCAAGATGATGATAGGTATGACGTCCAAGCACATCCAATATTATTAATTTTCCTAAATTTGTTTTGCAGAGGCACCCTTCAACTTTTTTTAAAAAAAAAGAGTTTTCCAATATTCCATAATTTGAAGCATATACTTATTGACAAGTGATATTCCCGTTTTGTTTCAGTGGACGATGAATACATTATTGTTGGATCTGCCAACCTCAACCAACGGTCCATGGACGGTGCCAGAGACTCAGAAATCGCCATGGGAGCGTACCAGCCTTGCCACCTGAACACCAGCGATCAGGTTGCCAGAGGTCAGATCCACGGCCTCCGGATGTCCCTATGGTATGAGCACATTGGCATGCTGCACGACGATTTCAAGAACCCCGGTAGCCTGGAGTGCGCCCAGAGGGTGAACAACATGGCTACAAGTTCTGGGAGCTCTACGCTAGTGACAAGCTCGACGCCGACCTCCCTGGGCACCTGCTCAGCTACCCAATAGCTGTAGAGAAGGATGGCACTGTGACAGAGCTTCCTGGGATGAAGTTCTTCCCGGACACAAAGGCTCCAGTGCTTGGCCAGTTATCTAAAAAGCTGCCTCTTATGCTCACTACATAGGGAAGGAAACTGATTTTTGCATGTGCATCTTTGCTATCGCTAGTGCCGGAAGTGGCAGCTAGTATTCTTTAGATGGATGTGTGATGTTTCTAGTTTATCAGTGTGCGCGCGCGCGCGCGTGTGAAATAATTCATGTTAGTGTTATGCCGTACAGGCAACCATCGAGATGAATGTACACCATTATGCTTATATATTATTATTATTATTATCATTTTGATAATATATATGTTAGTAGCTGCACTCTTACTCTCATCGAGAGGATGACACTCAGAGTTGGAAAAATTTTCTGGTTTTCTTCTCATACACATGCCATGCCAACCCAAGGGGTTGGGGATACATATTTATAGCTGCAAGGCAGCCAAGCATATGCTAGATGCTAGTCTAAGATGCTCCTAAGATACTGTCCTAATATGCTGTCCTCTAGATGCTAGTCAAGCTGCTACACTACAGCAGCAAGGTGCTGCTGTCCTGGAGCAGTTGGGGCAGCAAAGCAGTCCAAGATGCTGCTGTCCTGGAGCAGCAAGACCACTAGACTTATCCGCACATTCTCCCCCTAAGTCTTGTGCGTCGTCTTGTGGGAAGGTTGGACCAGCCCGGTCCTAGAACAAAGCTCAAGGAACTTATCCTCCCAAGGGGCTTGGTGAGCAGGTCCGCAAGCTGGTCCTTGGTGTTGATGTAGCTCGCCTTAATGCTTCCTTCCTCCAGGCAGCCTCGGATGAAGTGGTACCTCACCCGGATGTGCTTGCTCCGTTCGTGGAAAACGGGGTTCTTCGCCAGGGCCAGAGCGGACTTGCTGTCCACTCTGAGCTCCACCGCTCCAGTGTCTCTGCCGAGGAGATCACCAAGCAGTCGAGCAAGCCAGAGCGCCTGAGTCGAAGCGGTGGAGGCCGCTATGTACTCGGCCTCGCAGCTGGACAGGGCCACCACCTGCTGCTTGACCGACTGCCAGCTAACGAGGCACTTGCCAAGGAAGAAGAGAATCTCGCTCGTGCTCTTGCTGGTGTCGATGTCGCCGGCGTGGTCGCTGTCGCTGTACCTGACAAAGTGTGCCTCGCCAGGACACCTCGGGTAGTAGAGACCGTTGTCGAGAGTCCCCGCGACGTAGCGGATGATCCTCTTCACGGCCTGCTGGTGCTCCGTCGTCGGTCGCTGCATGAACCGACTAACGTAGCCGACGGAGAATGCCAAGTTTGGCCGTGTGTGGGCGAGGTAGCGAAGGCTCCCCACAAGGTGCCGGTACTGCTTAGCGTCCACCTCCTCCGTCGTGCTGTCGCGGCTGAGCTTCAGCCTCTCCTCCATCGGAGTGAGAGCTGGGTTGCAGTCGGTGAGCCCAGCCAGCTCAACGACGCGCTTGGCGTAGGTGGTCTGTCGAAGTGTGATCCCGGAGTCGTCCTGGTGCACCTCGATCCCCAAGTAGAAGGAGAGAGGCCCCAGAGTCGCTCATCTGGAAGGTGGCCTTCATCTCTTCCTTGAACGCCGCCACCTCCGCATCCTTGGCGCCGGTGATCACCAAGTCGTCGACGTAGACACCCACCAGCAGGGCGCTTCCGCCATTGCCCCGCCGGTAGATGGCCGCCTCGTGCGGGCTTTGCTTGAAGCCCATCCCCTTGAGCGTGGAATCCAACTTGGCATTCCACGCCCTCGGTGCCTGCCGCAAGCCATAGAGGGCCTTGCGCAGGCGTAGCACCTTGCCCTCCTTGCCGGGGATCGCAAATCCCGGCGGCTGGTGCACGTAGACCTCCTCCTTCAAGTCGCCATTGAGAAACGCCAATTTGACGTCCATGTGATGGACGCACCAGCCTTCCTGGGCAGCCAGTGCAAGGAGGAGTCGCACGGACTCCATCCGTGCCACGGGGGCGAAGGCATCGTCGAAGTCGATCCCCTCCTGCTGCAAGAAACCGCGTGCCACCAAGCGAGCCTTGTGCTTGACGATGGCGCCGGCTTCATCCCTCTTCAGCTTGAACACCCACTTAAGGGTGATCGCGCGGTGACCACGAGGAAGGTCAACAAGCTCCCAAGTGCGGTTCATCTCAACCGTGTCCATCTCCGACTGCATCGCGGCACGCCATGCCGCATGTCCCTCGGCCTCTGCGAAAGACCGAGGCTTGCCGTCGTCGCATGCAAGGTGCAACTGCGCCTCTAGGTCGTGAGGCACCAGTCCTGATATCGGCTGGTCGCCGAGAAGGTCCTCCATCGTATGATACCGCAACGGCTCGCCGTCGTGGTACGCGTCGGTGCGCTCCTCATCGTGAGATAGCGGAGTAGCGAACTCCACCGGGTTGTGCTCGACATGAGCTGGTGCTAGAGTAGACGTGCCCAGAGGAGTGGCTGTCGACGCTGGAGTGCGCGGGGTCGCGGGCTGTGGTGGTGTCGGCGAAGGACTTGTCACAGCCGAAGTCATGGCTGGAGGGTGTGGCGCTGCCGGAGTAGCTGGTGCCGGAGTTGGTGGAGGCTCGGGGACTGGGGTAGGCACGCTCGGTGAAGAAGAGCTGCCTACTCCCCCAGCTCCCTCGAAGTGGACGTACTTGACGGTGAAGTCGTGGTACGTCGGAGTCGAGCCATCGTCCACCGCCTTGTCCCATGCCCATCCTCGCCCTTCGTTGAACACTACGTCGCGCGCCGTGCGCACACGCTGTGTCTCCGGGTCGAGAATGCGATAGGCCTTCGAGCCCTCCGCGTAGCCGATGAACACTCCCGGAGTGCTCCTGTCGTCGAGCTTGCCGATGTGGCCAAGCTCCTTGGCGAACGCGAGGCAGCCGAAGACCCGCAGGTGGGAGACCGCCGGCTTGCGCCCATGCCAAGCCTCGTACGGCGTCCTGCCGTCGAGCGCCTTGGTAGGCGAGCGGTTGAGGATGTAGACAGCCGTCACCACCGCCTCGCCCCAGAAGACAGCCGGCATCCCCCTCTGCTTGAGGAGGGCCCGAGCCATCCCCACAACCGTCTGGTTGCGCCGCTCGACGACGCCGTTCTGCTGCGGGCTGTACGGCGCGGAGTAGTGGCGCTGAATGCCCTCATCCGCGCAGTACGACGCGAATTCAGCACTCGCAGCTTGCGGCCGCACTCCGCCTCCGCAGCAGCCTGCGCTCGCCTGATGGCGTCCGCAGCCTCTCCCTTGCTGCCGAGGACCATCACCCACATGTAGCGGGAGAGGTCGTCGACGAGCAGCAGGAAGTAACGTCGTCCTCCAGGTGTGGCCGGTGTCACCGGGCCACACAAGTCCCCGTGGACGAGCTCAAGCCGCTCCTTGGCTCGGAAGCTCGTCTGCTGCGGGAAGGGAAGCCGCCTCTGCTTCGTCAAGACGCAGACGTCGCAGAACTGCTCCACATGGTCAAGGCACGGCAGGCCTCGCACCATCTCCTTGGCACTGAGCCGCTTCAGGGCCTCGAAGTGAAGGTGCCCGAAGCGCTCGTGCCACTGCCACGCCTCGTCATCCCGACGAGCTGCGAGGCTGAGGGGTTGTGCCACCTGCACATTAAGGACGTAGAGGCCATTTGCGCCCCTGGTTACCTTGGCAAGAAGGCAACGATGGCGATCCCAAATCTTCAGGATTCTGTCATTGATCTCCACGCGCGACCCATTCTCATCTAGCTGTCCCAAGCTGATGATAGAGTTCTTCAACGCGGGAATGTAGTAGACTCCGGTGAGCAGCCTGTGCTCACCAGACTCGGCGGTGAAGATGATGGAGCCGACGCCCTTGATTTCCACACCGGAGGCGTCCCCAAACTTGACGGAGCCTCGGATGCTGGAGTCAAGCTCGGTGAAGAACTCCCGCCGACCGGTCATGTGATGGGTGGCGCCGGTGTCGAGGCACCACCCGTCCATCTTGTCGTCGCTGGAGCCGTCGCCGAGGAAGGCGTGTGCCCTCGGCTCATCAAGGTGGAGGAGAGCTGCTGCGGCCGATGCCACGGAAGGTAGCTCGATGCTCGCGTGTGCCAGGAGCAGAGCCGGCTCCTCCTCCTCCACCTGTGCGACGTGGGCCTGGCCGCGTCGTGGCTGTCGACAGTCCTTGGCCCAATGGCCAAACCTGCCACAGTTGTGGCAGGCGTCGTCTCGTGCCGGCTTGGGCTAGGCAGCGGCGCCGCCCTGGGCGCCTTCGCAGGCGTCACCCGTGGCATGTCCTCGCGCCCCGGCCTGGGCGCCTTGCGTGGCTTGCCGCGCTTGCGGCCACCTGTCGAGGAAGAAGGCTCCCCCTTCTTCCCGTCACCCTGGCAGGCCTCCCACTGCTCCCGTGTGAAGTGGAGCTTCCCGCCAATGGTGATAGGCCCCGAGTGAGGCTGTGGCTCATCACTGTCGATGACCTTGAGGCGACCTATCGCCTCCTCGATCGACATCGTGGAGAGGTCCAGCAGAGACTCGATCAAGCGAGCGATCTGCTTGTACTTCTCGGGGACGCAGCGGAAGAGCTTCTCAACAGCTCTCTCCTCGGTGTAGGTGTCATCGCCGTACTGCACCATCTTCTGTGTAGTTGTCGTCGCCGTACTGCACCATCTTCTGCTGCAGAGTGTTGAGACGGAGAGCAAAGTCATCAACGTCCTCACCTGGCTTGAAGGCCAGGTTCTCCCACTCCTTGCGATGTGCCTACAGGGTGGACTTGCGGGCGCGGTCGCTGCCGATGCGTGCCGCACCGATGGCGTCCCAGGCCTCCTTAGCAGTCCGCTTCTGGGAAAGCGAGAACTGCATCTCGGGCGGGACTGCAGCGATGAGGGCATCCAGCGCCCGTCGATCCTCGTCGTAGTCGACGTCGCCGTACCGGACCGCCTCCCACATGTGCCGCACCTGGAGCCGTACCCTCATCACCGCGGCCCACTCGACGTAGTTGGTCTTGGTGAGGGTAGGCCACCCACCGCCGGGGCCGATGTCCCTGACAACAGCATGGATCCCGTGGTGACCATGGTGCCGGTCCGGGGAGGGAGAGCCGCGCCGCCTGTAAAGGCCGCGATCTCCGTCGCCCGGCCACCGCCGCCGGGAGCGCCAGCGGCGCGTCCACGCCCGTCTGGGCTGCCGCCACCAGGAGCGCGACCGCCGCGCGTGTCCTCTCCAGGAGCGCCGTGTGACACCCCGGTGTCACTAGTATAATTAAGAACCA
>CM014273.1:15763235-15785276 GCA_004135705.1 Alloteropsis semialata | reverse complement strand
ACGGAGGGGTTAACACAGAATTATGCACAAGGAATATCAAGGATAAGGCTAGGTTTTATTTTTGCCAAAAAGCTAGTTTTAACACATGCACGGGTTTATCAAGGTAATTTAGCCAGGCAACTCTAAGTAACAAGTTTAATTAGTGGGGGTTGATCCACAAAGGATCCATCTTTTAAGTGCTACCGGATTTCCCATCCGCCGTAGCTTTTGGCACAAAGCCGAACTCATTCCAAAACCAACACACTCCAAACCCAACCCAAAACCTTAGCATTGTGACCAAGCCATAACTCGCCCATAACCGTGGGCACGGCTATTCGAATAGATTAGGAAACTCTGCAGAGGTGTACACTTTCACCACAAGTAGGGTACCGCAGCACGATCACCTTAGTGTCAGTGCGGATCCTATCGAAGTCATTACCCACCATAGCCAAAACTGCCTAGCCATCACGAGAAAAACACCAAGGGGTTTATGTCACTAAGACGGCAACCATGTCACTAAGACGGCACTTGGTTTTCCCGCTGCACACCTGCCTCCAGACAACTAACAGCACGGCTAGTGGGATTTAGACTAAGCCCTTGCACCATACAAGAGTCGAGTGGTTGTACGAGATAAGTGGGTTAGGCAAGATGACACATTACCTCGGTTTAAAACCGGACAAAATGGATATCTCCCCACTTGCTTAACCACAAAGGTACAAGCCTCCTTCTTGGCATTTCACAAAGTTATGCCCATCCATTTTATCCACACAGTTTTACTCTTTTCAAACCCAAAACCCAAAACCAAAACCAACTCACACATTTAATCTTTGATAAAACCAGTGTATAGTCATGATTAAATAAGGTGTAACAAATCCTATGCATTCTAAACCTAAGCATTCTAGAAAGCGTTATCACTTAAACAGAGTAAATCATATTTAGTGATAACTGGGCGATCAAGGAATGTCATATCAATCAAGGAATGGCTAACCAACCGGGTTTTGAACTAAAGCAATGCAATAATCAAGGGCTTAATGGGTTGTGTTTATAAAACATGGGATAAACATGCATCAAAGGATGGGATTGGACTTGCCGTCAACAAAAGCTTCCGGGAGATCCTGCTCGCGGTACGGGTCCTCGGGGTCGGGCTCGCGGTACTCTCCTGCGTAGTCCTGCTCGCGGTACTGCTCCTCCTCGTTCACTCCGTCGTCTAGGGCACGATCAAACAACACACAATAAGAAAACACAATCTTTAACCGATGAGTTGGAAACAGGAAAGAACAAAATAAAATAGGAAACGGAATTATATTGGGATGATTTGTGTAAAGCTTGGCCGGAATAGATATAAGATAGGCATGGTGGAGTTTGGTGGAAATCCGGAGAGATTTGGCGCATGAAATGACGAGTTAAGGGAGTATTAGGGCTTAAACGGGGGTTTTAGGACCTCTTTATAAAGTTTATAAAGGGTCAGGGACCTAATTGTGAAGATTTTATAAGGTGGAAGGGCATGGTTGTGATATTTAGAAAGTGTATGGGGGTTTGGAAATCAACCAGGGACCTGTTTGGAATTATTTGGAAAGGACAGGGGGTTTTCTTGGAAATCGGCTAAAGGGGGAAGGGCTCTTTATGGATTCGGGAATTCGGCAGGGGGTTATCCGGAAATATGCCGGCCTTTCCTCTTTTCTTCGCCGGCCGAACAGAGGAGGGGAACGGGGCGGCGGCGGCGCTCGGCTCGCCGGCGTTCCCGGCCCTCCGGGCCGCGGGGACGCCCGGCGAGCGGCGCACGAGCAAGAGGGGGCCACGGGGAATCCAACCCCGTGCTTACCAGGGGCAGTGGAGGGGCGAGGCGGCGGCTCCGCGTGAGGGCCGAGGGGAGCGGCGGCGGTGAGGTGGGCGGCGGCGCTAGGAGCGGCGTGGGAGCGAGGGAAGGGCGGCGCTGGCTTGGTGAGGAGGCGGAGGAGGTTGAGGTGGTGGTGAACGCGGGGAAGGCCCCCTTTTATAGACGGGGAGGGAGCTCGGGGCTCGGCCGGCGCCGGGAAGCTTCGAGCTCCGGCGTTAATGGCGTGGGGCCGGGTTTGGCGGGCACAGGGAAGCGAGGACGGCCGGCGCGAGTTAGGCGAGGAGGACGGCCGGCGGTCGGGTACGGCGGCGCGCAGGGTTAGGCGGCGGCGCTGTAGGGTGGGGACGGCGGCGNCCGCGCGCCCTGCCGCCCGCCTGGCGCCTCGCCCGTGCCCTGTTGCTGTCTTGCCGCTGCTGTGTAAGGAGAGAAGAGAAGAGATGGAGGAGGAGGAGCCGCGCCGAGGAGAGTGGAGGAGGAGATGGCTGCGCCGACGAGCCGAACCGCGAGCGCCGCCGTCCCGTTCTGCCCCGTCGTCACCGCCCATGCCGTCCGGAAGCCCGCGCTTGAGCTGCCGAACCCTCTGGTGAGTACCACCGTGACCACCACCTCTCTGTTTCCCCCTTGCTGTTTCAACCATGGGAGGGCACCATGTGCCGGTGTGCCCGTTTGTGTGTGCGCAGACCTTCGTGTCGTGCTTCTGTGCAGGTGTTGTTGCTCCCATGACCAAGCCTTGCCAAATGGGACCTAGCCATGGCTGTCCTTGACCTCGCTCTCTAGGTGTTCGATGTAATGCCTAGCCCGCCTTGACACTGCCCTGCTGCAGTTCTGTGTTCGGCCTTCGTGCCGCGCTATTCTTGCAGGTTCCGCAGCCGTCGAGGATCACCACACCATGCCCTTGCTGCCCAGCCATAGCCCCTTTTGTTTCCGTCCCTCAAGTGTTCGATGTAATGCCCGAACCGCCTGTGCATATCCTAGCCGTCCCGTTTCGCTACCGATTGTCGTCATCGCTTGTGCGCCGACCGTCGAGTAGTGAACCTTGCTGTCCCCGACCATCCCCATGATGTTACCTTGTCAACCATGTCGCGGCCATGGTACGCCATGAAACCGCGCTCTAGCCAGTGCCATGACGTTCCCTCCCGGCGATGTTGCGGTCGTGGACGACCACGTGTCCGCACGTGTTCGCCTAGTCAAAGCCAAGCTACGACTTCGTGTCGCGCAACCCGCATACCCATCGTGCCGTGCTCTTTGTGCAGATGCTGCCCGCCGCCGTGCTGTTGCCCTGCTTAGCCGTGTCGTGGCCGTGGACTGCCATGTGCTCGCACACGCGCTGGCCGACCCCATCACCCCGCAGCCAGGCCGACCCTTTGATCAGCCCGTGCGCGGCCTTGGAATGCCGAGTTGCCGCGACCCTTGCCTTGCCTAAACCATGGTTTAGATGCTACGTGCTTAGCTTGTGCCCTGTGCTGTTTAGTCCAGCATGCCACGGAACCATGCAGATAGCTAGCATGCGTGAGGCCAATTCATGATTGGTTTCATGGTGTGTTTGTGCTTGTGCTCATGCACGTAAGCTTGCTGCAGTTTTGCCATAGCCCTTTGTCCATGCACCCGGACCCTGCTGCCTTGTGCTCACGACCATAGTGAACCTTGTGCCCGTGCGCCTTAGTCGCTCCGTTGTGCTACATCAAGCCCTTGTCCATGTCGCGGCCGTGGACGACCACGTGACCGCGCTCCTGTCGTCCAACCTGAGCCTCTCGGCCATGGCCCAACCTAACCATGAGCCAAACCGGAGACTGCCCAGACCTATGCTCAAGTTGTTCCAACGGATCCGAGCCTTGCCGCTGACGAGACAAGTTGCCTTGCTACCTGACCCGTATACCTTTCAATCTTGTTGGCCCAGTATCGACCGCTAACAGTCTGTCTTGGCCCACTAACATATCGGGCCCGTCTTCTAACAAGCTGAGCCCACTAACTGACTATCTGAGCCACTAACAATATGGGGCCCACATGATGGCATGTGTACCCCACTGACTTGATCAGCCTAGCCACCTGACCGATGGGACCCATACAATGATACATGGGGCTCGCTAACTATCGCTAACTTAACCAACTAACTTGGCCGCTAATCAGCCTTGACCGCTGACTGAAATCGCTAACTAGATCTTGACCCGTTGACCATATCAACACTTGTTGTTGACTTGGTCCACCCTGACGTCGGTAGGGCCCACTACCGGTGTCCGATACTAATCCCACGTGATGACATCATCATGATGTTAGCATGGCTAACCCGGGCCTAGCATGTGACGCATTTTGGTGGGGCCACGTGTTAGTTGTTTTCTTTTCCTTTTGTGAAATTGCTAAAAATCTAGATAAGGTCTTATTGAATAAAAATCATGTAAAATCAATCGTAGCTCAGAATAATGAGAAACCGATTTCAGTATCCTTCTAAAAATCATGAACTACACATTAGTGTGAGGTTTGGTGTTTTTGGCTCTTATTGCTTCTTATTTGGAGTTTATTCGCATTAGATGTCGTTGTTTATTTATGGAAACGAGTGCTAGGATCTGAGGAAGATCTAGAAGACTTCGTCGACTCGGACTCCATCGACTCCATCAACTTGGACTTCGACAAGTGAAGACTTGTACAACTACGTCAAGATGAGTTTGGAACGCAAAGTCACAAGTGTCCACGCCCATCCTATTTTTGAATCCTATTAGGCATTGCTACTAGTATGCTAGCACTTTACTTTCTCGCATGATGATGATAATGACCTATTGCATGGCCTTATTTACTTACCGTTATCCTTGATAAACCCGATACACTTTGATGCTATATAATTGCGATACTTGCATGTGTTATGGGATGGATGTGATAGGATTCTTGGCGTGTGTGGGGCAAAAACCTGAGAAAGGAGTAAGGGGTTTTGGGAACTTTGCGAGGGTGAGCAGATTAACTCGATCTTGTATCGAGGGCTTAGGGTGTGTGCTTGGGCACATCCTATGGTGTACATGTGGTGAAACGACCCGGATTCTTATTTCTAAGAATCCGAATCCCTGTACCATAGTGTTAATCCCAGAATCAACAGTTAACACGTACAGAACTCATTCCAGCCGAATATCACATCCATACTTCGAATTAAGCATAAAACATTACATAAAAGTCTTACAATAGTGGATAACTCTGGAAGTACGTTTATTACAAGCCTCTTGGGCTAAATGCGACAAAATGAAATACTAAGCGAAGCGGTAGCTATTCTTCTGCCTTGGCGATCATCCCCACAGGCTCTTCAACTTGAGCATAGCCGCAACCTCAATCGTACCAACCATCAGCGTGGTTGTCGTACTCGCTCTCGTATCCTGCATCATCATAAGCTGTTCCCAAGGAATGGAACAGTTTCACGTCACCATCCGTAATGCAAGCTTTAAGTGGCCTAAATCTAGTATAAGAAATATCAAGGATAGGCTTAAGGTTAATCCTATGCAAGCAGCACTTCATCCCAAAACCATTCTCACATCACCTACGAGCACTCCTGGCACACCAGGTACCCGTCACCAAGAATCTTCCACTCTTCACTTTCTAGGCGATGCGAAAGCTCCCACCCTTCGCATCTCAACTGCCCGAGGCAGGCCCTACTCTAGAGGGGAGGTAGAAATCCCTAAAACAATGGCGGATTGTGTGAAATTCATTGGAGCGTCCATTGACCGCGGACGGCGGCTATATATAGATTAGACTCTGCAGAGTTTGTACACCTGGACCCACTCGGGCTGCAAAGCCGGCCGTCGCCAACTTGAAACACAACCCACAGCACAGACCCTAGCCAGTGAACGGTACCCTCCTGCTTTTCCCGGCTTAGGATACACTGAAGACGCAACTCGGTGTCCGAGAACTGTGATGGCCTCCCCCGCGGTGGCCAAGTCCCGGGGTATGAGCCTCCTTCGGGGGACAAAAGGCTACCGCCAGTTCCCCCATACACTTCCGCTAACTCCTTACAGTCCGGGTACCGCACTTAACTAGGCTGGCTGGAACATCCTCCCGTAGATGTAAGTGGTGCGTACGAAGTTCAATGAACCAGGCAATCCAACTCGGTTTTTGGTGCCGGGGTGAGCGTCACCGTCAAATTGCGTATCCACCTCCAGTGGTCCGCATCGCGCACCCATTACAGGTATTGCCGCCAAACTCCTCAAGTAACACAAGAACATGTACCCGCCACAGGTACTCCGTAGGATGTGCCCAAGTACACACCCCAGCCCTCGATACGAAGATCGAGTTAATCTGCTCACCCCCGCAAAGTTCCCAAAACCCCTTACTCCTTTCCCGGGTTTTTGCCCCACACACGCCAAGAATCCTATCACAACCATCCCATAACACATGCAAGCATCGCATCAAAGTAAAGCAGGTTTATCAAGGAATACGGTAATTAAATAAGGCTATGCAATAGGACAGAATCATCATCATGCGATAAAGTAAAGCGCTAGCATACTAGTTGCAATGCCTAAATAGGATTCAAAAGCGGATGGGCGTGAACCTTGCTCTTGGTAGAAGTCCTCGGCAACTGGTTCTTCTGAGTAGTGGTAGAAACCGTCTCCTCCTTGTGTTTCCTCAGCTGGTCCTATTCACGAGAAAAGAAATACATCGGTCCTATATTCAAATAAACTCCAAAGAAGAAGCAAAAAGAGACCAAAAGCACTCAACTCCTGTTCTAACGCGTAGAGCATGATTTTAGGAATTTTTAGAGACTAGTTTCATAATTTTCTGAGCTAGGATGAATTTATTATGAATTTTCTTAGCTAAATCCTATTTCTGTAATTCCGAAAAAGAAAAAGAAAAACAGTGACTCGTGGCAGCACCAGGGCGCGACACGTGTCAGCACTAGGGCGTGCCACGTGGCAGGCTGACGTCAGCATGACGTCATCAGTGGGGTCGGCCACTGCTGACGTCATGATGACGTCAGCGTTGACCGGTCAACGGTCAACGGTCAACAGTCAATGGTTGGGGTCCACCGGTCAGTGGGTCGGTGAGACTGACAGGTGGGGCCAGGCTGTCAGTGACACAGAGGGAATGACATGTGGGACCGTGCTGTCAGATTGAAAAAGGAAAAAGGGCCGGTGTATGGGCTGTAGTTGGGCTGATCTCGCGCGGGCTTCAGGAGTTCAGGGGGGGTTTTCCAGACTTATGGTTCGGTCCAAAAGAGGGGTAAAGGGTTATTGGGCCGAGCGAATCCGGCCCACGGCCGGTCCGCGTCCGAGGGAAAGGATGAAGCGGCCGGGCCCACGAGTCAGCGACTCGGGCGCCCCGGGCCCGCAGGTCAGTGAAACGGGGTTGCGGTCGGGATCCGGTGTGGAACGTGTGGCCTGGCTTCGGTGTGGTCGGTCGTGTGTGCGTTCCGGCGTTCGTCGCGGCGTGCCAACGGAGCGCGGGCACGGAGACGCGTCCGGCGGCGAGCACGGCGTTGAGGTCCTCGCGGACGCGGCTCGGACCTCCTGTCCGGTGCGTCACGCGCGCAAGGCTGGGGCGAGCAAGGGAGCTTGAAGGGGGGTTAGGGGCGACCGCACGAGTGGAACACCGGCGAGCGGCGGTTCACGGTGAACTCGAGCGGCGGTAAAGGAATCAAGGCGGCGGGGCTCCTCGTGCGCGACTTGGGCCTCCTGCCCGCGGTGCGCACGCCAAGGAACTCGAGCAAGGGTTCGGGGAAAGTTTTGGAGGTGCTAGAGGGCTAGAACGGCGAACGACGCGGCGCGCTGCGTTCACGGCGAGCGCACGGCGGCGAGCAGGGGATTTGGAGGTTTTGGGGTTTTGGCTTTGGGCTCCTGCAAGAAGGTGGGTGCGGCTCGAAGGCCGGTCAGGCAAGGGGCTCAGGGGTGGCACAAGGTTCAACATCACACAGAGAACATCAAGCTCCAAAACGGCGCCCATGGCGAACAGAGTACGGTGCACGGCGAGAGAGGATTTGGGGACTCACGGTGGATAGGGGATGAGAGCGTGATGCCGAGCGTGATGCAGGGGTTGCGGAACGGCTTGCGGTTCTCCTCGCGATGCTCCTCGACGGCTACTCCTCTTGATCGACTCCGGCGCGGTGGCGGTGCGGCGGCTCGGCGTCGAGCAGCACGGCGTCCTCCTCCTCGAGCGGCTTCAGCTTCCTCGCGCCCGCGCCTCCACTTCCTCCTCTCCTTCTTCTTCCACGGAAACGGGTCGGGGTGGATTTTGGGCAGGGCTACGCCCGGGGATTGGGGAATTGGCCGGAGAGGAAGGGGATGGGGGGTTTTATAGGAGGGCTTCGGCCGGGGCTCATCTTGGCGGCCAAGCAAACTCGGAGGGGGCAGGCGCACATGGGTGTGGGGCCGGCGGTTGCGCGCGTAGCGCGAATCGCGGCGCCTGGCGCGGAGCTGGCGCGCGCGCGCGGCGGGAAAGGGCGAGGCGCGGCGCGGGTTGATGACGGCGCGGCACCGGGGAAGAAGACAACTATTCCCCCCGGGCCCGCACGTCAGCGAGGGAAAGGGGACTGGGAACGGCGTCCGCGCGGAGAGGATAGGGCCGGCGCGCGAGTTGGGCTGCTGGCGCGCGTGGGCTGGGCCGCGAGCGAGGGAAAGAAGGGAAGAAGGCTGGGCCGGTTTGGGCTGCGCGGAAAGAAAGGGAAAAGGGAAGTTCGGGCCGGAAGCTCGGGGTTGGGCCAAGTTAGCGGGTTAGGCCCGTTAGAGGTTAGTATAGGTTTTGAATTCATATTTGAACGGTTTGGATTCAAATATGAATTCCACTCAAGCAAACATATAAAACCAAGAAAAGCCAAATCACTCTAACACAATAAATTCCCTATTGCAATGCACATGATTTAATTATTAGAAATTTCTAGAGAGAGAAGTATTATTCTTTGGTGTTAACACACAAGTTGCACAAAAATTTTTAATTTCACCAAATTAACAACTAGGGATGTTACAGACTCCCCCCCTCACAGGAATCTCGTCCTCGAGATTAAGGCTTACCTAGGTTTCGAAGAGATGCGGGTACTTCTCACGCAGATCAGCTTCCTTCTCCCAAGTAGCTTCTCTTTCTGAATGGTTGCTCCACTGAACCTTGCAATATGGAATTGAGGTCCTTCTGGTTTCCTTTACTGCGGTGTCTAGGACCTTTGTTGGGTACTCCATGTATTCTAGCGTATCCTGGAGATCCATTGCTTCCATAGGCACTTGTTCTTCAGGAACTCGTAAACACTTCTTCAATTGCGAAACGTGAAACACGGGGTGTACTCCCGCAAGATCCGGGGGTAGCTTCAACTCGTAAGCTAAGTTTCCAACCTTCTTGATAATCTCATAGGGGCCCACATACCTTGGTGCTAGCTTCCCTTTTACGTGAAACCTCTTGGTGCCTCGTAGGGGTGATACCTTGAGATAGACAAAATCTCCAACTTCAAAGCTTAAGTCTCTCCTTCTTTTATCTGCATAACTCTTCTGACGGCTTTGAGCAGCCTTGAGGTTCTCTTTGACTTTCTCTACATGTTCTTCTGCTTCTTTGATGTCGTCAGGTCCAAAGAAAGTTCTTTCTCCTACTTCTGACCATAACAGTGGGGTGCGACATTTGCGACCATAGAGTGCCTCAAATGGTGACATTTTCAAACTTGCTTGATAGCTGTTGTTGTATGAGAACTCAGCATAGGACAAACTCTTCTCCCAATCTTTCTTGTAATTCAGCACACATGCCCTGAGCAAATCTTCCAAAATCTGATTAACCCTTTCTGTCTGTCCATCAGTTTGTGGATGAAAGGCGGAGCTGTACTCTAAGCTTGTCCCCATGGTCTCATGTAAGTGCTTCCAGAACTTAGCTGTGAATTGTGAGCCTCTGTCAGATACAATGCTTCGGGGTGCCCCATGCAATCTGACAATGTGATCTATGTACAACTCTGCTAGCTTGTCAACCCGGTAGTCTATCTTTACCGGTATAAAGTGTGCCACCTTGGTCAATCTATCAACAATTACCCAAATTGAATCATTCCCTTTCTGAGTTCGCGGTAATCCCACTATGAAGTCCATGCTGATATCATCCCATTTCCAGACAGGTATATCAAGTGGTTTCAGTAGTCCTGCTGGCCTCTGATGTTCGGCCTTGATCCTTTGGCAAGTATCACAGTTGGCTACGTACCCAGCAATATCAACTTTCATGTCTTTCCACCAGAATCGTTGTTTCAAGTCCTGATACATCTTGGTACATCCTGGGTGTATAGAATACCTGGAGTCATGAGCTTCACGGAGAATAACCTGTCGTAACCCTTCCTTCTCGGGTACACAAATCCTGTCTTTCTTCCATACTGTCCCCTTTTCATCAACTCTGAAGGTCGGGAGGTGTCCATCCTGCATTGACTCTATTATTTCTTTTATTTCTTCACTATCTTTTTGAGCTTCACGAATCCGGTCTTCTAGATCATATTGCACTCTCATCTCATTCAGCTGGCTGGTGGTGACAATTTCTAGGTTCAACTTTTCCATTTCCTTGTACAGTTCCGGCTGGCTTTCTTTCACCATGAGATTGTTGCAATAATTCTTTCGACTCAAGGCATCAGCTACGACATTAGCCTTGCCGGGGTGATAGTGTATCTCCAAGTTATAGTCCTTGATCAGTTCTAGCCATCTTCGTTGCCTCATATTCAGTTCAGACTGAGTGAAGAAGTACTTTAAGCTCTTGTGATCAGTATAGATGTCACATTTGTTGCCCATGAGGTAATGCCTCCAAATCTTCAGTGCATGCACTACGGCTGCCAATTCCAAGTCATGAGTGGGGTAGTTCTCTTCATGCTTTCTAAGCTGTCGGGATGCATATGCCACAACTTTGCCTTCCTGCATAAGCACACATCCAAGGCCTTGCCTTGACGCATCACAATATACCACGAAGTCTTTCCGGTTATCTGGAGTTGTGAGAACTGGGGTAGTGGTGAGACGCTTCTTGAGCTCTTGAAAACTTGCTTCACATTCATCAGACCAAACAAATGGAACGTTGTTCTTCAGCAATTCGGTCATTGGCTTGGCAATCTTGGAGAAGTTCTCAATGAATCGGCGGTAATACCCTGCAAGTCCGAGAAAGCTTCGGATTTCTGAGACATTCCTTGGCTGTTTCCACTTGGATACTGCTGCGATCTTCTCTGGATCCACTGCCACTCCTTCCGGGGTCAACACATGTCCAAGAAAAGCAACTTCTTCTAGCCAGAACTCACACTTACTGAACTTGCCATAGAGTTGATGTTGTCTGAGCCTTTCCAACACTATTCTCAAGTGCTCGGCATGTTCTTCCGCGGTCTCAGAGTAGACTAAGATGTCGTCAATGAATACAACAACAAACTTATCTAACTCTTCCATAAACACCTTGTTCATCATGTTCATGAAATATGCAGGCGCATTAGTGAGTCCAAAAGAGACTACTACAAATTCATACTGCCCATACCTGGTCACGAAAGCTGTCTTTGGGATATCTGACTCTCATATCTTCATCTGGTGATAGCCCGAGCGCAAATCAATCTTGCTAAAGTATCTTGCCTTCTTGAGCCTGTCCAATAAATCATCAATTCTGGGGAGTGGGTACTTGTTCTTGATGGTTACCGCATTAAGAGAACGGTAATCAATGCACATTCTCAGTGTGTCATCTTTCTTCTTCACAAAGAGTACTGGGGATGCCCATGGTGAAGCACTTGGTCTGATCACTCCTTTGTCCAGCATCTCCTTTAACTGTTTCTTCAGCTCATCTAGCTCATCTGCTGACATCCTGTACGGCCTCTTAGCAATTGGTGCAGTTCCTGGCATCAGATCAATGATGAATTCAACCTCTCTATCTGGGGGTAGACCTGGCAGTTCTTCTGGAAACACATCTGGAAATTCCCAGACAACTGGTACATCTGCCACTGTCTTGTCCTTCATGGAATACACTTGAGATACTATACTTGACTTCAGAGGTTCTACGGTCACAATCTGCCCACTTGGGTGCTCTAGTGTCACTAATCTTGGTGAGCATGCGATACTGCCTTTGTGCTTGGTCATCCAATCCATTCCAAGGATTATGTCAATGCCTCGTGACTTAATCACAGTCAAGTCTGCTAGGAACTCAAGTCCTCCTAATATCAACTTTATCTCTTTGCACATATATTCGCATCTAAGTTCCCCTAGTGGGGAGGATATAGTAACAGGGTATGGACGAGGTTCCGGTGTGAGGGAGTTTAGTATAACATATTTAGAAGATATGAATGAACCTGTTGCCCCAGTATCAAACAAGATTAAAGCTTTAGTATCGTTCACGGGATACTCACCCATCATCACATCAGGTGCATCCTGAGCTTCCTCTGTCGTCATGTGGTTCAGCCTTCCCTGTGCACTGTTCTGAGGGGTCTTGCCTTGTGGTCCTCTGTTTCCAGCTGTGCCTTGGTTGTTCCTCTTCTCTGGGCAAAAAGCAGCGCGATGTCCCGGCTTGCCACAAGCGAAACAAGCGAAGGACGTAAGACTGCCAGCATTTCCTTCCTTTGGAGCGGTGTTGTTAGGCTTCCAATTGCTTCCCGAGGGTGNATTATGTCAATGCCTCGTGACTTAATCACAGTCAAGTCTGCTAGGAACTCAAGTCCTCCTAATATCAACTTTACCTCCTTGCACATATATTCGCATCTAAGTTCCCCTAGTGGGGAGGATATAGTAACAGGGTATGGACGAGGTTCCGGTGTGAGGGAGTTTAGTATAACATATTTAGAAGATATGAATGAACCTGTTGCCCCAGTATCAAACAAGATTAAAGCTTTAGTATCGTTCACGGGATACTCACCCATCATCACATCAGGTGCATCCTGAGCTTCCTCCGTCGTCATGTGGTTCAGCCTTCCCTGTGCACTGTTCTGAGGGGTCTTGCCTTGTGGTCCTCTGTTTCCAGCTGTGCCTTGGTTGTTCCTCTTCTCTGGGCAAAAAGCAGCGCGATGTCCCGGCTTGCCACAAGCGAAACAAGCGAAGGACGTAAGACTGCCAGCATTTCCTTCCTTTGGAGCGGTGTTGTTAGGCTTCCAATTGCTTCCCGAAGGTGCCTGATTCCCATAGCTGCGGTTCCCATTGTTCTGAGAGCTGTTGTTTCCACCTCCAAAGCTGCGTGTCATCTGTCCCTGACCAGGTCGGAACTGACTCCTCTGCTGAAAGCCTCCTCTTGATTGGAACGAACCTCCTGGGCGAGGTTGGAAGTTCCTTCCCTGCTGGTTCTGGTACCTGTCACGTGATGGGTGCTCAAACTTCCTCTTCCTGTCCTTCATGCGACCTTCATGGCCAAGCCTCTCTTTCTCGATCTCCATGGCACGGTTCACCAGGTGGCGATATGATTTCTTGGTAGCTGACACAAGTTGCCTGATTCCATAGTGCAATCCACGGTGAAACCAGAACATCTTGGACTCCTCGGTGCGCACCTCATCTTTGACGTACCTCAGCATCTTTGTGAAGTGCCTCTCATATTCCTCCACCCTCATGGTCCCTTGCGTCATGGTACGGAACTCATGGGCCTTCCTCACCATCAGCTCGCGAGGTACATGATGCTCGCGGAAAGCTGTAGTGAATTCCTCCCAGGTGATGGTATCTGGCGCTGCGTGAGTCTCACAGTAGCTGTCCCACCATGCCTTTGCTGATCCCTCCAACTGATGTGCTGCTATAGCTACGCACTCCTCCTCTGTGCAGTTCGTCAAGTCTAGCTTCGACTCAATGGTCCTCAGCCAATCCAGTGCATCAATCGGATCATTGGAGAAGTCAAAGGTAGGTGCCTTCAGCCTGATGAACCTCTCGATCTTTCTGGATAGGTCCTCTGCTTGGGGGTCTTGGCGTTGATTGTTCCCACGCTGGTTCCCAAAGTTCGCCATGGTCTCTGCCATACGCTGTAGGAGCTGTGTCTGGGTAGCCATCACATCAACAAGGTTGTTAATGGGTGGTGGCGGTGGTGCATCCTCCTGACGTTGCGGCTCTGGGACTGCGTCGGGTAGCACTTCTGGAGCTGGTGGATCAACTGGAGCAGCTGGTGCAATGGCTGGGCGGCCTCGGCCTCGGCCCAGCTGGCGTCCTGAGTTGGCATTGGCTGCTTCTGCCCTGGCGGCCTCAGCTGCGGCACGATTGGCTAGCATGCGCTCAACTCGGCGAGTTGTCATGGTTCTGCACGTCACAGACATGGGTTACTAAGGTTAGGATAACTCAATCTATCTTACAAGTGGAGTAAGTACAAGCAAGGTATATAGTATATATAAGAAATATACACTCAAGATGAAAAGCCATGAAAAAGCAATTAACACCATAAGAAGCATCATTCATTCATTTCATTACATAATACCTTCCTAAAGCATACTCCTAATGCTTTTAGGATAAGGTTAACATCGAGACACATAACGCGGTATGACTTTGTGCGAGTGGACTCCACTTCACACAGTACAAGGTAAAACTCATTACTACTACTCATGGATATACATCATGGGGGGTACAACTCATAAAAAGAAAAACAACTCATGGGTACATAAGTTACTCATCCTACTACATTATTCTAATCTTATTACTCTACTCTAGAAGAACTCCTTGGTCTTGGGCCTCTTGTACGAAATCAGTCCCCTCTTCAAGTCCTCATCTGCGTCTAGCAGTGGCTTCAGCATCTTGTGTGCCTCCTTGACCGCGCTGGTCTCTGTAGCTTGAGGTATCTTCTCGTGCTTGCAAAGTGAGAACGGTAGCAGGGTGGGTGGTAGCTTGAAGTCTTCCTCTCTGAGTCGAAAGGGTGCCTTCCCTCTGATCTCCTTGAGTTCCTCCACTCTTGCTTCGTCGGACTCCATCCAACCCAGCATTGCTCTTTCAGCTTTGTCTTTGAGGTAGATTCCAGCCCTGGTGAGGTGTGCTATGTTTGCAACATTGTCTTTGTTCTCTTGGAGCAGCTCTTCACACTTCTTCTCTGCAACCATCTGGAGGTGTTCTTTCACTACCATCAGTCCTTCTAGGCCCTCAATCTTCTCTTTGGCTTTAGTTAGTTCACTCTGGGCCAGCTGCTTGCCCCTCTCCAAGTTCTTGACCCGTAAGGTTTGAAAGTTCAACTGTGTCTTCAAGTGTTCATTCTCTTTCTTCAGCCTATCAATCTCTTCCTCGTTCTTCATCTTCTGCCTCGAGTCGTACTCGTTGTCCTGTGTCAGCCTGTGGACAGTGCTTTGCAGTTCATGATTCCTTTGCTGCTCGAACCTCATCTCCCTCCTGATTCTTTGGTACTCTATCTCGAAGGAGCGGTTGGCGTTCAGGAAGTTGATCATGTCACTGATCGTTACCCTTGCCTCTCGCTCAACCCTGGTGAGGTACTGATCTAGGTGCAAGAGGTAGCGTCCTGTCTTCTGAGCCTGGTCCCCAACCATGGTGAATGGTTCCTGCTCCATGTCTTCAGCGACCTGGGCGCGGTTCTCAGTGCCGTCCAGTGTACGAGGGAAGAGACTGAAGACAGTGTCGCTGAATCCCATCTCCCAGTGGTCTGTCAGAAACCTCTGCAGCATCCTTCTTGCGGCCATCTGGATCGCGGTGCAAAGGGTGACTCCCAGTCCCTCTGTGGTCAACCCTCCGATCCCAATCTCAGGGGAAGGTGTCAAGGTGACTGCCGCCGTGTAGAACTCGTGGGGTCCCTGAGACATCTTCGTGGCAGTGTAGTGGAGCTTTTCCTTGGGGATGTCTACTGACCCGATGATCCTTTCCAACCACTCTATGGTCCCCTGGCGGTACCTCTCGAACTCCTGCTCGGTGATCTCAACCGGGGTAGCTATCTCCCTATAAGCAGCCATCCTGCAAGGTTACGAGAAGAGGTCAGCGAAGGTGAGGTGAAATTTTGCAAAAAGAGAGAAGTTTTTCAACATAACGAGGTAATATAGTAATAGAATCGTTTAGAATCCAATAATCTAGTCGTCCAGTCTTAAGGTTGCGTACTACGGTCAAGCATGGCTCTGATACCAACTGAAACGACCCGGATTCTTATTTCTAAGAATCCGAATCCCTGTACCATAGTGTTAGTCCCAGAATCAACAGCTAACACGTACAGAACTCATTCCAGCCGAATATCACATCCATACTTCGAATTAAGTATAAAACATTACATAAAAGTCTTACAATAGTGGATAACTCTGGAAGTACGTTTATTACAAGCCTCTTGGGCTAAATGCGACAAAATGAAATACTAAGCGAAGCGGTAGCTATTCTTCTGCCTTGGCGATCATCCCCACAGGTTCTTCAACTTGAGCATAGCCGCAACCTCAATCGTACCAACCATCAGCGTGGTTGTCGTACTCGCTCTCGTATCCTGCATCATCATAAGCTGTTCCCAAGGAATGGAACAGTTTCACGTCACCATCCATAATGCAAGCTTTAAGTGGCCTAAATCTAGTATAAGAAATATCAAGGAAAGGCTTAAGGTTTATCCTATGCAAGCAGCACTTCATCCCAAAACCATTCTCACATCACCTACGAGCAATCCTGGCACACCAGGTACCCGTCACCAAGAATCTTCCACTCTTCACTCTCTAGGCGATGCGAAAGCTCCCACCCTTCGCATCTCAACTGCCCGAGGCAGGCCCTACTCTAGAGGGGAGGTAGAAATCCCTAAAACAATGGCGGAAATAACAGTTTCACACAGGAATCGTCCCTTGTCCGCGGACGGCGGCTATATATATAGATTATACTCTGCAGAGTTTGTACTCCTGGAACCACTCGGGCTGCAAAGCCGGCCGTCGCCAACTTGAAACACAACCCACAGCACAGACCCTAGCCAGTGAACGGTACCCTCCTGCTTTTCCCGGCTTAGGATACACTGAAGACGCAACTCGGTGTCCGAGAACTGTGATGGCCTCCCCCGCGGTGGCCAAGTCCCGGGGTATGAGCCTCCTTCGGGGGACAAAGGCTACCGCCAGTTCCCCCATACACTTCCGCTAACTCCTTACAGTCCGGGTACCGCACTTAACTAGGCTAGCTGGAACACCCCCCAGTGGATGTAAGTGGTGAGCACGGAAAGTCCTGAGGAAAGTCATAACCAACTCGGTTTTTGGTGCCGGGGTGAGCGTCACCGTCAAAATTGCGTATCCACCTCCAGTGGTCCGCATCGCGCACCCATTACAGGTATTGCCGCCAAACTCCTCAAGTAACACAAGAACATGTACCCGCCACAGGTACTCCGTAGGATGTGCCCAAGTACACACCCCAGCCCTCGATACGAAGATCGAGTTAATCTGCTCACCCCCGCAAAGTTCCCAAAACCCCTTACTCCTTTCCCGGGTTTTTGCCCCACACACGCCAAGAATCCTATCACAACCATCCCATAACACATGCAAGCATCGCATCAAAGTAAAGCAGGTTTATCAAGGAATACGGTAATTAAACAAGGCTATGCAATAGGACAGAATCATCATCATGCGATAAAGTAAAGCGCTAGCATACTAGTTGCAATGCCTAAATAGGATTCAAAAGCGGATGGGCGTGAACCTTGTTCTTGGTAGAAGTCCTCAGCAACTGGTTCTTCTGGGTAGTGGTAGTAGCCGTCTCCTCCTTGTGTTTCCTCAGCTGGTCCTATTCACGAGAAAAGAAATACATCGGTCCTATATTCGAATAAACTCCAAAGAAGAAGCAAAAAGAGCCAAAAGCACTCAACTCCTGTTCTAACGCGTAGAGCATGATTTTATGAATTTTTAGAGACTAATTTCATAATTTTCTGAGCTAGGATGAATTTACTATGAATTTTCTTAGCTAAATCCTATTTCTGAATTTCCGAAAAAGAAAAAGAAAAACAGAGACACGTGGCAGCACCAGAGCGCGACACGTGTCAGCACCAGGGCGTGCCACGTGGCATGCTGACGTCAGCATGACGTCATCAGTGGGGTCGGCCACTGCTGACGTCATGATGACGTCAGCGTTGACCGGTCAACGGTCAACGGTCAGCGGTCAACAGGTGGGGTCCACATGTCAGCGGGCTACTGTGTATGACAGGTGGGGCCGGTCTGTCGGTGACTGTGTGTGGCTGACGGGTGGGTCCAGGCTGTCAGATAGGAAAAGGAAAAGGGGCGGTGTTCGGGCTGTTCACGGGCCGGATGTTTTATGGGCTTCAAGAATACAGGGGGGGGTTAAGCAGACTTTTGCATCCGGTCCAAAGGAGGGGAAAAGGTTATTGGGCCGAACGATCGCGGCCCACGGCCGGTTACGATGGAAGGGGAGGCTTGGTTCGGCGTTCGACGGATCGGGCCCACGAGTCAGCGGAACGGAGGATACGGCGGGATCTGGTGCGGTCTGTGCGGCCAGCTGCTCGTGTGGTCCGGTGTGCGGCTCGTCGCGGCGTTCACGGCGCGCTCCAGAGCGCGGCTCGGCGCGCGCACGCGTTCGACGGCGGCGAGCCACAGGGCTTCGGTTTCGGCGTGCACGCGGTCCGGACCTCCTGTCCGTGGCGCACGTGGTCCAAGGGGCGAGCAAGGAAGCTTGGAGGACAAGGAGCGCACGGCTTGGTGTGGAAAGGGGTTACGGCGGCGCGGCGAGGCGGCCACGGCGAGCACCGAGCGGCGGCAGGTGAAACAAGGCGGCGAGGCTCCTCGTGCGCGACTCGGGCCTCCTGCCCGCGGTGCGCACGCGAAGGAAACTCGAGCAAGGATTTGGGGGAGGTTTTGGAGGTGCTAGAGGGCAAGAACGAGAAGCGACGCAGTGCGCCGCGTTCACGGCGAGCGCACGGCGGCGAGCAGGGGATTTGGGGGTTTTTTGGGGTTTCGGCTTTGGGCTCCTGCAAGAAGATGGGTGCGGCTCGAAGGCCGGTCAGGCAAGGGGGCTTAGGGGCGGCTCAAGGTTCACCATCACACAGAGATCAACGGGCGCATCACATCGGCCATGGCGAGCAGAGTACGGCGAGGAAGAACGGAGACTCACGGTGGGTAGGGGAAGAAGACGTGAGGCCGAGCGTGATGCAGGGGTCGCGGAACGGCTTGCGGTGCTCCTTGCGATGCTCCTCAGCGACGGCTCCTCCTCCTCCTCGACTCCGGCGCGGTGGCGGTGCGGCGGCTCGGTGTGGACGACGTCGCGGCGTTCTCCTCCTCGGGCGGCTCCCTTCCTCCACTCCTCCACTTCCTCCTCACCTTCGCCTTCCACGGGAACGGTTCGAGGTGGATTGGGCAGGGCTCCGCCCAGGGGAATTGGGGTTTTGCCGGAGAGGAAGGGGGAGAGGGGGTTTTGTAGGCGGCTCGGATGGGGAGGGCTTCTTGGCGGCCAAGGAATCCAAGAGGGGGCAGGCGCACATGCTTGTGGGGCCGGCGGTTACGCCCAGCGCGATTCGCGGCGCTTGGCGCGGGGCTGGCGCGCGCGGGCGGGAAGGAGGGCGAGGCGCGGCGTCACGGTGGAAAAGGAGGAAGAAGACGACACTGGTCCTGCGGGGCCCGCGTGTCGGCGAGAGGAAATGGCGGGTGAGCGGCGAGCGAGCCGGGCTGCGCGCGAGTTGGGCCACGCGCGAGTTGGGCCGCGCGCGGAGAAAGAAAGGAAGAGGGGTTGGGCCGAGATGGGCTGTGCGGTAGGAAAAAGGGAAAGGAAAGGGCCGGCCGGTGCTGGACTCTTGGACTGGGCTGGAAGCTGGTTAACGGGCCGGGTTAAAGAGGTTTAGGCCTGTTAGAGTTAGTATAGGTTTTAGGATTAGTTTAGCTAGGATTTGAACTCGAATTTGAACGGTTCGAGTTCAAATTCGATTTCCACTCAAGCAACAAATAAAACCAAGAAAGCCGAATCACTCTAACACATAATTGCCCTAATGCAATGCACATGATTTAATTATTAGGATATTTTAGAGAGAGAGAGAAGTATTATTCTTGGAGTTTACACACATGTTGCACAAAAATTTTTAATTCACCAAATTTACAAACTAGGGATGTTACAAATCTACCACACACCCCAGAGCTCTAGCGTGCAAGTGATCCGAATGCCTCCTAGGCCTACGTGCCACACAGGGATGCTAAAGGCCTACGTGCCACACAGGGATGCTAAGGCCAGTCTAGTGCACAGTTTCATGGCACAGTTACCAAGTCTGAGAACTAGGTAATTGTGCCTGATGGGTTTCGTGGGGATGAAACTCTCCTCACATATGATGAAACCCTCTCTACTCTCTCCTCATAATGCCTTGCCATGTCAGCAAAATTACTGATGTGGCATGCTATTTAAGGAGCAGTTTCCATGAATACTGAGCTCATTCATCTCCCAAATTGCAGAAGTCATATCTTCTTCTCCTTCACTTCCTCTTTTAAAGAGATTGCAATAACTCATATAACAATAGTTCATAACAATGTTTCATCAATGCAGTGGTACCTAGCTAGCTCAATTGTCATGTCAATTTATAACCTTCAATTTATTTTCATTAATAAACGATTTCATTAATCTGACAAACTGAGAGGCACCACACATGCATGCACATGCACAGACGATTCTCTATCAGAATTGGCATTTCATATATGACAATTGACGTTTCGACCAATGGCAATCGATAGTTTATAGGCATGAAATCAGTTCACAAACAAAGGAGAGGCGCGACAATTTTCTTATCCATTCACTTAGTCATTTTATCTACATTTCTACTTCAAGTCATTGTATTAATTAGTGATGTATTAGAAGCATCGACCATACGGTACAAGAAAAAGAGAATGAAGTTTCTGTTATGTCTATCCCAGCCTCACAGTGCCTGAAGGAGGAAACTTAATTTGAGCTCTATAGTAGTACCACGAGACTCTACCAAGGGAGCCAGCCGTTGATAGCTAGGGTAGGCCCCCAGTGGCCGTGCACTGCCGGCCTCAGCATTTGGTTTATTCATGACCACCAGGCCGGCGTTTTGTCTATATGGACCTTGTACCAGCTGCAGTGCCTCTGTAATGCCTGATTGAGATTAAGAGAAAATTATAAATATCAGGATGAAAATAAGGGAATATCAAATGACGCGACACTAATGGAAATGAGATGCCACCAGTGCCGATTATGCTTGCTGGCTAACTTATCCAGCTTGAGTTGGTATGACCCAGAGCGTGATGATGCAACCATAGAAATGAGTCACTTCTTGCATTAATGGGTTTGTAATCCTCCCAATGCCTCCCAAGCGTACCATATAGCAAGCGAGCAAAGTGAAATCTTAACACATCATCTACCTTTCCATAAGGAACACTCGTATCTCTCATCTTGCTGCACTGCTGTGCTCCTTGGTATGTTCTTTTATAATGGATTGAAAACGAGGAAATTGTCACATAAGGAAATTGTCCCTGGGAGGCCTCCTCGGTGTGGTGCGGTCTGGCTCTCTTTTTTCCCTTTCGACACGGGGTCATGCTTCGCTGGCAACTACTTGGGCGGGAGATGGTTGGCTTTCCGCGGCTGCTGGTTTCATTTCTTCTCCTGCCTTTGTCTAGGGGAGTGGCTCGATCGTGTTGAGGTCCCAATCCAACCGGTCGACTCAAGTTGTGTAGGTACCCGCGTTGATGCCCCAATCCAACCGGGGCTGTATAGTGGAGTTGTGTTGTGCGGCTTGCGTCGATGCCCCAATCCGACCGGCCTGAGGTTGTTTATGTTGTGTTCGGTGCGCGTTGATGTCCCAATCCAACCCACCGGAGCTGTTTTTTCGTGTGTTTTCTTTTTTCGTTGCCTGATTATGGCCTCCCAGGGACATAATCTTGTATTTTTTCTGCTATATTAATAGAAACACACTCGTCGAGTGTCGTTCGTTCAAAAAAAAAAGAACGTGTTATATATGTGACTCGATCCCTCCCATTATTTTCTACCTGCAATTCAGTAAAGCTGATGTAAATTTTTCTTGACCAGAAATTACTTTGTTGAATGATGCAACGAGGTCTTGTACATAGAGCATATGTATATGGATAGCTCGGCTCTTTCATGTTGCAACCACCTCTTTGCCTGTCTTGTTTGGCAAATTATTTGTCACTGAATTCTAAGGTTTTGAAGGGGGGAAAAGGGAAATGATGCAACTTATAAGGGAAGTCACACAACCGCATACCATCCCCTGGTGACTTTTGTTATTCGTTAGAGTCAGCCTAGTGCTTTGTGAGGTTCTTCCACTCTGTTTTGTGTGGCCTTCACATCTTGCCTTCTCCCCTCGAATCCCATTCGTTCATGCATAACCAGTCAGAACTACATTCACAAAAAGGAGCAGGGTTTTCTCTCTGTGGGATTGCAAAGCTCTTATTGCCTCCCAAGCCCGCCATAGCAAGAGAGCCAAGAGACATCCGCAGACAA
>CM014273.1:15742131-15761739 GCA_004135705.1 Alloteropsis semialata | reverse complement strand
ATTTGATCGTCTGCCATCTCTCCCACCAGAACCATCTGGCCAACCGGCTACCCCGAGCTCCTCTCTAAGGTTGGGGACATCGGAAAAGCCAACTCCCAACCTAACCCCCAAACCCCTAACCTTCGTCTCACTAGAGCGTGTGAAAACGGTGAAGTAGCAGTGCGCGGGAGCGGCGGCGTGAAGAAGAAAATTCAATGGCTAGGATGGCATGCACAAATCTCAAACATGGAAAGATGAGTAAAAAAAACTTCGTGAAGATATATAGGTTTACCGAGCTATTTGTCGTAGGACATGGAGGCATGCTGTTGTGTTTTCTTTACCTTCTTTGATTTTTTCAGGCTGCCGGATCGACCCACGCTGGACACAAAATTTACCCCTGGTCAAAAAAAATTAGCCCGTGCCTGCCCGATGTACTAGTTAGTGTATATTCGTACAATTTTTTTCCATTGGTATGAGTTATTAATCTAAACAATTTCGAATCTCAACTTTTCGCGAATGTTTCTAATGTGAACGAATGAAATGAGGATGTGCCATGTTTTAAATGTTTTTGAAATTTTATAGTATGCTTTTTGTTAAATCTTGACCACTTTGACGCTTTCAATATTTGTGAAATTGTATGCACCCATAGACCCGACCACCGACAAAGTAGAACATTGGCTTTGGAATTCTATAGTCGAGGCACAGCTGCAGTCCAAAGCAAAAGCATTCATCTCGGTGCCAAGTAACAGTTTTATAATGGCCACTTGGCCGATTAACTTTTTCATGCGCTGGCACCCTTGCATGTGCGTGCACGATGCAAAATAGGTCCAAATCCATGTCCAAAACACAGGCCACTTGCACCATGCGAATCCTGTTTTTGCTTTAGCTACATGCGTTTTCTCAAAGAATACATCTGATGACCATTTCGTTCTCTATCTGATCTGAATGCGTTTTCTCAAAGAATACATCTGACCATTTCGTTCTCTCTATCTGATCTGAATAATTATGCCACCGCAAGGAGCATACTATATATCCTTGTCACCATTTCATTGGTGTTGAGGCAAGCAAGAATGGAGGAGCTATCATTTAGGAAAAAGTGCTGTATATTTTCACCATTCTGTTTAAAGCTATACTGTCAAGTGGTACATAAACTATTTGTGTGCATTGGTCTGTTTTTAATAGGGAATCTTATACAATTACAAATAATCATATATATATTAAAACGTGTCCGGGCCTCTGTATATCTAGACTAGAATACACACAACCTATAGAAAAATATAGGAACACAACCAAAGATTGTTCAATAATATTAGAACAAGTCACATTGCTTTCAGAAATGGCTGGAAGAGATGGACAATTGAGAAGCCAAGGCACAACGTTAGGTGTTTTGGCTTTTCGTTTGATATGTAGTAGGGTGAGTTGGGGGGGATTAAATATCTTTTTTAGGAACAGAAATAAATATCTAAACATATCCCCCATCCAAAATATTTCGAACCTAAAGCTTTGTGTATTCAAGTCTGGAGCAGTATCTGAATTCCTAAATTAATATAAGAAACTTGTTTAAACAAGTGAATCAAACACCGTAACTTGAAACAAAGAAATTTGAAATACAATATGAAAAGCTGAAAACATCAAAACTTGTAATCTGGAAAAGGGGTTTAGATTTTGATTATTGTAAATTATTGAGAATATTTGTTTATGCTTTCAGATGTTTGAACTCCCAAAATTTGGATTGAACATGTTGTTTTGTATTGGAAGAAATGCTATCGGCAATCGTTTCTTTTTTACATATGGAAGACCAGTATAACAAACCAAATTACAGCCCCTGATGCTGTCTTCTCAAGTCGTTTTTCACATGTGCGAGCGTTGCGCCATTCTTATGTAAAATTTGCAGAATAAGCGTAAACTAAAGTCCCAGTCCCGACATGAAACAGTATTTTAGGCGCTCATTGGCCACTTTATTCATTTAGTAGTAGTCTCCAGGTGGGCAGGTGGCCCGTTTTCATGTGCAGATATCCTGCCACTAGGAAGTGGATTAGATCCAAATCGATACACTAATCAGTAATCACGGCCCAGTGGCACCATGTGACCTCTCATTCCTCCTTTAGCGTGACTTCCTAAGAGGAGATCTGAACATGTGATCAATTGCATCTTTGCTCGGAAACAAAAAATATTGTTTCTCAAAAAGTGAGAGGCATGCATGCATCTTCCTCTAAATCGCCGGCGGGACCTGCAGCAGACGCGTCCACGAGCCATTATAAGAAGTGACAGAACTCAGTGTGATACCATTCAGGCCGGCGTTCACAGCTTTCACTTTCAGAAACGCGAGCGCGCAGACCTCTCTCTTGCTCTGTGCTTGATCTGTTCTGCCTCTTGGTCATCGTGGAACGAAGCTGTGAGCTGAAGCAAAGGCGAGTGCAAGAGGAGGATCGGATCGGAGTAGCAATGGCTCACCTTCTGCTCCACGGCACCCTCGAGGCCACCATCTTCGAGGCCAATCACATCGACCACGACATCTGCAAGGTCAGTCCCGCACGGCCGCCCGGTGCATACAGGTCTTCCGATCCGTGGCATATTTTGGCTTATAAGTAGTAGTATATAACTAAGACGCGATATGCAGCCGTAATCCCAAAGTTTGATCATTAATTTCTATCTTGGTATATATATAGACTGTGTGTAGTAACAAAAACATAGTATTTGGTTTGTAGGCTCGAACACGGATCTAGTACCAATTCTTCTTTTGGTAGTCTGAACGAAAATGGGAACTGAGGGACTCCCTTGTTACTCAACACATCATTTGACCCCCAAATTCAAACCCTCTTCAGCCAAACGAAAACTTACGGGATTCTTGAACTGGGTTTTATGGTCTACGTGTAGTTTTATTAGCAAAAGGGATCTTCTTATTTACCACCCAAAAAAAAGTTAGCTCATGGATATCTGATGAAGAATGGACTCACCAGTCATATTCATATATAGATCTTTGTGTTAGATTTAACTTAATCTGACATTAACTTAAATATGATTTTATTTAGCCTAATCATGATCACTAATTACAATTAATGTAGAAATTAATGAACTTACATTGACCAGAGTCCTTAGATGCCATATGTAGTCGTGCAGAGTTGATGTAGATATAGTAGCCGTGATCTTCGCCAATATGAGAGCTTAAGGCTCTCTGTTGATGAAGTCTTGAGGTTGACGATGAGCAGGAGCAGGTCCTCCTTGTCCCTGCATTGCTCTCCTCTTTTCATGCGTGAAGTCAATGTGGTAGTCAAGAGAGAAGTCGGGCTTCCAACCCCAGCAGCGTCCTAATCAATCGGTGTTTGGCTAATTGCGAAAAAATATGGATATGTCGGTACCCTCTGGTTTCGTTAGCACTCTAGGGCTGCGTCCGGCTCCTAGTTGGTTACATTAGGTGTACCGGGCGATCACAATATAACTAAAACTGATTACGTGAGTAGGTGGAACTTTTACGCCAAAAAGACTCTTGGTTGTTATCCGAGTATATCACAAAATATTTCAACACTTTGTCCTTTGCCTCGTGTGCGTGCAGCTTGTGGAGGGGCTCCCGCAGAAGGACAATGGGCAACCCACAGGGTCGCCACGGCTGTATGCAACGGTCGACCTCAACAGGGCGCGAGTCGGCCGGACACGGCTCGTCGACGACAACCCGGCGAACCCGCGGTGGAACGAGTCATTCCACATCTACTGCGCTCACTTCACCTCCAATGTCGTCTTCTCCATCAAGGTCTCGCAGCCCGTGAGCGCCTACCTCATCGGCCATGCTTACCTCCCAGTCCGGGACATCCTTGGCGGCCAAGAGGTCGACCAGTGGCTCGACATCCTCGACCAAGAGGGGAAGCCGCTCCAGCAAGACCCCAAGATACACGTGCGGGTACGGTTCACCGACGTGGCTGAAGACGGCCAGGGGTGGGGCGGCGGCGTGGGCGACCTCGAGTACCCCGGCGTGCCGTACACCTTCTTCAAGCAGCGGCCGGGGTGCCGGATCACTCTGTACCAGGACGCGCACGTGCTCGACACGTTCAAGCCAAATGTCCAGCTCGCCGGAGGGCGGCTCTATGAGCCGGCCCGGTGCTGGGAGGACATGTACGACGCCATCAACAACGCGCGCCACCTGGTGTACATCACCGGCTGGTCGGTGTACACGGACATAACACTGGTGCGCGACGGCAACCGGCAGCACCCCGGCAGTGGCACCACCCTCGGCGAGCTTCTGAAGCGCAAAGCTCGCGAGGGCGTGCGCCTGCTCATGCTGGTGTGGGACGACCCAACCTCCCTTCTGAACCTCGGCCTGCTGCCCAGTCTCGTGGGCACCAACGATGTCAACACCTTGGCCTACTTCAGGGGCAGCGACGTGCACTGCGTCCTCTGCCGCCGCAACCCTGACGCCAGCAACAGCTTTGTCCAGGGACAGTCCACGTTCTGGATGATGTCCCACCACCAGAAGACCGTCATGGTCGACGCCGACATGAACGACGACGGAGGCCGCCGCCGCATCGTCAGCTTCGTCGGCGGCATCGACCTCTGCAACGGCCGATACGACACACAGTCCCACTCCCTGTTCAGAACGCTAGACATGGCGCACAAACACGACTTCTACCAGGGCAACATCAAGGGCGCGTCCCTGGACAAGGGTGGCCCGAGGGAGCCATGGCACGATATCCACTCCAAGATCGAAGGCCCGGCCGCATGGGATGTGCTCCACAACTTCGAGCAGAGGTGGAGAAAGCAAGGCGGCAAGGACGATGTCCTCATCGATCTTATAGGCATGGAAGATGTGATTGTTCCACCTTCGCAGGTGGTGTCCCCTGATGACCAGGACGCATGGAACGTGCAAATCTTCAGGTCCATCGACGGCAGCGCCTGCTCTGGCTTTCCCAAAACCCCGGAAGAGGCAGCGCAATCAGGACTCATCAGTGGCAAGGACCATGTCATTGACAGGAGCATCCAGGATGCCTACATCCACGCCATACGTCGTGCCAGGAACTTCATCTACATTGAGAATCAGTACTTTCTTGGCAGCTCGTTTGGATGGAGGCCCAATGGCATCAAGCCAGAGGACGTGGGAGCCTTGCATTTGATTCCTAGAGAGCTATCGCTGAAGATTGTGAGCAAGATCGAAGCCGGCGAACCTTTTGCGGTCTACATTGTGGTCCCAATGTGGCCAGAAGGCATTCCTGCAAGCGAACAAATCCAGGCTATGCTGGATTGGCAGAGGAGGACGATGGAGATGATGTACCATGATATTTCCATTGCCCTTGAGGCGAAGAAGATCAATGCGAACCCCAAGGACTACCTCTCCTTTTTCTGCCTGGGGAACAGGGAGGTGAAGCTGAGTGATGAATTTGAACCCAAATGGCACCCATTCATGTCAGCTGACTATACTCAGGCTCAGAAGGCGAGGCGCGGCATGATCTATGTTCACTCCAAGATGATGATAGGTATGACGTCCAAGCACATCCAATATTATTAATTTTCCTAAATTTGTTTTGCAGAGGCACCCTGCAACTTTTAAAAAAAAAAGAGTTTTCCAATATTCCATAATTTGAAGCATATATACTTATTGGAAATTTGGAATTAGAACACTTAATTGATGCATGTTGAGTAATGTTTATGGAATATTCTAAACAAAAGAGCACTACATTTGAAATAATCATCTGATCTGAATCAAGTTGAACTTGAGTAACTAATGGTAATAACAAATACCATGCCCCTTCCCTTTAGAGCAACAATTTGTGCTAATCTGGAACTGAGTTTCAATACGTATCCTAATTAATTATTCAGGTGGATCAAATTTCATTTCTTTAACAGGCCGGGAGTGACAACTGACAAGTGGTATATATTCCCGTTTTGTTTCAGTTGACGATGAATACATTATTGTTGGATCTGCCAACCTCAACCAACGGTCCATGGACGGTGCCAGAGACTCAGAGATCGCCATGGGAGCGTACCAGCCTTGCCACCTGAACACCAGAGATGAGGTTGCCAGAGGTCAGATCCACGGCCTCCGGATGTCCCTATGGTATGAGCACATTGGCATGCTGCACGACGATTTCAAGAACCCCGGTAGCCTGGAGTGCGCCCAGAGGGTGAACAACATGGCTACCAGGTTCTGGGAGCTCTACGCTAGTGACAAGCTCGACGCCGACCTCCCTGGGCACCTGCTCAGCTACCCAATAGCTGTGGAGAAGGATGGCACTGTGAAAGAGCTTCCTGGGATGAAGTTCTTCCCGGACACAGAGGCTCCAGTGCTTGGCCAGTTATCTAAAAAGCTGCCTCTTATGCTCACTACATAGGGAAGGAAACTGATTTTTGCATGTGCATCATTGCTATCGCTAGTGCCGGAAGTGGCAGCTTGTATTCTTTAGATGGCTGTGTGATGTTTCTAGTTTTATCAGTGTGTGTGTGTGCGCGCGCGTGTGTGTGTGTGTGTGAAATAATTCATGTTAGTGTTATGCCGTACAGGCAACCATCGAGATGAATGTACACCATTATGCTTATATATTATTATTATTATTATCATTTTGATAATATATATAGTCGCTATTCTTCGTTTGACAGAGCTCCCAGAGCTGATTCTCGGCTGAATCCAGCAGGAGCTCTGCCAAACGGTTTTTCAGAGAGAAGTGATTCTCAGCTGATTCTGTGAAGTGATTCTCTGAAATAAACTAAAGGGCTGGGAGCTGAAAAAAAGTAGCTTCTTCTGATTCTGTGAAGTGATTCTCCATCCTGATTTTGATAGTTTTTGATAGAGAATCAAAAAGAATCACTTTCAGCCACAGAATCACTTCTCTCGAAGAATCAACTCCCATAGAGAATCAGAATCAGGTGGAGCTCTACCAAACAGGCCCTTAGTTTCCCTTGAATTTGATAAGCTATCGGAAGCACTTCATCAGCGAGGTTTACATTTGTTCTTTTAATTCTTGGTCGTTGCTGATGATATACTATATGACCTCTAGACATACAAATGGTGTCTTGCTTAATAATCACTTTGCTGGAAGCATGGTATCAGGTTTTCTATATATACTAGGAATGCGAGCATGGGTTCGATAGGTATAAATAAATTATATAAACAATGTTTTTGGATTTGGAAAAAATCTACTTAACCCTCTGACTTATTGATGTTCGTCTACTTAACTCCCTCACCTATAAAACCGGGTATTCTACCCCCTGAACTATCCAAAACCATGCAAATAACCCCCTATGGTGGTTTTCAAAAGCGATTTTGCCTATGTGGCATTTCACATGGATGTGACGTGGCAACAACATGTTTAAAAGTCTATTTCGCCCCCAAACTATCAAGGTTTATCTACATAGCCCCCTCAACTACATAACAGGATAATTAATCCTCCTCAAGTATTCAATACCATCGAAGTCACCTCAAAGGACTCTTATTGTGTGGAGCACTACATGATAAGAGTCATGTCATTGATCGTGTTTCTCTCTCACGCGCACCCATAGAAGCACACCCTACTAATCTCTTTCATATTATTCTACATGTTGTTGCAACTTTGACTCCATTTTGAATTCTTGCCGTACTCTACCAACAAATTAGAGACGATGGGGTTGGATGTTCTGCTAATCATCTCTACACTATTCTAACTCATGATATTATCATGGGGTGACAAGAATACAAAATGGAGGTAAAGTTGATGCGGCGTTGCCATGGAGTTAGAACAATGCTGAGAAGATTAGTGGTATGTGTTTTTGTGCATGTGTGAGAGAGATGGATGGGTCAAATGTCACATCATATTCCTTGCATTTAGTGCTCCACATCAAAAAATAAAATGTTTAAAAGTAGTCCGGGGGTTAGAGGGGCTAAGTATCCTGTTATGTAGTTGAGGGGGTTATGTAGATAAACCTCGATAGTTTGGGGGTGAAATAGACTTTTAAACATGTTGTTACCACGTCACATCCATGTGGCGTGCCACGTAGGCAAAACCGCTTTTGAAAACCACCTTAGGGGGTTATTTGTATGGTTTTGGATAGTTCAGGGGGTAGAATACCCGGTTTTATAGGTGAGGGGGTTAAGTAGACGAACATCAATAGGCCATAATAAAAGAAGATATCATGGCAGCCATTTCAGCAATATGGAGCAGGAAGCTTGCAAACTTTGGGGTCCTCAACTCTGCATATATCACACTTCTCCCCAAAAAGGAAGGAGCAGAACACTCCAAAGATTTTAGACCTATCAGCTTGGTCCATAGTTTTGCCAAGTTAGTCACAAAATTGTTAGCTAACCGTCTCGCCCCAAAGCTGCAGCAAATGGTTTCACCCGTTCAAAGTGCCTTTATCAAAGGCCGGTTTATACAGGATAATTTCATGTTGGTACAGCATACAGCAAGATACCTACATCAACAGAAAGAGCCTCGGATTCTATTAAAGCTAGATATATCTAAGGCTTTTGACTCAGTGTCGTGGCCTTTCCTCCTTGAAATAATGCAACAGCTAGGTTTTGGACAAATCTGGCGTGATATAATCAGTGGGCTGCTTTGCTCTTCATCCACCCAAGTGCTCATGAATGGTTCTCCTGGTGATCACATTTTCCACCGGCGAGGCCTCCGACAGGGTGACCCTCTATCCCCGATGCTATTTATTTTGGTCATGGACGTGTTGGGGCATATGATCTCAAAGGCTGCAAATGAAGGTTTGTTGTTGCCTCTGTCAAGACGGCCCTTGCAACATCGAGTCTCCATTTATGCAGATGATGTGGTTTTATTCCTTCGACCTTCTGCTGAGGACATTAATGTAATTATGGATATTCTCAATTTGTTTGGAGAGGCAACAGGGCTCAAGACGAATCTGCAAAAAAGTAATGTGCTGCCCATCAGGTGTAAGGAAAATGAAATAGCAACTGTACAGTCCTTACTGCCATGTGCACTTGCTGACTTTCCTTGCAAGTATTTAGGACTGCCCTTATCTCTGAAGAAACTAACGAAGAAACAAGTGCAGCCCATTATTGACCGCATTGCTGATCAGTTACCTGGATGGAAAGCAAATCTGATGACTAGGGCTGGGAGGATGGTCCAGGTGCAATTTGTGCTTACTGGAATGCTCATCTACATGTTAATGGCTGTTGATCTTCCACCTTGGGCAATTAAAGCAGTGGATAAAATCAGACGTGGGTTTCTTTGGAGAGGTCGCAGGGATGCACAAGGCGGACACTGTATCATTGCTTGGCTCAAAGTTGTCGACCTAAAGAACTGGGCGGTCTAGGAATTTCGGATATAAAGACACTTAGCTGGGCTCTAAGAATGCGATGGGTTTGGCTACAGAAAATAGAACCTGATCGCCCATGGGCAGACCTCCCCATACATGTTCCGGGACAAGTAAGAGAATTTTTTGCAGCAGCTATCTACTCAGAGGTAGGAGATGGTGCAAAGACTCTTTTCTGGACGGATCGATGGCTCCATGGACAGAGTATTGCAAATTTGGCACCCCTCCTCCTTGCCACCATTACTGTCAGAAAACGGAAGAAAATAACAGTACAGGAAGCCCTTACCAACCAGGCTTGGATTTTGGATATAGAGGGGGCTCTTACTGTTGGGGGTTCTTATTGAATATCTTTATATTTGGGACATCTTATATGAATTTCAGCTACAACCAGACAATGAGGATAAGCACATATGGCGGCTTTCAACAGATGGGCAATATCCGGCCAAATCAGCCTACGAGGGGTTCTTTCTTGGATCAACTCTGTTTGGGCCATGTGAGAAAATCTGGAAGACTTGGGCACTACCCAAATGTCGCTTTTTTATGTGGCTAGTGGCCCATAAGAGATGTTGGACAGCGGATCGTCTAGCCCGCCGGAATCTCCCTCATCCTGCACACTGCCTCATGTGCGATCAAGAGACAGAGACCATTGATCACCTCCTTGTCCATTGTGTCTTCGCAAGGGAATACTGGTACCGATTTCTCTCACAAGTCGGCCTTCAGTCCCTCTCCCCCCAGCCCACAGAAGTATCTTTCTATGATTGGTGGGAAAGAGTGAGCAATGAAGCTAGTGGCCTCGTACTGCAAGGGCTCAACTCTCTCATAATCCTTGGGGCCTGGACACTTTGGAACCAATGAAACAAATGTGTATTTGATGGAGCTGTTCCTGATATGGATGGCGCTCTAATCATATCCAGTGAAGAGCGAAAGTTATGGTCGTTGGCGGGGGCTCGAGGAATTTCCCTCTTGACTGCCCCCACTTCAGGAGAGTAGGTCCTGAGAATTATCCTATGGTCGTTGTTCAAAAATTAGGCACGGGTGAGTCTATATCTTGAGGAATAGTGCTGTGGGTGTGCTGGCGTGAGTCTGGGTGTGTCTTTGTGTGTTGAGTGTGTTTTGTGTTGTATGGGATCTCTTCCCTTTTTCATCTTTTTAATATAATGATGCGCAGCTCTCCTGCATTTTCTGAAAAAAAAGGGGGTTAAGTAGACTTTTTCCTTTTGGATTGTCTAGACAGAGCTATACTATAAAATTATACTAAGAGCATTGATGATGTTTTCAAGAATAAAGGTATATTGACATCGTGTCACAAGAAATCAGTAGAAATTGTCCATTTTTTGCATTAGTGAATTCAAAATAATTTATGCAGATGGACAGAGATAAGCTATCGTATCTTATTTGCCAAATTACAGTATTGTACAGCATCAGTTATTTGAATCCACACACATTTCTGTTATTTTACAAAATAAACAAGCAAAATGGTATGTTCTGATCAAATGGGGCGGCTTGGTCAGATTGTTGTAGCGAATGCAAAAAGAGGGCTGGCCTTTTTAAGTGTCACACCAAACTTTTTCAGCCATATCAACCCCATCTCTTTCGACCTCAGTCGGGAGCCTCCATCTGAAATGGTTTAATAGTGACGCAAGAACCAGATGGACCATCCTAGTTCCTAATGGCATTCCAGGGCAGATCCGGCGTCCTGCACCAAACGGTATGAGTTCAAAGTCTCCACCTCTAAAATTCTGTGCATTTTACGGGTTTAGTATAGGGGAAGCGATTATTTGTCCTCTTACTGACAATAGTACTGATCTTATGTCTCCGTAGCTGGATCATTCTGCATTTTTCGGGTTTAGTATAGGCAAATTGATTATTTGTAATCTTACTGACATTAGTAAAAAAAAATTGTCCATTTGTGTATGCAATTGGATCATTCTGCATTTGTGTATGCAGTTGGATCATTCTGCATTGTCCTTGTGGCTTTCAAGATTTTTTGTTGCTATCTTTATGACATTTGCTCATTTTCATTCTGTTTTTTTCTTTTCTATCATTTTGATTTCTTTACTAGTGTTTCATTTTTACTTCTTAATCCAGACCTCTATTCCTTCCATTTCGCTTGCCAATCTTGTTTCTTCGAGCAAGTGGAGATGGCTCAAGGTACCTAATTTCCCCACTTAATTTGGCTCTCCACACTTTTTAAATGACAATGAAACCATGGATCAATGGCAGCAAATATTTCTCGGTCATATATGAACAGTAACGTATCTTTTACAATTCCACTGTCTATATTACTGACATCTATTTTGTTACAGGTTTCCTCGGGGATGGTTTTTTGTCCAAGTACCTGTAGGTATTTTATCATTTAATCAACTAATTAATTTTGTTTGTTATTGTCCTAAAGCTTTGTCAGGGTTTAAGTTTCCCTCATATGGTCATTTCTATTTGTTGCAGAGGTTGCCACAAGTATAGATATTTGAATTACACCTTTGATGTTGTTTGATTATCCCTTTATTCAACCTAAATATTTGTATCTAGTGATGATGGGTATTACGTACGTAGGCATGCTTCCTACCTTGCTAGCTTAGGTTGATTGCTACCTCTCTAAAACAGGAAACATTTAGATGGTGCCTAGCTTGCTACTTGCCTAGCTTAGAGGGTGCCTTTGTTTTCTTGCAGCTAAAGGAACTTTGTTCAAGTTGTGTGTTCTGTGATTGTTTCTTAACTCCTGTCTGGTTGTGTGATTGTAGATAATCTGTCTGGTTGCGTGTGTTCTACTATTGATGTGCTCTAGTAATTGTCCAACTCCTGAATTATGCACTGGTTTCAGTGATTGATGTTGTGTGATATTTTTATTGCACCTTTTATTAGTTGTCCATTTTCCTAGGTCTGCCTTTCTAACTGAAAGCCATCTTCGTTTACAGTTACTTTGACCTGAATTGACAGTGGTAGTATGACTGTCAAATTATTATTATTTAACTGTCATTAGATGATATCCTCAGTGGTTATATTTTTCTTGGTGTTCATGTTTTTCAGCAGTCATGTTTGTTTGTTTTTATTGTGGGTATCTCCGTGTGAAATCCCCAAAGCATCCTTTACCCAACTCTGAACTACATTTTTTTTCTGATATTCACTTTGTTTTTGTTGTGTAGAAGCGCTCGACCCTGTCGCCAGATACTTTTGTGAGTATTGATGAACCGATCACGGGTGACTTATTCTCACCTATCTTGGCATTGAAGAATGTCCTCAGTCTGAGCTGGGTTTATAAGGTTGTTCCATTTGGTGACGACGTTAACCAGCATCCCATCGTTCATAGGTCCATTTTAATGGCAGATGTGCATGCAGTTTGTGATTAGAAGAGTCTATCTGGTAATGTGGTTCCTAAGCTATGACCAGTAGATTCTAGGGTTAATTGGATATACACCACTACAACTATCGCGGTTCTGAGATCTGTCATTACAATTCACCTATTCACAAATATACCATTACAATTCTCCCATACTTTGAACCTTGCCATTATATACGTCTTTGATTCCTTTGATCCGTCTTTGATCCTTCGTATTTTCGTATGGTCCAAAATACCCCTCCTACCTCTTTTCCCTCCACTCGATGACATGCGGGCCCCACGCCATCTTCTTCCTTCCTTTCTTCCCCAACCGGGGACCCCGACGGCCGCCAGACCTGCGGCGGAGGTCGCGGCCCTTGAGCGTCCTCCCGGCGCCCTCCAGCGCCGAGCTGTGCGCGGCCGCGCGGCGCGCGACGATCTCGTGCGGCGTCCTCCCCACCGACAGCGCCGGCCTGAGCCCACCTCCCCCTCCGCGAGGGCTCCGAGGGAATCCGCACCGGCGCCGACCTCGCCATCCCTGACGCGGCCAGCGCGGCGGCGGTCTCCGGCACGGGGCGCGCGGCGGATCGGACGGGTCCCCCGCCCCCGCCCGCGGCGCGCTTCTTCTTCTTGCCCTCGTCCTCCGGGAGCGCGGCGAGGAGGCCGAGTCCTATCGCGGGCGAGGCGGAGGCGCTGGATGGCCAGAGGACGTCGAGCTCGAGCAGGTCGCCGTCGGCGCCCGCAGCGGCGTGGGCCGGGACGGGGAGCGGCGGGCGGGAAAGCAGCAGGCGGTCCATCGCGTCTGCTCCGGGGATCACCAGTATGGCGGATCTACGGCGGATCTCCGGCGATGTGGCGGCGCTCCGGCATGGGATGTGGAGGTGGGCTGGGCGTGCGCGGCCGAGGACACACGGCACCGGCGAGGGGAGGCAGGCGCCATCGAGGACACACGGCACCGGCGAGCGGGAAGAGGAAGAGGAGCAGCTCCGGGGGTAGGGAAATGAGGGACGAGGCGGATGGCGTCGATCTCCCGCGCGACGGCGGCCAGCTACGCGGAGATGGCCGAGCCGGAGAGGTTGACGGCGGCGGCGGGGCTCGAGCTCCAGTGCCGGACTGCCGGCGACTCCATGGCGGGGGGTTGAAGGAGGTTGGATTGGGAGAAACTGAGGAACGGGATGACGAGTGGGGCCCACATGTCGGTGAGGTTGGAAGGAGATGAAGGAGGGACATTTTGGTCCATACGAAAATATCAGAGCCTGCACATGGGTCCAAGAGCATCAAATACGTACAAAATGGCGGATCTCAAGCAAAGAAGGAATTGTAATGGTATATTTGCGAATAGGTGAATTGTAATGGCAGATCTCAGAACCGCGATAGTTGTAGTGGCGTATATCCAATTAACCCTAGATTCTAGTTCTAAAGTTGTTTAGTATCTAGAACTTCTATTTGGCATGGTTACGTAATGCAAGGATCTTATATCTACTGTGGTCGTGTACTGGAAGGATCTCAGTGGTTGTGTACTGCATGGATCTTGCCTATATGATATGTAATGTTGTATGCCTGATATCTATAATTGTCATGTGGATCGTGTCTTGTGGAGTTGTGCTAAGAAACCAAGCTATGTGTATCTTATTCTTGTGATCATTTCATTACATGCTTCTGTCATGTCTTTGCATGCAAGCCCTGAAATGATATCTGAAGGAAAAATTCAGATAAAAGACAAATGAAAACAAACAAATCTTCAAATCTGCAGTGTGTCCAGTTCTCTGTATTTGTTTGCTTCCCAGTTTCATGTATTTGCTATATTAATTTATATATTTGTTCTGCTTAACGTTGGATGCCTAATCTAGTGGACTACAAATCGTGTGATGGCTGCAGTTGCAGCACTCGATTTTTTGCCCTGCCGCCAATAAAAATGCTCGAGTGAGGGGTGGAATAGAAATGTCCGAGTTTGGTATGGACAGATCCTAAAGTTAAATGCCAGATTCAGTTCGTCTTTTCTCGTTGATCAATTCAGCTGCAAACTCTCAAGCAACTCTGTCGTGTTCCCAGACGAAAGACTCATCTCAAGGTTTAGCACTTATAGTATGGCGGCATCATGACAGAATTCTCAAATCAATGACCTGGAGTAATTTCATACCTGCAAGTGCATCAGGGACCAACAGGATGGTGTCGTATGAATAAATATGTTGGTAGAGAGATCGAGGATCTCGAGTTTAGTGAGGTTTAGGTGTGGAGCGACTCGTGTTCCCAGATCAAGACCGCAGTCAGCAAGACTAAGGACCCTGAGTGGAGGAACCATGTCCATGCCATGAGCCCACTTGGATGTTTTGCTGAGGTTTATGGACCCCAAATCAAGGTACTGTAACCGTAGCAGTTGAGCTACCCATGATACATCTGAGGAGTACACGCCGGTGTTGGAGAGGTCGAGATATTTAAGGTTTGAGGGATTACCGAGCTGAGGAGCCAATTGTGGGAGAGGTTTAGATATCTCAAGCTCTCCGAAAGCCTTGGTGGCCCCCTCCTGAAAGCCGTTCCAGCTGAGATCGAGATGCTCCAGGTGCTCTTATAAGCCACGCATGCGACAAACTTGCCAACAAAACTTCTACTACCTACCCCCCCCTCGTAAATATACGGAGTACGTTGATAGCTACTGGCTCGAAATAATTCGTTGCCACGCTATCTTCAAGCAAGTAAACGCCCTAGAGATGCCTTCAGCCTCTGGACTTCAGCTACTAGAGATGCCTTCAGCCTCTCGTAAATATACGGAGTATGTGATGACATATTCTCAGTTTCTGGCTTTCATTGGCCAAGAGATGCCTTCAGCCTCTGGACTTCAGCTACGAGGGAGGAGTTCATCTCACAAGCATCCTTCAAGATTTCAAATCGCCTCTCAAGCTCATTACTACAGCGCTCGGAGTCCCGTGCAATGCCTTCCAGAACGAAGCTCTTCAGCATAGCCTGGCGAACAGGATACTCCAAACAATGAGAATTGGGGGATCATTAAGCAAAGATGGGATTGAATTGTTGGGTGACGAGTGCTGGCAAGAAACCTGGTGGCACTTACCTCTTGATGCCGCTTCTGCTCATAGCACCGGAGAAGCGATTTGACAATCTTGTATCGCAGCGTTTTACCTGCAGCGCTGCCATGGAAGACAAAGCCAGAAAGGTGGTGCTCCACTAACGTGAAAGCCATGGAATCACGCTGTGCAGCTTTGTCAAGGACACCAGATGTCCATGATTTGGCATAAGATTCCAAAATCTTTTCATCATCCTGCAAGAGTAAGGTAAAAAATATGAAGCACTGAAACCATTTTTTCCATTAGGAAAACAGCTAACATCAAGAAATTAAGAATAACAATCATACAACATGATGCCATGCAGTTCACATGTATAGGAAACGAATAAATTGTTGGCAGAATAGCATAAATTGGAGATTCTAGAATATGCAATGACCAAAGACAAACCGATTACAAGGTACTGATCCAAAATTAAATTCATCACCCACAAGGTTACTCTATTAAAAGAACAATCAGAAAGGAAATATGAAAGTATACCTCAAGAGGCTCCAAGTATCCTTGTGTCTTGCCAATGCATTTATCTAGTGGTGGTAACAGTTCAAGCACATAAGCATTAGATAGTGAATTCCATGCTGCAAGACGTACTGTCGGCTCAACCATTCTATGCAGATAAATGGCCACTTGACGACCAAAAATAACATCTCCATATGAGACACCTGCAAATTGCTCCACAAGGCTCTCCACAAAAGTAGTATAGCTTTCATGAATTTTCTCACGGAACCTTAGGATTTCAAGCCTACTTATCTCTTTTGCTTCCTCTAAATTGGCCACTCCGACACCATCATCTACCTTGACAGAGCGAGAACTATAGTATTTCTGGCATAACCTGTCCAGATGCTGGCCATACAATTCCTGTAAAGCATGGAAAATATCCCTACTTCTGTCTTCTTGTAGCAAATCCATGCTAGAACGGATAGAGACAGAAAGTGCATGCATTTTCCAGATCAGAGGAACATGAAGGCAGGGGGCAGCTGAACTGGCTTCCAAACCAAAAAGAAAGATAAGACCAGCCCTTGATACATCAAGAATATAGTTGGCTGATGTCGAGAGAATGCCTTTTGGATCATCAATGCAGCAAACTGCACTTAGAATCCAATGTACAGGAACAGGCAGCCTCTGGTGCGCCCACTCTACCACTAAAGAGCTGTGAGGTTCCTTTACAGCTTCTGTTAACTCTGTTTCTTCTTGAATTGTTTCCAGTGTCTCTGGTATTTTTGGTACACTGGTGCTGTTGTTATTTCCTGCATACTTATCTGAACGCTTCTTCTTGATGGACAACCATCTAGATCTAAAATGTGAATTCAGCACACTGCTGAAAAACAGATATTCATCTTCAGTTATATCCCACTCAAAAGCTTTTGGCAATGCCATATGAGAGGTAAATTTATCAATAGATGATTTGAGATACTTCAGAATCAATGGATCAAAGAGGACACCAAAGGCTTTCTCCATCATAGAGATCTGTCCAGGTCCTGCAATCAAAGATGCCCCAAGGGTAGAACTGATTCTATCTGAAGCCGTGACCGCTGTTTTAGTCACATTATCTGAGTTCACTCCTTTATTGAGAGTGACATGACTGCTTGGTGCTGACGAGAAATTTTTGAACAATTCTAGGACCAATTGTGAATCCAGTTGTGCAAGCAGGTATTTAAGAGACCAAAACCCTCCACCACATGCCCCCCAGCCAAACCCAACACCAGGAGCTGGTCCTCCTCTACCAAACACCTCTATGTTCTGTAATATGGACCACTGCGAGGAACTCATCGGCAAGAGCGATGATAGCATGTGTAACAAGTCATCGTACCATAAATTGGAGATGCCTTCTCCTAGTAGCTTGCCAGCTACCCCAGTTTTAGATTCATTGAGATGCTCAGTACAACTTTTCGTGGCTCCCTGGATCACTCTGTCAACAGACCAGGATAGCTGCATTAATCTTTGAAGGCAACTTATCGAAGACAATGATATATTGACGTCTCCATGGCATCTCATATAACAAAGTCCATGTACCAATGATGTGCTGCAGAAGTCCAGATTTACAGAAGCAACACTGCCTGAGAAGCTGAAAAATCCATTACCAATTATTCCCAGGCCAATTTTAGGGACAAAATCTGGCATCCAAGGCAAGCTATAACTTTTATCATCAGAAGTGGTATCCGGTGATATTCTTTCTAATATTGAATTAAGCATGCCTAGCACAGAAGCAATCACCAAAATCAAGTAGCTTCCCTCTAGCATGTGCTTTGTATCCCTATTCTGATCGGTAATAAGTGAAGACATGTAAGGAATATCATTCAGATGTAACCAAGATAGCGCTAGGTCTACCATTGGGACTACATGGCTCCAAGACCATGTTTCGGTGTAACTGGAAGCAGAAACTCCCACATCTTGCTTGGCAAGCTGTTCCACTGAGTGAAGAAGTGGTAACCTTTGCGCCAGAGCCCCTAAGACAAGATATGACTCTCTAGCAACGGAACTGAACTCAACAAGAGCATTGTGTTCACTTAGTTTCTTATATGTAGGAGGGCTGAGCCACAGGCATAGAACAGGAAAAAAATCTGCAAAGTGTGCTATGCAAAACCCATAAGAGATACAGCTTCTCCAAAACCGCAGTTGCTCAACCATCATTGCTGAACTAAGCCTGCAATGTTCTTTTCCAGACTTTACCCAATCCTCAAGAGTACCAGCTTTTCTGTACCAGTGCCACATTGCCTGCTGAAAGACTCCATGGTTCACAAAATTCAAGCATGTTTGCCTGTCGTATTTGGACAAAACCTAAGAAAAAGGAACAGCTGACTTTAGATTCTACAAAAGAATTCCTGTTTGACAGAAATAAAAGCAATAACAGAAAAACACTAGTGCAAAATATCATTGTAGCGTATGAGCCAACTTTTAGAATTGCAATAACGCTTAAGATGCCTATATTTGTCATCGTACAGTAATACTGAAATAATTGAAGTGAATATATAGACCATAAAACTATAAAAACATAACAATTAGAATGTGTGAGTCATAGATTGTTAAGGTGTGATTGATTGTAAGGCGCGAGCATTATGCATACCTAAAAAGGAAGCCATTTGAGAACCAACTACGCCATATGACAATTGATACTTAGTTATGAACTATAATGCATTTGCATACAAAGAAATTCATTTGAGCTCAAGTAACAATTCAGAAAAGTGTCATGCATTACTGGGAAAATGAGTACTAACTACTAAGCCATCAATACTAGTATGCAATATATCAATCGAAGATGCCAGCTATCTTCTATCTGTCATGTTAACCCTGTAACATAGGATTATCAAAAGAACTTACTTTCAAGAGAGTAACCCCCTTGATCTGTGACGAGCGAATTTCAATTGATCCTTGCTTCGTCAAAAGCTTAGTAACACTTTGAATAAGCCTTGGACAATTCAAGATTGCGTCAGCAGACTGTGGAGAGTGCCTGGCTAGTGCCACAAGTACGGAAACAAGATAATCTTCCAAAACAGGAGCCGGGTCCGTCTGAATAGATGAATAGATGAAAAGGAAAAAGGTTAAATTTGAGGCCCTTAACAACAACATCACTTTTTGAAAGAACAGGAAATAAAATCACTGGAAAAGAAATAAATAAGCCGATTTGGCATTATCTGATATAATGCTTGCTACACAAATGATATATGTGCAATGCAACATTATCATTAAAAAGCAAACAGTTCCACTGAACCAAATACCATGGGGCTGAGTACCTTGAACAAAAAAAAAAGGACAAGAACAGAAGCCAGGGAATATATTCAAAATTATATTCAGATTTAGATAAAAGAACATAATAAATAATGGGTGCTCATCAATTAAGAGGAATACAAATGTACAGATCCATCCTGAATAACGAGGCAAGCAACAACGCTACTCAAGGGGATAATAATAATGAAATGAGTACTCCCTCCATTTTTCTCTATAAGGCATGGTATGACTTGGCACGGTCTTCCAAATTACACTTTGACTATTTATTTATCTTTT
>CM014273.1:15712686-15735728 GCA_004135705.1 Alloteropsis semialata | reverse complement strand
CGGGGATTTCTTCAATCCCCGGCCTGAAGGGGCCATGGCCGGCTCGGCGTGGAGGGCGGAGGAGGAAGAAGGTGGGGAGGGAGGAGACGGATTGGAGCGGTGCTTTTGCGTCCTCTGTTGGAAAGAGAGTTTTTAGCTCGTGTTGTTGGAGACAGCCTAAGTGGCGAAATAAGCTGAGGTCAAAAGGTCAATTCATTGTAGTCGGAGGACAGCATGGCGTGATAAATTTTGTAATATTTTTATGACGATTTGGAAGAAAATTATTTATTTGCCATTCAAATTTATAACACTTTCCTATTTGCCACTGTAAAAAAATTCTTCCCTATTTGCCATTGTGTGAAAGTTGCATTCCCTATTTGCCATTACCGTTTGGTCTGTCATAAACCGTCAAGGGGGAAATAAGGGATTTTTTATAATCCCCAAACTGCCATTGCCTCTCAAATTCTCTATGTCTTCCGCCTCTCTTTCCCTCCCGAACCAAACATCCTGTCCAAATCTCCTTACCTTCTCTATTCCGCCCCTGCTCTTCCCCAAACCCTAGATCGAGAGGAGAGGGCACCGGCGGTGGAGTGTAGGGCACAAGCGTTGACTGGGCCCACCACGAGCGGCTCGCAAGCCTCCAACGGTCGTGGCTCATGCGGGCCTCGCGCGGCTGTGGGGGGAAGGGCGAGCGCGGGCCTCGCGTGCGCAAGCGTGGTGCCCGTGGGGGCTGCGGTGAGCATGGGCCTCACCCACAAGGGAGCCGCGTCGAGCGGCGGGCGTCGTCCCTTATGGACAGAGCAGCACCATGCACCAAACCTTGGCTCAGTAGTAGGATCTCTAGTTAGGCCCTGTTTGGATCCGGCAGGGCCAAAGTTTAGCCCTGTCACATCGGATATTTCGATGCTAATTAAGAGTATTAAACGTAAATTAATTATAAACTAATTACATAGATGGAGGCTAATTCATGAGACGAATCTATTAAGCCTAATTAGTCCATGATTTAACAATGTGGTGCTACAGTAACCATTTGTTAATGATGGATTAATTACATATATATATATATATATATATATATATATATATATATATATATATATATATATATATATATATATATATATATATATATATATATATATATATTATTATATAAGGAGATATGTAAAGTTACAAGGCCGCAGGCCCCAACAAAAGAAGAAATTACAAGATACTATTCAGCAATTATCTATCAACAATTTCAAGGAAGGCCTCCCTTAGGGTAACCTTTTCCATTTCAGCTACAAAAGACCGACGCCACCAAGCAAAAGAGAGAGAACCTCCGTCAAAAATAATGTTGTTTCTGTGACTCCAGAGAGACCAGGCTGCCGCAATAACAATCTCTCTAAAAATAGTTGATCCAAAAGTCTGTCGGGTCTGAATGATCATGTCCAAAGGATCTAAAGAAATATCCCACTGAATACCCAGGTAAATCCAAGAGGCCTGACTGAAGGGGCACTCAAAAAAGAGATGAGAGATTGTCTCCTCCAAGTGCTCCACACACATAACACAAGAATAATCCTCCAAAAACTTATTCTTCCGCCTTAAAAGCCCCCTTGTGTTCAAGCGATCTTTAAGCAGGTGCCAGAAAAAGAACTTGTGTTTGTTCTGCACCCTGGATTTCCACATCCATTTGAAGAGAGGAGAAGCATCACAAGTACCCCTTAGACAACTGTATGCTTTTTTACTTGCAAAGATTGTAGAACCCCAGATATAGGACCATGTATCCACACCTTGGTTGGGGATATTCAGGCCATCTAACAATTGCTGAAGATTGGTAAACTGACTTGATGCTTGTATAGAGAGGCAGGTGGAAATTCATGCTTATGTCCAAGGAATTGAACCTTTTGACTTACAGCTTGGGTGACTTGGCAAAAGAGAAAAGTTGAGGAAACCTCCATTTCAGCATACCTAGGTTCCAAAGATCACTCCAAAAAGCACAAGTGTCACCTATCTGAACACTACAAGAGGCAATCATCAAGAATTGAGGAAACAAGGACATGATGTCACGCCATCAGAAAGACCCCATAGAGCTTCTTTCATATTTGTCAGTTTTGTATAGGTGCTGCCAAGGTAAATGAACCCAAAGGTAGATCGACCTTGTTGTAGAATTTATGCAGGAATTTGAGAAGAAGAGCGGTATTCTGGGTCCTGAGATCAATGATGCCCGAGCCACCCTCATCTTTACTTCAGCAGGCATGTTTCCAGACTACCAAGTAACCATCTTTCTTGGTCAGATCACCCCCAAGCCAGAGGACATGTTTCCTATATTTGTCCATTTGTTTAATGAGAGAGACTGGAAATTTGAGAGCACAGAAGTAGAAGGTCGGCACACTAGAGAAAACTGAGTTTACTAATATGAGACGACCAATATAGGAAAGCATGCGTGAGATTCCCATCAAGTGTCTCTCCATACGAGTTAGCACTGGCATAAGGTCTTAGACTGATGGCCTTGTAGTACCCAGAGGAAATCCCAAGTAAGTGAAAGGCATTGTACCAAGCTGGCAACCTAGAGTATCAGTTACCTCAGCCCATCTGTGCTCTTCAACATTTATAGGCACCAAGAAGGACTTATTGAAGTTCGCTTTCAAGCCAGTAGAGAGAGCAAAGGTATCTAGGATGTCCTTCAGGTTGGAGGGCTCTTGTGGATCTACAGGCAGTATTATCAGGGTGTCATCTGCATATTGAATAATAGAAAAATCACCACCAAAATCCAGTCCCAAGGGATGAGATAAGACCCCTCTGTGAGCAGCATCATTTACCACCTATTGGAGAAGGTCAGCACCAAGCACAAATAAGAGAGGTGAGAGAGGGTCGCCCTGTCGAACCCCTCGCTTGCATTTGAAAGATTTGCCTGGGACACTATTTAGGAGGACAGAGGAGGTTCCTGATGTCAAGATGCTTTTAATCAAGAAATCCATTTGTCAGAGAAACATTTATGTTTCAGCACCTGTAGAATCGCCTCAAGCTCTATCTTCTCGAAGGCTTTTTCAAAATCAAGTTTCAGAAGAACAATCTCTCTCATTGATTTGTGACAGATATGAATGAACTGAAAGGCCCAAGCAAGACAGTCCTGAATTTTTCTTCCTTTAATGAAACCATATTGGTTGGTATGCACCACTTGCAGAATAACCATTTGCAGTCTATTTGCAAGAAGCTTCGTCAGAAATTTCAGAGAGCAGTTGAGAAGGGAAATGGGTCGATAGTCATTCACTGATTCAGGATTTTTCCTTCTTGGGAATCAGCGTAATAAGGCCACCATTTATGCAGCCTATATTTGGATCACCAATGGCAAAGTCATTTCATAGCCTTATTATATCAGCCTTAATCAAGTGCCAACATCTCTTAAAAAAAGCACCATTAAAACCATCTGGCCCAGGGGCATGATCCACTGGTAAATCTCTGAGTACCGCATCAATTTCTTCTTGGGAGAAAGGATGGTCTATCTCTGGCAGATCAACAGACTGAAGCAACTCATGAAGATTGTTTGTATGCCAGAAAATTCAGAAACCTCCAGCCTGTCTTTATAGGATTCCCAAAGGATGTCAGCTTTCTGATTGTGGTCAGTAACACAGGACCCATCTGGCAAAGTCAGGCTAGCAATATATTTCCTTCGATAGGAGTAAGTGGCCATAGCTTGGAAAAGTTTGGTGTTTTCATCTCCAAAAACCACCCATTGTTTCCAATACAAATGCTTAGCATTAAGGAGTTTGGCAAGATGCCTTTTCACCAGCAACCTGAACGTACTTTCAGGTCTACTTAAAGTTCTTTGCTCTTCTAAGCCATCCAACAAAGCCAACACATCAATCGGTTTTATTATTAGCTCATACTTAGTTCTTCTAATTACCATGCGAACATCCGATGTGACAAGGGCTAAACTTTAGCCCAAGGATCCAGACACACCCTTAAATTATTAACATGTAATGGATTGTTGATGGATTATTAAGGATTATTCATGCTGAAAAATATAATTATCTATGAGTTCATATTTTAGCCGGATTAACAATTTGTGGTAGAGGCAACACGGTGGCATGGACAGAAAGGCTACCCAAATTTAACAACACAATGTTCATGTCTGGAGGGCAGAATCGTCTTTTCACGTCCAACTTGACGATGTTACCCACTCAAACAAACAGTAACGACACATAAGGAATGAAACTTTCACACAATGGCAATAGGAAAGAAATCTTTTTATAATGGCAAATAGGGAAGTGTCGTAAATTTAGATGGCAAATAAGGAATTTTCTCACGATTTGGACATGGAGGCTGTCAGGCTCGGAATGGATTAGGAAGCCCATAAATTTAAATCCCAAGATTTGGCCTTAAGAACTCAAGGTAAGAATAAAAAGTGTTAAAATAAAGAGATGTATCATGCCTATATTAATTTGGATGGCAAATAAGGAATTTTCTCACGATTTGGACATGGAGGTTGTCAGGCTGGAAATGGATTAGGAAGCCATGGATAAATTTAAATCCCAAGATTTGGCCTTAGGAACTCAAGGTAAGAATAAAAAGTGTTAAAATAAGGAGATGTATCATGTCTATATTTCGTCCACCAAAATCCACTAGAGGAGGTGGTTTAGATCCGTAATCCCGCCAAGTGATTTTGTTTTATATTTGCGGTGGGTTCGGATTCAAATTCAACCTATTTGTTGCTTCTTCACTTAATCTATCTTTGTTTCATTTTTGTAAGTATTTTTTTTTTACCTCTACTGAGACTGGCGGCGAACTCAAGGCTTGGCAACCTCGTATAGGCATCCGAGCTTGCTGTCGGTGTGGCAGACCGCCCCAATTAATCCGGCTTAAGAGCATGGGACCACTATCACAGCAGTGCGCCACGCCCCTAAACCGAGTTAATCGTGCAATCCGTCGGATACCTTCCCGATTACACCACGTTTTTCTCTCGACCGAAACAAAATAGCAGCAGTCCCACTCGAAGGTGGGCTCAAGCAGTACAACTCATCGCAAATTTTTACATCACCAGTTCACGTGGATAATTATACAAATACAGTACACAGGTTTTATCTTCTTACAAACCAGAGTTATATACAGCGGAGGACTACACATCGGAACAAAAGACATTATGCGGAGCCCTCGCACAACACCTAATCGCCGCGGCCCGAGTCGGACTCGGACGGCACCCGCTCCACGATCCAGCCATCAGGGAGCACACAAGGCCAAGTAAGAGCCGCAACAGGATCATAGCCATCGCAATCTGCATCAAAATTAAGCCACAAGCAAGGCTGAGTACTAATTACTCAGCAAGACTTACCCGACGGGGAGAAATTCTAGACATGCAAGGCTTTTTGGCTCTGGGGTTTGTTTTGCCAAAAGCATCTGCAACTTGACCTATTTTCATTATTTTAGCCAAGTTTTAAGTTGTGAGCAAACATTACTAAGTTTGCCAAGCTATCCAATAGCAAACAATGTTGACATACAATTGATTAACATCACTTTCTCACTTCTCATCTAATCACCTCTACTCATTTGGCCCAAGCACACTGATGTGTGAAAAGAGATCAAGCAGCTTCATGTAACCGCGAAGGACGGACAACTCGAGTTGATTTTAACCATGCATGGACAACCTAATCGCACGACCCGTGAGAGACACCCAGGACCTCACGGGGCAACCTTTCCCATCTCTCCCTACCATCTGCCATCAGGGCCTACTCCACCCGAGTGCACGCCCCAACGAACCCCAGGTGCCCCTGGCAAACCTGTGACGCGGCCACTGCTACACTCGCCATCAACCCCTCGCCCAATGGAGTAGGAAGGACCCGTCAGACGTCAGTTTGAATCAAGTACTAGGTTTACCAGTTTACCATATTTCCCGGCATACGATTAGTACCTTCAAAAGCTTGACCAACATCGCCACACAATCAATGCCTCAGCCCACCATTTTCTGTGCAAACGGGACATTCAATCAATCATGAATATCGCACAAGCCCCGCTTGCCGATCATCATTAACTGAAACAAAGTAAAACCTATATCTCGCGAGTGACCAAGCAATCACTCGACTTCTACCAGACCTAATTAAGCATAGTACTCTATACGACCTACACATACTAGTATTAGGACATAGGTACCTAGAGATCATGCATCTAAGGTTTCAAGCAACTCCTTAAACTTAAATGCACAAAATTAAGGCACGAGCAAGGAATGTTAGTTTCACAGTGGGTTATGCTCCGGGGCTTGCCTTCTTGATCAGCTACGGCCTTGGGCCCTTCCGGATTTTGGTCCGGGTCTTGAGCAGTCGTCAAGTTCAGCTCCGCCGCCGCTTGATCGCCCTCGTACTCGACCTCCAACTCGTAAACACCGTCAACAATGGGGTGATCTATACGAGATGCAAGGAGTATGCATGAGATGCATGAATGCATAAGCTATCAACTACCAGAATACTTGCAAAACTTATAACATTGATCAATTATTTATGGAACACAACAATTAAGAAAAGCAATAGGCACAGGAACCGGTTTGACCGGTTTTGGAAACCGGTTAGACCGGTTTGGCCGGTCTAACACACTACGGCTGAAACAAAACGTAAATCAACCTATCAAAGCATACGTATCTAGGAGTTAACTCCTTTTTGGTGAAGGTGACCTAAACTTCATGCAATCTTAACAAAAATTGCTAAGTTTCACTGGGGAAAATATACATTCCTTACTTTAACTACTTCATTAACTTAACCAAGTCCCAAACCCCCAAAACCATGAGTAAATCCTAGCCACTAGGTACCTAACTTCACTCCCCTGGCTATGCCAAAACTAATCAAGGTGGATTGACCTATCTAGCTTGCTCCTATGATTTATGAAACCAAGAACATCTCTTTAGCACACACTAGCACATGGAGTAACACATCAATCAAACCACCATTATGCACACTACTTCTAGAACCCTATGGAATAACTCCTTTATCATTTCTACTCTTACCCCAGGGTCCTTTGGCTCCTTCCCCTCAGCTCACGGCTCGAGCTCGGCTCGGGAAGAGGCCGGCGGCGGCTCTGCAGCTCGAAAACAAGGCGAGAAACAGTGGCGGAGCCAGAATTTCTGAGTTGGGTATTCCCGCTTAAAAGAAACTAATCACCCTAAAAACGAGGACAATTCAGAAGTATGAATAAAAACATTCAAAAAGTTAAACTAACGATGTTCCATAATCCATATATTATCATATGACAAAGAAAAATAAAAGATCACTATAATTTCTACCAGCCTGGCAGTCCATCTGATAGCTGCTCGCCACGCCGCCCCGGCCCCAACACCAAGCAGTCCGTGAAGCTAAGCCGTTTGTATCTCGCCTGCTCCTGCTCTCACTGCATTCTTAGCGCTGGCTTGCATGTCGCGCAACCAAGGATATGGGGAATCGGAATTGGGGGAAGTTCAAAATGACATGACAAAGACAAAGCTGAGATGAATGCTCGCGCTGCTGTCTGTTGGAGAAATCAACAGGAGAGACATACAGGGAGGCCATGTACTGAGAGTGTGTGAGTGGATGGAATGGGCACGCTACTGGTCTATTTGTTTGCTGGTCTGTTTGCAGCAAGTTGGAGGACACAACAGGAAGCAACAAATGGATAAATTTGGCCCAGGCTGTAAACATGTATATATCATACATATATATGTAGATCTTTTGCTAAAATTGTTGGGTATTCCCGTGCATACACATGCATCAATACAGCTCCGCCCCTGGTGAGAAAGGGGGAGGAGTAGCTGGGGATGGCTCGGGAATGGGGATGGCGAGGCAAAGAAGCGCGGGGTGCGGGGAATCGGGCAATGGACGAGTGAAGACGGGTGGACTCGGTCCCGGCGCTTTACCGCCCGTCCATGGAGGTGGGGTGGTGAAATCGGCCACCTGGGCATGCCATGGCGTGCCAGCGGGACAGGGGAGGCCACGTAGACGACGAGAGAGCGGCGCGTGGCCGGAGTTGGTGAAAAGGACGGTGGTTGGGAGTTGATTCCGGCGCGGTTGGCAGCGACCGACTGTTGCGGTGGTGGGGTAAAACACCCACCGCAACAGTCCGTGGGGTCGAAACACTGTGCCGATGAACGTTGGATTTCAAAACTTCGCGGGCCACCGACGGTTGCGGTGGTGTATTTCACCGCAACAGTCCATCAATCCAGAGAGCAATTTCCACTGTTTCACCTACCCACCGACTATTGCGGTCATAAGTTGAGATAGCACCGCAACTTTCGGTGGCTCGGCCATGGAATGTTGCGGTGCTGCACATTTTGGTTGACCACCGCAACAGTCTGTCATTCCAGAGAGCATTTTTCAATTCCTCTCTGGCGACCGACTATTGCGGTCAGGGCACCGCAACTTCCTGAGGTGGCTGTGAAAACGTGTGTGTAGAAACCTAGGTCACCGACTATTGCGGTGGTAGCAAAGACAGGCCACCGCAACTTGCTGTGATCTCGACATTTACACTTTCCAATTTGGTTTTGAAGTGAATTTGGCTAAGCTAAGTCGTGGTCATGTCCAAGGGCCTATTAGGAACTAAATTAACCCATTCTTGGGCAATGCCAAGAGATTCTCTCTCTCTCGTTCCAACTCGTATTCGAATACTTCTAATATTCTACTTTGATAGTTGACTTAGGTCAAACATATATACATACACACATATGCACAACAACATGATTACGAATGATGCATGACATGACTAGATTAATTACGTTCATTTGGGATTTCTTAATGGCTACAGTAACACCAGGGGTGTTACAGGCTTCCCCCCTTAAAGAGAATCTCGCCCCGAGATTCCGGTGCAGAATATTAAGTGCGGAACTGAAGTTACCTGGAATAGAGTTCATGAAATCCGGATACTTAGATCTGAGATATGATTCCTCTTCCCAAGTAGCTTCCTCTTCGGTATGATTATTCCATTGAATTTTATAGAACTTTATAACCTTTCTTCTGGTGGTCCTATCTTTTTGATCAAGAATCTTGATAGGTTGGGCTTCATAAGTGAGATCGGGTTCCAGGGGAATTTCTTCATAAGGAATGGATTCTTCTGGAACTCGAAGACATTTCTTGAGTTGGGAGACATGAAACACATTGTGTACCGCTGAAAGGTTATCGGGAAGCTGAACTTTGTAGGCCACGGGTCCACACGTTTCTAGAATTGGGAAAGGTCCAATATAGCGAGGAGCTAATTTGCCTTTCACCCCAAATCTTTGAACGCCCTTGGTTGGTGAAACCCGAATATAAACATGATCTCCCACTCCAAAGGTCAAAGGATTTCTTCTCTTGTCATAATAGCTCTTTTGGCGAGATTGTGCAGCCTTAAGATTTCTCTGGATGACTTGCACCTTATCCTGCGCCTCTTGAACTAAATCTGGCCCGAAGAAATTTCGCTCACCGGATTCGGACTAGTTCAACGGGGTTCGACACCGTCGCCCATACAAGGCTTCAAATGGTGCCATTTTAATGCTTGCTTGGTAGCTGTTGTTGTATGCAAATTCAGCTAAAGACAAGCATTGATCCCAATTTCTGTCATAATGCATGACACAAGCTCTAAGCATATCTTCCACTATTTGATTTACCCTCTCAGTTTGGCCGTCAGTTTGAGGATGATAAGTGGAGCTATGGATCAACTTGGTGCCTAGGGAAGTATGCAACTGTTCCCAAAAGCGAGCAACGAACTGAGTGCCTCGATCAGAAATAATTGTTCTGGGAATCCCATGAAGACAGACAATCCGATTGATGTAGATTTCGGCGTACTTCTTGGCAGGATACCTTGTGTTGACCGGAATAAAATGAGCGGTCTTGGTGAGCCGATCAACAATTACCCAAATAGAATCATGCCTTTGAGAGGTATTGGGCAAACCCACAATGAAATCCATGGATATATCATCCCATTTTCAAGACGGAATCGGTAGAGGTTGCAATGTTCCTGCTACCTTTAGATGGCTTGCTTTCAGTCTTTGGCATGTATCACACTCGGATACATATTTGGCAATTTCCCTTTTCATTCTCGTCCACCAGAAGTTCTCCTTCAAATCCTGGTACATCTTGTTGCTACCGGGATGAATAGAGAATTTAGATAGATGAGCTTCATCAAGTACTTGTTTTCTTAAGTCATGGTCTTTAGGAACCACAAGTCATTGCTCAAACCAAAGAATTCCCTTCCAATCTTGTCGGAAGCATTTGTACTTGGGCAAACCTTGAGCTAACCCTTGCTTGATATGAGCAACTCCTTTATCTTTGGATTGGGCCATGATAATCCCTTCTCTCAAGGTGGATTCCACCACCATGTGGCTTAATGAGCCTTGAGGAACAATTTCTAATTTCAACTTGGACATTTCATGGCAGAGTGTGTCATTAAAAGACGTGATGGTGAGACAATTGCACTGAGCCTTGCGGCTTAAGGCATCGGCCACCACGTTGGCCTTTCCTGGATGGTAATGCACCTCAAGATCATAATCTTTGATTAGCTCTAACCATCTTCTTTGGCGCATATTCAAATCGGCTTGGGTGAAGATATATTTGAGGCTCTTATGGTCGGTGTAGATATTGCAATGAGTGCCCATAAGATAATGCCTCCAGATTTTCAAAGCATGAACCACAGCAGCTAACTCCAAGTCATGTGTGGGATAATTCACCTCATGAGGCCTAAGAGCTCGAGAGGCATAAGCAATGACTCGATCTTCTTGCATTAGCACACAGCCAAGACCCGTGCCCGAGGCATCACAATAAACATCGAAGGGCTTGGATGTGTCCGGTTGAGCTAGGACCGGTGCTGAGGTTAACAACTTTCTCAAGGTGTGGAAAGCTTGTTCACATCTCTCGCTCCACACAAATTTCTCTCCTTTCTTGAGGAGTTCCGTCATGGGCTTGGCAATCTTGGAGAAATCCGGGATGAAGCGACGATAATATCCAGCTAAACCCAGGAAACTCCGAATTTGATGAACTGATTTGGGAGGTTTCCAATCCAGTACTTCTTGCACCTTTCCTGGATCTACAGCAATCCCTTTGGCTGAAATAGTGTGCCCCAAGAACTTTACACTGGACAGCCAAAACTCACACTTGCTGAACTTGGCATAAAGATGATGATCACGGAGGCGTTGGAGAACAATACGGAGATGCTGCGCATGTTCAGCCTCATTCTTGGAATATATGAGAATGTCATCAATGAATACGACCACAAACTGATCAAGCTCTGGCATGAAAACCGAGTTCATGAGATACATGAAATATGCCGGAGCATTGGTGAGACCGAAAGACATTACTAAGTACTCATAGAGTCCATAGCGAGTGGAAAAAGCCGTCTTCGGTATGTCACTTGGTCGAATTTTGATTTGATGATATCCGGAGCACAGATCAATCTTGGAGAACACCCTGGCTCCAGATAACTGATCAAAGAGAGTGTCAATGCGGGGAAGTGGATACTTGTTTTTGACAGTCACCGCATTGAGAGGTCGGTAATCAACACACAATCTCAAAGTTTTATCCTTCTTCTTCACAAATAGAGCGAGGCAGCCCCAAGGTGAAGAGCTAGGACAATGTAGCCCTTATCTAGCAATTCTTGGAGTTGGACTTTTAACTCAGCTAGTTCTTTGGGCGCCATTTTATAGGGCCTTTTCGAGATAGGCGCTGTACCGGGTTGTAATTCAATAACAAATTCTATTTCCCGGTCGGGTGGCATTCCCGGCAATTCATCAGGAAATACGTCCGGGTATTCACATACAACCGGAATCCTTTCCAAAGGAGTCTCTATGGCGGAGAATGCACAAGAATTCCTGACATCCTGGCGAGGCAGGTATAGTGTTGAAGCACCCAAAGTGGGGGAATCGATTTCCACACAACGGGAAAGAATATCTAAATTGACCCCGTGTTTTTCCATCCAATTCATACCCAAAATAATGTCTATGCCCTGATTATCCAAGAGAATGAAATTGGTCTCATAGACCTTACTACCCAACTGGAGAGGCACATTTCTCACAATCTGATGAGATCCTATTCTACCACCAGGGGTAGATATGACATATTGTTGAGTAGTATGCACAAAAGGAAAATTGTGCTTGGAAGCAAGTCTATTGCTCATGAAACTATGAGACGCTCCAGAATCAAATAGAACATATGCAGGCATATTGCGGATAAAGAAAATACCCGACATCACCGGAGCACCAGCAGGGAGTTCATCCATAGTGGTGAAGTTGAGTCTGCCCTGCCGGACAACTGCCACTTGCTTTTTGCCTTTGTTATTATTGTTGGCTGGAACTGGGGCATTGTACCCACTTTGCTTGGAAAGCTTGCAGTCCCTGGCAAAATGACCTGGCCTACCACAATTATAGCAGGGAGCATTGGTAGGACGAGGCGGCTGTGGTGCCTGAAAGGGAGCACGATACCCCTGATTCTGTGGTGGGGGAGGCCTGATGATCCATGACCCTGGCTGAGGGGCCCTCTGAAAGGTTTGAGGAGGATTCTTTTGGACCCAGCGATACTTAGGTGGTGCGGAGCTAGATTGGCCAACCGGGGCCTTCCTCTTCTTTTCGGCCTTGTGGACATTAATGCTGTCCTCTTGAGTAATGGCCATGTTTACCAAATCGGCATAGCTATCAGCCTTGACGAGAGAAAGCCTGTCCTTTAGCTTGGAGCTAAGACCACGGCGGAAGCGATCCTGCTTCTTGGCATCAGTATCAATATGATAACCCGCATAGGGTGCCAGCTGATTAAAAGCCTGGGCATACTGTAGCACATTGCGGGTGCCCTAAGTGAGTGCAACGAACTCATTGAGCTTGCGGTCCATAAGGCCAGTAGGAATATGGTGAGCACGAAAGGCTGTCTTGAACTCCTCCCAAGTCATCACATGATTATCCGGGAGCATTGCATAATGATTGTCCCACCAAAGTCGAGCTGAACCTCGCAATTGCTGAGCAGCAAAGCGAGCCTTGTTAGCATCTGAGCACGGGGACACCAGCAAAGCAAACTTGGACTCAATGTTACTGAGCCAAGCATTAGCGTCGAGAGGATCTTCCGTCTTGTTGAACACAGGTGGCTGAGTACTCGTGAAATCTGAGTAGGTCGCCTCCTGGGGATGTGGGTTGTGACGTCCGCCATGTTGCTGCGGATTCCCTTGTGCTTCGGTCAAGCGCCGAAGGATCTCGGTCTGCATAGCCAATAGCTCCGCGATATTGGCGGGCGGAGGTGGCGGAGCAGGTAAATCACCACCAGGGTGCGACATCTGCATTGTTTCATAACTCACATTAGTCACGCATTTCTTGGAAGGATAAAACAAAAAGGACAATAAAAGGTATTAACAACCACAGAAATATTCTTGGTAATATTAATACCAAACATCATTCCATTCATCGAAACACGTGCATCTAGCTGGCTAAGGATAATTAGGGAACTACTCCAAAAATTCCCAGATTTTGCCTAAATAGGACTTATATGAATGTATAACCCTTTTGGTTTTTTTGGGGATCCAAACTGTTCCAATTCGAAAAGTTGTGAAATTCGAATTATTCAGGGCATTTATTGGTGAAGTCAATCACCACCGACTGTTGCGGTCACCCAGTTTGAGCACGACCGCAATAGTCGGTCACTGCGGTCGCTTTATTCCAATTCGTGCCCCCCTCCCATGACCGACTGTTGCGGTGGTGCATGTCATATGCACCGCAACAGTCTGTCATATGTAGCACCGCAACTTGCTGTGGTTCAGTTTGAATTGTTCCCGCCTAAGCCTTATGGTCACCAATTATTGCGGTGCCGAGCACCAATTGTTGCGGTGCTCACTTTGTTGCAGTAATTTGACCATAACTTTTGTTGCTTAGCCCCAAAAGAGTTGAGTTTTGGATATGACCTAGATCATGAAGTTTTACACAAGTTTGGTATTCATGCCTCACTCGATAAACATCGGTTACTCTAGGTAACAATGAGGACATGCTTGTGGCAACAAAGGCGAAATTAATATATATACATAGATGGCTCTTGCATACTAGTGGTGTATATACAATATCCATGGAATATTTTACACCATCCTTGCAGTAGAATAAAAGTCTACCTAGGCCCAAGGATTACATCTCATGGACACAAAAGAAAATTATTTTCTAAGAACACTCTCTAGTCAGAGTTAACAGGGTAGAGCTCCTCTGGATCTTGCTCGTCGTCGGACCCGTCATTCCCACCATTGGGAGGTGATGCCTGGTTGACCGATCCTTCTCCATCCGACATGGCAGGATCATTCAGCGCAACCGACAGGCCCGAAACGGTATCCAATCCTGACTCACCCTGTAGGGGTAGCTCTGGAGGTACAGGTGCTGGGGGAGGATTCTGCAACTGAGCAATCACTTTCTGAGCTTCATTCATGTCATCCTCCAAATGAGCTACTATCTCGTGTTGCTCAACTAGCTCCTCATTGAGATTATGGACCTGCTGTTCCAAATCCCTCACTTGATCAGCTAGAGCTTGAGCGGCTACAGCCACCAAACGGTTCTGGTGGTTGAGCGTTTCTATGAGATCAGCAGATGCTCTCCCATAGCCAACCAAAGCAATAGTGGTAGGGTCATGAACTGTGGCCCTGCTGTCCCACCACAAGATGGCGTTCCCGGGTAGTGGTGGAAACAAGGCTGCAGGAGTGTGGTGAAGTTGCATTTGGTGCTGCTGTCCAAACTGCAACAAAGCTTGTTGTGCCACCATTTCACAACCGGGCAAGAAAGAATGAGACCGTGTTGTCACCACCAAATCTTCTTGCCTCACTCCAGGTGGGCATGGAATGGTGATTGTGACTTCAAATTGCATCACATTCCACTCATGATGGGGAACTCCAACGTAGCGAGGTGGCTCGGTGTACCCGCACCGTTGCGCGGTTTCCCATAGCAAGACGGGAAATCCCCCAGGTGGAGGCAGGTGGAGTGATAGTGCCCTTGGTCATCGATGTGCATGGTACGATTGCTCGGACCAGCCATCTGAAATAAACAACAACCAGGACAAGTTTAAGCGTTAGTATACCAAACCCATCAAACACTTTAGTATAGATAGATTCGATACAAGGATAAAACCGACACACTCTAAAAGGAGTAGTGTCAAAAGTTCGAAATTTTGGCAAAGGCTAAATAAGGAGATTTGGATCCACCTTTCCAAAGGGAAAATTCTTACAATGGAAAATTCTCGTTGGGTGAAAAATTCACGCCAACGGGGAAGTCTAAGGAAGATCTAGAACATTCTTAAGTGAGTGCATGATTTTTGTTGACAATTTCCACCTTAGATTTATCCTTTAACCCACAATTTATGTCTTTGTGTATGATCATGATGCATGAACAAGCGACCTAGCCGTCCTCACAAATGAAAATAATTGCCAAGTATTCTTGGACTCACGGGGTTAACATCGGTGGCACATATATACGTCTCTCCTTATAATAATTAGTCGGATTTCTAGCGAGCACACAACCTATGGTCTCGTAGTTAGTGTACCTGCAGAAAATATTCATCACTGAACCGTTTGTGCCAGCACTCACAAACAGCTCCCATGTACCTCACGCCACATGGGTGACGCATATGTAGTTTCCCACATATGATGACCACGCTCTGTTGCTCACTATAGAAGCAACAGTTCAACCAATAAATAAAAGCACTACAGTCATTATAACACCGTGATGGTATTATATTGACTGCACCACAAGTAAGCCACCTCTTGGGGAACAGCGTCCAGTATTTACACCCTCTGGCAATGGGCGACCATATATTACCTGGAGTCGTCGGTACAGAAAGTAATGTGTTGGAAGTTAGCCATATACATATATACTACTATGCCACCTAAACATACCCATAATTCTCCCTAGGGCTCACGTTCTATTCTGCTTAAATCCTAACGCAACCATCGAATTCCTAAGTCAAAATTAAATTTTTGCACATCAAGAAAATGTTTTTAAGACTTGTTGTACCACCTGCTGCCTATTTTTCGGCTCTGATACCAGCTGTGGCAGACCGCCCCAATTAATCCGGCTTAAGAGCATGGGACCACTATCACAGCAGTGCGCCACGCCCCTAAACCGAGTTAATCGTGCAATCCGTCGGATACCTTCCCGATTACACCACGTTTTTCTCTCGACCGAAACAAAATAGCAGCAGTCCCACTCGAAGGTGGGCTCAAGCAGTACAACTCATCGCAAATTTTTACATCACCAGTTCACGTGGATAATTATACAAATACAGTACACAGGTTTTATCTTCTTACAAACCAGAGTTATATACAGCGGAGGACTACACATCGGAACAAAAGACATTATGCGGAGCCCTCGCACAACACCTAATCGCCGCGGCCCGAGTCGGACTCGGACGGCACCCGCTCCACGATCCAGCCGTCAGGGAGCACACAAGGCCAAGTAAGAGCCGCAACAGGATCATAGCCATCGCAATCTGCATCAAAATTAAGCCACAAGCAAGGCTGAGTACTAATTACTCAGCAAGACTTACCCGACGGGGAGAAATTCTAGACATGCAAGACTTTTTGGCTCTGGGGTTTGTTTTGCCAAAAGCATCTGCAACTTGACCTATTTTCATTATTTTAGCCAAGTTTTAAGTTGTGAGCAAACATTACTAAGTTTGCCAAGCTATCCAATAGCAAACAATGTTGACATACAATTGATTAACATCACTTTCCCACTTCTCATCTAATCACCTCTACTCATTTGGCCCAAGCACACTGATGTGTGAAAAGAGATCAAGCAGCTTCATGTAACCGCGAAGGACGGACAACTCGAGTTGATTTTAACCATGCATGGAACAACCTAATCGCACGACCCGTGAGAGACACCCAGGACCTCACGGGGCAACCTTTCCCATCTCTCCCTGCCATCTGCCATCAGGGCCTACTCCACCCGAGTGCACGCCCCAACGAACCCCAGGTGCCCCTGGCAAACCTGTGCCGCGGCCACTGCTACACTCGCCATCAACCCCTCGCCCAATGGAGTAGGAAGGACCCGTCAGACGTCAGTTTGAATCAAGTACTAGGTTTACCAGTTTACCATATTTCCCGGCATACGATTAGTACCTTCAAAAGCTTGACCAACATCGCCACACAATCAATGCCTCAGCCCACCATTTTCTGTGCAAACGGGACATTCAATCAATCATGAATATCGCACAAGCCCCGCTTGCCGATCATCATTAACTGAAACAAAGTAAAACCTATATCTCGCGAGTGACCAAGCAATCACTCGACTTCTACCGGACCTAATTAAGCATAGTACTCTATACGACCTACACATACTAGTATTAGGACATAGGTACATAGGGATCATGCATCTAAGGTTTCAAGCAACTCCATAAACTTAAATGCACAAAATTAAGGCACGAGCAAGGAATGTTAGTTTCACAGTGGGTTATGCTCTGGGGCTTGCCTTCTTGATCAGCTACGGCCTTGGGCCCTTCCGGATTTTGGTCCGGGTCTTGAGCAGTCGTCAAGTTCAGCTCCGCCGCCGCTTGATCGCCCTCGTACTCGACCTCCAACTCGTAAACACCGTCAACAATGGGGTGATCTATACGAGATGCAAGGAGTATGCATGAGATGCATGAATGCATAAGCTATCAACTACCAGAATACTTGCAAAACTTATAACATTGATCAATTATTTATGGAACACAACAATTAAGAAAAGCAATGGGCACAGGAACCGGTTTGACCGGTTTTGGAAACCGGTTAGACCGGTTTGGCCGGTCTAACACACTACGGCTGAAACAAAACGTAAATCAACCTATCAAAGCATACGTATCTAGGAGTTAACTCCTTTTTGGTGAAGGTGACCTAAACTTCATGCAATCTTAACAAAAATTGCTAAGTTTCACTGGGGAAAATATACATTCCTTACTTTAACTACTTCATTAACTTAACCAAGTCCCAAACCCCCAAAACCATGAGTAAATCCTAGCCACTAGGTACCTAACTTCACTCCCCTGGCTATGCCAAAACTAATCAAGGTGGATTGACCTATCTAGCTTGCTCCTATGATTTATGAAACCAAGAACATCTCTTTAGCACACACTAGCACATGGAGTAACACATCAATCAAACCACCATTATGCACACTACTTCTAGAACCCTATGGAATAACTCCTTTATCATTTCTACTCTTACCCCAGGGTCCTTTGGCTCCTTCCCCTCAGCTCACGGCTCGAGCTCGGCTCGGGAAGAGGCCGGCGGTGGCTCTGCAGCTCGAAAACAAGGCGAGAAAGGGGGAGGAGTAGCTGGGGATGGCGAGGCAAAGAAGCGCGGGGTGCGGGGAAATCGGGCAATGGACGAGTGAAGACGGGTGGACTCGGTCCCGGCGCTTTACCGCCCGTCCATGGAGGTGGGGTGGTGAAATCGGCCACCTGGGCATGCCATGGCGTGCCAGCGGGACAGGGGAGGCCACGTAGACGACGAGAGAGCGGCGCGTGGCCGGAGTTGGTGAAAAGGACGGTGGTTGGGAGTTGATTCCGGCGCGGTTGGCAGCGACCGACTGTTACGGTGGTGGGGTAAAACACCCACCGCAACAGTCCGTGGGGTCGAAACACTGTGCCGATGAACGTTGGATTTCAAAACTTCGCGGGCCACCGACGGTTGCGGTGGTGTATTTCACCGCAACAGTCCATCAATCCAGAGAGCAATTTCCACTGTTTCACCTACCCACCGACTATTGCGGTCATAAGTTGAGATAGCACCGCAACTTTCGGTGGCTCGGCCATGGAATGTTGCGGTGGTGCACATTTTGGTTGACCACCGCAACAGTCTGTCATTCCAGAGAGCATTTTTCAATTCCTCTCTGGCGACCGACTATTGCGGTCAGGGCACCGCAACTTCCTGAGGTGGCTGTGAAAACGTGTGTGTAGAAACCTAGGTCACCGACTATTGCGGTGGTAGCAAAGACAGGCCACCGCAACTTGCTGTGATCTCGACATTTACACTTTCCAATTTGGTTTTGAAGTGAATTTGGCTAAGCTAAGTCGTGGTCATGTCCAAGGGCCTATTAGGAACTAAATCAACCCATTCTTGGGCAATGCCAAGAGATTCTCTCTCTCTCGTTCCAACTCGTATTCGAATACTTCTAATATTCTACTTTGATAGTTGACTTAGGTCAAACATATATACATACACACATATGCACAACAACATGATTACGAATGATGCATGACATGACTAGATTAATTACGTTCATTTGGGATTTCTTAATGGCTACAGTAACACCAGGGGTGTTACAGTCGGGCACTAGTGTACAACATCGATTATTCAATACTTATAGTGTAATCTGCTTAGACTCCGTAAAATCATTGAGTCAACTGCTGGTTGCGACGAGAAAAGGTTGCATAATGCAAAAAAAAGTCAAAATGTAAAATCAATGTCTTGCCAAGATAGAACCAAGCAGTGGCAGAGCCAGAAAAAATTATAGGTGGAGCGATTTTTTGCGCGCTAGAGACTAAACCAAAAGAAAAAATTGGGCATGAATTCACACCGCATTCGTATATCGCAATCACATAAATTATGGAAAAAAAGATGGATGACCTACAAGTCATGGTTTAAGGTTTTACACCAAATGAAAAATAAATCTGTTGTTTTTTGCGCCAATGTACCAAATATTGCTTAAAAAATGAACCTATCTATTGTAGAAGTGATTATATACCTCAAATACTGGTGAATATCATAAGAATATACATACAAACGAAGCACTAAGAAAGATCATCTATGGGTCTTTTTGAACTTTACTCTTTAGATTTTTAATATAGCTTGAACCATCACTCAAGCTTAAAAATTAATTGTTCGAGTCTTCATGACTTGTCAAATTGTCATGTTCTACCATTGGAGTTGAGGTGCAATATACAAAAGTTTTCAATTCAAATGGCCAACCAGACAATGGCGAGCAATACTTCCATTGTGGAATCTGTTGTTTTCTGTGGGCCTGGGCTATTATTGCCTGTTGGTTTGGCCCAGCAAAAAGGGTGGCATAGCAACACCACTAAGGAGGAAAACTACTTTTGAGAGCATTGTCATTGCCATTGCCATTTCCGATGCCAGTGTTGATAAACAATATGATATGGTTTCACCAAAAATCGTAAACTTCTCACTACAGGGGCACTTACAATTATCGAAGCACTCCGATTGCTACCGCCTCCTCATTTTGTGTAACACACCCATAGGCCATAGAACATGATGCAATATAACACTCACCAAGAGTCTAGTGACCAGTTTCATAGCTAGCCTCAACGTAGGGGGATGGAGTCCTCAATGACCACGGACCACCCATCTCGCACATGCATTTTTTTTTGAAGGGTCAACGGGGGGCTAAGAAAGCCCACCTGAACATTTCATTTCTTCAAAGAGCGATTTCATTTCTTCAAAGAGCGATTACAAGATGAAGCAAACAACTCCAATACTGAAGTTGGTGATCAGGGTACATATATAAAAGAAAGAAGATTGGGAACCACAAAGGATTACAATCGGCATGCTCACTCGACAAAGGAAGAAACTAAACTGGACAACAACGATCAGATCAGAGCACCTGGTCAGGCAAGCAACATTTTGCTTGAAGGGACCACCAGTCCACCACAATACTCGAAGGCATCAGGAGGGCGCCTTAATCAGGATGTGCGGAGGCCGAACACCCCCCGCGCACGAATTTTTTTTATTTTTTAATCCTTTTTAAACTGAAATTTTAAAAATAACCCCAGCCGAACTGTATTTCCAACAAATAACCCTTTTTGTCGCGCCAGACGCTGTCGCGCCACAGCATGTGGCGCAACTGACCTGCCACGTCGGCCGGCCGAGGCGCGGGCGGCCAGCGCGGCGGCAGACATGGCAAGGCGAGTCGCAGTGGCGCGACTCGCCTGTATACAGGCGGGCGCCCGAGCCCCTTTCTTCTTCCTCCTCCCATTCTTTCTCCTCCCCACCCGAGCTCCACTTCTCCCATGGCGCCGCCCACCACCTCCCACCTCTAAATCCCCCTCTTTCTTCCACGAATTCGAAGGGGAAACGGTGGGAAAACACTCCGGTAAGGTAACTCCTCCACTTTATCCATGTAGATTTGTGACATATGCTTGTTTTCCTTAGCATTGCTTGTAGTAGGGTAACCTAGGGTTTGGGTTGGATTTGGTAAATTAGTACGAAAAGGGTAAGATTAGATGAGTGTTATCGTGTAATTGATTCTTGGCAACGCTTTTGTATCGTGTAGATTGTGTATCATGAAATGATTTCGATAAGATTTTAGTGGGTAGATATTCTTGTTAATATTGGTAAGAAATGGGAATTAGGATTTATTGTAGAATGGTCTTTTTACGTAGGGTTATGGTACATAGTGGATTGACATTTGGGTATACTTGGTCTTTTAGTAGTTTTTGTATAAGTCCATGAATGGTAATTGTAATGTGGCCGTTAAATGTATGTAGATGGATCGCTTAGTTCGTTATTTCTCCGGTGGTTCGGTTAATGAGAATGGAGAGTTTGAGAGGATGAAGCATGAAGTCACAAGATTTGATAGCCCTCCTTCATTTGATGAAGTTTTTGTTCGAGCTAGCTCAATATTCCAAGTTGATCAAGAACATAGTGAAATAATCCTACATGGTAGATTCGATGCCGGTGACAAAAGGGCTCATTATGTGCTTATGAAAATTTCATGTGACGAAGATTGGGCTTTTTATAAGGAGTTAGTTAAAGGGTCCCAAGTTGGTTGCGCCGAGTTGGTAGTTGAAGTTCGTGAGAGTGTCTTGGTACAAACTAATGATAAGGTGGGCGAAGCTGAGGATGATGAAGAATATGACGTTGACATGAGAAATGAGCCAGACTCAGATGATGATTGTCTTGTGAACAATGACTTTGACGAGGGCACATTTGATGTTGAGGAGAAAGATGATGATCATATCTCTGCGGGATCAGAAGAAGAGGAAGAAGAAGAAGAAATCAGAGAAGCGTTAACCCAAGAAGAAGTATTTGAGCCAACTCCAGTCAATGAAGCACCATTTGTTGAGCCAACACATGGTGTGCAAACACCGGCTCAAGAACCAAGAGTGGTAGTTGAGCCGAGCTATGTGGTGCATCGGCGCTCGTTTGTTCAACCATCTCCTATGGTTGAACCGTCCTCTAGTACGGCTACCATTTCTGGTGCTAGATTGGCTCCTCTCACTATGGAGGAGTTGGGACAACTTGGAGCAGTTCATGTGGGTGTTCCAGAGGTTCCTCTCTTCCATGCACCTCCTAAGAAGGCATATTGTCCATCTGGCTTGCGTCTTAATTCTCTCGAGCCTGACAGTGGTCAAGAGTTGATACAGAGAGGGATGACATTCGACAGCATGGAGGAGTTGATGAGGGACTACTCGGTGCGGCACCATCGTCCATACGATGTGGTGCACTCTGACTCTAAGTTGCGGTACACAATACGATGCCAACTTGATTGTGGTTGGAAGGTATGGGCACGTCCAATGACCGATGAAAGGCAGAAGTGGAGGATAACTAAAGTGCAGCAGCCTCACACATGTGGTACCTCCCGACCAAATCACGACCACTCTCAGTGTACGGCACGATATATCGGAGGCCGGATTGCTTCATTGGTGTATGCTGACCCTGACATTTCGGTGTCAGCGCTCGTTGAAGCAATTGTCGGATTCACTAGTTATCGGGTGAAGTATGGCAAGGCATGGAGGGCTAAACAACACGCCATGGCCATGCTGTGGGGTGATTGGATTGACGCCTATAGTAGAGTCCCGCGGATTCTACATGCTATTGCTCATTACAATCCGGGGACGAAGTGGTGCACAATGCTATTGCATATTACAATCCGGGGACGAAATGGTGCACTAGCACCACGGGAGCACTGGAGTTGCACAATGGGGTAATGAAGGAAGTAATGCAGCGTGCTTATTGGTGCTTTCCACAATGTGCAGAGGCATTCAAACATTGCAAGCCGGTGATTAGTGTTGATGGCACTTTTTTGACCGGGAAGTATAGGGGGACTTTGTTGATTGCGACGGGAGTGGACGGGGAGGATCGGTTGTTACCGCTCGCATTTTCTTTGGTGGAGAGCGAGAACAATGAAAGTTGGTCTTGGTTCCTTCATTTGGTGCGTA
>CM014273.1:15637603-15707907 GCA_004135705.1 Alloteropsis semialata | reverse complement strand
TGCATGTGCCTTGCTCCCATATGATTGCTTTGTGCCGTGTTAGAGGGGTGGATCATCGGGCCGCTTTATACACCTCTCAGTTTTACCTAAAGGCTACCGTGTTGAAGACCTGGACACCCCGGTTTGAGCCTTTACTTGACCCTTCTGCTTGGCCATTGTACAACGGTCCTGAGTATATACCGGATAGTACCACAAAGAAGGACAAGGTTGGGAGAAGGAAGAAAAAGCGTCTCCGTAACGAGATGGACGCATCTAATGGTTATGGAGATGATATGTACGGTTATGAGGACTTCAACCAATACAAGACCACAATACTTTGTGGTATATGCCACAAACAAGGACACCGCATGGAACGGCACAAAGAGGGCCCAAAAAATTTGCGTCCTACCAAAAGAAATAGAACTCCTAATCAAAGAAGACAACAAACCAGGACTAGTAGTAGTGGGGTAAGAATTAACTAGTTTGAAGAATGCCTTGACAAAATGTTTACTTTCATGTTTGTCCAACTAACTAGTTGCATTCATAGTTTTACTTTTATTTTGTTCAGAATGTGAAATATTATTTTTTGGAAGTTATCACTAATGATAAATTTTGTTTGCAGGTTGATGGCGAGGCGCAAGGATGAATACATACGGTATCCCACAGTGTCATGTGAGGATGCCCCCGTGCCTCCCCCGCTCCCAGTCCCAATTTGTGAATGCAAATATCCGGCGGAGGTAAAGCAATCCAGATGGCCGACAACTGCCGGTAGAGCCTACTATAAGTGCCGCACGAAGTGGGATTGTGGTCGTCCCAAATACGGCGGGGACCCCTATGTTTGCTACCCCGGCCCATGCAGATTCTTTCAATGGATTGATGGCCCCGACAAGTTTGACCCTCGGATCCGCCTTTTTCCATATGATGAGGAGGAGACAAAGCCATACCATGAGTTCAAGAGGTGGGTGCCTCCACCACCTAATCCACCTATAATGACATGGGAAGAAAAGCAAGCGGCAGCATGCATCCGCGTGAAGAACCCTCCCTTATGCCATTGTGGTATTCCTTGCAAGATTCAACATCCCAACCTAGAGCTCCCCGTAAAATTCACACCATTCTTCCATTGCAAGATAACGGACCATGTAAGTTTGGTTGGTGAGTGTGCTCATTTTGTTATCCATGACTATTCTTTAGAACATATGGTTTTGATATTCTATGTACATGATTCTTTTGAAGGATGGGTGGCCCATGTGTGACTTCCAGGAGTACATATATGGCCCCAAGGCCCATTGGTACACCAAGGAGGAAATCCTTGAATTTGAGAGTGGAAAGCAGAGGTGGCCATGTGAGAGGGCCCCTAGACCTCGTTGCAAATGTGGGATTTTGGCTCGACGGGGTGTTGTTCCGACTGAGTTGGGTTATGGATGGTATTGCGGGAACTCCTATGGAGACTATTGGGTAAAGACTAATTTGCATTGCAGCACTTGTCTTGTTTAACTATAACATTTTTTGTTTGTACAATTTAGCAATCGATTCAATGTTGTGCAGGAAGGGAGAACTTGTGACTGGGAGACCTTCAAAGGAAGGGAAGATCTAAGACGCTATTTGGGCAAATGCTCCGAACCCTTGAAGACGACAGAGACCATCAAAATCAAGGAGAAAATGAGGGAGAAGTATGATTTGCCCATTCCTACTGACAAACAACTATATGGTCCCATTCTGACAGATATGATAGCGAAGCATGGAAGATCCGAAGCTATTGGTCATGGGAGTAGGGAGCACATCATCTTCTTTTGGCGGAAAAATAGAGACAAGTATCCTCCTCCCCTTACTGGTCGTGCTAAGGTGCAAGCCAAAATCAAGGCGGAAGAGGACGCCAAGGAGAGGGTACAAATGATGAGAGAGGCGGAATACCATTCGATGACGGCATTTGATCCTATTACGGTGTTTCCTCCTGGCTCATGGGACGAATACTTTTAGAAATTTGAGGCCAAAAGAAGACGCATTGACTTGAGTGTGGCAAGGCAGGAAAAAATGGCGGAAGAGGCCCAAATGGAGGCGATGAAGGCCATCGTAGCTGATTTGGTCATGCCGGTTCCCGAGGGCAAGGCAAAGGTGGCGGACGGAGGAGTGAGGCCAACACAAATGGAGGCAATGAAGGCACTTGTTGGTGATTTGCCCATTGAAGAACCGGTGTTGGAGGACAAAAAAGGTAAGGGTGTTCTTCTGGCTGATGATTTGGTGGATGTAGGAGTGAGGCCGACACAAATAGAGGCAATGAAGGCACTAGCTGGTGACTTGCCCCTTGAAGAACCAGTTGTTGATAAGAAAGGTAAAGGTGTTCTTGTGGTCGATCTTGACGATGAAGATGATGATTGGGGAGATGACGAGCTCTTGTTTGAGTGTGATTCTGATTATTAAGATGTTGCAATTCTAGTTGTATGAACTATTGTAAGGACTATTTGTAAGGACTGAATGTATGGACTATTTGTATGAAGTATTTGTATTGAAGACTATGTATGGACTATTTGATTGACTATATGTACGAACTAATTGTATGGACAATTTGATTGGACTATATGTATGGACTATATGTATGAATTATTTGATTGGACTATATGTATGGACTATTTGTACGGACAATTTGATTGGATTATATGAAAGGCATACGGATCCATTAACCTCGTACATTACATGAATCATTACAACGGTCACATAGAAACGTACATTACAATATTTAGCCATAATAGTTCCGTCGTCCACTTACAGTAGGCGGCATGAAACGCCGATTAACATTCCTTTCTCGCTCTAGACGCAGTTGTTCCTCTAATTCATTGATGCGTTCTGCCATTTGTATCTTCTCTTGAGATACAAAACTGGAGGTGAAGCTCTTGATTAGTATTGAGGTACTCTGGAGGGCAATGTTGAAGAACACCAAACTGTCTCATCACTCTACTAGGAAGGTGGTACTCAACAATGTAGAAGCAGATGAGGGGACAAACCGACGCCAATAATCTTGATTCATCCTGCAATATGGACTAAGCGCCATTGCTTCCACCTCATCTCGGTCATATGGTCGCCAATTAACCTAGGTATCATGAATCAAATAAATTCCCAAACCATTACAATATAACAGAGGAGTGAGGAATAACCCCCTATACCAAAGAACGTGCCAAAGACAACTTACATGTGCATGAGTGAGACAGTCCAGAGCGTTGCTGTAGTCAATGTAACACCTCACCGGGTTTCCATGCACATTGAGAATGTTGTGCCATACATAACCGACGGTGGCCACAGGCTCTTCACCATAGGTTGGTAATTGCTTCAACAAAACAAATATAGTGTCAAAATAATAATATCTCAAATCATAGTTAACTAACGAATGGAATCAACATTATTGGCTTAGGATATTATCTTACCCCATGTGTATACCGCTCCGGCCGACCAACCGGAAGCCGCTCCCACATCCACAATTGCAAAAGATAGGCACAACCCCCCATATTAGCACTAGCTCCCTTGCGGCTGCAAGCATCACACATCTGCCGATAGAGCCATGCAAGAACTCCACTAGCCCAACTATAAGTGGCGATGTTCTCCCAAGCTTGCCCAATTATGTCTAACCACATCCAAGAAAAGGTGTTCCCGCTCGAGTCCGGAAATAAAAACCCAGCCACCAAGTGCCATAGCCATGCCCTAGCATATCGAGCAACAACACCAGCTGCAACATCAGCAGGAGGGGGCGTACCAAAGTGCTGCACCAACCAAGCGGAGTTCACTCCTGTGGTCTTCCTATCCTTTTGATCGTCCGGTGGATCCGCAAAACGAACACCAACCAACAGCTCCACCCGATCTCGCCAACCAGCGGGATCAATTGTCCCGGTGACCGCTCGGCCATCTATGCGAAGACCAAAAAGCATGGCAACATCTTGAAGTGTCACCGTCATCTCACCACAAGGGAGGTGGAATGTGTGTGTCTCAGGCCTCCATCGGTCCACTAGCGCGGTAAGAGCCGCATTGTCCATCTTCGGCAAGCCATCCTTCACAAGCATCGCCAATGGAAGAAAGCCAGCTTGCCAAAGGTACGGGGCGTACCTATCATCCCACGCCAGAGGATTGTGGGTGCGGATACGTAGAGGATTCAAAACCTGCAAACAAATCATCAAACCCCATGTTGGACTACATCCACCCACCAAATTCATTAACTCGATACAAAGTCACAAACTAACCTCAATACGCTCCTCAAGTATCCTCCCGTGGTGTCGCTCGTCGTACGCCATCTCAAGCAATGGATATTATGCGTGCCGCGCCATTTTGACCTTCATCACATAAACGAAAATGAATTCCATGTGGTGAATAAGAACATTGCTTCACATACAAACGCTACAAGATTTCACATTGCCATCTCACGTCATAAACATTGCCATCTCAACTCATAAAAGATTTCACATTGCCATATATCAAACAAAATTCACATATTTCACATTTCCTTATACACATAACCATGAACTTGAATATATACACATAACCATGAACTTCACATATATACTTCACATATTTCACATTTTCATATACACATTGCCATATATCAAACAAAATTCACATATTTCACATTTCCATATACACATAAGAATGAACTTCAATATATACACATAAAAGACATGAACTTCTATATTTCTATAGCAAGGTACATTAATAGCAAGTCCAAAAAACTAAGTTTAACTCACTTAGTTCTTTACTAACATCATCCACATCTACACATGGTTATGTCAACGAAATCGTCACATGCAAGAAAATCTATACGATAGACAGGTTACCAACGACCAAATCCACCACTTAGTACAACTAACCATCTCAAATCCGTGCTCAATCGACCAAATCAAGTCAAACCCTAGCTAAACCTAACCTCATCCAAAACTAAGGAAATCAACCAAATCCGCAAAATGTACATGGTCAAAGTGGAGGAGTTACCTTCCAGGAGTCTTTTCCCCACTTTTCCCCCTAGAATCCGTGGTGGGAATGGCCGATCTAAGGGGTGGCGGCGGCGCCGGCCATGGAGGACCTCGGGCTAGGGTTGGGAAGAAAGAAAGAAAGGGAGGAGGAAGAAGAAGGGGCCGTGGGCGCCCGCCTGTATACAGGCGAGTCGCGCCACGGCCTTTGGCGCGACTGAGTCACGCCACATGCCTTGGCGCGACTCACCTTGCCATGTCAGCCGCCGCGCTGGCCGCCCGCGGCCGGGCCGGCCGACGTGGCAGGTCAGTCGCGCCACATGCTGTGGCGCGACTTCCTCATTAGTCGCGCCGCGCGTCGTGGCGCGACCAAAAGGGTTATTTCTTGAAAATACAGTTCGGCTGGGGTTATTTTTAAAATTTCAGTTTAAAAAGGATTAAAAAATAAAAAAAATTCCCCGCGCACCGGGCGCGACGCTTTCGTTGCACAGCTTCTGACTTGGAAGGCGAAGGAGTAGGAGCAGGATCTTGCCGAGGTAGTGTGGAGGTGCTTCGCACCCCCGCGCACCGAGCGCGGCACTTTTGTTGCACATTACGAACTGCCACTGCACCCACCGTAAGGGACCACAGGACCGCCGACCGCGGCAAAGGCACACAGCCGTAGGCAAGGCGAAGGAAGTCGCCGGGCAGCCAGAGAAGAGCTGCAAAGGGGTGGTGCGACGCGAACCTGTAGTCGACGATAAGGAGGAGCGACGGTCGAGGCACCATTAATGTACCCCTCCCGGCAATGTGCTGCTCGCCAGAGACCGCACTCATCGGCGATGTGCCCCCGACCAAGAGGCCGGCGCGGGGGGCAGTGAGTCCGACGCCAAGGGAATGCGGCGAGGGAGTGACGACGCAGGGCACCGGCCACCGACGAGCCCCAACAAGCTGAACCTTTCCCGCCCAAACTCTCATCACTGGCGAAGAGCCCCCACCCAAGAGGCCAGCACGGGGGGCAGCAAACAGGGAATGCTGCGCGGAGGAGAGGCGGTGGAGGGCACCAACCGCCGACGAGCCCACCCGGCAGCACCCCATCCACCCAACCTCAAGACCGCCGCGCCAGACGACGGGGCGCAGCGAGCCCGCCAGCCGAGGAAGAGGGTGGGGGGGGAGAGAGAAGGGCGCTCCTGGGGGACCGGGACGGGGAACAGAGGAGCAGCTGTCGGGGATGGGAACGCCGGTGAGGAAGCTCTCGATTTGAACCAAGTAGATCTAGATCTGGGGCAAGTTGAAGCAAAATGGGAGGAAGAGGGGAGGAGGTCGAGATGAGGGACGCTGCTGTGGCTCTAGACCCCGCCGCCATCGCGGGTTGCTAGCAGGGGCAACTACGGCGGGTGGGCGGACGCCGGAGATGGGGAGAGGGGGAGGGGGCGCGGAGTACGGGTGGTCGCCCCCTGAGTCGCCCAAGCGAGCGGCTCAGGAGGCGTACAACGTACTGCAACGATGTTTGATTTTACTTTTCTCGCACATGCATATGAAAAGATCACAGTAACGACTAGGAGAACATCTCCATGGCCCCGCCTCCCATGCTCTCATACTCCCATTTCCAATAATAATCCATCAAAATATCCATAAAACATTAACATGTAGATGATGCAAAGACATGCTTATGCAAAATTACAGTGCAAACAAAATTTTGTGCAAGGAGAAACGAAAAAGAGAAAACCAACATGTTTATTTGTGTCGGGTGCACTACTTATGTAGATCCACAACCCACACTCATTCACATGCTAATTTATCTTTTTGTTTTTTGTTGCACAAAATGTTTTTCATCTTTAATTTTTGCATGACCAAGCATCAACCTATTTATATTTTTGGTTGATTTTTCTGATATATTTTTTGGAAGTGCAAGCACGGGAAGAGGTGGGAGCACAAGAGATGTTCTCGAACAACTAGTTTTGTGGATGATAGCCCTAACTACCTGTATAGATTGGAGATCTCTATAGATTGGGAGAAAGGGGATGAGGCAGATACGAGAGTGGGAGTAGTTGTTGTGTTGTGTTTCTTACCTTTCGTAGGGATTGAGTGAGTGCCCTCTTAGGTGGGTATATGGTAGCGCAGTCATAACCATGCTTGTGAATTTCTTCTTCTTTAGTAATGGTCAAAGTCGTATCAAATTGCGAAACCTTATGAGTCATGACAGTAAAAAGATCAATTTTAACTAATTGCTTAATCATATAAACTATGACGAAACTTATTTTCTATTTTTGATGAGTGAGAAGAATAATAATTTGGTTTTGTCTCTAGTACAACATGCCACGCATTTAAGTACAATGTTTTTATCGACCGAGAAACACTTTTACAAGTTTATCTAGTAGAAGCAAAATAGTGATTATCATTCTTCAAAGAAATAAAATGAGCACGGTATATCCTCTTATATTGAAAAATCTGGCTAGACACCATGTGAATTTGACTCGGCTATGTTAAAGTTGTAATCTGGCTTTGCGTATAACCATATAAGAGAGATTTATATATGGCAATTCAAGCCATGAATATAATCAAAACAAAACACTCTAAATTTTGGCTTTTAGAGCCAAACATGGAGTACCATGATAAAAGACCCATATAAAGCTACAGTAAACATAACGGCAAATATCATTATATGCTAGTATCAAATTCTTCAGAACTTGCTCTATAGTGGTTGGGTATATTGAAGGGCAATATCATTGAAGTTGAAGGTAGAGAATTAGAGATACATAATTTTGGTGTAGTCTAAGGTGCTCTATGGAATTCAGAGATGTAGCGCTATCCCAAATCAATTATAAACAATTCAGGTCAAGTTTTTCGGCTTTGAATTTTAAAAAAACTTGAACGGATGTTTGTTAAATTGGAACAATAATTCACCTAAAGTTCCAACAATCAAACAAGGAAAGAACCTGCAGACATCCCCACCACGAAACATCCTGTCATTCCCTAATTGCTCCACCTGGAAAGTACGCCGCCCTCGCCTTTCCTCTCATAAACAACCCATAAAATTATCCTGACCAAGGACCAAATCACCAAACCAAACCCAAAGGCCGAAAGCCAAATCCAAAACAAATACCAAGACAGCGAGGAAAGATAAAGAAAAAATAAATTAAAAAACAACGAGTTTTCGTATTCCTCCCCCATCCACGAACAAACACCGCGAAGCCTGAGCAGAAAATGGAGGCATGAGCGCTAGCACCTCCTCCGCCTCCGCCCTCGTCGATCCCCTCGCCGAGCCCGCGCCCCCGCGGCCGTCCTCGCCGGCGGGCTCGCCGTGTCCCGCGCTCCCCCTTGTCCCCCTCGGGTAAGCCGGCGGCGGAGGGAACTAGGTAAGGGGAGGGGAGGGGGAGGGGAGGGCGAGGTAGAGCGGAGCGGCAGCAGCGATGCCGTCGCACGCGGATCTGGACCGCCAGATCTCGCAGCTGCGGGAGTGCAAGTTCCTGGCAGAGGCGGAGGTCAAGGCGCTCTGCGAGAAGGCCAAGGCGATCCTCATGGAGGAGTGGAACGTGCAGCCCGTGCGCTGCCCCGTCACCGTCTGCGGCGACATCCACGGCCAGTTCTACGACCTCATCGAGCTCTTCCGCATCGGCGGCGACGCGCCCGACACCAACTACCTCTTCATGGGCGACTACGTTGGTCAGTCCCCCCGCCTCCTCTGTCATTCCGCCGCGCATGTTGGGCCCCGGTCGATCTGTGGATTTGTGAGGGGGTTCGATCTGGTTCTCTGGAGAGTTCTAGTTCTTAATTTCATTAGATCCTGCTTGGGAACTGGTTCGCGCATGGGCTGGGGCTTGTGGGTTGGAGCCCCTGTGGTGCTCGCTGATGCTAAGTGGATTATCTAAGCTGATTATGGCTTCCTTGCTGTTGCTTCATAGATCACGAAAATTGTTTTACGATATTATTATGTTATGGATTAGTTGATCTGGTATCTGTTGACTGGCTTAAAAACTTTTGTTAACATATGCAATGTTTCCCATGGAAATGAATAGATTTGCTTGGAGCTCTGTACTGTAGCACCTTTTTTCCCGTTATAGTAATGGTGCACGTAGAGAATGTTTCTGGATACTGTCTATAAGAAGTTTGAATATTTCTTGGGAAACTGAAAGTGTGTGTAAACCTTATTTTATTTTATGGCATGCAGAGCTTGTTTGCTACGGCTAGATTAACCAAATAAGGATGCTGCCTTTTTTGTCTGCTTGGTTCCGCTTTGCTATTGGTTACACTGACCGTACACGCAAAGTGTTCTTGAAAGTGATGCTCGTCTTACATCTGAAATTTGTATGCACTTCAGGTGTGGCCATGCATTTAACACAAACTTGGAAACTTAGATGCGTGACTTCCTAGTTCTGTACATCATATTAAGCATTTTCCATGAAACACTACTTTTTTAGATAAGTTGTTAAGGGACTAAGGTAGCTGCTTTTGTTTCTATCTATATTTCCTGTTGCTTTTAATAGCGTTAATTGTTTACATACCATAGTTGAATTGACTATGGGTATTTTCTGCAGACCGGGGCTACTACTCAGTGGAGACTGTGACATTATTAGTGGCTCTAAAAGTACGTTATAGAGACAGAATCACAATATTGAGAGGAAATCACGAGAGCAGACAAATAACTCAAGTGTGAGTCCTATTCTTCTAGCTGAACTCTACAGCAGTAGAGAGTTACTAATTTCAGCATAGGATTTTTTATTGCAATCACTGAAAAAATGAGAGTAATTAAGTAAATTTTCTAAAATGATGAAGCTTCAAATGGTTGTTTCCTGGACACTAAGTCCATACTATTATGCGGTACATAATGCACTTAAAGTTGGGCTGTCAAGAGAATTAGGGCAATCGTTATCTTCATCATCTGGCCGTATCATTACTCAGTTCAGTAAGCATTTGGCTTTTCTTACTTCATTTTCATTCACGATCCTTGTCTAAAATAAACTGCTTTACGTTACTTGCATGTTCAACGACAAGAGCGTCAGATGCTTGTAATGTTTGACTTAGCATAATATTTGGACCGCATATGTGATAACGTTATTGTAGTGAAGCTAAATCAATTTATGGCACAAATTTTATGTATTCGGTTGTATTATTTTCTTGAACTCCACACGCATCTTTTGGTTTTTTGTGATAGTAGAGAGGGGCTTAGGTTTACAAGAGGGGCCTAATGAGCTACACGTTTTTGACCTAGCTTCAGCTTCAGAAAGTCTTAAGCAGATTGTGAAGTTAGTCTACACAAGCTTCCTTTTTTTTTCTCTCTCTATCTTGAGAATTGAATGCTAACAGAACTTGAACTCTGTCTCTATCCACAATTTTAAATCAGAGCGGTTGATTTGAGGTAGAAACATTTTCCAGAGTGGATTCGAATGTGGAGAAGTGACATGGCTATAGAATTATGAACCTGCAGATGCAGTTTCACTGGTTTCGTAACTGCAGGATTTTATAGTTTTATACTTTATGGGGACCTAGGTCTCTTAGTCCTCAACAACATTTCCCAAAGAGAGGGTCCTCTCTTGGGCACATTTTGTCTAACCTTCCAACCCACTCTCAATTTCCATACTTATCAGTCTTTCATTTTCAAACCATTATCTAGATTTTAAAAATAAAAATGCAAATAGGATTATTCTGCTGGCTCAGTTAGATTGAAAAAAATCAACTCAGAATTATAGATTTCTGTTTTAGATTTTCAAAAACCAAATTAACCACATAATATTCCGGTTGGTTTATTTAATAATTGGCCGTTTTTTCATGCAATGATCAATAACTTGAAACCTTTCTGTGGCATGTGATTATCTCAATACATCTTGTAGACACAGCCTAGTTTCTCTGTGTGATGTGTTGATTTGGTATTGATCCATGGAAAGGATGTTTTTTGGGTGATGGCATCACATGCTTACTACTGAAACTGCTTCTGTATATAAAGCTGACAGATCTCTGAAGTTTACTTCAAACAACAAGACAACTTTGAGATGAAGCATACATCGCTTCAGCTGTTTTGTTGCACTGTTTTACATTGTGAATTGCAACTATCCAAAAGCACCCAAAGTGCTAGGGTGCTCTTTACATGAAGTGTTTGGCTACAGGTATGGCTTCTATGATGAATGTTTACGGAAATATGGAAATGCAAATGTGTGGAAGTACTTCACGGACTTGTTTGATTATTTGCCTCTCACAGCTCTTATAGAAAACCAGGTCTGTTCTTTGTTCACATTGTAGTACATTGATATGTACTTATAATCTATTTAGTGCATACGTGACAAAAGCGGAAAATTCTATTTTGTAGGTCTTTTGCCTACATGGTGGTCTCTCCCCATCACTGGATACATTGGATAATATCCGCGCTCTTGATCGCATACAAGAGGTTGGCAACAAATTTTCCATGGTTTCTGTGAACTAGTCACTAGTTGTAGACAATTTTGCACCTCACATATTTTGAGTTGTGGACTATTTTATTCATGTCTTCTTGTGAATTAGGGTTAAGGATCCTGTTTTCTTTTTGAGATATCGTTATGATAGAACAAGATTCGTTGATCGCAGAAGTCTGCATAGACATAATAGGTCTGGCTCTCGAGAAATAGATAGCTCCATTTCTTAATATATCTGTAAGGCAGGTTAGTAATGAAGAAGTGCATGCAAAATCCCCTACGCCTTTCTGTCATTGATTGAACCACTTCTTTTGCATCTGCACGGGGCGAAACAACTCCAGATTTCAGAACTATTTGTTCACCTTGTTGCAATTTTGGTTATCTATTCTGTTGCCAGATGAAATTTTGTAAGGAAAAATAGCATCCAATTGACTTCATTTTCCAGCTTTGCATGATCTTGCGCTTCCTATTTCAGTCGCAGTGAGAAAATATAGAAGCCTACAATATTTTAGCTATTCGATTGCTTGACACAGGTTGTTCTTAGGATCTATAGTTGATCCCACAATTGGGCTTCAGGGTATAAATATCATAGCTATAGTATATAATGGGTTCGCTGTTTTACAAAAAATTGTTTACTCCGATTCATAGTTTTTTCTGTTCTCTAAAATGGTTGTAGGTCCCACATGAAGGACCTATGTGTGATCTGTTGTGGTCTGACCCGGATGATCGATGTGGGTGGGGAATTTCACCAAGAGGTGCTGGATACACGTTTGGGCAAGATATTGCACAGCAATTCAACCATACAAATGGGCTAAGTCTTATTTCAAGGGCCCATCAACTTGTAATGGAAGGGTTCAATTGGTGCCAGGTTAGTATCCAATGTGTTCTGTTTTATCCATTGAGGGTTTTTTTACTTTAATTTGTCGTTTAGTTCACCAAACTGTCTTGACATTTTTATTGAAGCTGGGCAAACCCATTTCTGCAAAAGTTTCTGGTGCTTCTAATTATTGATTTATTGATTAGAACTTTGGTTGCTACACATAAGATTTTAATACTCCATTTGTTAATATGTAATGTTTTTTATATTGATAGAGCCCCCCCTACTCCAACTTTGACTGTTGCTTTTTAAAATCAAAATGATATTAAAAGATGTAGAAGTATTCTTCACCATAAATCCAACAGTAAGGTTCCACATGACGAATCCAAATAGTTCAGTTCCATAGTGGTAAAAGTTGTAAAGGTTTGAGCGCATGTCTTTAAGCATCATATATACTCACTAAAAGAGGACGTAATTCATTTCGCTCCTTCATCACAGGCATAGGAGCACAAAACTGGAACCAAATCTTGAATGATCTTGTTGATTGTGTGATGCAGGATAAGAACGTTGTGACAGTATTCAGCGCGCCGAATTACTGCTACCGTTGCGGTAACATGGCTGCGATCCTCGAGATCGGAGAGAACATGGATCAAAACTTCCTCCAATTCGACCCAGCCCCGCGGCAAATTGAGCCGGACATGACGCGCAAGACCCCAGACTACTTTTTGTAATCATCACGTTGGCCTTTAGCTTCTCTACTGCCGCACCTGTGCTTGTAGATCCCCCCCTTAGAAAATGTGTTCCTCGAGCCGCCTTGTACCCCCCCTCATTCTTTGGTGTGGAGATTTTGTTGCCGCTTCTCAGAACTTCATAGAGCATGTTGAAAGTACATGGCATTGGGATTTCCCTCTTTTTTTTTCTTTTTATTGTACCCCCATTTTGTATTATTATGAGACGAGAGAGAGGAGAGGCTGCAATAGAATTGTCTCTTAATAGAAGATGCAGTAGCATGATATTCCCCTCGTGTGTTGGCGTGGTGGGATTTCTTCGGGGCCGTCTGAGTTCTGACCCAGGCTTTGTTCGTCTAGAATCTACAACCTGAGGTGATAGTCAAGTGTTGTTCAGGTGATTGTGATTTAGATGTTTGAATCTGTGGCGTCTGTGCCCTGAACTGTTGCACTGCTATAGTTTAAAATAGCACACCGTTATGTCAAGCCAATTCACTCAGCACTTGCATGAGAGGGTCTGGCTGGCTGCGTCAAATGGGTCAACTTGATCTACTTCGTGCCAATCAGCCAAGTGCCACGCAAGATGGATAGTCCCGGTGCGACATATCTTTTTTCAACAAAGATGGTTGCAGAGGCGATCAGGAAGTCAAACTTTTGCTGCCGTCGACTACTCGACTTGGGCAGCTGGGCTAGCTCTTCAAGCAACTTTCATCTCTCTTTTTGTTGAAGGTACAGACTTTGAGACGTAGCAATGTCTCGTACCCAGTTACACCAGAGAGCTGCCGTAGGGCAGCTCCAACAATAAAGTAAGCTGCTCTCCATAATTTTGTACATGAGGCCCTGTTTAGTTGAGGAAAGTTTCACAACTTTTCAATATTCACCCATCACATCAAATGTTAGGACACTAATTAAAGGTATTAAACGTGAATTAATGACAAAACTCATTCCATAACCCCAGGTAACTTCGCGAGACGAATCTAATGAGTCTAATTAGGCTATGATTAGACAACGTCGTGCTACAGTAAACAATCTCTAATGACGGATTAATTAGGCTTAATAGATTTGTCTCGTGATTTTTCGTACATCCATGTAATTAGTTTTATAATTAGTTCATGTTTAGTTCTCCTAATCTTCGGTTTAAAATTGCTACAGTAAAATTTACAAACTTTCTCACCGAACTAAACAGGCCCCAAAGACAGCGCATATGCTCTTACAGTACATACTACTGTATTGCCAAACATGCGTTACAGCATGGNAAAATACACGCCAAACTTTTCTAGGAGCCGTGGTGTGTTGACCTGCTGACAACATGCAATAGAATCGAACAATTCCAAGCTAAAAGATGTCGATGCAAGTGTTCTCATCACAAGTTCACCACACAACTGGTAACTGGACTGATTAGCTTATTTTCCCCCCTCTAATTCATCTGCTTTATGAAGCACAAGAGGTTACAATCATATATACTCTATTTTTTTATAGAACGTGCTTAGCATACATTTCATTAAGAGAAGAAGAAAATTTTACAGACACTGCAACAGACTCACAAGAGAAAGGAAGAAAGAGAAGTACCAGTAACAACCAAGTCGCGGGGTGTGGTTGGTAGAGAGAGCAAGAGGGGAGTAGGGGAGACGGAGAAGACCTATGATCTAGACCCCCTGCCACGGCCGGAAGGTTGTCCCCAAGTCACGGAAGCTAGCCATCGACCAAACACCGAACACCGGTGACCTCCACGATGCTCTGCGCCAGCCTGTTCGCTTGGCTTATCAGCCACCAGCCAGCAGTACTTCAGCCTCACAACAAATCAGCACCAGCCACCAGCCATCAGCCAGCCAGCAATACTTCAGTCTCACAACAAATCAGCACCAGACACCAGTCACCAGCCAACCGAACAGGCTGGCGCCGACCTGTCAAAGACCACGATTTCTCTCTTTCCATAGGCTCTAGGCGACCAAAAGCACGAGGGTATCGAGCCCTTTCCGCAGAACTTTAGGAACCCGCTTGACACATGTACAAAAGTTTGCATGATGACACGTTAACCATAACATACATACATAGCACCATGAATTTTGAATGTTCTCTTTCCATAAGCACTCATGTGACTATGTGAGGGCACTTGTCTAATGGCCGCACATGCCAATGTTCAAACCTGACCTTCCCATAAGTCAGTCTTCTTTAAAGAAGACAATGACCTTCCTTCCTTGGATGCTGTAATGGTGCGTGTTTTCCACCATTTCAAGCTAACCCCAATGCTGCATATGCTCCTCGCGTCCATCCATCTGCTTCCCCACACTTGATAAGGGCTGCAGCATATACCATGGACGCACGCTCTGCCTGTATCCTCCTCCTCACTTTGATACATCTGCTTTTGAGTGTCGAAGCCCGTGATTTCCTCCTCGCAGGCTCCTCCCTCTCTGTTGATCACAGCTCCGACGTGCTCCACTCGCAAGACGGCACTTTTGCCTGCGGCTTCTACAGCATCTCCCCAAATGCCTCCACCTTCGCCATCTGGTTCTCCAGATCATCCGAAAGAACCGTCGTCTGGAGCGCGAATCCTCTCCACCCTGTCTACAGCTGGGGATCCAAAGTCAAGTTAGATGTTGATGGGAGCATGGTTCTTAAAGATTACAATGGTCAGACTGTGTGGACCAACAATGTTAGCGCTTTGGACGCTGGACAGGTTAAAGCTCAGCTATTGGACACTGGGAACCTCATTGTGAAGGGCAAAGGCGGTGCCATACTGTGGCAAAGCTTTGATTCTCCAACTGATACCTTGCTACCGACTCAAAGCATTACTGCTCCTACGAAGTTGGTCTCTACTAACAGGTTACTTACTCCTGGCCACTACAGCTTCCATTTTGACGATCAGTATCTTCTTTCTCTGTTTGATGATGAGAAGGACATCTCTTTTATCTATTGGCCAAATCCAAGTAGGACTATCTGGGAAAAACTCAGAGTGCCATTCAATAGCACCACATCTGGGGCTCTTGATACCTGGGGACATTTCCTTGGAAGTGATAATGCAACCTTCACAGCTGCTGATTGGGGTCCTGGGATCATGAGGCGGCTAACACTCGATTATGACGGCAACCTCAGATTGTACAGTCTGAACAAAGCAGACAGAAAATGGTCAGTCACATGGATGGCATTTCCTCAACTCTGCAAAGTGCGTGGTTTGTGTGGCGAGAACGGAATATGCGTGTACACGCCGGTGCCAGCTTGTGTGTGTGCCCCAGGTTTTGAAGTCATCGACTCAAGTGACAGGAGCAAAGGCTGCAGACTAAATAGCAACATCACTTGTGATGCACAGAAGATAAAGTTTGCTAAGCTACCGCACACTGATTTCTTCGGGTACGATACGAGTGTCCATCGTTTTGTTTCTCTTGACTTATGTGAGAACATATGCTTGCATGACTGCAATTGTAAGGGTTTTGCGTACTGGGAAGGAACTGGTGATTGCTATCCAAAATCTGTTCTACTTGGTGGTATGACCCTGCATAACCTTGGTAGTACTGGTACCATGTACATCAAGGTTCCTAAGGGAGTAGAAGTGTTGGAGGACTCAATTCCTCAGTCACAACCTTTTGGTCCTAAGTATGGTCCTGACTGTAGTACAACAAACAAATACTTTATAGCAGATTTTCTGGATATGCTTCATAGAGATCAGAGTGAATCGAAGTACTTGTACTTCTATGGATTTTTATCAGCAATATTTCTGGCAGAGCTAATGTTTGTTGTATTAGGATGGTTCATTTTGAGGAGGGAGCGCAGGGAACTGAGAGGAGTTTGGCCAGCTGAGGCTGGATATGAAATGATAACTAATCATTTTCGCAGGTACACCTACAGAGAGTTGGTGTCAGCGACTAGAAAGTTTAAGGACGAACTTGGAAGGGGAGCATCAGGCATTGTATACAAAGGAGTCTTGAAAGACAACAGAGAAGTAGCTGTGAAAAAGTTGGCAGAAATAACCCAAGGCGAAGAAGACTTCCAGCACGAACTGAGTGTGATCAGCAGGATTAATCATATGAATCTAGTGAGAGTTTGGGGATTCTGTTCTGATGGTCCACACAGGATATTGGTTACAGAATATTTTGAGAATGGTTCACTGGATAAAATCTTATTTGGTACTGAGGGTTCAAACATCTTACTTGGATGGAAGCAAAGATTTAATATTGCCCTAGGGGTGGCTAGAGGATTGGCATATCTTCACCATGAGTGCTCAGAATGGGTCATCCACTGTGACGTGAAGCCCGAAAATATACTGCTGGATGAGAACTTGGTGCCAAAGATTGCCGACTTTGGCCTTGCAAAGCTCCTGAACAGAGGTGGATCCAACATAAATGTTTCAAGGATCCAAGGAACTAGAGGTTATTTAGCGCCTGAATGGGTTTCTAGTCTCCCAATCACAGCAAAGGTTGATGTCTACAGCTTTGGAGTGGTGCTACTGGAATTACTAAAGGGAGTCCGTGCCTCAGACATGGAAAATAATGAGGATGAGGATGAGGGGGTGGAGATGGTCCTTGGAAGGATATCAAGGATGGTCAAAGAAAAGCTGAAGTTCGGTGGCATTGGCAGTGAACAATCTTGGATTGCCGACTTCATTGACGCTAGACTGAATGGTGAATTCAACAATTTGCAAGGAAGGACAATGATGAGGCTGGCCGTTTCATGCATGGAGGAAGATAGAGACAGAAGGCCAACCATGGAAGATGTGGCCCGGATGCTTGTTTTAGTAGAGGATGTCAGTAGCACAGATGTAATGGTAGGAACAGCTTAAGCCTGCACCCATACGGTTCTTGTACTAAGGATCATACAAACAACACACAGATAGGAAAAAAAACTAGTAACTGTAACATTTCTTCAATATCCACGCTAGACTCTATTGTAGTTTGTGTGATAAAAGAGAGAGAAAAAAAGCATTGTTATTGTAATAAAATTTCATGGAGATTTGTTCAATCCGTGTGCAGAATTGCATCTATCAATCCCAAACTATTTAAAATTACAACCACTACAAAAAGGCCTCTTTGCCCGTGCAAGTTGGGCTGCAATCAAATAATGAATCCTTCGCATTTGGGATAGAGTGGAAGTTTCAGGCATATCACAGATGAACAGCTAAAGATGTGAGAACCCAGAAAAGGCCTCAATGCATAAAGGGTTGGGGCTTGTTGAGCTCGCCGGCACTGGAACCCAACACAGTAACACTGTTGTGTCTCAGTCGAAGATATGTTCAGGTGAAAAATACACTCGTCGGCTACCAATTTGGTTGGGAAGATAACAAGCGCGCATCAAATCTAACAGGCAGGACCCTCGGGCCTCGGCAGTTGCAAAGGGGGAAAAAAGATAACTGGTGAGCAACTGCTGACAACCATACCTGTGTAGTCGAAATGGGCACTGGAACGCCGCCGTAGGTGGAGCAGCGGCCAGCGGCTCCCGTCTCCGGCCGCCCCGCCCTCGATGAGCACCGCCGGCGGCCGGCGCGCGAGTCGGCGGCGGGCTGCTCTACAATGGAAGCAGAAGCACGAGTGGGCCACGAAAGGGAAAGCAGCGCAGACAGGCCTTTGGGCTCGATAATTCTGGGCATTTAGACTGGGCTTTTCCAAGGACGCTGGGCTGGGCCGCGCCGCTTGAGTGAAGAATGTGGCAGAGCAATGGTGACCAAGTTCGTTCGAGGGGGGGTTTATCGCGTCGCCAAGAAACTTATAAAACATGATCAGCACATGATTCTGGGCGACTACAAGCCAGTTGCCTGTTCTGCAGAAGGCTTCCCAGAGGGCAAATCTTCAGTCCCAAAGCAAGTCTCCGGCTTGTCTCCGGTCGTCGTACACTCATTGTCCATGCAACTTGTGTGCAGCCATAATTGACCCAATAATGTCCTTGCTAGGCTCAATTGTATGGACAGGTCGATGCATTTCGATTTCTTGAAAAGGATGGCCAGTCATGACATGATCATTACAGGTGAACGACCGACGCACCTTCATGTCCTGGATGACACGTGCTGATGTATGTACGCTAAATAAGAGGGAGTACAGATTTCTTTTTGCAAATATAATTCCGATGAAGATGTGGAAGCAATTCTTTTTATTATATATAATAAGTAGAGTATACTAACTATAAGGGTCTTTGTTTCCGTAGAAGCATCGATCGCGTCGTTGTTAGTGATTACAAAACTGCAACACTAGATGAAAACATCCCATAAAATAAACCTCGATGTGAGTACCAAAAGCATGTGTTATTGTCAAATCTCCATAAGACTAAGAGGCTGGCAATAGATACTTTTTAGATAATCTGTTCGGTAAGAGAGTCTCTTTAGATGCCCCTCCTCTTTTTCAGAACCTATACTAAGATTCAATTATTCCAATCTTTGACCAACAAATAGTCCAAACATTATAAATTTGATACCACTGGATACATATTTAAAAATATGTTTTATGATGACAATTTTACATAAGAGATAATAATAGTCAAAGAGTATGTATGGTCACAATTTGAATAAGAGGGAGTACTTGTGAAGGACACACGAAATTTTTAGTAGACCACTCGATTATAGTGTCACATAGAGAACCAGCTTAACAGGCAGCTCATTTATCCTGTAGTCCTAAAAAAACTGGGTAGCCATTTTGAGAAATTAATAACATGATAAGAACCCAGTCACAATAGTGCAGTCTCTCTCAGTCCAGAAAGGCACGACAAAGCATGTACGACATAAGACTAAGAAAAGTGTTCATCTGAAAGGTAACCCGGACGCTGCACTGCAAGTTGGGTGCTATAACAGCGTCCTCCATCCAGGTGACTCGAAGACAACTCAAATGCTGCAATAGCCATGGGTGCAGTCTCCATATTACTGTTTCTTCTCCCTCTGATTCATCTGATTTTGCAAATCTGTGCTCTAAATGTCCTCTCTTCAGGATCCTCTCTCTCAGCAGATCGCAGCTCTGACTTGCTCCGGTCACCAGATGGTACATTCACCTGTGGCTTCTACAACATCTCCCCCAACTCATCCACCTTCTCCATTTGGTTCTCAAAAGTGTCTGAAAGAACTGTTGTCTGGCGCGCGAATCCTCTCCGTCCTGTGTACACCTGGGGATCAGAGGTCAAGTTAAATTTCGACGGAAGCATGGTTCTAAGGGACTACGGTGGCCAGATTGTGTGGACCAACAACGTGAGCTCCTCAAATGCAGAACAAGCTCAGCTCTTGGACACCGGGAACCTCATCGTTAAGGGAAAAGGTGATACCATTCTATGGCAAAGCTTCACTTCTCCTACTGATACGTTGTTACCCACTCAGAGGATTAATGCTACCATCAAGCTCGTGTCCAATAATAGACTGCTTGTTCCCGGCCACTACAGTATGCATTTTGATGATCAGTTCCTGATTTCACTATTTTATGATCAAAAGGATCTCTCTCTCATCTATTGGCCAGATCCAACCGCGACTATCTGGGCAAAGCTAAGGATACCATTTATGATCAACACAAGCGGTGTTCTAGACAACTTGGGGGAGTTCCGTGGAAGTGATAACACATCTTTCATGGCTGCTGACTGGGGTATTCGCATTGTAAGAAGGCTGACACTGGATTATGATGGAAATCTCAGACTGTATAGATTGAATGATAATGGAACATGGTCAGTCACATGGGTGGCGTTTCCACAGCTCTGCAACGTACATGGTGTATGCGGCAGAAACGGAATATGCGTGTATACACCTGTGCCAAGTTGTGTATGCCCCCCTGGTTTTGAAATCATCGATCAAAGTGACTGGAGCAAAGGCTGTAGACCAATGATCAATATTACCTGTGATGAGCAAAAGATGAAATTTGTTCATCTACGCAACACTAACTTCTACGGGCTTGATCTAAGTGCGCATCGTTCTGTCTCACTTAACTTCTGCAAGAACATATGTTTGAGTGACTGCAACTGTAATGGTTTTGCATACTTTCAAGGACAAGGTGACTGCTATCCAAAGGCTATTCTACTAAATGGCAGAAGTCTATATGGTATCAGTAGCATGTACCTTAAAATATCGAAGGACTTAGAAGTGTCTGGGTCTTCAATTCCTCAGTCTCAAGTTTTTGGTACTAAATATGGGCCAAACTGCAGTTTAGCAAACGAATATATCATTGCCAACTTCTCTAATATGAATAAGACCAATCAGAATATATCAAAGTATTTGTACTTCTACGGGTTTATATCAGCGATATTTGTAGCAGAGCTAATATTTATTGTATTAGGATGGTTTATTCTGAGACGGGAAGGCAAACACCTAAGAGGAGCGTGGCCAGCTGAGGCCGGCTATGAAATGATAACAAACCACTTTTGAACATACACCTACAGAGAGTTAGTTACAGCTACTAGAAAGTTTAAGGATGAGCTTGGGAGGGGAGCATCAGGCATAGTGTACAAAGGAGTCCTGAAAGATAATAGGGTCGTAGCTGTGAAAAAGTTGGGAGATATAAACCAAGGTGGAGAAGAATTCCAGCATGAACTAAGTGTGATTGGTAGGATTTACCATATGAATCTAGTGAGAGTTTGGGGATTCTGTTCTGATGGTCCACACAGGATATTGATTTCAGAATATGTGGGTAATGGATCGCTGGAAAAAACCTTATTTGGCAGTGAAGCCTCAGAAATCTTGCTGGAATGGAAGCAAAGATTTAATATCGCCTTAGGCGTGGCAAGAGGATTGGCATACCTTCATCACGAGTGCTTAGAGTGGGTCATTCACTGTGATGTCAAGCCTGAAAATATACTGCTGGATGAGAACTTGGTGCCAAAGATCGCTGACTTTGGCCTTGCGAAGCTCTTGAACAGAGGTGGATCAAATATAAATGTTTCTCGGATCCAAGGAACTAGAGGTTATTTAGCTCCTGAATGGGTTTCTAGTCTCCCAATTACCGCAAAGGTTGATGTTTATAGCTTTGGTGTGGTGCTACTGGAACTACTAAAGGGAGCCCGTATTTCAGACATGGAAAAGAATGAGGATGAGGAGGTGGAGATGGTCCTTGGAAGGATAATCAGGATGCTTAAAGATAATCTGCAATCACATGGTACTGAACGATCTTGGATCGCTGACTTCATTGACTCTAGACTGAGTGGCGAATTCAGCTACTTTCAAGCAATAACAATGATGAAGCTGGCTATTTCATGCCTGGAGGAAGATAGAAGCAGAAGACCTACCATGGAAGATGTGGTGCAGATGCTTGTTTCAGTTGATGAAGTCAGCAGCACAACTGTAATGGGATGAGATGCTTAAAAGGCTGAGTCCATGTAGTTCTTTGTACCAAGGTCTAAGGGCCATGGAAACAGTGCGTTGATAGAAAATGCTAGTTGTATGAAATATGCAGTATCCATGAAATATTGTAGAATATGCAGGATCCATGCTATCCAGCATCTATGTTCTCATGGTTGTACAAATTGTACCTGGTAAAAGTTATACCGTCAATCATATACAACCATATGATGATTTGTTTAATCCGAGTGAAGGTAATTGTCCTGTCATGCAATCATGCTCATAGTCAGATTTTAAGCAAACCTCTACTGTCTGTACACAGTACTAGCTGAAAGTTGGAACATTCCTCGCAAAAAAAAAAAATGAAAGTTGGAACAGATTAATGAATTCATAATAAAAAACTGAAAATAGCTAAGGATTTGCTTAGTACAGATCACATTTGAATGACGAATGTCAAGGAGACTGTAAGTTTCAATTATCACATAACATGGGCTCGTGGACCGGGACATGGGATTGGTTTCTGTACTCTGGAACTGGAATAACAGCAGACTCCAACTATGGCGAAAATTTCCTCGAAAAAAAAAAGCATGAATCCGGCCGGCATCAGTTCAACAAGCAAGCCCCTGCATTGCTAACATGGCCCCCCCAAAAGGAAAATTAACGAAATCAAAAAGTGAAGCTAAAGATACCTGTGCGGTAAGGGAGGGAAAAGGAGTGGGATCTGGGAGACCCTTCATCCTGATCCGCACGCCAACGCGGCGTGAGCAGGAATAGCTTACTGTGGCCTGTGGCTGCCGTCCCCGGCCGCCCGCAATGCGCGCCGCCGGCGTGTTAATGGGCGACGGGCACGGAACAGCTGAGATAGGAGGGAGAGGGACGGGCGTGCAAAACCAACACGGTAGCTCGCCGGGGAACGCGGAGACTGCGACGGCGAGGGGCAAAAACCTTTGGGGTTCACAAGCCGGGCCGAAAGCCCGAAACAGGTGCAAAGGAACTAGGCTGCTAGCTTGGGCTGATTCTATGGGCAACGACGGACGGTTATCATTCAGTCCTCTCAGAAATAGGGCCATTCAGTTTGCAAACGAGGAATCAATTTCCCCGTTCAGAGTCGCACGCTTTATGTAGGGATACGATTTGATCAGATTCGGATGAAATCAGAAGCGGATAGCAAGGGCTGTCAAAAAAAGCTCATGGCTCACAGATCGCTTGGACAGCTGAGCTCGAGCCTGATCTCAAGCTCGCGAGCCGATCCCAAACAGCTCGTAAGGCTCGTACTGTCAACCTCCCTGTATGCCCTTCAGCTCCCACCCCTCCACCAGGAAGCTATTCAGCTCACGTCAAGGCCGTGCGCACGTCCACCAGGACATTTTGGCCCACCTAGGCCCATGAGCAGCAGATTCGATGCTTATGCTTTTGCAACCTAAGCTTTGCCGTGATCAAGCTTCAATTAATTCTATTGGTCGTAACGCTTAACATGGCATCTATTAATTCTGACATCCATTTTGCGCGGTCTTCAATTAATAATTATACTTTGAACTCAAGAAAATTGTGGACATGCTTGCTTTGTTGCTTCTGCTCAGCGATTGTTTATAAACGAGCCTATCCAAGCCGAGCTCGAGCCTTTGCGAGCCTGAATCGAGCCGAGTTCGAGCTTGTCTGCAGACTCGGATGGATCTCAGGCTCGGCTCGAGTTGCTGTCAAGCTCGAGCTTGAGGCGCCAGGCTCGCTCGAGCTAGGCTCGTTGACAACCCTACTTGCATATAAATGCAGATTTGGATGTTCTCGGATGCAAAAATGAAACGGATAGCTCGGTGCTTAACTTGAGTGATAGTAATTAGCAGGTATTTATTTTCTTTATCCATACTTTTGACGACCGAAATCATCATAAAGCATGTATGGAACAAGTACGACATCTAAAGACCAAAAAATCATTAGTTAAAAATGTTTTTTCATAAAATATTTTAATAAGAAATAAATAGATTAAAGAAATAATCATATAAAATAGTTTAATTATATTAATAATGTATGTTATTTTAGAGTAATTTGAACCAATATATATATTGGTTTCAAACTAAATCAAAACAATATATTTATTTCATGGTTTAGACAGATGCTTATGCTATACGAACACGGATAAATATCGGATATTCATCTATATTCCACGTTTATTTTGAATTTAGATAATGAAAAATGATTCAAATATATCCACCTACTTTACCATATTAGAAACAAACACGGATTCAAATACCCATAATATCCCATCTTAGCAGATAGGACGGATAATTTGGATAACCATGTACCACTTGCTGCCTCTATTAGAATGGTCACGGGGTAAACCTGGTCCACACAACAGTTGCTGGACCGCTCATATTTCCTACAGGCCCTTGTCGACAACAGAAAATACAAACAGCCGGAGATCATCGTACTATGTTAAAAAGACTCTCCATGATCTGCCTAGCTCGACGCACCATCACCCTATACAAAACTCAGCAGCTCTCTCCATCGATCACTGTCACAGGCTCACAGCTCAAAATAACGAAAAGAATATTAGTTTGTACATGTGTGATTGATTGATGGACCTTTAGAAGTTGAGGCCATTTCGTCTCTTGTTTATGCCAGGAGGAGGAGGGGTCATGGAGATGGAGGGAGCCAAACCAGCGGCGGCCATGGTGGCGTTGCAGGCTTGCAGCTGCTCTTCTCGGCGCTGCAGATCTTCATCAAGCTCGCGCTCGACGACGGCATGGACGTCCGCGTCCTCGTCGCCTACCGCTTCATGTTCACCGCCGCCGTTCTCTGTCCCGTCGCATTCCTCGTCGAAAGGTATATGTGTACACGGGCCTTTTCGAATTCCTCTTCCTCTTCTTTTTCTTGGAGAATCTCGTAATTATTGTTACGAGGAGAGGGTCAACTACTCCCTGGTAGAAACAAAAATGAATCGGCAAGTTGCCATTTCTGTTGATCTCTTTAAATAGCACGTTTCAAACGTCAGTTTTTTGAGATAAATTTGGATTCGAAGTCTTTATATTATACGAAACTTCGAATCTCTTTCAAAAACACCACGTGTAGAGGTGGCACTGATGTACGTACAACCATATAAATTTGAGAAACACAAAGAGCGAAGAAAAGAAAAAGGTCATGACTTTTCACTACACCCTCCATAAAATTTTCAGGACTCGTCAAAATGTTTTTGTTCAGGGTTTCACGATTCCAACAAAAAGGGATTTCACTGAATATTTTTCCAAATTCGATGTATTTATATATAGTTACAACACATTTCAGTCAATCAAATTGGCCTGCACTTTGGTTATATTTTACTCAATAAACGCCAATTAACCTTATTTCTTCATTTTTATATCCTGCAGTAACATTTGAAGTGCTGTGCTGTTCTTACATGTTGGAAGAAACGTCCACCACTGACAATTAGGGTGGTGCTACAATTATTCTTGTGCCGGTTGTTTGGGTAAGTGCTGGTTATAATCAGAAAGAAACTTCTCCTTTTTAAAACTTTTTTTTTTTGAAACAAGAGAAGTTACTTCTTGTAAATTGTATATAACAGTCTCAAGAAACCTTAATAATTATTAGAACTCCAGAGTCCGGTAGTGTTATTTTTGGTCGAATGAAGCTTATTTGATAATGCTAAGTTCTATTTCCGTTGTTCTTACTGTGTTTACACTTATTATATGCAGGTTTACTATAAACCATAACCTATACGTGCTTGCCACAAAGTTGACCTCAGCAACATTTGTTACAGCTACAAGTAACCTCACCCCTGTAGCCACATTCATTCTCGCAATCCTGGCCAGGTATTTATGCATATTAACCTGCACCTCTTTCCTATTGATACATACATATTAGTACTTTCATGTGAATATTAATGCAAGAACTCCCCTTTTCAGAAGTTTGCAAAGAGATGAGAGTTTTTTTTTCTCACCAAGTATTTTGAATGCCGGTTTTCAAACTGACTGAACAAATAGGTCTGAGACTTTGAAACTTTGGAGACCCACTGGACAAGCGAAACTCATGGAAACCCTTTTAGGAATATTTGGTGCAATGTTGCTTACATTCTACAAGGGGCCAGAAATCACAATACTCCGACGACTGTCCCACAGCACCAAAGATTTCCGCCCCCATCCACCATCAGCCACCCATCAAGTCCTGGGCTCGTTTCTTGCAATCATCAGCTGTTTCAGCTGCGCAACATGGTTTGTCATCCAGGTTATGATCTAATGCCGTTGTTTCTTTGTTCTTTTGTATGTAAAGTTTCTAAGTTTTCTTCATCTGTAAAGGGGAAACACTTTTCTTGTTTCAATTGTGCATTCTCCCAACTTGTGCATACAATTCTCGTGGTTGTTTAGTTCGCGAAAGTTGCATTGGAAAGCGTGTCACGAGAGAGAGGGCACGTTTTCCAATGCACAACTTTTGCGAAACTTTGCGAACTAAACAGGGCCTTATACCTATCAACAGAACATGTCACTTGCAGGCGAAAGTGGCTGAAGTTTATCCTTGCCACTACTCAATTGCTGCAACAGTGTGCCTCTTTGGTGCACTTCAGTCCACTGTAATAGCAATTTGTGTCCACACGGACATGGAACACTGGAGGTTAGGGCTCAACATCAGATTGTACTCATCCGCTTACGCGGTAAGCAATGCTTCCTACATTTCATTTTTACTATATTTTACTTTTACATAATAGTAGGGTTGGTTTTTGCTTTCTTCTCAGTACGTATAAGGAAGTTAGTTTTTCTGGAGTCACAGGGTTTAATAGCATCTGGAGCTGCATTCCCATTACTGTCATGGTGCCTAGGAAAGAAAGGCCCTGTCTTTGTTTCTGTGTTTGGCCCTCTGATGCTCATCTTCGTCGCAGTGCTGAGCTCGATTCTTCTGGATGAAGCTTTGCACCTTGGGAGGTGATGCCCTCTGATTTATGCTTCATTCGTATGCCGGATTGCGAGCGTATGCAGATTCCTTTTCTTTTTCTCATGCATGGTGGGGTTTCTTGTATTGTGCTTTGCAGTGTGCTTGGCTCAGTCGTAATTGTGGCCGGGCACACCTGGTGTTGTGGGGCAAAGCGAAGGAAAAACCTGATGTGCACCCAGATGAAGAATTGGGAAAGGAACCAGTTGGTGCTGCTGATACCCGGTGATAATGAAATAAAATGAATAGGTTGCAGAACTGAGATTGAGTTCACATTGCTTTATTGCAACCAAAAACATATATAGGGTGAAGTGTGTGATAGGATCCTCAGTTTGGCTTTGGCATTAATGTAATTTAACTCCATGATATATTGTGGAAATGCCTGTCGAAGTGCTAATAGATAGTATCCTGTTGCGTGGTACCAGCCAGATGATATATGTGGCTTCCGAGCAAGCCAAACTAATGGTACTCACAAAGGTAGGAGGTTAGTTATTTGAATACACTCCTTCGATTTCAACCGGACTAACAAATAATGATATTATGCTTGATCCTAAGGAAACGTTTTATTGGATATCACTTTGTTCGCTACTCTTGCCTCAGTCTCAAAAGACCTCCATTTCAATGTTTCTCCACCATGGTACTACCTCTAATTTAACTCGATATATAAGGTGAAATTTTGACTAATGATTTTTATAAAAATATGACATTTCAAATAAAGGTAACTGAAATAACTTGAAAGTGCTTTCATGGTGAATATGTTTTTTTTTTAGGAAAATGGTGAATATGGTTACATCTATATTTATAGTGTCAACCTATGAAATTATTTTTATCAATAGTCAAATTTAGAAAAGTTTGACAGGCAAAAATCCTAAAACATGTATTTTGAACTGGATGGAGTATAATCTTGATATTCGACCAAAGGAGAAGTTCAAGAGCTGTTGAAAGATTTGAGAAGCTGGCTAGAAAAAATGTTAATGCGGAAACAGGATGGCACCCAACGCCATGAGTTTTTTTTTTTTTGAAACTCTACATCTGGTGATCTGGAAATGATTTCGCTCTGTCGATGAGTTTGGGAACAAGAGAAGCGTTGCATGATCCCATTTTTCTGTCTAGAAGAGATTTAACATGAGGACGGAAGTGGAATGAAACTGAGGTGGGAGCACCTACGTCTGGCCTACTTCTCAGATCCCAATATAGATATAGCCAAGAAACTTGCTCAAAACTGTAACTAAAACTTGATATTTGAGTCCATCTACTTAGGTTTAGGCAGGATCAAGACATCTGAACGAAGGGGTTGAGAGGAGCACTGGAAGCATTATGAATGTGTCGCTTACTGTGAGAGCGTTGGCATCAACGGTTTGGGCTAGTTACCTAATTAATGTTGCACTGCTTCCTCTCTACACAGAGAGGGAAAAAATTGGGCAGAGAAAACTAGGGGCAGCGGTACTGCAACAGACACTGGAGATTTTCAGTATCACCTCAGTCTGAATTCCAAACGATGGTTGCAGGTAAAGTAATGCAGCTGCATAACGAAAGGCAAAGTAACGGCACACACGTTCAAATCCCAATGGGCCACCTCTGGTTTTAGGTTGTGCCACAGGCATGATATGTGCAGACAGCTATCAGGAGTCTTTGATGCACCCAAACAAGGAGCGGTCATGTCATGAAGCAGCAGAGATGCGCTAGGAGACAGCAAGTACAGCTCTGTTCACTGCTCACCCTTAGGGTTCATCTTCGCACATCCCAAGTGCAAGCGTCGGCTCAGACTCATCTGGTGTAATGGGATTCCAGGCTAGTGGTTTGGGCAGCCATGGCATGTAGGCTCCCTCATGGCATAGGTTCTGCAAAAAAGAAAAGAAGCCTTAGTCCTAGGCAGATTTTCTTGAAAAAAGAACAGTAGGAATTCTGAATACCGCTATATTGTCCAGGCATTCATACATCAGTCACTGGATCTGAAAGAACGATGCACTGGCCAATGACTGATGGGATGCAAGAAATTAAGTAAACATCAAACCAGCTCTCCTTATGTTTGCAGAAAAATTGAGGCCATTTATGAAATGGATAACTGCTACTGAACTTTGCTCCCCTGACACCACACCATCAAACAGGGAAAGCAACATCTATATGGGCATTTTTTTAGCGGAAAACCACTTACTGGTCGACAGGAAAAGAACACCCTTTCACTAATTGGGTGAAATCTCTTCATTAGATTTAGGTATCTTGAAAAGAAAAGCAGAGCATGTGAATCATTTTGGATTCAATAATTTTCACTTCCACCAGCAGAGATCACAAGCACAGGCAAATAAAAGATTAAACATGGTGGTGAAACATAGATTACCTCCAACCAGAAGAAGAATTTTCTTAGTAAGCTCAGTCTCTCATCACAGTCAGCTGAATTTATTCGTACAGCTAGATCTGCATGATTAACAAACGATTAGTCTTGCTCGAGAAGTAATAAAATGCAAGTATCAATTGATTTCATTCCACATAGAAACTCATCAATATACAATCATCACAATATTGAAATGAAAGATCTGCTCTACAAACCAAAGATTAGTCTTGCACCTTCTCGAAAAGTACTAAAATGCAAACTAACAATTGATTTCATGCCAGATAGGTTACTCCAAAAATACATTTTTTGTATGACAGCATCGGAATCACGGCCTACAGAACCGGTGCAGGACCATGAGCTGAGGCTTTGCAAAACATATAGGAACACAATTTGTGTTAAAGCAACGAGCATACAAGTCAATGCCAAAATAGGCATCACATTTATAAAAACTCAGATCTCAGTTTCAAGAAGTCCCCTCGGTAATGTGGAAGCACTATTACAGGCATTACAGAAAAATGAAGAATATGGTAACTACACCTGGATAAACTAAAGCTAACAAATAGTTCAAGGTATAATTATCTACGGTATGCTATATATCATGTTCTTGTAGTTACTGGGCAAAACAAAAATGCTCACTTCAAAAAAAAAAAGTGAACGATATACACAATGGATGAAAGAGTGAGGCCTTGAAAATTGTATTCATTTGGTCAAAGCTATAGGATCAGAGCATAAGCCACTTGGCTAATGTGATTCAATCATACAATGGACAAAACTAAATGCCTGTCAACAACATGACAAAATTCCTGGAGTCTGCCTTTACCCTTTGTAAACCTGCATCTGCAGACCAAGACTACTCATTACCATTTGTACAGATAGCAGGATTTAGTGGCTAGAGATTTATGAAAGGTCAACCAGCTTCCTTAGGAAATGGAGCTATCAAACTACAATAACATTCCAATAACATTGATTAGGGAATGGCTTAATGAACATGTCAGGATAAAAAAGGTGCACATCCAAACTTAGTAATTACCTTTGTAATGATCAAGATACGACAGCCCAATTGCCCCTGTAAAATAGGGTTTTGATGCACTTCGCAATTGTCTTTGTCTGCACACAGGCTTCCTGTCAGTCGCTTTTCTCCAAAGCTCTTCGTATTCATTTTGATCATATGGCTGACTTAAAACAGCACTGAGTTTTTCATCAAATGTAGAGAATCCACTGCAGCTAATAGCAAGAGGCGCTGCTTGTTCATCTACACATGCCTGGACCCAAAAAATGTAGCTATAAAAAAGAAGAAGCAACATTTAAAGAGAACCAGAAATTATGCAAAATAAACTTACTTTTGAATCAGAAGGTTCAGAGTAAACTACAAGTGCACGCTCATCTGTGCAGATAACATCTTGCCAATCAACTTTCTCCGAAGAAAATCCACCCATTTCATGTTCAGATGCAATTTCATTAGATGGTGCTAGCAAACAATCATATTTATCCATAGCAGAGTCTTCCTCATTGTTTTCAAGTGGAGGCATCAAGGGATCCGGTTCATTTGTGGAACTTCCAATTCTCAATTTGTCATATCCAACAGGCGTATCTTCTTCTCTCTCGTATACAATAGTGACACCTGGTTCTGGCTCAATAACCATGAAACCATCCTTGAACTTCACAAGGCTCAGAAATAACCCATAAGATTCATCTACCAATGAGTGATCCACATTCCCACTGGAGGCCTTGACTGCTTTTACATCAGGGCGTTTGCCATTTGGAGCACCCCGTGTTCTGCGCAGTGAACCATTGGGAGAATTTGGGCCATTTTTGGCGTTTGTGTTCCCATAGGATGTATCATCCTCCTCATACCGTACAGAAACAGGAATGCCATGGTCCCCATTTGGCACATCAAGGACGTAGGTGTTCCCATCTTTTCTTAAATGTTCCAGGAAAAGTTTATAAGATGGATCCATTTCTGAACCATGTTTACCAATTAGATCATCAAACAATTTGCCCTTCTTGCAAGATGATCCATCCACTGTTTTCTTCGTCCTTTTCATCGGAAGATTGTTCCAAGATTCAAGATGGGTTAACTTACTAGCGTCAAAAACATTCAACAGTGACTGCAAGAAAAATCACAGGTTCAGAGGGCAACAAACAGGCAATTCGTGCATGCAACCCATGGAAACATAATACTGATAGGCAACAGCCTAATGAAATGTAACAAACGATCCAGTGTCACTAAATAATGTGATGAATGTGAACATCAACGGTATGGAAACATAATTCTCGCCACCCTGTGATAGGGGTGGGCAGCTTGATTATTTTGGTCCACAAAATTTCAGGTTTGGTAATCTAGAAACTGATTTAACCACGTAAAATATAAAAAAGCAACCTAACTGATCTCTGTATTCTGATTAGCTTACTATGTAAGAATCGAATTTCTAGACACCAGGGATTTCTGTATACTTCGCAATCGAATCAGAAATTTTTGGTTTTTACTTCTAACCCACATTATGCTTCATGCGCTCAACAGGTAGCAGATTAGTTTCATTAAAAAAAAAAGAACAGGTAGCAGACCAGCCATCTACACAGCAAACGCAGATCAGAACTTCAATCGGAAAAATCAAATACAAAGAATGCATTCGATTCTTCCTGGGGAATGGAAGAAGGGGGCACCTTCTTGCCTGCGGACAGAGCGGGAGACCAGCGGCGTGCCCGCCCGGCGTGCGGTGTTGCGGCCGGGGGACGAGGAGAGCTGCAGCGGCAGGCGAGGTGGAAGGCTGGGTGGCGGGGACGACGGAATGCTGCGGGCGAGGGGGGTGGCTGGCCGCTGGCGGCGTAGGCGAGGCAGCGACCACGAGGGTCGGCGGCGTCCTCTGGCGAGTGGGCGGGCGACTGCGGGACAGTGTAACGTGGCGCGGGTACAGCTCGGACCCGCCCGTGCCGTTTCGGGGCCGGGGCCTCCCGAATATCTTGATCTTTTGTCAAAAAAAAGAACCATGGAAACCACGGTAAACTTTGGGCCAGGTCAATTCTGCGTCCAGGATAGAGTCGTGCAGCAGTGCATAAGATTGTACCATGGTAGACGACGGCGTATAGAACCAACATAGCATGATCTCGATGAGAGGTTTAAGTTTTGTTTTTTTACTGTAGCAAAAACATCATGCTAGTTGGATAGTTTCCATTTCACATATAGCCGAAATCTTTATCTATTTTCAAAACCCAAAAGCTAGAGGGAGAGACCTCTCGATTTAGGAAAAAATCAAGAGCCCTTCCAAATCAGCAAACACGAGGTAGAGGAGGACAAACAAAAGAAAGTAACAAAAGCACGAAGAAATTAACATGGGCAATTTTTTTCTCCGACGATCTTCTCCATCTCGGGCGACCTCCTCCAGTGGGTTGTGGATGGAGTGGCCGGCGGCAGGTCGCTGCCGGGTGCGAGCGGCGGCGGAGGCCGGTGGGGTTATGGTTAATTAGGGTTTAGGGTGGTGAAGCTTCCATGGCCGGCGCCCTTAGAGGGATGGCCGTGGGTGGCAGCTGGCCCGACGGAGGAGGCAAGTTGAGGGCGGCGTAGGCGAGCCGGTAAGGACGCCGGTTGTCGGGCGATGGTGGACGGCCGGAGGGTGGAGTCGACGGCGGGGACGAGGCGGATAGTGGTTAGGAAGGGAGGGATGGAGGGGAAGGGCGGTGGGTGGACGGCGCCAAGACGACGAGTTCATCGCCGGCGGGGGCTATGGTTGGAGGGGGTGGCGTCGATGTGACATGGCAAGCTCAGATCTGAGACAAGGGTGAGAGGAAGAAGGATAGAGAGGGGGGAAGAGGAGAGGAGGGCGCACCTGGTCAGTGGCGAGAGGGGCGGCGAACCGGGAGTCGCGTTCGCGAGAAAGAAGACGCGGGGGAGAAAAGACAAGTTGCGCTTTCCTTTTATCTTGTGTCATAAAAGGGGTGGAGGGTGTCCACAGAACCTTATTAGGAGACCCCTCTCCACCTATCCAGGTCCTTTCCAAAAAGAGCGCCTAATTTTTTTACCCCACCTCAAGGATAAAAATCGCTCGGATTTGTCAAGAGCTTAGGTAGAACGAGAGGAAACCGAACTAACATTGACGGCTGTGTACCACAAGGATAAAAACTGCTCAAATTTGTCGAGAACTTGGGTGAAACCTGAGGAAACCAGACTAACATCAATGGTTGCACACCAAATTTAGGGTTTGGGGTTATCGGGTGATGGAGCTTCCATGGCCGGTGGCCTTAGAGGGATGGTCATGGGCGGCAGGCGACCTGTCGGAGGCGAGTGGGGCGGCGAACTGGGAGTCGTGCACGAGAAAGAAAACGCGCGGAAGAGAAGATGAGTTGCGCTTTTGATTTATCTCGTGTCATTTGAGGGGGCGAAGGGGTCTCTGCGGAACTTATCCCGAGACCCCTCTTCGTCTATCCAGGTCCTTTCAAAAAGATTGCCTAATTTTTAAACCCACCTCACCGATAAAAGCCCCTGGGATTTGCCGAGAATTAGGGTAAAACTAAAAAAACCGGACTATGGCTGGGTACCGAAGTTAGGGAAAGAACAGACGGGATAAAGGTGAAAAAGGAAGTTATTTTTACGATTTTCCCAGGAAAACTGGAGTAAAGAAAAGAGAGGGCGGGATAAATGTGAAAAAAAAAATAAATCAGACTAAAATCGATGGCCGTGTGGGCGGAGCGCATAAACCACATGATAATTTTGACAGTTTTTTTTGAGAAAACTGGAGTCGGAAAGTGCGCCTGGGATATAAAGGCAAAAAAAAGAAGTATTTTGGTTGGTTTTCGAAGAGAGTCACGAGAGAAGAGCGAACGGAATAATAGCACGGTGGTATGATGGTGTGTTTCACTTTTGTCTTTACATGTAACCAAAACTCCATGCCGTGCAAATAGAGATAGAGATGTTTCAATTTCACATAGGGGGTGTTTAGTTCACCCAGTTTGCAAAATGGGGGTGTTTCGGGCCGCGTGCACAGAGACAAAAAATGCATTGGGAAACGTGTATTTTGCAAAATGGGTCATTTTGCAAAATGAAGGGAGGAACTAAACAGGCCCATAGAACGATCTTTATGTGTTTCCGTAGCGAGGATTGGTTTTTGCCTGATGGAACGTTAGAGCAACTCCAAAAGGCTTGCGAAAATGTGTTGCATCGGTAAAAAAAAAAAGAAACGGCGTGAAAACCCCCTTCCAACGGCTCGCCATTACCCTCCCCTAACTAGATTCCCCACGATGTTGAGTTTACAGTCGACTGGAGGTTCCAGTCCTTATGATCGATCCGGACGTGCGTTTCGGCCCTGCGGTCCTGCTCCCTCGTGCGTTTTTTTTGGCCCACCTCCATGTCCCGCTTTCTCTTTCTGAAAAAACTGCTATATAGTCATGGGTCCACACATACAGAGACGTCCTCGCACATAACCGCATGATTGGTTTACGAGTTATTTTTTTTAATTCCGACAAAGTGGACCATATTACTGACCTGCTCTCTTTTGTGCCAAATTATTACGTAAAATTTTTACACAATAAATATGATAAACGAGGTACAAAATTAGCACATTTATATAAAACTTAACATAAAAGATTTTATGATAAAATTTTATATTGTAAACTTTTATGATAAACTTTTACATTGTAAATTTTTATATAAATTTTTACATTACAAATATGACTTAACAGTAGTACTATCAGTATTTTTAATCTAAAATTTTTATACTATTAGATTTACATTGGGAAAGTATGGTGTTTTGTATGTCTTAAAAAATCTATTTTTTCGGCTTTGGTCCCTCCGCCATAGAAGGCCAAATTGGTTAGTGTTCAGGGTTGTTAGGGCGACTCCGTCCTATCGGGTTCAGAAGGATGTTTGGGGTTTAATGCAGCCATGTACCCCTGCCATAAAAGGCTAAATTGCTTCGACATCGATCCCTCTGCAATAGAAAGTTGAACTGGTTAGGGCTAAAGGTTGTTAGGGGTGACTCCGTCCTATCGGGTTCAGAAGGATGTTTGGGTTTGGGGCGGCTATGTATCCTCTGCTATAGAAGGCTAAATTGATTCGGTTTCAGTCCCCCTGTCATAGAAGGCTGAACTGGTTAGTGTTCAGGGTTATTGGGGGCGACTCCGTCCTAATGGGTGCAGAAGGATGTTTGGGTTTGGGGCCTCTGCCATAGAAGGCTAAATTGCTTCGGTTTCGATCCCCCTGCCATAGAAAAGTTTTATTTAGAACGTAAAAATTGTTTATGAAAGTTTTTGCTATAAAACTTATGAATGAAAACTTTTTGTTAACTATTTGTAGTCAAATTTTGTATTAAAACTTATTTGCAATTCAAAAAGCTTACGTTTTAGAAAACTTTTGTATTCAAGCTTATGTGAAATTCGAAAAACTTATGTAAGTGAGTTTTGCACCAATTTTTCTTTTTATTTGTATTATATTCTAGTTTTGAAAGTTATTTTTTCCGTTCTTTTCTTCTCTCTCTTCACCCATCTCGAATGATTTGGTTTCGTGAAAAGAAAATATAGCAACAGTAACGCGCGAAAAGAAAATAACGAAATAAAACGTTCCTCGATAAAAAAGATGACACGGAAAGAGAATGTTCCGTGGGCGGAAAGGGTATGATCGACGCGTACGACAATATCGGAAGATCGACCGTACGAAACGCTACTAGCGGGCGACAGTAAACTAGACGGGCCGCTAATTCCCTCGCCATGCCCCTCCCTGCCGCTCGGCATCTTTTATTTTAAAGTAACGCTGCACTTGACCACCAATCCTATTGCCTGTCATGGAATAAGTTGATTAATCATGCTTGCATTCCACCAATCCTATTGCCTGTCAATTGGATATTATTATAAAGCTAAGATCCTTCGTTCTAGTTCCAGTGGGAGCAAATTTCAATAGACTTTAGTGTCAGATATGGTTTAATTGGCTGAGGCGAAGGAAGTTGGGATTACTTGCTTAGTTACCATGAAGTTAACCACATGCCTGGAGTTTTTACCTTGCTGAAATGTATTTGCATAATGTGTCCATGAGCATTATTTAATAATCCTCAAAGCTAACCTTTCACCTGGTCATGTTATGGCCAATCTTATCTCCATGAAATATGTTGTGGTCATGAAAATGCTCTCTGCTGGACTGCCATACATGTATACTGTCTGCCTAGCATAGGATGCTTTTGATATGCATCTACCACAAGTCCACAAGTATACTATTATTGTCCAGTGTTCACCAATGTTTGTGTTTCTGTCCAGTCTCCAGTGTGGTTGTGGAAAGTTAGATTAGTGTCTCCAGGATTTGACAGTTGTATTCGGCTGGATTCTGAATTATATATTATTTTTTATGTGACAGGTACTATGGATTCAGGAATCAGGATATTACACTGACCTCCTAGTGAATGGAGCTGAACAATCTCAAGATCTCTCACCTACTAGTGAACAACCCATCCATCATGCTCGAGCAACAGCCAAGAGTTCTTAGGGTAGAAGCAAAAATTTCAGAGACGAGGAGGACATACTTCTTGTGTCAGGTTAGCTAAATGTGGGCATGGATCCTATTCAAGGAGTTGATCAAACACAAGGCACATTTTGGAGAAGGATACATGCCTATTTCCATGCAAACAAGAAGTTCGACTCAAATCGTTCCAAAAGTTCATTAATGAACCGTTGGTCTGGCATACAACATGATGTAAATCTGTTTTGTGGGTATCTATCCAAGATAGAGGCTAGGAACCACAGTGGTTGGACAGTTGATGACAAGGTTATGACTCAAACTTAATATTTGTCAGTTTTGATCATTTGTCATTACTTCATTCTAATCTTTAGTTTGGTTTTAAATATGCAGATTGCAAATGCTTGTGCAATGTTCAAGAAGGAAGACCCGAAGGAGAGGAAGTTTGCATTCATGCATTGCTGGAAATTCCTGAAGGACAAGCCCAAGTGGATGGAAAGGCGGAGGGAAATTGGATGTGCAAAAAAAAAAACAATAAGAAGCAGAAGACAGTGGCAAATTCTTCTCCTGCCTCAGCTGCAGTTGCCCCTGTTGCCCCTCTTGCTGTTCCTGATGATGGTGAACCATCAGCCCCTGTAAACCCCATGCATGTCTCCATGAAATTTGTATCTGATAAATAAACATGACTAGAAACAGTGCAACCTGTAGCATCAGTGTAGTTGCTCTGATCAGAAGAAGTGTGTTGCTGTTTCAAAATTCAAAACTTCCACTATACCCGACGACTAAACATATGAATTTGGAAAAGCCTCCCGTTTATGTGGATGGTTATCCTTGCTAGCCTCATTGGATGCATTATATTTCTGAAAAAGATTGCTGAAATATGTACTTCCTCTACCAAAAATGGATGATGTTTTGGACATGACATGACCTCTAATTGATATATGTACTTTTGACATGGACCCTTTTGGGTGGTTGTTCTCCGTTGTAAGGCCCAGTTTGGGTTTATTCTTCTTCTTTTCAATATAATCAACAGCTCTCTTGCCTAGTTCATTTTTACAAAAATATAAAACTATGAAAGCACTTCAAGACGAACTAGATCTACACATGCACTTTGCATATTCTCAGCAAACTATAACTATTATAAAGTTTGCAGTAGTTAAAGTTTCATAAGTTTGTCCAAGTCTTATCCAAAAGATCCTTGATGTTTTAGACATGACACATTAGATCTACACATACACTTCTCATATTTCCCAGCAAACTCAATGCTATAAATTTATTAACAGTCAAATTTTCATAAGCTCGTCCAAGTCTTTCCCAAAAGATAGAGTATCTGTTGCTACACCAAGTATAACAGATGAACCAAATGCTGCATCGTGTACCATTCCTTTCAGCAACTTTTAAGGTTCCTTTCCAAATCAGTGCATCTTGATTAATTATTAGAAGGGGCCTGGCAGCAAATAAATGTCCCTTTATAAAGTTCATTTTGCGGGTATCATACAGTTTTTTTGTTTTGCAAATATATTTCTTATACAGACTTTAATTTAGATATTGGGCCATTTTCTTATTTGTGGACTCACAAAACATAATATTTTAAGAGGCAAGGAAACCCCCATGTAGTCTTATCTGAAGAAAAACAGTACATGTAGTCTAATCTGAAAAAACTTCAGTAGAACCATATTACTTTTAGAGTGTTTTATTGGAAACATAAAATCTACGTAGTTACATTTAATTTTTATAGGAGGCTTACAGATTATACAATAGAGATCGCACAATACTGCAAGTCCTTGTGTCAGTCTTGAGGGACGACTCATTGTTGAACGGTGACCAAGTCCAACACTTTGTGATCTGTATAGCAATAAAGAAGAACCATATGTCCCAACCGACAGTGCATTTGATGGTTGGGTCCTGTATTAGCATCCTCCATTCAAATCTTTTGCGAGATCAACTCAAATCTCTGTAATAGTAATATGGCTACAGTCTCCATGTCCGCGTTTCTTCTCACACTTGATTCATCTGCTTTTGCGTATCTCCAGTCAAGAATTCCTCTTGGCAGGCTCTTCTCTCTCAGTAGAGCACAGCTCCAACATGCTCCGCTCGCCAGATGGTACATTCATCTGTAGTTTCTACAACATTTCCTCCGATGCATCCACCTTCTCCATTTGGTTCTCCAATACATCAGAAAAAACTGTTGTCTGGAGTGCAAATCCTCTCCACCCTGTGTACACATGGGGATCCATGATCAAATTAAATTCCGATGGGAGTATCATTTAAAAGATTACAATGGACAGATCGTGTGGACCAACAACGTGAGCTCTTCAAACGCAGAACAAGCTCAGCTCTTGGACACTGGGAACCTCATTGTTAAGGGCAAAGGTGATATTGTTTTATGGCAAAGCTTTGCTTCTCCTACTGATACCTTGTTACCCACTCAGAGCATTGATGCTACTATGAAGCTCGTATCTACTAATAGATTGCTCATTCCTGGCCACTACAGCTTACGCTTTGATGATCAATACCTGCTCTCTGTGTTTGATGATGAGAAAGATATCTCCTTTATCTGCTGGCCAAACCCAACTATGACAATTTGGGACAAGCATAGAAAACCATTCAATAGCACCACTGCTGGGGTTCTTGATAATTGGGGGCATTTCCTTGGAAGTGACGACACAACCTTTACAGCTCTGTGATAAGATTGTACAGCCTGAATAAGGCCGACAGAGCATCATATCTCTATATAATTCATACCCACTACCTCTAAAGCTCATTTCTCGGCCTATCCACATCATCGGCACTTAAGTTTCAAGAGCTGCAGTGGCCCTAGTCCTAAATCAAAACATATGAACTCCACTCATTTATCTCCATGGCATGCCCCAGTTAAAATATTAAATAGATGCCACCTAAGGAAAATATGAAGAGTACCGGAAATCAAATGACTTGCCACATCGTGCAACTCAAATCTGAAACTGACACCCCATCTGGCCTTCCGAAACCCCAAACGTCGCAGGAATTTGATACTGTCATGCGCAGGTAATGCCTTTTTATTCACCTTACGCACGTTAGGGCATGTACAACAGTTTATACAGCCGTTATCTGTATATTATGTTATGTCACACACAGACAACAAAAAAAGATAGTTTATACAGTGTGTAGTCTTTTTGTCTGTCTGCAAAATATTTAATGCGTCCGTTGACACGTAAAACTAAGAGGATCCGATAAATTTTGATCAACTAGGTTCGTGCCCGTGCGTTGCTACGGGAGAAAAAACAAATGTGTCTGATTTTATTAGCAACAAAAACATGTATATTGATATCACCAAATTGTAGTGACATGGCTTGCACGCATACCCACAAATATTTGTATAATTCTAGCGAATAAATAATAAGATGAATATGTTGTGCAAAGAGCTATAGATAATTCTTTCGACCAAGCAAAGTGTAAATAGTGATACAAGACATAATAATCAGCCATCTAAAACGCAATATTGTATATCAGGATGCAATACTATAATTATCAATTGACTTTCAATGCTAAAAGCACGCCATGAAACATATTATCCATGCAATTTTACTATGGCCATCGTATAATGATCTATACTTGTAACTGTGGCAAAAGCATAAAAATTCTTTATATTATATAATGCCTTGGCTCTGTTATGTGTGTGCTCCCTGCACAATCAAGAAGAAAGTATTACACAATTGAAGTAATCTTTTCCAATGAAGAATCAATTTACCCGTCTTTAACTCAATCCTTTTCGGTTGTGTTCTAAATAAAAAGAAGCAGCCAAGATCAGGGCGGAATCATTTTGGAGTTTCCATCTCTTATCATACTTGCAAACGTTGCCCCATGCTTCCATGCATTCACAAAGAAGAAAATCATGGTTCTTGATTGTTGATGTACCTGCCTGCAGTAATATTCCCTTTTAAACCCTGTTTTCCTACCTACATCTCATCTTTTGATCCTTGTGCCCTGCTGCAAGTATAGAAAAAAATTAATGAATTGGCACAAATATCCAGTTGCTAAGTAGGTTATAGTATATATTTATTGAGACACTCGGAAATCTTAGAACATTTTTTTTAGTATTGCATATAATTTTTTTTATCTCACAAAGAGAAACAAACATGGCAATAGAACTCCATTATCAGCACCATGGGTTCAAGCATGACAATATTAAGTGTTGGTAATATTGTCATCAAATAAGGAAAGATGACTCATTAAAAGACACAGCTGCACTGTTGTGATTAGTAGCGAAATTGGAACTAATACAATGGACCAGCAGCTTTAAATGCACCAAGAATTGCAATAGAATGGCCATGAGCCATTGAAGGTGAATAAACTATGACGACCACAGCCAAAATTTGCAAAGTAATGCTCCACGAAAGTGACTTGTACAATCATATATACTTGTCAGCAGGAGAATGTGCGGTAAAAAGGGGAAAAAACAACAGCACAAGCTTCTAAAATCATGACGCATACTGGTGACAATCCTGCATACATTCAGTTGATCTCCGATTCTCTCAGCATCAATGTGCAGGCGGCGAGGCCAGGGATGTTACCTAATCCTCCTCTGTTCATCAGTTGACAATCAAAACTGTTGATGTGTAATGATTCGTGGTTAGAAACTGTTGTATTATCTGAAAATATTCAGGATAAAAAGAACATTAAGAGAATAGTAGTTAGCCTGATGTCCATATCTCTTTTCTAATACAACATATGTTGCAAATTACTTGATTGATGTTCCGCTTTCTTTTATTAAATAGCATTGATCAAAATTCAGTCGTAGCTTGGTTACTTGTTATCTTCTTTTGCTAGCTGGATTGGTAGTATCACAAGCACCTTCAGGGTGCACCAGTACACAAGAGTCAAGACGACGCTCAACCTATCATAGGAAAGATTACAAATATTGGAAAAGGATCTCTGTTTGCTGAAAATAATTACTAAGCGGAGTTACAAAACTCCACAGAAGTGAGCAAAGAAGAAACCACTAATTGATGGTTTACCTGGTATGTCAGTTCTGATGCAGTAGTAGTCATCTCTGCCCACGGACAGAGGGAGGGTGTCACAGCCTCACAGGACATGATTCATCGGCAAGCGAGGCCTCGCAGCCTCGCGCACGCTGAAGAGGAGGCTATCCCAGTCAATTCGCTAGGTCAGGTCGCGTCGGTGGCGTTGGAGCATGTCTAGAGCTTCTGCTTCTGCTCCTGCTCTTGTCGACCCAGGCCACATCGCACACCTGCACCAGGCCACATCGTACACCTGCAGCTGCCACAGACATTAGATTTATGGAAAGGATCCAAACGTAGAATAATTCATCCCTAATAAAATCACTTAGAATAATTCCAAATCTGCAATTGTGAATGCCTCCAAATCGAACAAAGCCCAAATCAATTTTTGTGCCACCGAGCACCACCTGCTCCAGGCAATTAACCCTTCCATCAGGAGGCCATGGCCATGGCCATGCTTGAAGCCGCTGAGCCGACCACGACGCTGGATGCAGACCTATGGCTGTACCCTCCAATCTGCAAAGATGCAACAAGCAAAGTTAGCAGCTCCGGATGAAATAAAAAGGGAAATTTGGTGGTGGCTTGGCTGTTCGATGGAGACTTTAGGAAGCGGGGCAACACTACCCACCATTCTGATGGTGACTTCTGAAACGGATCCGTGACATGGAGTGCTGTGGCGGACGTGGCGTGGCCCCCGCATGCGGTGTTTCTTCGAGGCGACGAGAGCGAGGTGGAGTCCAACGGCGAGAGGCGAGGCCCCCGCGCGGTTGTGTTTTCGCGGTGGCAACTGCGAGGCAGCCTGCGAGAGTTCTGGATCTGGCGTTTTCACCCTGTCAGGTGGAATGTGGTATTTGCAGCGGCACTACGGCGAAGGGTTCCGCATGGCGGTGGCCTTCTTGGTGCAGTGCGGTCTGTCTTCTCTCAGGTCCCTGTCGACGCGAGGTCAAGGCGGGAGGTTTCGGCGACTACTGGGGAGGAATTGTTGGTGGGCGCAGCGTTTTCGGTTTTGGTCCGACTGCCATTGTACAATTTAGTTGGGCGGTCGTGTTGAGGCCCCAATCCAACCGGCCGGCCCTAAAGGTCAGTGTTACCTGTTGTTGATGTCCCAATCCAACTGGGTGAGAATTTGTTCTTTACTTTTTTTCTTTTCTTTTTCCTGCCTATGGCCTCCTAGGGCCTTAGTCTTGTAATTTTTTTCTGCTATATTAATAGAAACACGCACTGTCTGCGGTTTGTTCAGAAAAAAAGGGAAATTTGAATGTGAGATCTAGAATACGAGGGAATGGATGAGAGGGAAATTTGAATGTGGGATCTGGAATATGAGGGAACGGACGAGACATAACCTGAAGGCTAGCGGAGGCTCCTACGTGCTGGCTCTATTCCAGTTGCATCTCCGTTCCCGTGGGCTCTCGCATGATGCAGGTATAGAGCCATTGGAGGGAGGGGAAGGGGGCCGCGCCACCTTCGCTCAAACCCGTCGGGGAGGGGACCAGGCGGCAGCACAGCACCAGCCGCGCCGAAGTGTGAAGGCCAAGCTGCGACGCAGCTGGAGATCTGCCGGGGAGGGAAGGGGGCAGCGCATCACCAGAGATCCACGGAGGGCCTCGCAACTGATCCTCGCAAGAAATTAAACACTTCAGAGAGCAAATTAAGCATGTGAATGAAGTCAGACAAAGGTTGCACAAGTCGCGGGTGAGTTGACAAAGGAGGAGTCTCTTGGGGCCGGGAGGAGGATGAGCGATACGTCGCCGGCGGGCACCTCTCGTTGCCGACCGCGACGTACCGCATGAGGACGTCGGGGCAGAAAGCCCGCACATTGGCCTGGACCCAGGAGATGGCCGCGGCGCGGCTGTTGGTGAGGCCGCGGACCACGCCGACGCCGCCCATGTCGAGGATGAGGCCGATGCCGATGCCGATGCCGATGATGCATGCGGAGCGCGGTGAGGATCTCGTGGTCCGGGATGTAGATGCATATGGCACTATGGCGTGGATGTTGCGGGCCCCGTAGAGCTGCACCACCTCCGCCGGCGATGGCAGGTTGTCGCCGATTACGCCGCAGCAGACATCGTGCACGCCTGCATCACATAAGAGGCGGCCCCAAGCGATCAGGGACGGGGCAGGGCGAGGAAACACACGCGAGGCCATCAGGGGTGCGATGATCACGGCGCCGTCTGCTCAGGCGATCAGGGTTTCTATTTTTTTATGCGAGGGACCGAGGACCATCGGCCCACAAATCAGAAGACCGAGATCGATCGCCCGAGCGTCCGCGCGGACGTAGCGAAGGACGAAACGTCGGACAAAAAACACGGACGAAAAAACATCTATGTTCTTTTTAACTAGCAAGGTGGCCCGCGCAAATAGCGCGGGAAGCTAGTGTTTGTTTTCTTAACAAATGGGCTTTTAGTTCAAATTAGTAGATAAAAGTAGTTTTTTTAGTTGTGTCATTGTAATTATTTTGTCGTATAAACCCAGAGTAATATATCATAGTTTATTTGGAATATGAGTTCAAATGAGAAGGAAATAGCTCATATAGAATTTTTTAGTTTTTAATATAATTAATATAAATATTATGTATTTTTAACATGACTATATTTTTAAAATATCTAACTGGTGATGCACATTTTTTGTTGAAAGTTATAGTGATGTTGATAAATTATATTTCATGTTTACAGGGAGATATAGGTTATTGGCTCATTGCATACCATTTTCATTTTCGATAATAGTTAGAATTTAACTTTGAATTTGAATTTGAAACCTTAATGGGTAATAGATGTATCGTTTTTTGGTTTTTGTCCCATGCATATCATTACCATTTAATTTCAGTTTAATTTAATTTTGAGTTTGAGTTTGAGATCTTGGTTATTGGCTCAACGCGTACCCTAACATTTCTTTTTATTTCTCCCCAATATCTAATTGCTATAGCCCCATGCATGCTTGTTGAGTCAACGGCCTTCGCTATGTGTGATATCTTCATTTGCTTGTGTCCCTGTCTCCATCATGTCTTTTTTCTCATCTTCCTTCTACTCTATTAGTTACTCAAAACACTTATGTTTGAAGGATGTAAGTCCTCGTCTCTCACGTTTGTCTTCCATAAGATCTTAAACAGTTGTTCAAATTTTAAAAACAAATGCATATATTTTTGTTTGCAATGGTGTCATTTATTTTTTTCTAGAAGGATTAAACTAAAGCACCATTTATGTTTTTTTCACCATTTTTACTCTATGCATGCTTCCATAATAAATTTTTATACGTTCATTATTGCAGTTGGCATGGTATAGCCCTCTTCTTTGAACTCATCCTCTCTCTCATGCTTCTGCTCCCAAGGAGTTTTACCCGCTATGCCGCGATCATTGAAGATGTATTCCTGATACTTAACACTTTACCATGCATGTTCTTTCCTCTTTTTAACACAACCTTTAGCTTGCTACGGATGGATGTGCATGTCAAGTCTCGATTTCCATGTTGCTTTGTTCCGAATTTGTTAGAACCCTGCACGTAATTGCGTCATCTATAATTCATTTTGTCCTAATTTTTTCAGATCTCATTGGTCCACTAATCACGATACTACATAGCAAGACATCACCATATTTCTACTTATCATTATGTTGCTAGTAGTTTATCATCGTATCTTGGTTGCCACGTTAGGATGACACTCGACCTTGACTGCCTAACTCTAATAGGATCATGTAGTAGCTACGACATGACTCTATAGTCGTGCTATAATTGTTGTGCTTTAAGTATTTGTATAAGTAAAATTCAACAAAATGAATGAAATAAGATACTATATTTCATTTTTTTCTTGTATTATATTTATTTGTGTTTTACATGTAATTTTTATTATTATATCTTCTTCCAAAATCATATATAATACTACAAATTATCTCTTGTTAATCAAATTTAACAAACTCATTGCAATAATCTAAATAATTAATATTATCTTATAAAAGCAATACTTATATTATTTTTTATTAGCATGGTAATTTTAGGTCCTATGTCAAAACTAAGCTTTATTTGTATCCATTTAATTCTTTAGTAATTGTATTTAATTCATGCTACTAAAAATGTATATAATATTTTTTAATTACCCATACCAACAAAAAGATATACAATATTATGTTTAGTTAGTTTGTATCCATTTAGTTCTTTGTTAATTGTAATTGGCATATATTTTCTATTTAGCTATATATTGCTTCCAAATTCATACACAAAATAACTATATGTTTTCTTATTTTTATTCTAAATTTAGCTATGTATTTATTGTGTTTGATATAGACTCTTGAGTTAATTGCTAATTTATATTTTTCTTATTTTTAATTTATCTATTTACTAATCGTATTCAATATGTACTCTTTGGTCAAGTGTTATTTTTTATTTTTTATTTCAAACTTAACTATTTAGTAATCATATTTGACGTGGATACTTTGGTGCTAATTTACTGATTTTTTATTCTAAAATTTGCTACTATTAATCATTTTCAATAAGGACTTATTTTAGGATAACATAGACCTATAGATCATCATAATGGTGTATATTTTTTCTTTTTGATAGATAAATCTAAGGTTATTTGCGGTTGCAACAAACCGTGGCTGGCCAAATTTCTTTGTCAACAAATTTGGTGGGATACTATTTGTACTAAAAAATCTTTACACCGTGAATTAAGCGTAGCTTAGTTAGGTTCCTTGTGATGGAATCTGTCCACCGGGTTCGAGTTCATAACTTGGCACGGGTGTCGAACAGCGAGGTGTCTGTGATGACATCGTTAATCTCAAGATCAGAACAGCAGGCCAAATCTTTCGAAGATGCTCATAATGGTAGGTTTTACGTGCACGTATTCATAAGGGTGAGTGTGCATATGTGCTTAAGCGTCAGTGTCTGTACTGGTGTTTCAAAAAAATCTTTGTAACCCGACTCTAATGAATTGGGCATCCTGCCTTTTTCTCCTTGTATAAATCAGCGTGGAGATTATCCCATCTATTTAGTGACAATACGAGATTATCCAATAAAAGGTCTAGAGATTGGATACATCAACTTGCATGTTCGAGTGTGTAAAAACACATCAATTTCATAAATTTTTTTCCTTTGCAGCACCATCTGGCTAAAGGTAGCATCTTCTGAGTTCATCTATTTATCCGTATGGCAGAGCACCTAACCTGCTGAATCACATAGTTCCAAAATAATGCAACTCATACGTGCACATAGCTTTTGTGGCCTCCTTGATCTTGTTCAGAATTGATCTACATGTTGCCATCGTTATCGATCGTTTCTGTATTTCAGCCAGTCATATGTGCATAGCGTGGCCAATATATATGCAGCACTTCACTATCATCAGCCGCAATCATGCAATTTATCATACCCCTGAATGGACACAACATGCGGACATGGCTTCAGCCCTCAGCCACATCATTGCTCAATTTTCACAACTGGTGTGCTACCTGCCACTGCCAGCTAGAGTCTCACACACATGACGGCTTGAATAGCTGCAAATTCAGACACGAAACCCGGTGTATCCTCTGTTTCTCTGAAATGCTCCAGCAAAAAAGTTGTGCATGAGTCACGAAAAGTCATCAACTTCTACTAATGTTTTGGCTTCGTTGATAACTATATATGCTGCTCCTTCGCACGGGCGGCATGACCTTTCATGGCACATATGAACCCTTCGATGGTGACACCATTCGCGCCACATGTGATACTTTTGCGTTCATCTTGCAGGACTGCTATTTGGATCCACCGGAAGTCAAAAATAAATAAAAATCGGATCGATGTTTTATTTGCATCTTGATTTAGAGTTATAACAGTATTCGACGTGGACACTTATTGCTAATTTATTTTTCTATTTCAAAATTAGCTATTACTAATCTTTTTATGAGAACTTTTAGGGTTTAGGTAGAATGTTAGATATACATTAAATCCAACGGTGTATTTTTTTTCTTTTTTGATTAACTTGGGAACTTCTAGGCTCTTTCAGCGAACGTGGTGGCTTCAAACTTTTAGAGGTAAGATATACTGTTAGATATACATTAAATCTAACGGTGCATATTTTTTTTTTGGATTAACGTGGGAATTTCTAGGCCTCTTTTAGGGGTAAGGTAGACCGTTAGATATACATTAAATCCAACGGTGCATATTTTCTTTTTTGGATTAATGTGGAAATTTCTAGGCCCTTTCGGTAACGTGGTGGCTTTTTTAACACTATTGTATTAATATAATAGATAGATAGATATGTATTATTACAGTACGCATTAAGAAAGGAGCTGGAATCCTAGTACGACAGCAAATATAATATTGCACTACGCAGTTAAAAAATGAAGGTGGAGTCCGATCATAATAGGACATATGAATCAAATATTTTCAATCGATCATAGGAGTCAATTTTATCTGTTGGTACGTAAATACATACAGTAAACAAATGAAGTTGGAGTTCACGTATGATAGGAAATATTAATCAATTATTTTCTGTCCGAGTCAGATGGGAATCAATCTTTCGTGTCTAAGCAAATAAAAGTGATTTTTCTCTTTTTCAAAATAATATAGAAATTTGTAGACCTACATATAATAAATAAATCAAGTTGGAGTCCGAATATGATAGGAGATATTAAAACTCTTTTATGTCTGAATCAGATAGGAGTCAATCTTTTGCGACCAATCAAATAGAAGTAAAATATTTATCTTTTTCAAACTAATATGAGAATTTGTAAACCCTTAGATTTACATAAAATTTGATGGTGCATATTCTTCTTTTTTTGGATTAATGTGGGAATTTGTAGACCCTTAGATTTACATAAAATCCGACGGTGCATATTCTTCTCTTTTTTGGATTAACGTGGGAATTTCTAGGCCCTCTCGGCGAACGTGGTGGCTTCTTTTAACACTATTGTATTAAGATAATAGATTGTATAGATAGAGATGTAGCCATCTTAGAGTTTATATGAGAGAAAACATAATATATATACTTAAATAAAGTGTATGAATCTCATATAAACTTGCTATATACACTAAACTTGTGTAGCATTTTGATAGCAGCCATAGTGGATATTAAATACTTTTTAGTTTTAGTTTAATATTTATATCATATAAAATCATTCTAAAAATATTTTTTCCCCTACTTTTCACCCCCCGTGAGAGCCTACAGCTTCGTACCCTCGAGCTGGCCCGGTCTAAAAAAAAATACTCGACCTTATCCTTTTCACCCTGCGACGCGCCGGCCGCATCACGGGCCTCGGCGCGCAGGCAACCGGCGCTCGGCGAGCTCGTTGCGCTCGACTCCGTCCAGGGGCCTCTCGGTCCCATCCCGCTCCGCTTCGTCAAGCTCACACACCTCTGCGACCTCGACCTCGACTCCATCTCCGGTCTCGTCTCGGGCTCCCTCCTCGCCGGCGTCGCCAACTTCAGCAAGCTCGCCGGGCCATCCCGACGCCCCTGGCCGTGCAACCCGACCAGATCCACCCGCGCCCGCTCTGCCACTCCTTCATTCCCATCGTTGTTGCCTAACCAATACAGCAAACCCATGCCGCGCATGACTGAAGGTGCATCTAGTTTCGTCGTCGAGCACTGACTTTAGCCACCCTGGGCGGTCTGCTCCGCAACCCACCACTCTCCTCGGCCGCCGCGGCGACCGCCCGATGGAACGCCACCATCCGGCGCGGCCTCGACTCCGGCCCCCCCACGGAGGCCATCTCTGCCTTCACCGCCATGCTCCGGACCGGCGTCCGCCCTGACGCCTTCACCCTCCCGCTCCTCAACTGCGCTGCGGCGTCCCTGCCCGGACTCGTCGGCGCCGCCCACTGTTTCGGCATCCGGGCCGGCTTCGGCGGGAACATCTACTTCTGCAACACGCTGCTCGAGGCTTACGCGCGGCACGGGATAGTGGCGACCGCGCGTCAGGTGTTCGACGAAATGCGCGCCCGGGACGTGGTTTCTTGGACCACGCTGTTGTCTGTGTACGCTGCCGCCGAGGACCCGCGGGAGGTATGCCATCTGGTGAAGGCGATGAGGACCGATGGCGGGTGTGAGCCCAGCGCTGTGACGCTCGCTGTGGTGCTCCGGGCGTGCACAGCCTTGAGGGACACTGCCGGTGGTAGGCAGCTGCACTGCTACGCCGTGAAGAGCGGGTGGGCAGGTGATTTCCTAGTTCTCAACTCGATGCTGATGCACTTTAGTAGGACAGCAAGCTTGGAGGATGTAGTTAAGCTGTTTGAGCAGTCTCCAAGAAGAGACATCGTTTCATGGAACATTATAATCTCAGAGTACTCTTCAGAAGGGAACGTTTCTAAAGTCGCTGATATGTATGAAAGGATGAGGGCAGATGAAGTGTGTCCAAGTTGTGAAACCTTAACTTCCGTTGTTGCTGCATTCGCCAAGCACAGGTTTCTTCTGCAAGGCAAGAAGCTGCATTCGTTTGCAGTTAGAAATGGGCTCATGGACACAATCTTGGTAGCATCGTTTGTGGACTTCTACGCGAAATGTGGTGAATTACTGTCATCAGTTCAGTTGTTTGAGGAATTCAGAGGGCGCAGCAGCTGCCTATGGTCAGCCATGCTCTGGGCCTTTATTCACCATGGGATGTTCTTAGATGCCATCCATCTGTTTAGGAGAATGATGGACTCTGTGTGCTTTGCCAGTGCTGATGTGCTGCAAGGACTTGTAATCTGTTACACTGAAAAAGGTGCTTTAAAGTTTGGTAAAGCAACTCATGGATACATCATTAGAAACAACTATACTGCAGAATCTAAGAGTTGTGCCTTGGAGACATCCATTGTTAAGCTGTATGCTAAATGTGGGTACATTATTCTGGCAGAAAGGTGCTTTAGCAGAATCCTTCATAAAGATATAGTCTCATGGAGTTCAATGATTGAAGCATTCACAATCCACGGTTGTGGTAAGGAAGCTCTGACATTTTTTAACCAGATGCTGGAAGAAGGAATGAAGCCGAACGAAGTGACTTTCCTGAGCTTGCTTTCAGCATGTAGTCATTCAGGTCTTGTAAGCGAAGCTCGTGAGTTGTTTGATTGCATGACAAAAGTATTCAGATTTGCACCCAATCTAGGACATTATACCTGTATGGTAGATGTTCTTGGTCGCTCAGGTAATCTTGAGGAGGCTCTACAAGTGATCACTAACATGAAAGTTAAGCCAGATGGCAGAATATGGGGTGCTCTCCTTGCGTCATGCAGAATGCACTCAAACTCTAAGCTTGCATCTTTTGCAGCTCAGAAACTTGTGGAGTTGGAACCGAATAATGTTGGCTATCATGTGGTGTTCAGCAATGTGCATGCTGGAGGTGGTAGATGGGCTGAAGTGGAGGACATTAGAAGCTCAATGATAGGAATGAACATGGAGAAATCCCCTGCTCTGAGTTGTGTTTCTGACGTTGGTGTCCCTTGATATGTATTTTTCAACACTGCATCATTGATATTCCTCTTGACAAATAAACGCTGTTTTGGCAAAAGCATGACCAAACATTCTATTCAAGTTATTTTTTATATGACTTGCTCACGGGCTGGTCAAGCAACAGGTAACATAGTAGCAGTGTGTTGATGTCTTAATTTTATTCAATAATGTGAGATACTTCTGATGTATTGCAAGATGATGGTGTTGTGGCCTTGGCAGAGGGGGAGGGAGAAGAGGGTGCAGGGGGCAGGAAGGGCAGCGGCAGAGGGAGGAGGGGGCGGCACATGGAGGAGGCGCAGAGAGAGCTAGAGGATTGAGAGAAATCTCTTCTTTCTTGATTTTCAATGTTTAGATCTCTCTCAATTATATAGAGACCACTGACTTGACTCCTAAGAGCATCTCCAACAAATCCCATTCCCCCTTTCCTTTTTTGTCTATAGGGGAATCCCCTTAAACAATTTCATAGTATTGGGAGAAGTTGCCACAGCAGATCCCCTTTCCCCTTTCCATGTCATATAACATATGGGTCCCACCTGTCAATGTCTTAATCATTTATTTTTCTTTTTTTCACCTTTTCCCCTCTTCTTCTCCACTTTGTTGCCTCCGAGCTGCTTGTATGCGTGTATACGCCTGTGCCTTCCTGTGCATGTGCTCCCGGTTATGAAGTCATTGATCCAAGTGACCGAAGCAAAGGCTGCAGACCAAAGATCAACATCAGTTGTGCTGGGCAGAAGGTGAAATTTGTTAAATTACCTATCACCGATTTTATGGGGTATGATCTAAGTATTCATATCCTGTTTCCCTTAGCTTTTGCAGATGTAAGGGTTTTGCATAATGGGAAGGAGCTGGTGGTTGCTATCCGAAATCTGTTCTTCTTGGTGGCATAACCCTGCAGAGCCTTGGTAGTACTGGTACCATGTACATCAAGATTCCTAAGGAAGTTGAAGTGCTGGATTCCTCAATTCCCCACTCACAACCTTTTGGTCCTAATTATGGTCCTAACTGTAGTACAAAAGACAAATATTTCATAGCAGATTTTTTGATATGTTTAAGAGTGATCAGAGTGAATCAAAGTATTTATACTTCTATGGATTCTTATCAGCAATATTTCTGGCAGAGTTCATGTTTGTGGTGATAGGGTGGTTTATTTTGGGGCGGGATCGTAGGGAACTAAGAGGAGTTTGGCCAGCTGAGACTGGATACGAAATGATTACTAATCACTTTTGCAGGTACACCTACAAAGAATTGGTGTCAGCTACTAGAAAGTTTAAGGATGAGCTTGGAAGGGGAGCATCAGGCATCGTTTATAAAGGTTTCCTGAAAGATAATAGAGCAGTAGCTGTGAAAAAGTTGGCAGAAATAAACCAAGGCGAAGAAGAATTCCAGCATGAACTGAGTGTGATTAGCAGGATTTACCATATGAATCTAGTGAGAGTTTGGGGATTCTGTTCTGATGGTCCACACAGGATATTGATTACAGAATATGTGAAGAATGGTTCATCGGGCAAAATGTTATTTGGTTCTGAGGTTTCGGAAATCCTACTTGAGTGGAAGCACAGATTTAATATTGCTCTAGGAGTGGCCAGAGGATTGGCATATCTTCATCATGAGTGCTTAGAGTGGGTCATCCACTGCGATGTCAAGCCTGAAAATATACTGCTGGATGAGAACTTGGTGCCAAAGATTGCCAACTTTGGCCTCACAAAGCTCCTAAACAGAGGTGGATCTAATATAAATGTCTCTCGCATCAAAGGAACTAGAGGTTATTTATCGCCTGAATGGGTTTCTAGTCTTCCAATAACAGCTAAGGTTGATGTCTACAGCTTTGGAGTTGTGCTACTGGAACTACTAAAGGGTGCCCGTGTTTCAGACATGGAGAAGAATGAGAATGAGGAGGTGGAAATGGTCCTCGGAAGGGTGGTCAGGTTAGTTAAAGAGAAGTTGCAATCGGATAGCATCGAACAATCTTGGCTTTCTAACTTTGTTGATGTCAGATTGAATGGTCAATTCAACTACTTGCAAGCAAGAACAATGATGAAGCTGGCCATTTTATGCCTGGAGGAAGATAGAAGCAGAAGACCTACCATGGAAAATGTGGCGCAGATACTGATTTCATCAGTTGATGAAGTTGGTAATGCAACTGTATAGGAAGCCGCTTGTGGAATTTCAAATCAAAAACAAGTTCAAATTTCAAATTTGAATTCAATTTCAATTTGAGTTCAAAGAATTAAAAAAAAAAGAAGGGAAGGCCGTCACGGCACGGCTTCGCCATGCCGTGACGGGGCGCCGGCCTCGGCGTCCACGCGCCGGCCAACCCGGGCCGTCGCGCCCCGGCCCCACCACCACCACTACGTGGCCGCCCGCATGACCATCGTCCTCACTGCTCCCCGGGGGCCACGCGCGCGAACCCCCTCGCCGCCGGCACTGCTCCCTCGCCACCTCGCGCTCGATCTTTCCCCGCCGGCCGCCTTCGTCCCTAACCTATAAAAGGGGCCCCACGTACCCGCATTTCACCCACACCACCTCACCCACCTCCAGCTCCTGCTCACCGCCGGCCGCCACCCCAATCCGAGCCGCCGCCCTAACCCTAGTAGGGGAGAGAGAAGAGAGACCGGGAGGGAGGAGAGTGAGAGAGAGAGACAAGGAGGAGGAGAGGCTTACCTGGAGTAGCTCCCCGCCATCTCCCCGTCCTTGCGCCGCCGCCACCACCGTCGCCGCCGTCGCCGCCGGAGGAAGAAGGTGAGAGAGGGGAGGGAAGGAGGCCGGGCCGCGCGAGCCGACGGCCGCGCCGGCTCTTTAAGCCGCTCGGTCGTTGGACCGAGCAGGCCGATGGGCCGGGCCGCGCGCTCTGCGCAGGCCAGGCCGGGCCCTGTGCTCGACTGGGCCGAGCCAGTGACGGCCCAGAAACCTTTTTGAATGCTTTTCCAATATAAATAAGTGAATATAATTGGTAAAATTCATATAAAATCACAGAAAAATGAAAAAAATACCAACTAAATTTTGTTGGATCCATCATGCAAAGTTCTATCCAAGAAAAATATATAATCATATATAAACTAAGTTTTACATGTACATTTTAATTCATGTTAAGTACTGCTTGTTAACTTTGTTAGAACATAAGGAAACATGATAAGCTTTTAAAAATACTAGATTAATTTTATTAGACATATAGTTTATTTCCTTTCCATATAAATGCTAGTATACATATTATGTCACTTTGATTTTAAATAATTAAATAATACACCTTGTATAGTCAAGTAGAACAAGTTATCACATAAATGTATAAATGAAATATATTGCTTTTATTGTGCTACATATCATAATACATACCTAGCAGAGGCTCTGAATATATTGAAGATAAAAATAACCAACATCACTAATAAAAGTATATTCATATCACATGTGTTTATGTAATGCTAAACTCTCAAGCACACACCCCCATGTTCTTTTGCTTCATGGGAGTTAATGAGGAAGTAAATTGACAAAAATAAATAACTCATACATCATCTTATGCACTGCATCTTTTTATTCGTTTAGAAACCGCCGAAGTCGCATACGAGTTAGTAGCCGAGTTCCAGGAGCAGCAAGGATCTGTCGAGCAACCACCAGACTCGGCCCCAGGTCCAGAAGAGTTAACCTCTGAGCAAGGCAAGCCCCGGTGCATAACTCCTATTTTCAAAATATGCAATGTTTTACGCAAGTATCTATGTGCATTTAAGTTCTAGGAGTTGTATGGAACCCTAGATGCATAATCCCATAGGCACCTGGTCAAATACTAGTTTAAGTTCGTTAGTTGCTATGCTAAATAAGTCCGATAGAAGTCGAGTGATTACTGTCACTCGCGAGACATAAGGTTTCGCTTTTAAGGAAAAGAATGGTTTGGTGGTTTATTGTTAAAAGGGAAGTCGTTCATGTGGCACATTGATTGGGGGTGAACTGTACTAATCACATGCCGGTAGTAAGAGGTAGTTGAACCCGGTAAACCTACGTACCTATATGCAAACTGGTAGAGTGAACTGATACTGTCTTCTCAGTGGTGCTAATCTGTAACTCATGGCTGACCCGTCGTTGGTATCGGTGGGGATTGGCGGTCCCGGGCTACAGGGCAGTTCACCTATGCAGGGTACATATAGGGAACGGTTGCCACGTACGGCCCGACGGGGCGCGTACGTGTCGTGTGATTAGGTCTACCTTGCAAGGTTAAATTCGGATCGATTCGCTGTACCTCTCAGATAAGAGGACCTTGGTCTTTCTGTCACAGTGCGACATAATGAAAATAAACGGGAATAAGAAATGATTGATTGAAGGAAGGTATGGAAATTATTGTTTGTTAATGAATTGCTTGGTAGTAGTTTGGATGGCAAACATAAAAGTTAGTATTATCCCACTAATTGGATGCTAAAATCTTGAAAATAGAATCAATTATTAGTAAGCATTAGAGCAAAACAAACCTACAGCCAAAAGCTTGCATGCTAGGAGTCATTTAGATCGGGTAAGTCTTGCTGAGTAGTAAATACTCAGGGTTTGTTGCTTAATTCTTTCAGGGCATGATAATGTTGAGTTTTGTCCTTGCTGTGTTAAGTACCATGGAGGTAACGCTGAAGGATGGGAAGTTGAGGAGTTCGATGAGTAGCTACCTTAATCATCCTTATGTTTAATTAGGGCTTGAAAACTTGGCTTGTATAAGACTTGTGTTGCAAAATGAACCTCTGTTGTACTCATACTATCTATGCTCATCTTCGAATGAGATATCTGGTGTACTGTTTCGGTCCTTATGCTCAACATGTGGTTGAATCGGGAGTTACCCGACAGACTGTCAAATTACGCCGTTTTAAGTGCACGGTGATTGGATTAGTGGCAAAATGATGTTTAGTGCACTTAAGTCGGTTTAATTTGGGCGGTTCTGCCACAGCTGGTATCAGAGCCGAAATACACCAGGGATGGTATGAGTTTTAGCAAACCTAGTCCAACACGTTAGAAAAGCCGTCTAGTGCGATAGAAAACATGCATGCATCAAAAAAAAAAACTCATCCAATAAACTCTTCTTATCTCTAAATTATGAAAATAATAAGAATACAAATACAAGAAAAGAAAAATACTAAAGATAAAAGGGGGGAGTTTTTCTAGGTAGTTCTAGCTTTTCCCAAAAGACTGACTTCGTGTCTTTTGGTTTCAGATGGCGAGTATACCGCAGATCCAGTTTGGGGACGACGGGTGGGCCCATTCCACTTGTCTTTTTCGAGAGGGTTTTCCCAGGCTGCTGTGGGACCTACTTCGAGCGTGGGGCTACACCGAGCCGCCCACGTACTTTGGTTACGAGACTTTTGCAGGCAACGTCTTGAGTTGCGAGGCACGCGTGGAGGTTCCAGCTTGTGCTCGTTACCCGCACTGGGGACCTTGGGAGGTGCGCTCCGTTGGTACCGAGCTGACCGACGCTTGGGAGAACGTAGCACACCTGGCCCTCACCAGGTTTTGTGAGGAGCACCCGATTCCCGCCACCTACTCGTTGGCAGTTACTTTTCCAGTCAGAGGCGTGTCTGAGGACACCACTCGTCGCCTTCGTAGCGTGACGGACCCCACTGTTGAGGGACACAGCCCTGCCTTGGCTGCGTCTGTGCGCTACTCGGAGGGCATGCTTCGCATGTACGACCACCTGATGGCAGAGACCTCCCTTTTTCGCCACCGACTGAGACTTGGGTTCACCAGAGAGCAGCAGCAGAGTGAGCAGCTTGAGCAGCAGATGCTGCTCATAGAGGACTTTGCAGCACAGATTGCCGTCAGGGACGTTCTGATTGAGCAGTTGGACCAGACTTTGGGAGACGCCCTTGAGCAGATCCACCAGCTACAGCCTCAGCAGGTAGAGCCACCCGTACCAGCAGCCGAGCCTGAGCCGTCGCAGGCGGTGTCAGCAGTGGAGTCAGGCATTGGGCCCGACCCCGAGCCAGACGAGCTACCAGACGTTGAGAGCTCAGTAGGAGAGGCCCTTGTTCCAGACGTTACCTCAGCAGAGCACGGACGTACGGCTATAGTTTCCACTGAGGGGCACTTGGCCCAGCTTCAGGAGGAGTTACGTCGTCGAGGGATCGAGGTCGACCAGGTCTTCACGTACCAGCCGCGACGTGAGTAGATCGTGCAGAGTTAGTATGTTGTAGTATGATGCTAGTATGTTATGTTGTAGTATGATAGTATGTTGTAGGGTGATGCAGATGTACTATAGGGTAGCTGTTGTAGTGACGTAGGTTGGATAGTGAGTATGCTTGTATGGTTGTACCCCTCATGAGTTAGTTGTGTGATATATGGGTATTGTACGGATCTCTGATGTACTGATGTATAATACACTATGTTATGTACTTTAAATCATGCTTCTAATGTACTTTAATTCACTTCCATACTCAAAATAATAGAAATCTAACCTCCATAAATGTTTTGCGAGTGTTGGTTTTACCATTAGAACCATAAGTCCCAAGTTGTGTTTCAATTGACATCTGTTTGACTATCATCTCAGGATGACGGGATCTCAGGATGACACGGGCCACCACAATGGTGCGGAGGAGTTGCCCCCACCACCGCCTAGCCCGCTGGAGGCGATTGCGGCTATTCTGCGTGGCCATGAGGAGCAGACTGAACTTCTCCGTCTGATAGTACAGCAGAATGGTCAGCAACGTCATAATGGGCGCCAACAGGACCAAGACCACCCTGCCGAATATCAGGATTTCTTGGGTACTCGGCCTCCGGTGTTCTTTAAGGCAGATGAGCCCCTCGAGGCTGACAGCTGGCTGCGGACTATTGAGTCCAAATTCACCTTGCACCAGTACACTGACTGGGACAAGGCATTGTTTGCAGCACAGCAGCTCCGAGGCCCCGCACGCACTTGGTGGGATAATCATAAATCCATGCTTCCGGTGGATCATCGTGTTACTTGGGATGAATTTAAGGAAGCCTTCCGAGCTCATCATATCCCTGCTGGTGTTATGCAAAGGAAAGTGTCCGAGTTTTTAGCATTGAAGCAGGGTACTCATAATGTGCTGCAGTATGCCCAAGCCTTCAATAATCTGTCCCAGTATGCAGGATATCATGTTGATTCTGATAAGAAGAAGCAGGATTGTTTCAGGCAAGGTCTTAACAGTAAACTTCAGGATCGTCTAGCCATGTTCAAGTTTGACAGCTTTAGTGAGCTAGTTAATGGGGCTATCATTCAAGAGGACGCCCATTTAGCTCACAAGGCAGATAAGAAGCGAAAGGCACCTGCTGTGGGATCTTCTAGCAATGCTCAGCAGAGGTTCCGTTTGGTTCAGACGGGACCGCCGCGCGCACCATATCAGCATCAGCAGATGTACAGGCCACCTCAGCATCGGCCAGTGTTTAGACCGCCTATGCAGCAGAATGTCAACAGGCCACCTCAACCCCAGTACCAGCAGCGAGGCTTATTTAGACCTCCTACTCCGCAGAATGTGCAGAAGGCACCCGTGCAAACTACGGGCAATCGCCCCAATTCCTTTCCCTGCTATAACTGTGGCCAACTTGGTCATTTTTCTCGGGAATGTCCTATGCACCCAAGCAAGGCCAGAATTCTAACCAGCTGCACCCAAAGAAGAAAATAGCTCATTTCAAGCCTGGTAATGTGAATTACGCCCAGCTTGAGGAGGTTCCTGAAGGGGCACCAGTAATGACGGGTATGTTTTCCATTAATGGTCAGTCAGTTAAAGTGTTATTTGATTCTGGTGCATCACATACTTTTATCAGTGAAGACTGTGTAACTAGACACCAGTTATCAGTAGATCATTTAAAGAATCCTTATAAGATCTTTTCCCTGGGAGGACAAATTTTCACAAACCAAATAACAAAACCTATACCTCTTGACCTAGATGGCCATATCTTTCCCATTTCACTTATTATACTTCCATCTCAAGGGATTGATATTATTCTGGGTATGAACTGGATGAAATTACATGGGGTTCTTCTAGATACTTCCGCACGAACTGTTCACATAAATTCACCATCACATGGATCTTTAGAAATCCATCTTGCTACTCATGAGATCTCAAATCACATGGTGCACCACACGGAAGGCAAATCTGTAAAAGATATTCCGGTGGTATGCGAGTATCCGGATGTATTTCCTGATGACTTGCCTGGCTTGCCACCCGAGCGAGATGTTGAGTTTGTCATTGAGTTGCAACCAGGTACAGCACCTATTTCTAGAAGACCATACCGTATGGCTCCTAATGAGCTAGCTGAATTGAAAATCCAGTTACAAGAACTGCTAGATAAGGGCTTTATCCGTCCAAGCACTTCACCTTGGGGATGCCCCGCATTATTTGTCAAGAAGAAAGATCATACCCTCCGGTTATGTGTGGACTACAGACCTTTGAATGCAGTCACTATCAAAAACAAATATCCACTTCCCCGTATTGATACCCTGTTTGACCAACTAGCTGGTGCCAAAGTTTTCTCCAAAATTGACCTTCGCTCTGGCTATCACCAAATCAGAATCAGGCCAGAGGATATTCCAAAGACAGCCTTTTCCACTCGATATGGTCTGTATGAGTACTTGGTCATGTCCTTCGGATTGACCAATGCTCCAGCTCATTTCATGTATCTCATGAATTCGGTATTCATGCCAGAATTGGACAAGTTTGTTGTCGTTTTTATCGATGACATTTTGATATATTCCAAAAATGAACAAGAACATGCCGAGCATCTTCGAATTGTTCTTCAACGACTTCGAGATCATCAGTTGTATGCAAAGTTCAGCAAATGTGAATTCTGGATTAATAAGGTTCCATTTTTGGGACATGTAATCTCACCCGAGGGTATATCTGTTGACCCTAAGAAGATTCAGGATGTGTTGAATTGGAAGACTCCTGAATCAGTTCCAGATATTCGAAGTTTTCTGGGATTGGCTGGTTATTATCGGCGATTTGTCCCGGAATTCTCAAAAATTGTCAAGCCCATGACAGAATTACTAAAGAAGGATGTCAAGTTTGAATGGGATGATAAATGTGAGCAAGCTTTTCACACTCTCAGAAAGCTCTTAACGACGGCCCCTGTATTGGCCCAGCCGGACATTACTCGACCCTTCGATGTATATTGCGATGCGTCGGGTACTGGGCTCGGCTGTGTCTTGATGCAGGACCGACGTGTAATTGCTTATGCTTCTCGGTCACTCAAGCGCCATGAGGAGAATTATGCTACCCATGATCTGGAGTTAGCAGCCGTGGTGCATGCCTTGAAAATCTGGCGCCATTACCTTTTGGGTAATTCGGTTCATATATATACAGATCATAAGAGTCTCAAATATATATTTACCCAGCAAGAATTGAATATGCGCCAAAGGCGTTGGTTGGAATTGATTAAGGACTATGATCTGGAAATTCACTATCATCCTGGCAAGGCCAATGTGGTAGCAGATGCTTTAAGCCGCAGGGCTCATTGCAATTGTTTATCTGCTACTACTCTCAGTGAAACTCTTTGTTCCGAAATGGAAAAATTGAATTTGGGGATCATCTTGCAAGGCACCCTCGATAATATTATCCTTGTACCCACTCTTCGAGATCAAATTATTCTTGCTCAGAAGAATGATGTGGGTATGGAGAAAATTCGGCAGAGACTTGCTAAAAATGATGAGCGGGTGCGTTGTTTTCATCTTGATGATACCGGTGTTCTGTGGTTTAAGACCCGTTTGGTCATACCTAAAGACCCTGAACTCCGAAAGCAAATACTTGACGAAGCTCATCTCTCCCGATATTCTATTCACCCTGGAAGCAGTAAAATGTATCAAGATCTCAAGCAGCGGTTCTGGTGGACTAGAATGAAACGGGAAATTGCTAAATATGTGTCCGAGTGTGACATTTGTCAACGAGTAAAAGCTAGCCACCTTAGACCTGCTGGTCCACTTCATCCATTGAGCATTCCATCCTGGAAGTGGGAAGATATTAGTATGGATTTTATTGTGGGGTTGCCCAAGACATCAAAGGGCTATGATTCTATCTGGGTTATCATAGATCGCCTCACCAAGTCTGCACATTTTCTTCCAGTAAAGACTATATACCGAGCAAGTCATTATGCTGGATTATATTTGGCACGCATTGTGAGCCTTCATGGAGTTCCCAAAACCATTATATCTGATCGTGGACCTCAATTTATAGCTCGTTTTTGGGAACAATTGCATGCCTCACTTGGTACCAAGCTTATTCGAAGTTCGGCTTATCATCCTCAGACTGATGGACAAACAGAGCGGGTAAATCAAATTGTTGAAGATATGCTGAGGGCATGTGTACTCACTTATAACACCAAGTGGGATGAGTGTCTTCCATTGGCGGAATTCTCATATAATAATAGTTATCAAGAGAGTCTCCAGATGGCTCCTTTTGAAGCTTTGTATGGACGCAGGTGTAGAACACCTCTAAATTGGTCTGAAGCTGGTGAGAGAAATTATTTTGGGCCAGATATTGTTCAAGAAGCTGAAGAACAAGTTCAATTTATACACAAGAATCTGAAAATTGCACAGTCTCGTCAAAAGGATTATGCCGATAAAAGGCGTCGACCCCTCGAGTTTCAAGTTGGTGATCATGTTTATCTTCGAGTATCACCTATGAAAGGTGTTCGACGCTTTGGCATCAAAGGAAAATTGGCACCTCGATATATTGGACCATTCCCTATCACAGAGCGATGTGGACCGGTTGCTTATAAATTGAAACTCCCTCCACATTTGTCAGCCGTCCATGATGTTTTTCATGTGTCTCAACTAAAGAGATGCCTTCGGGTTCCCACCGAACTGGTAGGAATGGAAGATGTTCACTTGGAGTCCGATCTCACTTATAAGGAATGGCCTATAAAAATTGTTGATCGGAAGGAACGTGTTACCCGATACAGCACCAGTTTCTTCTATAAGGTTCAATGGAGTCATCATTCTGAAAGGGAAGCCACTTGGGAAAGTGAAGCTTTTCTCCGGACCAATTATCCTGACTTTCCTCTCACTTACCCAGGTACAACCTCATCTCTACCTTACTCTAGTCCGCTTCATCCTTGGAATCTCGGGACGAGATTCTTTTTAGGGGGAAAGACTGTGGAATTTCAAATCAAAAACAAGTTCAAATTTCAAATTTGAATTCAATTTCAATTTGAGTTCAAAGAATTAAAAAAAAAGAAGGGAAGGCCGTCACGGCACGGCTTCGCCATACCGTGACGGGGCGCCGACCTCGGCGTCCATGCCGGCCAACCCGGGCCGTCGCGCCCCGGCCCCACCACCACCACTACGTGGCCGCCCGCATGACCATCGTCCTCACTGCTCCCCGGGGGCCACGCGCGCGAACCCCCTCGCCGCCGGCACTGCTCCTCGCCACCTCGCGCCCGATCTTTCTCCCCGCCGGCCGCCTTCATCCCTAGCCTATAAAAGGGGCCCCCACGAACCTGCATTTCACCTACACCACCTCATCCACCTCCAGCTCCGACTCACCGCCGGCCACCGCCACCCACCATTCGCCGCCCTAACCCTAACCCCGGGAAGAGAGAAGCAGGAAGAGGAAGAAGGGGAGAGGGAGGAGAGGAGGAAGCGCACCTGGCGTGGCTCCGTGGGGAGGACCTCCCCTCGCCCTGCCCTTGCTCCGCCGCCGCCACCACCGTCGCCGCCGTCGCCGCCTGAGGAGGAAGAAGGTGAGAGGGGAGGGAAATGAGGCGGGCCGCGCCGGCCGTTCGGCCGCGCGAGCCATAAGCCGCCCGGCCAATGGGCCGAGCAGGCCATGGGCCGCTCGCGCGTCGTCGGGCTGGGCCGCGTGCCCTGTGCGCGTGGGCCGTGCGCGATGCCGGGCCGGGCCGAGCCCAGGAATGCGGCCCAGGAATCTTTTAATCCTTTTCACAATTTAATTAATGAATATTGCTGGTAAAAATCATATAAAATCACAGAAAAATGAGAAAAATACAAACTAAGTTTTGTTGAATTCATCATGCAAAGTTCTATCTAAGAAAAATATATAATCATATATAAACTAAGTTTTACATGTACATTTTAATTCATGTCAAGTAATGCTTATTAACTTTGTAATACATAGAAATCATAAAAAGGTGATAAAATGTTAGGATAAATTTTTGAAGGCATAAGGTTTATTTCCTATCCATGAAAATGTTAGCATATTATAATTATTATTTTCACCCTAAAATAATTAAATAGGTGCATATTGTATAGCCAGGTATAACAAGATATCACATAAATATATAAATGAAATATGTTGTTTTTATTGTGCTACATATCATAATATATACATAGCAGAGGCTCTGAATATATTGAAGATAAAAATAACCAACACCACTAATAAAAGTATATTCATATCACATGTGAGCATATGATGCTAAACTCTTAAGTACACACACCATGTTCTTTTGCCTCATGGGAGTTAATGAAGGAAGTAAATTGACAAAATACATAACTCACGCATCATCTCATGCACTGCATCTTTTTATTCGTTTAGAAACCGCCGAAGTCGCATACGAGTTAGTAGCTGAGTTCCAGGAGCAGCAAGGATCTGGCGAGCAACCACCAGACTCAGCCCCAGGTCCAGAGGAGCTAAACTCTGAGCAAGGCAAGCCCCGGAACATAATCCCTATTTTCAAAATTATGCAATGTTTTACCTAAGCATCTATGTGCATTTACGTTTATGGGAGTTGTATGAAACCATAGATGCATAATTCCTTAGGTTCCTGGTCAAATACTAGTTTAAATTCGTTAGTTGCTATGCTTAATAAGTCCGGTAGAAGCCGAGTGATTACCGTCACTCGCGAGACATAGGGTTTCGCTTTAAAAAGTAATTTTGGGAATTGATGGTTTGTTTATTAAAAGTGGAAGTCGTTCGTGGGGCCCAGGGTATCAGGGTTGAACAGTACTAATCACATGCCGGTAGTAAGAGGTAGTTGAACCCGGTAAACCTACGTACCTATATGCAAACTGGTAGAGTGAACTGATACTGTCTTCTCAGTGGTGCTAATCTGTAACTCATGGCTGACCCGTCGTTGGTATCGGTGGGGATTGGCGGTCCCGGGCTACAGGGCAGTTCACCTATGCAGGGTACATATAGGGAACGGTTGCCATGTACGGCTCGACGGGGCGCGTACGTGTCGTGTGATTAGGTTTACCTTGCAAGGTTTAAAATCGGATCGATTCGCCGCCACTCTCGGATAAGAGAACTTTGATCCCTCTGTCACAGTGCGACATAATGGAAGTAAACGGGAATAAGAAATGATTGATTGAATGAAAGTATGGAAATTATTGTTTGAATTGCTTGATAGTAGTTTGGATGGCAAACATAGAAGTTAGTATTACCCCACTAATTGGATACTAAAACCTTGAAAATAGAATCAATTATTAGTAAGCTGTAGAGCAAAATAAACCTACAGCCAAAAGCCGTGCATGCTAGAAGTCGGCTAAGTATATACCACTAGTCGGGTAAGTCTTGCTGAGTAGTAAATACTCAGGGTTTGTTGCTTAATTCTTTCAGGGCACGATAATGTTGAGTTTTGTCCTTGCTGTGTTAAGTACCATGGTGGTAATGCTGAAGGATGGGAAGTTGAGGAGTTCGATGAGTAGCTACCTTAGTCTTCCTTATGTTTAATTAGGGCTTGAAAACTTGGCTTGTATAAGACTTGTGTTGTAAAATGAACCTCTGTTGTACTCATACTATCTATGCTCATCTTCGAATGAGATATCTGGTGTACTGTTTCGGTCCTTATGCTCAACATGTGGTTGAATCGGGAGTTACCCGACAGACTGTCAAATTACGCCGTTTTAAGTGCACGGTGATTGGATTAGTGGCAAAATGATGATTAGTGCACTTAAGTCGGTTTAATTTGGGCGGTTCTGCCACAGCTGGTATCAGAGCCGAAATACACCAGGGGTGGTATGAGTTTTAGCAAAACTAGCCCAACACGTTAGAAAAGCCGTCTAGTGCGATAGAAAACGTGCATGCATCAAAAACTCATCCAATAAACTCTTCTTATCTCTAAATTATGAAAATAATAAGAATACAAATACAAGACAAGGAAAAGAAATATACTAAAAATCAATGTAATAACAAAGGTAAAAAGAAAAAGAGGGGAGTTTTTCTGTAGGTAGTTCTAGCTTTTCCCAAAAGACTGACTTCGTGTCTTTTGGTTTCAGATGGCGAGTATACCGCAGATCCAGTTTGGGGACGACGGGTGGGCCCGTTCCACTTGTCTTTTTCGAGAGGGTTTTCCCAGGCTGCTGTGGGACCTACTTCGAGCGTGGGGCTACACCGAGCCGCCCACGTACTTTGGTTACGAGACTTTTGCAGGCAACGTCTTGAGTTGCGAGGCACGCGTGGAGGTTCCAGCTTGTGCCCGTTACCCGCACTGGGGACCTTGGGAGGTGCGCTCCGTTGGTACCGAGCTGACCGACGCTTGGGAGAACGTGGCACACCTGGCCCTCACCAGGTTTTGTGAGGAGCACCCGATCCCCGCCACCTACTCGTTGGCAGTTACTTTTCCAGTCAGAGGCGTGTCTGAGGACACCACTCGTCGCCTTCGTAGCGTGACGGACCCCACTGTTGAGGGACACAGCCCTGCCTTGGCTGCGTCTGTGCACTACTCGGAGGGCATGCTTCGCATGTACGACCACCTGATGGCAGAGACCTCCCTTTTTCGCCACCGACTGAGACTTGGGTTCACCAGAGAGCAGCAGCAGAGTGAGCAGCTTGAGCAGCAGATGCTGCTCATAGAGGACTTTGCAGCATAGAGCGTTCAGAGTATTCTTAAGCTAACGACCAGCTTAGGGTTGCGTGCTACGGTCAAGTACGGCTCTGATACCACCTGAAACATCCCGAATTTTCAATTACGAGAATTCGGCTCCCTGTACCATTGTGATAGTCCCAGAATCAACCGCTATCACGTACAGGTCTCATTTCAGTGTGATATCATATCCATACATCGAATCAGAGTACAATTATTACAAGGATAATATGGAAGCGTAGCTGTTACAAGCCCATTGGGCTAAACGACAAGAAGAAAGCCTACGAAGCGGTAGCTAAATCTTCAAGTCTTCATCTTCAGTCTTCTCCACAGGCATCCTTGAGCGAAGCAACACAACCCTTCAAGGTAGAATCCGCTGTTCAAACTTGGAATCCAAGTCCTACCTGCGAGCTCACGAACTGTCCCCAAGGAATGGGACAGGTCCACGTCACCATCCGTATGCAAGCTTTAAGGTGGCCTAAACTAGTATAACAAATATATCAAGGAATTAAGGTTGGGGTTTCCTATGCAGCAGCAGCAATAACAAAATAAATAAAGACCTCCAACAGCTCCCCAAGCTATCATCTCCACGGGTCAACCCTAGCACACCAGGGTCCCGTCGCATTCTCACCTCCTGCTCCTCACGAGTCGATGGGAAGACTCCCACTCTTCCCATCTCAGCGGCTACAAGCCGGAATCCGCACTATCAGCTCTCATCCAACCCAATGCTATGAAAAGAGGAGAGGTAGAATATCCCAAAACACTAATCAGAAGAAGCCGGATCGAGGGGTGTCCATGACCGAGGACGCGGCTATACGTATAGTTTTAACTCTGCAGAGTGTGTACACCTGGACCCACTCGGGTTGCAGACGGTCGCGATCCGTCTTGAGACACAACCCACAGCCATGACCTCCTAACCAGATCGGTACCATACTGTATTCCCAGGCTTGGGACCCGGGATCGTGAGTCTCTAACCTGGCCACGGTGGTGTCGAGAGTCTCGGAAACTCAGGGCTAGAATAGCCGGGTCCCGAACATCCCGGTGTTCGGCCAACCCAATCCTATACACACTTCTCCACAGATCTGGTACCGCCTAGCTAGAAATGGCTGGAACCCTCCCCATGAGGATAAGTGGTGTGCACGTTTGACAAAGTCCCGTCACCAGGTCCAATTGACTCGGCCTAAGCCAGAGCAAGCAAGCCTCCAAACTGGGCCATCCGACTCCGCGGTCCGCCCGTCTACCCATTACAGGTAATATCCACCAACTCCTCCAAAGATCCACAACAAATGTACCCACCACAGGTACTCCGTAGGAAGTGCCCAACACACCTCCCGAGCCCCGACCAAAAGGTCGGTTAATGTCTGCTCACTCCAGCCGGGGGTTCGAAACTCTTCAGTTTTATCCCAACCCAAAACTCATGCCAAGATGATCAAGATCACAGCTAGTTCCCACACATGCAAGCATAGCACGAGTATAACAGTGTATAAGGGTATACAAGGATAACGGGTAATAATCAAAGGCTATGCATGGGTTTATCAACATCTTGAAATAAAGCGCTAGCAATTCTATTAGCAATGCCTAATAGGTTTCAAAGTCGGAATGGGCGTGAACCTGGAGCAAGGTCCTTCACTTTCACTTTCTTGATGAAGTCACGATCGTCGTGGTCGTAGTCGATGAAGTCGTCCAAGTCTTCCGGGAATCCTAATAATCGGATAAATAATCGATAAGCTAGTTGCAAATAAACTCCAAATAAGAACCAAAGAAGAGCCAAAAGCACTCAACTCCTACACTAACGCGTAGATCATGATTTTAGAAGAATTATGAAACTGGTTTCATAATTTTCTGAGCTAAATTGAATTTATTACGATTTTTCTTTGAACAAGCCTTTTTCTGGAATTTAATAATTTCGGAAAACAAGAACAGCACACAAGTCAGCAGGTCAGCGATCAGTGGGGCCCGCTCGTCAGTGACCCATAGAGTATGACAAGTGGGACCCAGCAGTCAGGATGGTCACAGGCCGGATTTGAAAAGGACACGGGCTGATTTTGGTCCGGTAAGGAAAAGATACTGTGCGGATTTGGATTGGAGTTTAGGTACTGCTGGGCTAAAAAGGGACAGAAGGCCAATGGGCCGGCCATAATTCGGCCCACGTCAGATCATGTGCGCGAAGGGAGGGACCGTGAGAGAGAGATGCGGTCGCGGGCCCACTGGACGGAGAGATAGAGAGGATGGCAGGTGGGGTCCGCAAGTCAGAGAGAGGGGTGGGGTCATACTGTCAGTGAAACATGGCGGTGCTCCGGATTTGGTGCGGTTTTAGTGACCTGCTGTCCATGTGGTCCTCCGTGGGTTCGTCGTCGGGTTTCCTGGACGGCGCGTCGCAGAGCAGCAGCGGGGCGTGCGTGGCGACGAGCTGGTGGTAGTGGTGAGTCCTGCGGCCCTGTGCGTGTGTTGAGCTGATGCGCGTGCGTGAGGCGTGGAGTGCGAGAGAAAAGGGCAAAGAGAAGAGAGAGCGAAGCGGTGGACGACGACCGCGGCGAGGAGCACGGCGGCGGCAACGAGAGAGATAGAGAGCAGGGTCAGCGACAGCGAGCGTGCGAGAGGGGAACGCAAGGGATAGAGAGACAGGTGCAGGAGTGCCGTGAAGAACCGGTCATGTGCACGAGAGAGAGAGGCAGCAACGGCGGCGTGCAGCAGCGTTGCGGTGATGGCTCGGAACAGCGATGCAAAGAGATCGAGAGAGAAAAGGGATGTGCGCATGCGATGATCCTGCAGAAAACGAACACGGCTCGAAGGCCGAACAGGCAAGGAAACAAAACAAAGCTTCACCGGACATTCATGGCGGTCCCGACAGGCCAAGCAGAGCAATCCATGGCGGAACAGGTGATTGGGAAGAGGGAAGAAAGATTGGGGTGAAGAGGCGACTTACGGTGGGGAAGAGACGAAGAGGGTGTGGCCGAGCTCGACGAGGTCCTCGCGGTACAGCAGCGACGATTGTGGCGCAGCAGTACGCCCCTTCTCCGGTCCGCGACGGCGGCGGCGGCGACGAAGTCCGAGCAGCGAGCTCCCTCCTTGTGCTTCCTCCTTGGCTACTCCTCCTCCTCCACTGCTTCTCCTCCAGATCGGCGAGGTGGAAATCGAGCAGGGCTTTGCCCTTTTGGTGGATTTGAACGGAGAGAACAGAGAGATGGGGAATAAGTAGAGGAAGCTTTCGTGGGCGAAGAGAAAAGGGCTGGGCATGGCTGGCGCGACCAGGCTGGAGGTGGGGCTGGTGCCGTGGGAGTGCGGTTTGCTTGGAGTCCAAGGGAGGGGCGCGGGTGGAAGAGGCGTGCGGCGCCCGTCTCCGTCGCGCGTCACGCGGCGCGCGTGAGCTGTGCGTCGCAGCGAAGAAGAGGAACAGGGGTGCGATGCCGGTTCTGCAGGGCGAGCGTGCTGGGCTGCTGCGCGGTTGGCCAGTAGCTAGGCCGTGGTAGCGAGCTGGGCTGGAGACAAAAAGCAACCGGGCTGCTGGGTCTCTCGGGAGAGAAAAGAAAGCTTTGGGCTGGGCCATTACGTGGAGAGATAAAGAGAGGTGGCTGACTCATGGGGTTTAGGTGGCCACGATAGTTAGCAGGCTAGGCTAGTTTTAGGTCCAGTTAGTTTAGTTAGATAAGTTAGCTGGTTAGCTTTTGAATTTATATTTGAATGGCCGAATTCAAATATAAATTCCACACAAGCACTCATAAAAACCAAAAAGAGCCAACTTACTCTAGCATTCAATTTCCCTAAGCATAAATTAAAGGTCAATTTTAATTTCCTAGGAATTTAGGGAGATTCACAAGAAGACAATTCTAGGTGTTTTCACGACAATGCAAGCAAAAATTTTGAAATCCACATTTTTGCATTCAGGAACATTCCGGAAAAATCCGGGATGTCACAGACCTCCCCCCTCACAAGAATCTCGTCCTCGAGATTAAGGGTGTACTAGGTTCTGCAGACTTCACACCTTTGAGTTGCATTCACATGTCTTGAGTCTTTACCTTGAAGGTGGTAGCTCCTTCGGATTGCATTGATCACCAATGACGATCTTTATGTTTCTTGTCCAAAACTCCTAGCGGCAAGGTGGTGGTCTATCCTATGTTTTGGGTCACTCAACCCTCCTATTTGAGTCAGGTACAAACATGAAAATACTCGCTAGGATATATAATCTAACACTCAAGAGGAAGAACGACAAGAACCAAAAGAACCCAAAAAGAAGCACTCACTCAAACATGCAATACATTATTTAGTGCTATCTCAAGGCTGACTCCTATCGCCTTAAAGATCTCGCACACTTAACGATATAGCTACATCGTGGCATTTCCAAAAAGGTAGTCTCTATTCTTGGTGATCCATGATCTTCTCAGCAACTCCTTTGTTGCCGACCATCTCTTTCTGATCAGCCTACGCAAGAATTTGTAGCGGCATAGATA
>CM014273.1:15609487-15636603 GCA_004135705.1 Alloteropsis semialata | reverse complement strand
TTTTCTTGTGACCTGGTAATTCACCATTAGAGTAGTAATGTTCCCAAACCAGGTTAACCCAAGGGATATCTGCTCTGGAATAGAATTTGTGCAGAAATTTGAGTAGCAGGGATTCATTATGTGCCTGCAGGTTTATCACTCCTAAGCCCCCTTCTTTCTTGGGAATGCAAACCACCGGCCAAGCCACTTTGGATGGTTGCTTCGCATTAGGATCAGCTCCTCTCCAAAGACAATGTTTGCGGTATTTGTCAAGCTGCTTGATGACTCCTTTGTGCAGCTTCAGTGTACAACAGTAAAAGACAGCCGATGAGGAGAGGACAGAGTTCACCATTTCCAATTTGCCCCCTTGCGATAGGAACAAAGATGTGCAGAGGAGTCTCTTTTCCAGCCTGTTGACTAAAGGCAGAAAGTCCTCGATTCTAGGTTTGGTTGTCCCCAAAGGTAAACCCAAGTAAGTGAACGGTAAGCTTCCTTTCTGGCAGTTGAAAGCATTGGAGAGGAGATCCAGTTTTTCCTCAGGGACATTGATTGGAACCATAGCAGATTTGTTATAGTTTACTTTAAGCCCAGTTGAGCTGGCAAATCTGTCAAGGGTGTTCCTGAGGGTTTGAAGTTGTTCTGGGCAGGCTTCCATGATGACTAGTGTATCGTCGGCATACTGAATGATGGGGAAGTCATTGGAGAATCTGCAGGGTATGGGTAGGGAGAGTCTTCCTTCTTCCTTATCTTTGTTGATCATAGACTGTAAGAGGTCTGCTGCTAGTACAAAAAGGAGAGGGGATAAGGGGTCACCCTGTCTTAATCCTCTTTTACAGTGAAAGGTTTTACCCGGAACGCCATTGAGGAGCACTGAAGAAGTTCCTGATTCCAGAATGGTATTGATCCAGGATAACCACTTGTCTCCAAACCCTTTATGCTGTAAGATCTGTAGGATGGCTGGGTGTTCAATCTTATCGAATGCCTTTTCAAAGTCCAATTTCAGAATTAGACATTCTTTCTTTGAAGCTTTACAAAGATGGATGTATTCAAAGGCCCAGGCAAGACAATCATGGATGGTTCTGGTTTTAATGAAGCCATATTGGTTTTGGTGTACCAAACTGAGAATTACTTGTTGCAGTCTTTCAGCTAGAACTTTGGTAATGAGCTTGATGGAGGAATTGAGCAAAGAGATTGGCCTGTAGTCATTGACAAAAATTGGAGAATCATTCTTGGGTATAAGAGTGACAAAAGAAGAGTTGATACTTTTCAAGCAAACTGAGCAGTCATAGAACCCTTCCATCAGATCATAAAAGTCATGTGCAAGATGGGGCCAGCATCTTTTGATGAATTCCCCATTAAATCCATCAGGTCCAGGTGATTTGTGGTTAGGGAGTCTAGCCACAACTGAATCAATTTCTTCTTTGGTGAAAGGTTGCTGTAGGGCAACCAGGTCGAGGTTGGGTATTAAAAGAGTCTGCAGGTCAATGTACATGTGACTGAATTCTGAAGTTCCCATCCTCTCTCTGAATGCTGCCCAAAGAAGGTTTGCTTTGCTTTCATGATCCATGATTTCTTGACCTGAATTGTTCTTGAGCAAGGTAATTGTATTTCTTCTGTTTTTAATTGAGGCATTGGCATGAAAGAATTCAGTGCATTCATCTCCAAATTTAATCCACTTTATTGTGCCTCTTTGTTTCCAGTAGATGTGTTGCTGTTTGAGTAGACCCTGAAGCTGAGATTGAACAAGATCTCTGAAGTTCCATTCTTCCAGGGAGAGATCTCTCCATTCTTCTAAAATGTCACAGAAAAGAATGACTTCTTTGCATTTTTGTATGGTCTTAGCTAGACTAGGTAAAAGAGTTTGCCATGTTTTGAGCACCCTTCTTAGATTTTTGAATTTGGAGCTGATTCTTTTTGCCTTGTCTGCTGTTGGTATATTCAGGTTCCATCCATGCATCATGACATTTTGAAAGTCATTGTGCTCTAGCCAATAGTTCTCAAATCTGAAAATCTGGGGTTTAGGAACAGTTGTAAAGGCTGAGATGAGACAAGGGGTGTGATCTGAGGTGTCTCTCGAGAGGCTCGTGGCAAAGGTGTTTGGGAAAGAGGAAGTCCAAGAGTTGGAGGAAAAGAACCAATCCAATCTTTCTAGAAGGGGGTCCTGTTGCTTATTCGTCCATGTATATTTGCACCCTTTCAATGGAATTTCCACTAGCCTGAGCTTACTGATAGCTTCATTGAAGGCAAACATTTCTTGTATGTTACCACCTGACTTGTTTCTGTTTTCCGGTTTTCTAATTAGGTTGAAGTCTCCAACAAGGAGCCAATCCAGATCGTCAGGCATGCTAATTTCCTGCCACCAATTTAGGAAATTCAGTTTCCCCTCAGGCGTGCATGGTGCATAAATGTTTGTGAGGATCCAATGCTGTCCAGTGAGTTTACACGAGAATTCCACTGATTGTCCAAAGCTGTTTTGGAATACACCATTGCCAGAAAATTTGCAACTCTTCCAAATTATTATAGTTCCCCCAGAGGCTCCAATTGAGGGCAGAAAGTCAAACTTATCAAATTGTGCAGGGCAGAACTTTTTAATATAAGACAGATCAAAGTGCTCCCTCTTTGTTTCTTGCAAACAAACAATATCACATTTGGATTCCATGATCTTACTCCTAATAGCATCCCATTTTCCTTCTGAGTTAAGGCCCCTGACATTCCAGCTGAGAATCAACCAACATCTTTTGGGATTAGAACCATTCATGGTAAACAACAAAATAAAGTGGGTGGTTATAGGGAATACAGGCACAGCCTGTAACCGAGTTTTTAACCACCAGTAAATCCAGCAACTCCCCATCACTGGAGACCAAAGTCAACCACATAAGTTTGGTCCTGCTAAACGTTTTACATAGAGTAGAAAGAAAGAAAGAACTCAGCTTGTCAAGAGGCAAGCCGACAAAAGGCAGAGAGGGGTGGGACCCTCTAAATCTTGTTGTCTTCATTTTCATCACTTTCATCATCTTCTTCATTTTGGTCGGTCTTCTTCTTTTTGAGCTCTGGCATCTTACAGGGCTTCTTCTTTCCTGAGGGCCTCTTTGTTCCAATAGCCTTTCCCCCCTTTATCTTCTTCTTCAGATTCGCAAGAGTCAGGAGCTCAGGGGCAATCATACAGACAGACTCACCAATGCTTTGGATGACATTAAGAGGGATAGCAGGAGGACATGCAGAACAAGCCAAACAGTTTTTGGAACTGCAGCTCTTGGATTTAAAGCCATCATTTCTTAATCTAATTCTGGGGCTTCTTCTTAATTCAGTATCAACCAGATGAGCTTTGGACCTTTCCCCCGAAGCAGCCTTATCCCTCAAGTTGAGATCTTCAGTGGTCTCTTCATTGGATGAGGCCTGAGATTCATCTTGAAAGGAGGAACACTGTAATTCTGCATTCTGAGGGCAAACATCCGGCAGAGCAAAAGCCATCAGAGCACTGTCCTTGTTGTAGCTTAGCAAGTACTTCCAGGTTGGGGAGGACAGGAAGGCTTTAGCCCATTCAAAATTAGCGGGGGAAAGCAACATCATTAAGAAAAAGGGGGCCCACTCTTTAGGAATCTCAACCACCATCTCAGGACAGCCCACCGGGGAGAAGAATTTGGCCCAAAGCCTGTATAACTCCGGGTTGGCCTTGGTGGGCTGAGGGCATCTTCCTAACATGTCAGATAGGCCTGGGTCCATTCTGAATTGCTGGGCCGGTACCAAGACTCTGTTCAAATTCAAAACCTGGTTCCCGCCAAAGTTGTTGTGGTCTGGTTGATCAATCATGGGTTCGGGAACAACTTGGGCATTGTGAGCCTGATTGTTGTCCAGCAGCTGGGCAGGTTGTTCATCCATCAATTCCTCCTCCTGTATTTCTGGGACCAGAAAGTCAGGTTGCTGTACTGCTAGGCCAAGTACCACAACAGGATCATTGGGGGCATCAACCAACATATCATCAGGAGGTAATTGTTGTTGTTCAGCATTTTGGTTCACCAAGTCCGGCATTGGTCCTTCCACTTCTTGGGAAGAAGCCATGGAGGAACCCAGCATTAGAGACAGACTGATCTGATCATCCTGTATATCTTCCGGGAGCTGATCCTCTGCCGGGAGCTGTCCCTCATCAGGATCCACCTCTTCATCAGCATCTTCCCCAGGATCTTCATCAATTTCACCCTCTGCCTGAAGGGGTTGGTCATCTTGCTCATTGTTCAGGTTTTGATCTGCTGGCTGGTTGAGGTCAGGTATGTTCCCCATGTTCCCAGCATTGTCCCCATTGTTAATGGCCTGATGGTTCCCGTTGTCTTGCCAGTTTATCCCTCCCTGCGGGCCAATCCCAGGAAAAATGAAATCATCATCTAATCCCCAGGGTGGAATATCTTCATCTTGGGGGAGATCTCCCAGGAGGTGCTGCTGCATGATTTCACACTGCACAGTCAGAGAGATACCATCCAGGTTATCACTCTCCGAAATCACAATGTAATGAGGCACATCCTCCAAATTAGTGACTTTGGCCTTGATGATGATTCTAGCCAAGATATTATCCCTTTGCCAGAAAAGAAGCCTCCCAAAGGATCTGATTGTATCACAAATTTCTTCTTCAGACTTATAATCTGGTGGATAACCAATGAGCATCAACCAACAATCCCGGTTGAAGGAAACTCGCCTGGCATTAGCACCCCTATTGTGGTTCACAAAATCAAATCTCAAGCCCTGAGAGTGGTGGGGGCTATGATAAACCAGACTGTCTCTATCAGAAAGTCGAGCNGGGGCGCGCGGATGGCGGTGGCTCGAGGACGGCGGTGGCGCGGGGAGCAGGCGGCGGCGCGGGGTTCGGCAGGCGGCGGCGCGGGTTTGAAGAAGAAAAAAGAAAGAAGAAAGAAAGAAGTTGCTAAGTATGGATAATGGGGCTTTGCCGAGTGTCCCGGATCTGACACTCGGCAAATAGCTCCTTTGCCGAGTGTCAGATCTGAGACACTCGGCAAAGCATTTTTTTACAATTTTTTTAACCGCTGTGTGTGTGCCTGCCAGGTGGACCACTGGGCCTTTGCCGAGTGCCAGGTGGTAGACACTCGGCAAACGGGCTCTTTGCCGAGTGCTACACCGCGGGCACTCGGCAAAGTTGTACTGCAAATTTGAAACACTATAAAATTTTGATTTTTTGTGCAACGAATTTTGAAAAAACATGTTAAATCCATTGTACAATGCATATCTCATCATTTTACAACAAATGAACCATTATTTTATGTGTTTATTCAACAAAATCCATGTATATCATTTTAGTTTCAATATACGTAACAAAAAAATTATAAAATCTGAAACGGATCCGAAAAATTACCAAAACTTAACATGATACATTTTAGGTAGTATATTGCCATTACAAAAAGTTTGGAAGTGAAACTCGAATTGTCATGTCACTCTGTGTCCAAATCATGAACGATCTATTAGAACTCAACGAAACTTCTTCGGAGATGTTCCGGTTACAAGCATCGTATGTGAAAACTTTTGCAGAAGCTTCTATATTTTTTTACCACAGCCTCCACATAAGATATCATGAGCTCTCGACAAATCTCAGGATTTTCGGAGTTCATTAGAATTTTTTATAATTAAAAAACAATCCTACCACACGTACATCGTCGTGTTTCGCAAATATCATTTGCCAAAATGACTTATTTCTCATTGATATTGTCTAAATAAGGAGTTAGTAACATGAATATCATTTTTTCAGTCACTCTGTTCCAAGATTTCAAACACCTGTAGTTCAAATTTTGAATTAAACAAAAAATTCAATTTAATGAAACAAAATCATTGAATATAGTAAACGAGCCGCAAAAAATCCTAAATTGCAACATAGAGTACACTGTATCATACTTGAATCAACAAAAAAGGTTTGGAAGCATTTACATGAAATATGGAGCCAAGGTTTGCCGAGTGCAAGCTAATACACTCGGCAAACAGGGCATTTTGCCGAGTGCTAGCCCTAGGGCACTCGGCAAACTCCCGACCGTTAGCCGCCGTCCATACCGCGTGACGGCGGCGGCCTGACAAGTGGGGCCGGGTCGATGTTTGCCGAGTGCCCTAGGGCCGGCACTCGGCAAACAAGTGGACCGTTAGCCGCCGTGCGGACAGCGCGACGGCGGTGGCCTGGCAGGTGGGGCCAGGTTGCGCTTTGCCGACGGCGGTGGCCTGGCAGGTGCAGGTTGCGCTTTGCCGAGTGCCAAGTGGCGGGCACTCGGCAAAGTCGGCTTTGCCGTGTGCTCTGGGTTCGACACTCGGCAAAGCTTGGGTTTGCCGAGTGTCCGATTTTCGCCGAGTGTATTGTTTCCTACACCCGGCATATCCCATTTTTGCCGAGTGCCCGAAATTTTGCACTCGGCGAAGCTTCAGGCACTCGGCAAATGCCGGGTTTCCCGTAGTGAGTAGCGCCGATCCCCGTCCTCGCTGTAGAGCAGCTCGGTTCCCGGCTGGCCTGGCCGGTACCGTGGGACCCGGCGCCTGTCGGCGATAGACTCTCCGACTATGGGACCGGCCGAGCCATCCAGGTGGACGGTCGCCGTGAAAGACCGGTCCACTGTACCGGCGGCCACCGTCAGGATCCAGGGGGCGCCGTTGCGGACGGAGGACGGCGCCGGGCCTGTGTTGCCGGCGCTGGCGACGACGAGGACGCCGTGCATCATGGCGACGTAGGCACCAATAGCTTTGAGATCGTTGTCGTAGGTCACTTGATTGGGTCCGCTGATGGACATGGAGATCACGTCCACCCCGTCCCCCACCGCCGACAACATGGCGGAGAGCACGCCCTCCGCTGAGCACCTTTTTGGGCCGCACACCTTGTAGATGGCCACATGGGCGTACGGCGCCATCCCGGAAGCGGTGTCGTTGGCGAGCCCGTTGAAGTCGACGTCGGCCACCATGCTGCCGGCCGCAATGGACGCCACGTGGGTGCCATGCCCGTCTTGCTCGTCGAGAGGCACTCCGGGCAAGCTGCTTATGGCGCCGATCAGCTTGCGATTGCACTTGATGGCCGGATGACACCTGCCCTTCCATTTCGCCGGCGGATCGATGCCCTCGAACCCGTGATCGGCCATAGATGGGTGGTGGGGATCGATGCCGCCGTCGAGGACGCCGATTATCATCCCTCTTCCGCCGTCGCCGGGCCAGCCCTCGGGGTTCTCGCCAAGACGGTTGGGCAGGCCCAGGAACGCCGGCGTGTGCGTCGTCTGCCTGTAGTAGAAGACGTTGGGGAGGGCGTGGATGAAGCCGGGCTTGCCGGAGACCACCTTGAGCTCCTCCGCCGTCAGCCGAGCGCAGAAGCAGTTCGCCACCGTGTGGAACGACCACTGCAGGCGCTCCTCGCCCAGGGAGGTCCGAGTCGATGGGAGATAGGACTCGTGCCACGCTCGGTGTGCGTCGTCCTCACCCTTGTCCTTGATGAACTTCTTCAGCTCCGCGGGGTGCGGACTCGCCAAGAAGACGACGTACTTCCGGTACCCACCGGCGTCGGCGGGCTCCAGCTCCCCCTCCTCCTGCATGACTCCTCCATCCAGCATGCTCTCGGCCACTCCCATGCTCATCATCACTACCACCAGCACAAGCTTCAAGCGGTGCGTCGCCATGGAGACGAGCGAGAGGGGACTTGATGGCCGGCCTTCCCTTCCCTTCCCTTTTGTAGAGACAAGACGATGCCCGACCGAAGAAGATGCAGGCCTTTCAGGGCTTAGTGGGCTTTCGTTTTAATCATAGGCCGGCGGCCCATCGTTAACGTGCACTGGTGTCAATCAAACAGTATTCATAGGGGTGAGTGTGTGCGCGTATGAGTGTCTTCGATTGTACTGTGATTCTCAAAAAAAATATTACCTCTATCTAATTACCTTGTCACGGAGTCCGAGGGATAAAATCACACACGCGTCGGCAAAATCGGACAGCCGCCCGCCTGTGAGCTGCGCGCAACCCACGCTCCGGCCAGGGTCTGACTGATCCACATCTCGCCTCATCTGTTGCGTATCCCGTCACGAAATAAAACACTTGAGCGCTGCTCATGTTACCAGTTCTGAAGGAGAGTCGGTTGGTTTCTATCCTCTTTTTCATAAATATATATAGCAGCCATGACGAAACGCGTTCTGGCAGCGCCACATGCATCTGCTTGCGAGCGATTGATTAATCAGCCGAGCCGCTACTGATTTATGGCAGTATGTCACACTAACGCCATATTAGTTGACAATAAGATCCATACCCGATGGGGATTAATTAAGAGGATCAAACGCGCGTACTACTGCCTCTGCCTGCCTAGTGTTGGCGTCTATAGTACTCACTTTATTTCCTGCCTTCTACACTACACTGAACACTCAAAGCGTACACTAATTAACAACGTGCCCTGTACCCGCGTCGATAGATTGGCACACACTTTACATATAACGATCTAGGTCAACCCCGAACCAGTTCCTGGTGGCCGTGTGGATCACCAGCTAGGTGTGCAAGTTACTGTGCCGTACGTGGTCAGAACAGTCAGTGTAATACTGCTGCAAACACGTGCACTGAAAAAGTGTGAATCAAACGCTCGTATCTCGATCATTACCGTACGTTTCCCCTCCTAATTACATTGCCACGAGGGTTCAAGGATAATCACACGTCTCCAAGTCCAGCTGCGCGACCCACGCTCCGGCCGGGGGACGCGCCAGGTCTGGTCCACATGATTGTCTCATCTGTTCCCGTATCCCGTCACGAAATAAACTACCATCCAAAACGCCAAGCAGCTGGATGAGAGCGCTGCTCATGTTACTAATTCTGAAGGGTATTTAGAATCGGTTGGTTTCTATTTTCAAATATAGTAGCCAGCGTTCTGGAAGCGCCACATGCATCTGCTTGCGAGCAATGAGCAGCACCGGGTTTTTCACCTAAGCTTGCGTATGCAGAGGGTGCATCTGTTTGTGGCAGATACAGATGGGTACATGTGCTATCATGTGGCACGCAGTATCTGTTTTAAGCAAGCACCCTAAAAAACCTAGTACTAGACTCTACTATGCAGAGCTTCCCCATGGGTCTTGAACATTGTTGCTGTTTTCATCATTATTGGATTGGAGGACTGTTATGCCAGCTAGCAAATGCCTGTTAAGATAGTTACCAACCCGGCCTGGTGCAATCTCCATCAGATGCCCAGAAATTGCAATTGCCAATCGGCTTCCATCTTCAGCCATACAATGCACAGCTGCTCCTATGACTTGTTGAACCCTTTCCTAATCAGCTAATCTCTTCCTGATAGTACAGTTTGTTATTTTTCCTTTTGTGCAGTGATGGTACACACAGGCTTCTTGCAGTAGTGATCCACAAAAGCTACAGAGCCAGTACTTTGGTTAGCTTTGAACTGCCTACCCCTATTCTTTCTGTTTGTGGGGTTGCATAATAGGGGGACCAAATGCTTAACACATTTTCAGAGACTTCCCATATTATACAAAGAGTCAGCAGTTAGAAATAGCAAGGGTACTTGAGCGTACCAGTATGAACAGAAAAGCAATAATGAGGAGAAGCAGGCCATAATCATGACAACAATTAAGATAGAAACATCTGTTGCGGGTAGCAGAAGATTCACAAATAAGCAACAATATATCGCATGCATCACCAGTTTCAAGATCTTCATAGATAAAGAAGAAAACCCAGCTAGCAAAATAAATAATTACTAGATTAGGCGCCAAACGTATAATTGGTACCATATAGTCATTTATAGTGTGCAAACAGGCATTCAGTAAAGTATATTTTTAGCAACATTACCAGTGTCACGCTTTTATTTTCACGGGTAGAAACTTAACTATACGAATCATTTACATTCTTAAAAAGAAACACACATTATAAGTTTAATAGGAGGGAGTAAGTTAGGCCACAGAAAGGTGGCACCTACATATTTTAAGACAACCGGGGGTAATTGTTCTTTACAACCTCATTCAACATACTTGGCGTCATGGCTGCAATTAGTTGTACTCAAACTTTTGCAAAACACAAACAAACAAAAGTTACAGAATCATGCATGTATCTTGCTGTAAGAAACATATGCATCTGATACAATAATGTATAGCTTTAGAATTTTACGTAGCCAGTTTCTATATTGCACCACAGTCTAGACCAAAGAGGTCCTCCATCTTGTCAATAACTGGATCAAACAGTAATCATATTCTTAAGCAAACACTGATAGTCGTAGACCAAAGGAAAAAGTGGCTGAACCCCGAATCATACTCCAATTGTTAGACAAAATGCACAGTGGACAGTTCTGAATTCACACCATTCATTTGTTCGGATAACCAACTAAAAATAATTATTCTGCAAATCAACAAAAATCAAAGCAAAAGGCCATATGAACACATCTAGTAAAGTGATAAGGTCCACAACACAAAATCTGCTTGGAATACATTTTTTTTTCATGCTAGATCCAAGCTTATTAAAATACAACCATATAAAAAACCATGGGGAACTACATTAATTCATTTTAGGTGATTGTTTTCATGCTTCAAATCCCAACAAAGCATCTTATTCTGTTTTGATCACCAAATAAACCGAATAAGATTTGCAGTCAAATACTTTCATTTAATAGTCCTCAAAACAAAATCTTTCATCTAATAGTACCAGGTTGGTCAGCCACATGAAAATAATCATGACAAATCAGATAGCAAAAAGTAACCTTAAAACCTCTACGAAATAACATACTGTGAAGTCATTTAAGTGAAGACAGCTCAAATGAAACAATTTGCCCCTGCTGGCCCAGACCTCAATTCTACATGGTTGAGTATGAAGAGGCAATATGGCAGGGCTCATTATTTTAACATATTATGATATCACTTCACCGTATAGTACCCATGTGTTGCATAACTCCACATTTTGTGCTAAAACCCTGATTTCCCATTACTTTACTTCTCAATCTGAAAATAAGACACTTATTGTCTAAGTTAAGCAATCAACTTATAGTAATTACGAGAACCAATTAGAATCTTGAAGGATAACAAAATATATTCAAGCTATACAATCACCAAATATTGGAATGATTTTTTAATTTGGTTTTGGTGACCAACTTGGCATTTGGCTAACAAATTATAAGCTAAGACATATGAAAACAACTGAAAGTGGTTCAGGCTAATAGTATTGTTGTTCTATCATCAACTGAAGTGCTAAGAAAACAATATTAACTATACTATAGAAGTATAGATCACTCTCCCATCTTAGAAGCGAGAAGCATCTTAAAAGCCATGGTGGAAACATTAAACTACAGGTTTCACCAGAGAAAAAATATAGATGAAAGATAAATAGTGTTCATCTTCACCTGCGTAGTTGTGGGTCATGAACTGAGCATGTCAAGCTTTTGTTCATTGCTGGTAGTGTGCCCGGATGCGCTGAGCTTCCAGGACAAACCCTGCAGATCAACCTATATTCATCTCTTCAATTTCACCTTTTTCCTATTTCTAACAAATGTTGATCTCCTCAGTGCACCTGCATTAATTTAGATAACCAGAAGAGATCAAGAATATAATAAGAATTCAAATTCTGAAGAGTGACTTATTACTATTGACAAACAGGCGAATAGCAGATAATGTAAACACCCGAATTTTAAGCAGGCCTGGATCAGACAAGATTGATCAGTATGGTATTGGAATTGGATTTTCAGAGCAGCATTCTAATGCGCTCCAACAACTATCAGGAAGAATTCAATCCCCACGCATGATGTGTCATGGGCATCTGGGAGAACAGAGAGGAGAATGCAACGCTAAAAGTGATTGTGGAAGGGAGCGAAGTGGGTAGCGAGGACGAAACGACGATGAGCTGTTATCACCGGACGGCGGAGGGAGGTCCTCCGCCACCGTGCCGAAGAACAACCCACCGCGAGGGAGTTGTATTTTCTTCGATAATTCAACCTAGACAATCTGCGGCCTTTATAGATTAGGCGGCACTAACCGATCAGCTAACAAAATGCTAACAAGACTCAACCAACCACTAAACCTCCCTGTTTCTTAGTGAAACAAACTCGCTGACTTCTAGCCACTTTGGTTATCATCTCCGCTCTTCTGATCACGACGGTGGCGCCTGAAATACTTGCGCCCAACAGACGCGTCCACAACAACGCAATAGCTATGGGCAGAGATGACTTGCCCCACAAATTGACAGCACCCTTACACTGATCAATAGACTCATGGTGCACATCAAATTCCTCGTCAAAATCAAACTCCCCTTGTTCGATTTGACACCCTCCCCTTTCCAGAATAGTGTTAATACCCACACCTCCTAGATCAAGTGTCTTGCAACCAGACTGCAACTCTTTCTCATCAATCGTACATATCACTTATCCTACCAATTCATTCAGCGACCACAAACAAATCGAACCTGATAGTTGAAGAAAGCCGCGATAAACTCGATCACAAGATGATAAACTTAATGAAACGAAGGTGGATTGAATTCACCTGGGGCGTCAACCGCAACAGGTTGAGGAGCTTGAAGAGCAGGGTGCAGAGCTGCCAGATCCGTGGCAGCATCAAAGCTATACAGCACCACAATGGTGGTTGGCCTGTCCGCACAACATCTATAGCTTGGCGGCGCAGATGGCAATCGGGCAGGGGGGTCCTGGCTTCGTGCAGACAAAGAGGAAAAATCCATACGCAGAGGGGTGGGCAACGACAATGCCGCAGCGGCTGGGTATATAGTCGAAAATCAGGAAAGATTACAAATGTCAGATGTGTATAGCAAAATATATTTCACACACACACTTAAATTGATAATTAAACTGCATAGTACAGGAAAATTTTATATTAACAATACTATGGAGTTATGACAAGTAAATTTATTATTCCTCGAGTCAATCATGAGAACAATGCACTAATGAACAATGTAAACAATCATAACAGATGTTGAATGTCTCAAATAAACAATCTTAACTAATTATGTACTCATTTATGGAAATTGATCTGCTGGTGCTCGATGTGGATTTGGCTGCAGGATGAGTCGATTTTGGTGGTGCTTGAGGTGGTGTTGGCTGCGGGATGAGTCGATTTTGCTGGTGCTTGAGGTGGGTTTGGCTGCGGGATGATTCGTCTCTAGACGAGACAACGCGAGGACCTTTCATAGCCGGGTGTGGTAAAGCGATAATTCAGGAGGCAACCAAAATTCTTAATGAAATGTTATAAAATTTTCTCCCACAAGATCTATTAGGATGATTATTCTGATCACTGATGAAGCAAGCACCCAATTGAAACATCACACTGACAATTGAAATAAGCATTCATAGCACAATGAATACGGGGTATATCCCACCTGAGGTATTGTCGATGAGTCTTCCTCGCAGGAGCATGATGTTTGCATAAAGCACCAGTGATTAAATGTGGAGCTGTGTCACAGAGGAGAAAAAGACAAGAACTATAATAGTGAAGCAAATAACTAAATAAAATAAGTTTGGCTATGAGGAGACAATTAAAAAAAGATGTCATGAGACAATATATCTACTGGATGGAGATGAAATTAAACCATTAATCAGTCAGCAGACATTCAACCAGAAAGAAATCAAATTAGCATTTGATATAAATTCTAATTGACATATGAACACATTTTGTCACTTTTAGCACCAGATACGTGAAATAATTTCATCACGGATGACCGGTATAACAACAATTAACTTCTCATAAAATCATTGGAACCAAGAGTATGAAAAATATATAGATCTGCAACTTATTCAAATGTACAGTACACGAAATCACAAATTTTCAATGGAGAAGCCATCATTGTCAGATTTATGATTTCCTAGGAACAAAGGCAGCCATCAAAGTCAGCTATGTATTTTCCTGTTGGTCCAGGAAAATAGTTAGCTGGTGCAGATCGATCTGTTGCTGAGTTGGGAACTTGGGAGGGTTGTGAAGCGAACCACCAACCTCGAAATGGCAAGGAAATCTTATTGAGTAATATTGAGGTGATAAATATGTACTAATTCCTTAGGAACAGTATGTAAAGCACAATAGATCTATAGGGTCTGAACTGAATGATGGACTGAGAAATTTCCCCATTTCTATCTTTCAAATCCCTAGCTGCTCCTCGCCAAATTCCTCCTGATGGCTCTAAAACTCAACAGTATCGAGGCCGTCGAACCCGGGATCGGCCACAGACTGCCGGTAGTAAACGACGTTGGGGAGGGCGTTGATGAAGCCGGGCTTGCCGGAGACCACCTTGACCTCCTCCGCCGTCAGCAGGGCGCAGAAGCAGTTCGCCACCGTGTGGAACGACCACAGCAGGCGCTCCTCGCCCAGGGAGGTCCGAGTCGATGGGAGGTAGGATTCGTGCCGCGCTCGGTGCGCGGCGGCGAGGTCGTCCTCACCGTCGCCCTTGATGAACTTCTTCAGCTCCGAGGGGCTCGGACTCGACAAGAAGACGACGTATTTCCGGTACCCGCCGGCATCGGCGGGCTCCAGCTCCCCCTCCTCCTGCATGATTCCTCCATCCAGCATGCTCTCTGCCACTCCCATGCTCATCATCAGTACCACCAGCAGCGCCAGCCTGATAGCCATGGAGACGAGCGAGAGGGGAATGATGGCCGGTGTATTGCCTGCCTGACTATTCAGATTCGGCAACGTATTGCAAACCAACCTCCCTGCAAACTATGCAAACCTCAATCTGGACCACATGATCTTGATCCAAGGGGGCGCGTAGAGAGAGGTGGGAGGGGAGATTTGCAAAAGTGATCTTGCTGTGATTAAGGGTGGGCGGTGATTTGCTGTGATTAAGGGTGGGCGGTGATTTTGCAAATCCCCCTCCCACCTCTCTCTACGCGCCCCCTTGGATCAAGATCATGTGGTCCAGATTGAGGTTTGCATAGTTTGCACGGGGATGTTGGTTTGCACCTGATCCGTTGCCGATAAAGGGATGGGAATAGATAGGAAAATAAGAGGATGAAGGAAGAGAAATAAGCAAGGGTATAATAGATATTTTATCTCTTCTATCTATTCTAAAAGCCCGAAGAAGCTATTCTACCAAACGTTTCTATAACATAACAAAGCCACAAAAGCTGCTTTATCAGAAAGCCACAGCCAAATTCATTTTTGCATGAGCTAAGCCGTGTCAAATGGGCCCTCACTTTCTTCCAACTTTGAGCTACTACTCTAAAAAGTTAAATATTTACCTTAAATGCGCTCCTGAAATAAGCATGTGCCATACTTTTCCGCCATCTGACAACAAATAGTTATAAGACTGCATTTGAGTAAAAATACAATTGCATTTACTGAACACATCCATGAGAGTAGCTTATGCTGCTTTACTGGCAATATTACAGCACAATTAAAAAGATATCCATCATCCTAGTGGAACTAGATGGCATTGTAATAAGAACAAATATCAAATTACAACACAATAAANGTACCAGGGGGCCGTCACCTGGTCCTCCAGCCACCACACTGTCAGAATCCCCTTGGTCGCCGTCGTCGGTCTGGGCGCAGCTCAGCCGTCAACCGGTTGGAACATCGATGACTGATCTGCTCCTCCACAGATCCCCAATTCTGTCATCTTAATTAGTTCGTCTTGTTCTGAATGAACCAAATAACAAGACTGCTCATGTTGCAATGTGCCAATCGCGCGCACGCCTAGCTAGTATCTTGTTCCTTGTGTGTGTTGTCGAATAATACTACATACCCTGCCTGCATGAACTCGATTGGTGCAATTTTAACAATTCTACGTGCTAAGTTCGGTTGTGTGCCCTTGACCCTTGTGGTTCAGCGATAATGCCAAGCATTGACATTTCTGTTTTGTTCAGGGCCCGATTGGTAACATAAAAACGTCTCGGTTTCTTCTCAACATTTAACAGCCTGTAACAGAACCGGGCTATCTGTTTGGATTCAAATCCATTAAAAAAAGAGAGGAATAATTAACTACATCGTCGCTATGTCCTGAATGTTTTTAGGTGCTTAGAATAGAGCTTTTTGTTAGGACATGTTAAAACGTGATTTTTGTTAGGACATGTTAAAACGTGCTCCTACCTCGACAGGGCCGTCGTGAGCGTTGAACACATAATTCATATATAAAGGTCTCTCTTGAAGATTACCTTCTTGACAATATCATATATTTCTTAATTTTTGTGGATTCGTTCTTCTTAGAAATTCACGATCAAAAGCTGTTGCTCTGGAGCGTATCATTGTTTAAAAGGCATGTTTTTCATTTCGGAGAGAGACTCGAAGAGGATTCTCATTGACGACATACTTCTTTTTTTTTTTACGAAATTATATGACAACATAGTACTTCTGAGTTGCGTTTGCTAAATTTTCTGGCCTGTTTCATTCCCATTTCAATGTGATCCTAGTGTTCACTCAATCCTGGAACTAATTTGGGTGATTAACACAACGAGAAAACAAAGGATCATTGACTTTTGAAGTTACAAATTAACCAACAGAAACATGGACAAATTAAAACCATACCCCCAAAGAAAGGCCTAAATATTTTCGAGGAGAATATAGCAACGCCTAATTCATCGTCCGATGCTCAAGATCAGTCGAGATCAAGCGTACTGATCCCCGAATGATTCCTCCTCTATCGTATAATAAGAAGTACCACTACGTGAGAACAGCAGATAGGTAACGGGCACAGAATGCCATTGGTAACGGGGAATGCACCCGTTACCCTTTTTGGGTTACTAATAATCGAATAAAGGTAACGGGCAAATCCCCGTTACTAATAATACATATTTGTAACGGGCGCTCAGATAACGCCCGTTACCAATAGCAGTTACCAGAACCAAAAATGGCTGCTTTTGTGGGCCCACTGGCAGACATTGTAACGGGCAAGTATGAGGGGCCGTTACAAATGGCTATAGAGGTAACGGGCATTGTAGTCTGCCCGTTACAAAAGTGCTCTTTCTGGGCCCACTGTTCCTATGTTGTAACGGCCTTGGTTTGGAGCCCGTTACAAATATGTAATAGAGGTAACGGGCGTCTGGTAGTGCCCGTTACATGAGGGCGTTACCCACTCTCTTTGTGGGCCCACATGGTCAGATATTGTAACGGGCTTATGTGGTTGCCCGTTACAAGTGTCTGTTTTAGTAACGGGCTCTTGGTAGTGCCCGTTACTTTTATTGATTTAGGTAACGGTCTATTTTTGTTGCCCGTTACAAGTAGGCGTTACCCATCTCCCGTCTGTTCCTAATTTGTAATCGGCGTTGTTTAATGCCCGTTACCTTTACTTGTGCCACCCCCACAAGCTCCAGCCACTATTCTGGCTGCATCCTGGAACCAGCCAGGATTTGGCAGCCACCACACATCACAAACACAGCCACCAGTCAATTCACATCACAAACACAGCCACCAGTCAATTCACATCACAAACACAGATTGATATCACATATATGCACATCACATATATACACTATTACACATCAAGATTGTGAATCAAGTTTCCAAGTATCTCATCATACAGATGGAAGCTGAATCAAGCTTCCAAGTTTTCTCATCATTCATCATACACATGAAACAAGTATCAAGTTTATGAACTCACACGGCAGCTGCTGGACCATTATGGAAGCGGCCCCTTGGGTCGATGATCTCCTCAAGAATGAACTCGCACAGCATCCCCTGGAGCATCCTTAGTGCTCCTTGATCTACCGCTGTGATGGGAACTTTGTAATCCTACATAATACAATTATTATGAGAATACAAGTAAAAATCAGTTTCTAAAATCAAATGGAGATTGAGCAGAGACAAGGCTGAGCAGGTATACTTACAGAAGCCTTTTTCATGATGCTTATGTCAGAGAGTAGGTCCAACATGTTCATTGCAACATAGAATCCACACAGTAAACTCCCCGATGGCTGCTGAGCGCACTGCATTAAGGGTACCAAAATGACACAAGTTGAGGCAGTACAAAATATGTATGAAGTGATCCAAAAAAAAGTCTCGTTCTTACCAGGAAATCTGTCTTGTGCACCAGTTTAGGTTTGCTTTTTGACTTTGTTGTCACATTCTTATTGTGCTCTGAAAAGGCCCTGCATGATCAGCAATATTGATTAGAAACATTAAAAGATGGAATTTTTCGCTTTGGCCAAAACTTTCTTACCAGTTCACAACTTGTACGACGTCCCTGAACTTTCGCTTTGGCCAAGTTTTAGCAGAATCTAAGTACCAAACAACATTCCACCTCATTGCAATGACCACTAGTATCCAGTGGCCACCGGTGTTGAAGGCACCCACCACGAAGTCGTGCTTCATAGCCTTTCTAATTGTGTTTGTTACATTGTTGGATTGGAATTGAATCATTGTGGCCGAGAATATCTGTGGGTCCAAAAACCCAACATTGCACTTTATTTCCTCTGCCTGCTTCATCATTATCCTACAAATTAACTAATTGTTAGCATGAACTTTGTTGTAAAAATTATATAATATATGTTTTAGTGTGAAGGAACTTACAATGTCCAGCACCTCAACAAACTAACATCCAGGCCGTCCAGGTTGAAAAGGTCATACAAGTCATTGAATCCAATTGTGAAGTCTAATTCACCATCACTGTCAAAGTATGATGCAGCCAACTTTGCCAGAATGCCATCATCACCTTTCGCACTTTTTTTCATGACATACTTATGCAAAGCTTCACAACTTGGCCCAGCAGCCTTTAAAGCCTCTTCTGACAACATAGGCTCACCAGGCTTGTATTTTATGTTCTGTGTAGTCCAAACACTGGCAACCTTCTGCTGTGGCTGTTGCTGCTGAGGCGTAGGTTGGAGGCCAAGTTGCTGCTGCTGCTGCTGTGGCTCCTGCTGCTGAGGTGGAGTTTTGCTTATTAGCTCTTGCTGCTGTTGCTGCTGCTGAAGCTGCTGCTGAGGCGGAGTTTTGCTGATGAGCTTCTGCTGCTGCTGCTGCTGTGGCTGCTGCTGCTGCTGCTGTGGCTTCTGCTGCTGTTGCTGCTGCTGCTGCTGCTGTGGCTGCTGTTGTGGAGTCTGGCTCTGCTGCTTCTGCTGAAGCTGATGTGCTATCAAGGCATTTTCAGGCAGCTGGCTTCTTGGTCATTGGATTTGTTGGAGATGCTCTTAGGAGTCAAGTCAGTGGTCTCTATATAATTGAGAGAGATCTAAACATTGAAAATCAAGAAAGAAGAGATTTCTCTCAATCCTCTAGCTCTCTCTGCGCCTCCTCCATGTGTCGCCCCCTCCTCCCTCTGCCGCTGCCCTTCCTGCCCCCTGCACCCTCTTCTCCCTCCCCCTCTGCCAAGGCCACAACACCATCATCTTGCAATACATCAGAAGTATCTCACATTATTGAATAAAATTAAGACATCAACACACTGCTACTATGTTACCTGTTGCTTGACCAGCCCGTGAGCAAGTCACATAAAAAATAACTTGAATAGAATGTTTGGTCATGCTTTTGCCAAAACAGCGTTTATTTGTCAAGAGGAATATCAATGATGCAGTGTTGAAAAATACATATCAAGGGACACCAATGTCAGAAACACAACTCCGAGCAGGGGATTTCTCCATGTTCATTCCTATCATTGAGCTTCTAATGTCCTCCACTTCAGCCCATCTACCACCTCCAGCATGCACATTGCTGAACACCACATGATAGCCAACATTATTCGGTTCCAACTCCACAAGTTTCTGAGCTGCAAAAGATGCAAGCTTAGAGTTTGAGTGCATTCTGCATTACGCAAGGAGAGCACCCCATATTCTGCCATCCGGCTTAACTTTCATGTTAGTGATCACTTGTAGAGCCTCCTCAAGATTACCTGAGCGGCCAAGAACATCTACCATACAGGTATAGTGTCCTAGATTGGGTGCAAATCTGAATATTTTTGTCATGCAATCAAACAACTCACGAGCTTCGCTTACAAGACCTGAATGACTACATGCTGAAAGCAAGCTCAGGAAAGTCACTTCGTTCGGCCTAATTCCTTCTTCCAGCATCTGGTTAAACAATGTCAGAGCTTCCTTACCACAACCATGGATTGTGAATGCTTCAATCATTGAACTCCATGAGACTATATCTTTATGAAGGATTCTGCTAAAGCACCTTTCTGCCAGAATAATGTACCCACATTTAGCATACAACTTAACAATGGATGTATCCAAGGCACAACTCTTAGATTCTGCAGTATAGTTGTTTCTAATGATGTATCCATGAGTTGCTTTACCAAACTTTAAAGCACCTTTTTCAGTGTAACAGATTACAAGTCCTCGCAGCACATCAGCACTGGCAAAGCACACAGAGTCCATCATTCTCCTAAACAGATGGATGGCATCTAAGAACATCCCATGGTGAATAAAGGCCCAGAGCATGGCTGACCATAGGCAGCTGCTGCGCCCTCTGAATTCCTCAAACAACTGAACTGATGACAGTAATTCACCACATTTCGCGTAGAAGTCCACAAACGATGCTACCAAGATTGTGTCCATGAGCCCATTTCTAACTGCAAACGAATGCAGCTTCTTGCCTTGCAGAAGAAACCTGTGCTTGGCGAATGCAGCAACAACAGAAGTTAAGGTTTCACAACTTGGACACACTTCATCTGCCCTCATCCTTTCATACATATCAGCGACTTTAGAAACGTTCCCTTCTGAAGAGTACTCTGAGATTATAATGTTCCATGAAACGATGTCTCTTCTTGGAGACTGCTCAAACAGCTTAACTACATCCTCCAAGCTTGCTGTCCTACTAAAGTGCATCAGCATCGAGTTGAGAACTAGGAAATCACCTGCCCACCCGCTCTTCACGGCGTAGCAGTGCAGCTGCCTACCGCCGGCAGTGTCCCTCAAGGCTGTGCACGCCCGGAGCACCACAGCGAGCGTCACAGCGCTGGGCTCACACCCGCCATCGGTCCTCATCGCCTTCACCAGATGGCATACCTCCCGCGGGTCCTCGGCGGCAGCGTACACAGACAACAGCGTGGTCCAAGAAACCACGTCCCGGGCGCGCATTTCGTCGAACACCTGACGCGCGGTCGCCACTATCCCGTGCCGCGCGTAAGCCTCGAGCAGCGTGTTGCAGAAGTAGATGTTCCCGCCGAAGCCGGCCCGGATGCCGAAACAGTGGGCGGCGCCGACGAGTCCGGGCAGGGACGCCGCAGCGCAGTTGAGGAGCGGGAGGGTGAAGGCGTCAGGGCGGACGCCGGTCCGGAGCATGGCGGTGAAGGCAGAGATGGCCTCCGTGGGGGGGCCGGAGTCGAGGCCGCGCCGGATGGTGGCGTTCCATCGGGCGGTCGCCGCGGCGGCCGAGGAGAGTGGTGGGTTGCGGAGCAGACCGCCCAGGGTGGCTAAAGTCAGTGCTCGACGACGAAACTAGATGCACCTTCAGTCATGCGCGGCATGGGTTTGCTGTATTGGTTAGGCAACAACGATGGGAATGAAGGAGTGGCAGAGCGGGCGCGGGTGGATCTGGTCGGGTTGCACGGCCAGGGGCGTCGGGATGGCCCGGCGAGCTTGCTGAAGTTGGCGACGCCGGCGAGGAGGGAGCCCGAGACGAGACCGGAGATGGAGTCGAGGTCGAGGTCGCAGAGGTGTGTGAGCTTGACGAAGCGGAGCGGGATGGGACCGAGAGGCCCCTGGACGGAGTCGAGCGCAACGAGCTCGCCGAGCGCCGGTTGCCTGCGCGCCGAGGCACGGAGTCGAGCGCAACGAGCTCGCCGAGCGCCGGTTGCATGCGCGCTGAGGCCCGTGATGCGGCCGGCGCGTCGCAAATCACGGCAGGGTGAAAAGGATAATTAAGGTCGAGTGTTTTTTTTTTTGAGACCGGATGAGGGCGCAAATCACAGAGGGGAGAAGGATAAGGGCCAGCTCGAGGGTACGAAGCTGTCAGGCTCTCACGGTGGGTGAAAAAGTAAGCAAAAAAAATATTTTTCGAATGATTTTATATGATATAAATTTTAACCTAAAACTAAAAAGTATTTAATATTCACTATGGCTGTTATCAAAATGCTATACAAGTTTAGTGTATATGCAAGTTTATATGAATATACATTATATTATGCTTCACTAAAAGATTCATAAACTTTATTTAAATATATATATTATGTTTTCTCTCATGTAAACTCTAAGATGGCTGCAAAGATCAAAATTTATCGGATCCTCTTAGTTTTACGTGTCAACAAACGTATTAAATATTTTGCAGACAGACAAAAAGACAACCCGCTATATAAAACTGTCTTTTTTGCTGTTTGTGTGTGACACGGCATAATATACGGATAACAGCTGTCTAAACTGTTGTACATGCCCTAATGTGCGTGAGGTGAATAAAAAGGCATTACCCTGTGCATGACAGTATCAAATGCATGCGATGACAGGTGGCAAGTCATTTGATTTTCAGTGCTCTTCATATTTTTCTTAGGTGGTATCTATTTAATATTTTAACTAGGGCACGCCACAGAGATAAATGAGTGGATTTCACAAGTTTTGATTTGGGACTGAGCCACCTATGGCCCTTGAAACTGAAGTGCCGATGACGTGGATAGGCTGAGAGACGAGCTTTAGAGGTAGTGGGTATGAGATATATAGAGATATATGGGATTCCATTCCTACCGCACAGACCTATTACGTTACAGAGCCGAGGAGATGCCATCCATGTGACTGATGCTCTGTCGGCCTTATTCAGGCTCCAAGAAAATGCCCCCAATTATCAAGAACCCCAGCAGTGGTGCTATTGAATGGTTTTCTATGCTTTGTTAGTGGTTCTATTGAATGGTTTTCTATGCTTTGTCCCAAATTGTCATGGTTGGATTTGGCCAGCAGATAAAAGAGATATCTTTCTCATCATCAAACACAGAGAGAAGGTATTGATCATCAAAGCGTAAGCTGTAGTGGCCAGGAATGAGCAATCTATTAGTAGATACGAGCTTCATAGTAGCATCAATGCTCTGAGTGGGTAACAAGGTATCAGTAGGAGAAGCAAAGCTTTGCCATAGAACAATATCACCTTTGCCCTTAACAATGAGGTTCCCAGTGTCCAAGAGCTGAGCTTGTTCTGCGTTTGAAGAGCACTACTACAAAAAACATTTGTAAGAGCCAGGGTTTTTTTAGGAGCGGACTAAAAGACGACGCGCCCCTATAAATGCGCGCGCGCTACTGTAGCTAAGGACCGCCCCTATAGATGCATTTCTAGGGGCGGGTCATGCCATGAGCCGCCCTACAAATGCTGCCCTTTCTAGGAGCAACCCATGCCATGACCCGCCCCTAGAAATGCATTTTCAGGGGCGGCCCATGCCATGACCCACCCCTAGAAATGCATTCTCAAATGTGAAATTCAAATTTTGTAAACGACCTCGGATGGAGAAACTACCAGAATGAAAATTGTAGATTTCAAAAAGTTATGAAACTTTGTAGTTGACAACTTTTTTATTTGAAGTCATCTTGTCAACAAAAACTAAGTTTGAATGTTCTCAAATTCGAAATTCAAATTTCGTAAATGACCTCGGATGGAGAAACTACCAAAATGAAACTTGTAGATTTCAAAAAGTTATGAAACTTTGTAGTTGACAACTTTTTTATTTAAAATCATTTAGGGCTTCAAATAAGCAATTTACACTTAGTTTAGTATAATATGGTTGGAACCAAAACAGCATCTACTCACAGGTGAGAGTGTGGTGCAATGGTAGAGGAGGCTACGCGCGAGGGAGAAGTCGTGAGTTGGAATCCCACCAGCCGCGGAGCGTGCGACAAATGGCGCGACTTGCGACATTAAAATAATTTTTTTTGCTATTTTTTTCGATTTATTTCTGGTCGGGTGCCATGTGCCGTAGCATTTCTAGGGGCGGGCTACTAACCCGCCCCTGCAAATGGCGGACCCACCCCTGGAAACTCATTTGCTGGGGTGGGAGCCCGCCCCTATAAATGGTCATTTTTAGCAGCCACCAGCAGGGGCGGATTTCGGCGCCACCCCTAGAAACCCTCGCTAACCCGCCCCTACAAACATTTTTTTGTAGTAGTGGAGCTCACGTTGTTGGTCCACACGATCTGTCCATTGTAATCTTTTAAATGATACTCCCATCGGAATTTAATTTGATCATGGATCCCCATGTGTACATATAGATGGCCATGCGTGCCGCCCGGCCCGGCCCGGCCCGGGCCCGGGTCGGCACGGGCACGTAATGACCGTGCCTGGCCCGGCACGGCCAAGGCTGCGGGCCGTGCCGTGCCGCCCGCCGTGCTGAGGCGACGGCCCAGGCACGGGCCCGTGGTACCCATTTCGTGCCGGGCCGGGCCGTGAAGCACGGCAGGATTACGTGCCTGGGCCGGCCCATAGCCCGTTTGGCAAAAAACATACCATTTCAAATGTTTTTACAGTCAGATTTCAAAAACAACAGATTTCAAATGTCTCAACTCTCAATTTCTCAATTCTCAAAGCAACAGATGTCTCAACTCTCAATTCTCAAAGCAACAGATATGTATATGTCTCAATTCTCAAAGCAACAGCCAACAAATAATCAGATATGTCTCAACTCAATTCTCAAAGCAACTCAACTCAATTCTCAAAGCTACCAGGCTACCAGCATTCAAGAAAGGATTAATATTATTTTGCTAGCTGTTTTGATTGCTGCCTCATTAAAAACCTTCTTAGGTAAAAACTCACCCTTGTGAGAAAACCCTAAGAAGGGAAAAAGAGTACAGCCAGCTAGCAAATAAGTTCAAGTTCCATTACAGTTCAAATTGAAGTTCAACATTACATAACCATACTGAACAGCAAACTAAGACACCAAGATACTAATACGCTAAGACTAAGACTTGATAACTTGTAGACAATTCTTCAGGCCTGAAACAAAATTTAGAACTTACTCAATCATCAACAGATCAACTCAACAGACATGACATGAAATAAATTTGAAAGAGAGTGGATTACTTACTGATCAGTGATCAATCAGTGTCGTCAAGGAACAAATTCTTGAAAGCATCTTTAAGTTCTGGGTCCTCCACAGTGTGCTGTGCCCTTTCATACTTACCTCACCAAAAAGCCAAATTTATGTTCATACTTACCAAAAAGCTTGAACAACTGAGTTCTTACCTCACCAAAGTAGGAGGAGTAATCAGTATTACTGTACTGAGACAGTAGTGTAAGAACATTATGAAAGCCCTGCATCTTAGCTCTAGGATCTAGAATAAAAGCAATTGAATATAACAGAGGTATGTTCTGCCAGTATTTTAGGAATTTAAGTTTCATAGGAAGAACAATATTTCTCAGATACTGATCATTCTCATAGTTATGCAAATGGCCAGCTATAGCAATTACCTGATGTAACACAAGAGGACTAGTTGGATAGTAAACACCAGAAATTGCAACAGTAGAATCATAAAAGATCTCAAGAAATTCTAAAACTTTCTCACCAATATACCAGTGGGCATCAGTAAGGAGTGGCTGGCCATCCTTAGTCAAACCATAATGAGTAGCAATAAACACAGAAAAGGTGCCTCTGTATGGTATGAGATGTTTGAGCATGAGGTATGTTGAATTCCACCTCACATCCATGTCCAAACCAAATTTACGAGGGCGTACCCCCTTTGCAATGCAGAAATTTTTGTATGAGGCAATGCGTTGGTTAGAAGAATTCAAGAAAGATATAGCAGTTCTGAAAGCCTCAATGTAAGACTGCAACCTTTTCAAACCTGACTTGACAATGAGATTAATTATGTGGCAAGCACAGCGCTGGTGGATGAGTCCACGCACACGCATTGGTTCAGGGCCAAGTTCAGGAAGCTCAGGTTCAGGGCCAAGGTAACCAGCAAATGAAGGTGCAAGCCTTGCAATTGCAGAAGAATTAGCAGATGCATTATCAAGTGTAACAGCAAAAATTTTATCCTTCAAACCAAATTCACTAACCACACGTTCAATACGCTCAGCAATATTTATCCCAGAATGTGAGACATCAATGAGCCTAAGCCCAATGACTCTCTTCTCCAATTCCCACTCAGGAGAAACAAAATGAGCAACCACAGAAATAAAATCTTCCTTAGCATTCCCAGACCAGATGTCTGAGGTAAGGCAAACAGATGAAACAGACTGAAAGCACTCAATAAGATTATCACGACGTTCATTGAAGTACTTAAAGCAATCTCTAGTTGTGGTTTGCCTAGAAACAACAGAAAAGCGAGGATTATGAGCACGTTGGATGTACTCCTCAAAGGCAGAAGTCTCACCAAAACCAAGAGGCAGATCAAGTCTGGCAATCAAGCGGCATAGCTCTTTACGGGCAACTTCAGGGTTGTAATCCCAATTACGGACAGTGCCGTCTGGATTGAAAGCAAGCCGAGACTGAATTTGGGAAGCATGATCGGCCTTACTTCTACAACTCTTTTGATGCCTAAGCAAATGACCAGTACCAAAACAAGAGCGAGCAGAAAGAACATGCTTACAGTGAATGCATATAGCACTTATCCTCAATCCCTGACTGCCGTCGGGCAGCTCCTCAAACACCTCGGTGAAGTCCTCCCAGACACCCGATCTAGGCTGCTTGGAGCCCTTGGCGGCTTTGGAACGGCCAGTGCTCCCCCGAGAGGCCGACGGGGTACTGGCAGGGGCAGGGGCAGGGGCAGGGGCAGGCTGCTGCTCATCGACTTCGATCGGAGCAGCAGCACTGCCACTGCCACCACCGACCGGGCCGACGATCCCAAGCAAAGCCTCCGCATCACCAGTGATGTCGTCGTCGTCGCCGTCCGGAGCAAGGCCTTGCAGCACGAGGTCATGGTTGATGGAGGTCGGATCATGCTCCTCCACCGACCCACCATGCCGCGGCCGCTTCCCAGACATGAACGGCTCCGTACCTCAACGGCGCGCGCCGCCTCCGCACGTTGCAGAACACAACGGCCAACGACCTGCACAAGAAAGCAAACACAGTCAGCCAGAGGAAGGAGAAGGAGAGCAATGGAGAAGGAGAGCAAGATAGATCTAGGGTTGGGGTTAGGGTTAGGGTTCGTACCTGCGCAGCCGGAGCCCGGAGCCGAAGAGGACAACGACGAATCGGGGGGAGAGAAGTGGGAGGAGGACTATAGATGGCCGGATCTGGAGCCGAAGACACGTATTCGCCGGAGACAGGGAGGAGTCAGGAGTGGAGGACGAGTGGATGGATGGGGGCGAGGAGAGGCGAGGCGGCGTGCCGGCGTCGAGGCGTAGAGGCGGCGTGCCGGCGTCGCAGCGACCGGCGAGGCCGGG
>CM014273.1:15588679-15607293 GCA_004135705.1 Alloteropsis semialata | reverse complement strand
AGTGCTTAGCAAGCTCCCCATTTTTCTCCGAACGTCTATAAACAGCTCCAAGCACATGTTGACCAATGTGAGTTTCATTTGTTACAGATTGTCCTTTTGAGGACCGATACACATCATGAAATCTTTAACAATGTCGTTCTTCACAAGTACTCTTCCAAGAAAATTATTAGCACAACCACATCAGTTAAATTCTCTGCACTACAACTTTTCGCATCAATCCTTTTTCTTCTTGCAGGCTGCGTCAGCAGTGCTGAACTCAATTCATGAATGAAGAAAAATATGGCCCAACAGGAAAGAGAGAAATGTGCCGTTTAAGGGCTGCGGCAATCGAATTAACATCTCCAAACTTGTCTAAAAACTGTTAACAAGTAGCAAATATCAGCTCACTAACAAAATTGAGATATACAGGGAAAAGTGATCTCAACTTTTCAACAGTGTAGCTGTGGGGGAGTTCCCCACAACACATTGTTTTCTTAGAGAAAAAGGATAACAAGACTGGAGTTTTACAGTAGATACTCCCTCTGTTTTTTATTAGATGTCGTATTAGGTTTGTCCTAAGTCAAACTTGTCTAACTTTGACCAAGTTTATAAAAAAATATAACAATATTTATACTACCAAATATATATATTATCAAAATATATCCTACAGTGAATCCAACGAAACAAATTTGATAGTGTAGATGTTGTTATATTTTTTCTATAAACTTGGTCAAAGTTAGATAAATTTGACTTAGGACAAACATAATACGACATCTAATAAAAAACGGAGGGAGTATATAAAAAAAAGGAAGAAAAGAAGAAAAACATCAACTGAATTGAAGTATTAAAGCACTTGGATTCAAATGCATGTACCTCCAAATATACGAGGAAAATCTCTCTTCTCTCAGCTTTTGTTGATATGCCTCCATCATTGAGATCTGAAACAAGGTACTTTTGCACTAAAGAATCTAGAAAATCTGTCTTCGCTCCCAGGAAAACATGACACTAGGTCGATGACAGCCTACAAAATAGGATACATGACATAGTAAGAGTTGATTTAAGTTGGCCAAAGCATTGAAATTTAAAAGAATAGAAATATACATATTCAAGCTACAAAGCACTTCGCATATTCACTAACCTTGATAACAGGATGTGTCAAATTAAGGCTGTGGAGCTGACTTAAAATCTGTCTTGATTTGATGGAATTATTGAGACACTATTTTAAAAGACAAACGGAATGTCAAAACTTATAGAGTAACACAATGCAAAGTTATTGAGAATTCCAACATTACAAAATCAAGATAAAAACTTACCACATATGCAAAGAACGCATACTGAACAAGCAATGCAGGCAAATCTGAGACATTGCCCAATTTTCTTACAGCAGTTATAGCATCTTCATAAACTGAACAAGCCTTTTCATGGTCACCCTGAAAGGAGAGAGAAATTAGCCAAGGTTTTGAATATTGACACTCCGCACCCCAACCCCCACCCAAAAAATAGAAATGGTAAGAAACTGATTCCACCCACATACCAATCTGCGCTCAAAATTTGCACGTGCTTCTATGGCTTGAAGTAAGACTGGATTTATTTTTGAGCAAATCTCATGGTACTGGTGACGGGCTCCACAAATGTCACCAATACACTCTTTATAAATTGTGCTAAAAAGGCACATTTCCAGTAGTGATTCCCTCTATTAAACATAACAAAAATGATATGTAATACGCAATATGTCAGGTAATCATCAATCAAACAAGACTACATGATATAATGTCGAAAAGAAACAAGCAGTAAAAGGGTGTACGATCCTATTAACTATTACCTCCACCAACTTCAGAGCACGAGAAAGTGCCGCGCTTGCATCTGTGATCTTGTTTGCATTCTCCAAATACTCAATATAGCGCACCCAAATATCAGCATGGGTAGCGCACGGGATCAAACATCACTCGTACAATCCCACAACCTGAAATAATATTGTGTACAGTCATAAGCTGATCTAGCACGGGAGGGGGCAGGAAAGTAGCCGCTTGTACCTTTTCATGATCTCCTTCCTTCTCAGCAAAATCAAGATGCTGATGCCATAATCCTACATCAGAATCATCCGCCAGAGATGTCTCAAACATAGCAATCCTCTCCTCATACTCTTTCGCCATATTATATATTTGTTTAGCTCTGATATTCTTTCACCTGACCTCCTCTGATTGGCCCTTTATGCTATCATCGAAACCAGCAATTCCATCATTAGAGTTAATTAGGGCACTTAAAGGAGCACTGTTGACTAGCTTTTTAAACTTGAATATCCACATGAATGCATACTATCACAACAGAAGATTCCTTGAAATCATCTGATGCACTAAGTACTAATTTTCAGGTCGAATCTGGGATACATGGTGCAGAGAGCCAGAGACAGGTACATGGACAAAAGACAGATAACAACCTACAAACATTCATGCATTGCACCACAAATTAACTTGGTCAGAAATGCTAAAGCCGCTAAAGTGCAAGCTTTATATTGTATTGAATGTTTAGTCTTTAGCAGCATATATGTAATAATAGCACAGAAACTAAAAACATGAAGTATAATATGATTTTATAAATGCAAAAGCTTCACCTTCAACTGCTCTAAATACCTTTTGAACTGACATGAGAGTTCTAAATTTGGGCTCTTCTGATGCTATTATTATGGACATGGATTGGCTCAAACTTCACATCTATGGTGTGTCACTGAGAAAACGAAACTGCGAGATTTGAAGATAAGGTGTATACGGCATGACTGATTTCTAAGCCAGAAAGGCTGAAACCATAGATCAAACCTCCTTAAACCAATTAAACCACCGATTTCTAGATCGGGAAACAGAACGCGTCCACTCTTAAACCACCGATTTCTAGATCGGAAAACAGAACGCATCCACGCAAAGGATTAAGGGGATCAATCCTCAGCCCATACAGAAATTTAGGGATTCTTACCGACAGAGTTAGAGACGAGAGGGGAAGAGAGGTGGAATCCGGGGGATGTCGGTCGTCCAGACGTCAGCCTAACCTCGTGGGCAATGTCGGTCGTCCAGACGTCATCCTAACGGACCTCTGCCAAAGCATAGAGTTTACATGATTAGTGAGAAGTCTACCGGCAAAATACCGAAGGGAAAATGTAGAGGAACGGCGGAGCTAGGGAGGAAGCAGAGGATCACCGGGAACGCCCGCCGCAGCACGCCGTCGACGGCCACTGGATCGGCGAGGCGAGGGTTTGGGGTTTTGGGGTGGTTCTCTCCTCTTCGACTCTTCTTCGGCTCAGTGGAGACAGGAACAGAACAGGGGCGTGATACGGCTTGGGCCATTTGAGTTGGAGGCCTTGGCAACAGCTTAATCTGGGCCCGCAGCCAGAATTGGGCTGCAATATTGGGCCTACTAAACGGGCCCAAGCGAGTGTTTCTATACTTCCTTCTGGTTTGATATTTTTTTCAGATTTCTTCTGTACAACCAGCAAACAACTCATGTGATCCTCTGAAAAAAAAAAACTCACTCATGTGAGACCATTTGTTCAACTATAAACAAGTCGTTTTCCCTATCATGCAACTACGTCCTCAACCAACACTCTACAAGGTTGTTGAGCAGCGCTGAAACAAGATCACCAAGTCCATTCCCATCACCATTTTTGGATTTGGAATTCCCAGCACCATTAGCCACTTGATCACTAACCCATCCTTTTCTTCACAAGTCAACCGCATTATGCCACCGTCATCTCCATGCTCCTGCCGGCACAGCGCACAGCCATCCTCTAACTCTGGATTGGATGTTTCAGTTTCACTATGAACCAACCAACACAGGAGGTGAGGAGGAGGAAGACGGCCTTGGATTATTACAGCTTTTGGGCAATAATGCAGGCCCTAGTGGGATCAATGAGCAGTCACGGCCGGACCCGCCATTGGAAAGACGAGAGAGATTCTCTCAGAGTCAGAGGAGAGCCCCATATCTGATTCCTCCTCTGGACATCACCTGACATGCTAGTTCCTGACAGCATAAGTCAACACAGATGGTGGAACAGTGCCAGCGCCCACCCGCGCACCGGCCCGGCCACCACATACAGCGCCTAACTGCCGAGTGCCTTGGGGGTACGATGTCGATCCGAGCCTCTAGTTTCCGATCGTCGGCGCGTACGTAGCCGTCCTCGGGCCGCTGCGGGCCAAGAACGCCCCGCCGCCGTCCATGTGGCTCTCTCTGATGACCTGCGACGTGTTTCAGTTTCAGCGACGGTGTGGCGGAGGACGCAGCGACGGTGTGGCGTGAGCTGTGGAATTGTCGATGCTCAGGCCCGGAGTGGAGACCTTTTGGTGACAGGCAGCTCTAGCGCAAGCTCTTGGAGTGGATGCAGGGGAGTCTTTTCCTGCTTCTAGAAATGCAAAGAAACCCATTGCCGCTACTTCTCCCCTACTCCTGACAAAAATGGAAAGGATTCTGAATTTGGAAGAAAACGAAGGCATTTGACTGTTTTTAGTCAGCTGCTCTCTGTCTCTTCACACATGTGGTGCAAGTGTGAATCTTAACTAGGAGAGTTTAACATTTTTTGTTATCAGAAGGAGAAGTTCCATTGCAATGCTTCTATCTCGAAAATGACCTGCCACCTGTTCTCTGCACACATGTCGTCGTATCATTTTCAGTTCATGGTTGGTGCTCCAATTCGCAGCACAGAGACGTGGATGAGGAATGGTGGCCGTCCTGGTGAACAGTGATCAGATTCTGTTGGTGGAGAAACGAGATGCAAATCTCTGCAAGAGGCTGCAGGTTGCTCCAGGCCCAGATGAACAGGGAATGGCTTGCCTTGTGCTGACGCAAAGCATGGGGCTACAGGAGCAGCCACTAACCCATTGTCCATCATTTCTTGCTCAATTATGCAGCCGGCAAACACAATTGCAGGCGATCGAGGTATGCTTATTTGTGCCCGGAGTCCAGTGTCCAGATCCTGTTTCGCAACTGCATGATATGACCTATTCGCCTATAGGGCTGACCTCTGAATAATCTGGTGAGCCACTGAACCGCCTATAGGAGAACATCATCTGCGCTGCGCTAGAAACCACTTTCAGTGGCATGATCTGCAGGCAAATGCAATAATGCAACCCAAAAGAGATATTTATTCCTCAAGGCATATCTGAATAACGGAACACTAGGTGCTGCTTCACCGATGATGATATGTTGTTCAGCGTATCTGTACTGGAAATCCTTATTAGCACGTACATATTTCAGCTGAAAAACGTCAAAATGTTTGGAAATACTTTCAGTTATCAGAAGAGCACTGCTAAATACATTGAAGAAAAAAGAACTATAGCTCTTATCTGATCTATTTCATATATATGGGCTAGCAATGTAGGTCGCCAATAACAACGTTGACAATTTTCAAGTCCGAGCGTTCTGAACCGTCATACTCTGAGCAATATGTTGCCCTTTTTGCATGATTGTGAAACACATATTCTACTCTATGCATATATTTGCTCCTTCTTTTTCCAACTAAAACCTATCCTTGTCATTGCTCTTGTTCCTTTCCTTCCTTTTATTTGTGACCTGCCAAGGAAAACCTCGCCCATTCAACCATATCCGGGGAAGGCTTTACTCAGTAGTTACTACTCCACTTCCCAGTCAAGCTTTCCGCTTTTCCACTATAGAACAGTCAAGTAAAGTTGATTGTTTCGTTTGAAGGACTCATTTTGTCCACATAACCTCAAACTTGCAACAGCATAACCTTTATCTCTTCAAGTCATGCATTGCCAACCGATATGTAGAATTTGAGCCTGTAGTAGGTGGAGGAGTACTCCATTGGCTAGTTGATGGTTCACCTTTTCGTCTGCAGGGACAGATGCACCTTGAAAGATGTTATTTGAGGGCCAGCTTTAGTGTGGATCAGGATAATTGAGATGACATGTCCTTACTAAAAGTATTTAATCTTCACAACAATCTGTCTGAGGCAGGTTGTACCTGGTCATATGGAGAACTGATTGTTCACGGTCTTGCTGATATTTTCTCGGAGATAAATATGAGTATGTGGTGGCAACTAGTAAGCCATAAAAATGGTTAGCCTCCCTTTAGTATGACACTAGTTACCCGAATGTCTTTTCATCAAAGGTTCAGAATAGCACGCAAACTCAACATGGTGAAAATTAAACATCTACTTCCTCCGGCATTCTTCAGCCCTACGATACTAAAATTCATGTAACTTACAGTTTTAGTCTCTACGTATGGCCGGGAGCAACTCGTACACGTAAAAGTACATCTCGAAAGTGAAAGTGTCCCATTTTTCCTTTTGTTCAGGATGCAACACCAAACTGTTCACTGAACAAGAGACAACATCTCAAACGATTCTAGTTCTCCCCTGGAAACTGACATCTACTCGCAACACAGGCACACGGCCGAGCGCTGAAAGAATCTAATCTGGGCACCATGCCTAACGCATCCAGCGAAAGTATTGCTGAAGTTAACCTGAAAGCCACCACAACACCAAGAACATGATCGTCCAGCAAACTAGCGTGCCCGCGTGTAAATCGCTATCTCGATGACTCGAATCTCCTGCACATTACCACATCTTCGTTACCACTCCGCCGTGGAGACGTGAACCTGCACTTGTTTAAGAATGGCTGCGAAATGCCGATCCAGATATGCTTGTATAATGCGTCACTTTGTTCCCGCCATTTCTGTTCGTCCAAGAGATGCATCCATTTCAGCTCGGAACGATCCTTGTCCGAATTCGAATGGAGGCGAATATCTTGTGGGCCGTGTGGATAGATAGGATCGAAAATGATGGGGAAACCATGTTTTATACTCCATCTGGAGCATGAAGAGATTGGATTGGATAAGAGAGATATGGCCTACTTTGGCTCGTGAGGGAAAACTCTGAATTTTGTGAAGCCAAAAAAAGGCGGCAGATTCCACACCACTGTCTTGGCGTGCTTGCTCACTGCAGTTCGTCGTCCAAGTACTCTCTCCATGAGATGATGGTCCAAGTCAAACTGGACACTTGGTCCTATTAGGTTTTGGTAGTTTGAACTCTGATGATGGAGAGATTAAAACTGAACTCTATTACCACCTGTATGATTGAAGGTTTGAAGAAGAATTTGGAACGGGAAGATCTGTGGAAGGAAGTCAATCGGTAGTCGCGTGCAGACTGCAGAGCCGTTGCGCACCTGTACGCCCCTAACCACCCGGCAAAGCTGGATCACTAATTCACTAGTGCCCCGCTGCTTCTGGCAAGCCTGCCGTTGTGGCGGCACCAGCTAGCACCGTTATGCGTATGTCGTATCAAACAGATGCACTTGTAGGGGCAACCTCTCCTGTTTCTTCCAAATCCAAAATAAATAAATAAATAACTGATGCACTTGTGGATTATTAGTATCCTGATCAGGATTCTGGAAGGCTCTGGCCTTGAACCGAAGCCGTGTTTGGTGTTCATAGCTACGCGCCTACGCCTCCGGTCGCTGTACGAGCAGTTCAAAGAATCCTCATGGAATCGACGCCCGTGCACCGGTCATCCATCCATCCATCCATCAGATTGTACCGACCACTACCAGTTACAAGAGCTGAAAGCTAGCGTATAATGGAAGGTGAGAGTATCTGAAAGCAGGCAGGGTTGGCAGGGAAAGCTTCCAAACCTGTACACAGCAGAGGAAGATCATTGGTTGGGTGATTAAGCAGGTCCTGTATGACCCAGTCAGAGTTTAAGACTGACACATCTCTGTCTAAACACCACTTTTGATCTGAACCTGTAATCACCTTTTCGCAACCAAATAGTATATTGCTATACTTTGTGTGGACTTAAACTCATCTTTTGACATCGATCTTTGAGCAACATCAGGCGTAGAATTAATCTACTGGCCTGTCCCATGCACAATTTTCAGGTACCAGAATAGTCAGGCATTTCTCCGACAGCGACGTAACGGAGCACCCTACGAACTGTAATTGTGGCTAGCTTTTTCTCCCCGTTTAATTAAGCAGCAAATCAAGACTGCCATGTCGCTAGCTAGCTGCTTGGTGCTGGATGCATATCAGACTCGATCCGGAGCGACTGATGCTCTGAATGTTCCCAGCACATGGAACATGGCACCTGTGTATCACACTCATCTCGTACTGTATAAGTATATACGTGTCGTGATCGATAAACCGGCCGGGCTCCTCGTCTGCCGAGAGGTCAACGGCGGCTTAGTGCATCTTTGGGCCGATGGAGATGATAAGCTGATACGCGTCTAGAGCATCTCCAGCCGGGCCCCTAAATATCTCTTGTTTTAGTCTCCCAATGAAAAAAAACAACTCCAGCCGGGCCCCTAAACGGGCTACTATTTTGTGGAGGCCTCCAAATTTTGGTCCAGGGTCCCTGGAACTGGAGGCCCTCTAAATTTAGTCACCCGGCTGGAGTTTGAAGCCTCTAAATTTTTGTGGACCGGCCCCTAAAAGCAATATAGAGGCTCAAATTTAGTCCCTCGGCTGGAGTTGCTACCTCGGTGGCGTACGCGCTGGCTGCCTATTGCTGACGGCGGCGATGGCCCCAAAATCACGGATCACCTAGGGGCGCTAGCTGCAGTAACTTAGTTCCTCAATCAGGCAACATAACTCGCACGGACGAAAAAGAAAGAACCGCCCGCACACGCGCGTAAACTCGCTGGCAAGCAAGTCCACGCATTTCCCGCAGCGACACGAACCACCGAGACCTTTCCCTCCGGCTCCGGTGCGTGCCGACGCCCGGCGATCGACAGCGGCGCCAACCCGCATGAATCGTACGCGACGATGCCTCCCCGTCCCCGATGCGCCGTGTCACGGCCGCCCACCTCGCCGCGCTCCACGTGCGCGCCTTGCCCACGTGTACAAAACCCCACCACCACCAGGCTCCATTCCCCTTCTCGCCGACGAGCGGGCCCCGCACCTAGCTGGCCCCGCCACCCGCGCCGAACCGGAGTGACGCGGCAGCCAACTGGGCCCACAACCCCACCCGAACCAAATCACTCGCGCTTGGGCCCCGATCGAAGCTCATCGCCTCGCCCGCCTAATCCACAGACCACAGGCAGCCGCCGCGCCTATATATAACCCGCCCCCAAACACCTCGCCGTGCCATCAAGGCATCAAGCCACACGCACGCAGCAGCTGACAGCACTCGGAGCTCTGCGCTCTGCTTTGACTGCTTCTGCTTCCCCTGAAGAAGAAAGCTCTGCGCTCTGCCGACCGAGTTCGCCATGGGCGGCGGCGCGGGCGCGAACGGCGGAGGAGCCACGGCGGCGGCGCGGGTGCCGATGCCGCCGGCCCGCCCGTTCCTGGACACGTTCCGGGGCAACCTCAAGGAGACCTTCTTCCCGGACGACCCGTTCCGCTCCGTGGTGCGGGAGCGCGGCGCCGGGCGGCGCACCGTGGCGGCGCTGCGCTACTTCTTCCCGTTCCTCGAGTGGGCGCCGGCGTACACGCTGGGCGCCTTCAAGTCCGACCTCATCGCCGGCGTCACCATCGCCAGCCTCGCCATCCCGCAGGGCATCAGCTACGCCAAGCTCGCCAACCTGCCGCCCATCCTCGGACTCTGTAAGCCCTTGCTATTCTGAAGGCACCATTGTTTTGTATTGATGCATGCAAGCTACGCTAGTATTAAACTGCTAATAACGACCGGCCGGCTGCTGGTTGCGCTGTTGCATACAGACTCGAGCTTCGTGCCGCCGCTGGTGTACGCGCTGATGGGGAGCTCCAAGGACCTGGCCGTGGGGACGGTGGCGGTGGCGTCGCTGCTCATCGCCTCCATGCTCGGCAGACAGGTGTCCGCCGCGGAGAACATGGCGCTGTACATGCACCTCGCCTTCACCGCCACCTTCTTCGCCGGCGTCTTCCAGGCATCGCTCGGCCTCCTCAGGTATATATGTTACGGTGGATATGATTAAGCTTACGCCAAGCCTCTCTACCTCAGCTCCAAGAGCAGTGGGTGAAAAGGGCCAAATAAATAAATAAAAAGCGCCCACTAGCTTTGCTTGTGCAGAGTCAGTTTCTAGAGTAACCATTCTAGCTAGCTAGTAACCACTCATCACTCTACCACAGATCGAGTAATGCTCGGCACAGGAGTCTTCAACAAGATTAGAATTTTAAGGCGTGCTAGGTAATGAGCTTTTAGGTCAAAAACTGCCGACTAACAATCCTAGCTTGTGCGTGTAGGTTGGGGTTCATCGTCGACTTTCTGTCGCACGCGACGATCGTGGGGTTCATGGCCGGCGCGGCGACGGTGGTGTGCCTGCAGCAGCTCAAGGGCATGCTGGGCCTGGTCCGCTTCACCACCTCCACCGACATCGTCTCCGTCATGCGCTCCGTCTTCTCCCAGACAAGCCAGGTACGTGCAGCAGCTGGAGGCTGGAGCAAGCTGAGCAATTAAGCACGGACAATTAGCAGTACATGGATGATGGCCCATGCATGCGTGTGTGGCCATGTACACGACACGGCGGCCACGGACAATAAGCTGTTGCATACAGACTCGAGCTTCGTGCCGCCGTTTATTGTCGGGGCCTCATGCTTAATGGGATGATTTTTTTCACATGAATTCGGTTGGAGATAAGCTTCATATGAAAATTGTAGAGCTCTACAATTTTTGAATTCAACACAAAACTTTCAGATTTTGACTTGGCAAAAGCTGGTCCAACCGGGGATAAAACCCGTGTGTCCACACACGTCATGGGCACTCATGGATATGCAGCTCCAGAGTACATTGCGACAGGTTAAATTATTTGTCTTGGCATAATTATTTTTAAAAAAATGGGATACATTCTGTGCAATTATTCTGGTGCGTGGCTTCATCTTTTAATGGGAGATGCCAATGTTGCATCCTTACCATGCATTAGCTAAAGCTCACTTAATTATCTTGCTTCGTACCTAAAACATGAGTATTATAGAGGACTACCTGTTTTAAGCTAAAAGAAATTATTGAGCCATCCTGCCATCAAATAAGGGGGTGTTTAGATGTTGTTATGCATAGTATTTTTATGCATTGGGTCGTGTGCCACAGAGAGGAAATAGTGCATTGGAAAACGCGTATTATGCAAAATAGAGGAGAGAGGGGTGAAACTAAACACCCCCTAAGTGTCTTTGCATTTCCATTCTTGAAATGCCAACATTTCAACATTTTGATACACCAGATTGCTCCTTTCATATATTGAATGCTCCAGTTAACTTTGTTCCTACTAAGTGCAGGGGGCACATTGTTCCTGGATTTGGGAAATAATAGAACATAATGATGATTAAGATACATAATTATTTCCAGATCTATTTATTCTCTATGTTGCTTGCAATTTTGCAGGCCGTCTCTCTGCGAAGGCGGATGTCTACAGCTTTGGGGTGGTGTTGCTTGAATTGCTAACTGGAAGAAGAGCCCTGGACAAATCGAAGCCAGGCATCGAGCAAAACTCAGTTGATTGGGCCAGACCTCACTTGGGCGACAAGCGCAGGCTATACCGCATCATGGACACGAAGCTCGGAGGCCAGTATCCAAAAAAGAGTGCAAATGCCATAGCTAGCATTGCCTTGCAATGCATCTGCGGCGACGCCAAGATGTGGCCCCGGATGTCTCAGGTGTTGGAAGAGCTGGAGCAGCTGCGAGATGCTAAATATGGTTCAGCATCACCACTGGTTGACATACGAAAGGCCTCACATGCCGTACCAAGATTTTGCACAAGTTGCTGCCCTTGCTGTAAAAACGAAGTTGGATTTTGCACAAAACAATTCATTTTATCAAAACGAAGTTGAAAAAGGAAAAAAAACAAAGTTGCTCCGCTTTTTGGCGATGGTAATTCTCTCTTCTCAAATTTTTTCTCCAACATCCCCACGGACGGCGCCAACTGTTGGGGATTAGACTCCTACGAGAAGAGAGTGAAGGTAGAGAAGTCAACATGTAACAATGAAGTTAGAGGTGCTCAAATAGTCCGCCCCCCTCCTCTTGACCTCTAGGGTCCTTTATACAGAGGAGAGAGGGGGTGGTAATTTGCCCCTAAGTCCCTGGTAAGTAATATATTTACAACCAGGCCCTTAGGCCTTTACATGGGCCGCCATCTGCTAATGGGCTGAGCCATTTCCCCAACACCGAGATCGCCAGTGGGAGTCCAACCTTCGCCACGGCGCTCACTTGGAGCAACAGCAGCATCCCCATTACCAGGATATCGCACTGCACGTGCACTAGAACAGGACTTAGAAGATGCCAAGTACATGTAGGTTGTATATTTGTTGGTTCAAGCAGAGCAGTGAGCAGTGTTGTAACTTTTGCTTCTACTGATGTTTTGGCGATCATGTCTGGCATGGGAATATCACTGTGTCAATCTATGATAAGTTGTCTTGCCTGGTTCAGTAACNTGAAAGTGCATCTAGGCCTCCCATGTGTTTTGGTGTTAATGACAACTAGAATTTGGGATTTGATGCTTGTATTGAAGTGTATGCAGGAATAAAAGAAAAGAATGGATTATGAATATCAAAAGAAGGTCCCCAATTACTTATGTATGGTGGAAGAGCTCATTGGCGATTTAAATTCTTTTTTGGTTTGAATTTGAGTATAGGAATCACCGTACTATCAAGGGGGACGTGTTTGACGAATCAAAAGTGCCAAAAGTGCTTAAATGAGATGCTAACAACCCAAGAGAGAGTCTAAGTTCTGTTTTTCTGGGCAAAACCGGTTTGACCGGTTTTGGAAACCGGTCGGATCGATTTCTAACTTTAGTTTTTCAGGCGCTGCACAGCGTCCTGTCGGAATTTCCGACACTGCGCCGGAAGTTCCGGTAGGGCCGGAAATAGCCGCTGCTCTTTATCCGGTACGCTCTGTCTGCCGCCGGAAATCTCCGGTGTGTAGTGCCGGAATTTCCGGCAGCTCTGTTCTTAGCGCTGACTCAGTTGACTTTGGCTTGCCCGGAAATATCTGGTGACTATCTCCGGTGCGCTCTGTTCGGGATCGGAAAATGCCGGTGGGTTATGCCGGAAGTTCCGGTGGGGCTGTTCGTAAGGCTGTTTCTTAGTTCAAAACAGTGCCTTGCCGGAAGTTCCGACACTATGTCGGAAATTCCGGCAAGTGCCCTGACAGTGCATAACGGCTAGTTTTTGGGGGACCTCTATTTATACCCCCTCAGCCCCTCCTTTCATTGCTGCTGACCTAACCCGAGACAAACACATTCACAAGCATTCAATTCACTCTCCCAACTCCCTCTAGTGCCAATTCTTGCAAAGATTTGAGTAGGGCTTTGGGTGTGAGTGATTCTTGAGGTGTGAGACCAAGCCATTGAGTGAGTTCATCCTTTGTTCATCTCAAGAAGCACTTGAAGCAAGTTTGGCTCGTCGATTCTCGTTCATTACTCTTGGAGCTGAGCTCCTAGACGGTTAGGCGTCGCCGGCAACTCCCAACTTCGTGTGGTTGAGTGCCGGACGTTTGTAATCTTCATCCCTTTGTGGGACAATAGTAAGAATTTCAATCCGGCCTTTGTGGTTGATTGAAGGAGGCAAGGGGTTAGAGTTGACCCGGCTCTACGTGAGCACCTCAACGGAGACGTAGCTCCTAAGTGGAGTGAACTTCGGTGAACAAATTCTTGTCTCTTGTTCTTGTTATTGTTCTTCACGTTCATATCGTTCTTGAGCTTAATTTGACCCGATCTATATTGTGTTAAGTTTCCGCTGCTAAAGATCATAGTTTTAAGCTTCCTAACACTTGTGGTGAACTTTCTATTCATATAGAATCTGCTATTTCATTTTAGTTTTTGAATCTCGAATTCAGGTTTTTGTCCTGCCGGAAGTTCTGCCCCTGTGCCGGCAATTTCCGTCAACCCGGAAATTCCGACACAGTGCCAGAAGTTCCGGCACATTTAATCTTAATTTGTGAAATTTGCAGAATTTTTTATACAGGCCTATTCACCCCCCCCCTCTAGGCCTAGTGTCGGTCCTTTCACTGGTGGGGGTGGGGCAGGTGCGGATCTGGGCCGTGCCCAGTGACGCCCCTCTGCCTCACGCTCATCTTCTTCGAGGCCCCCGGCTACAAGCCCACTTCTGTCGGCGGGGGGTTGCATGTCTGGGGAGGGACCGGGTATTAAGACGAAAGCCACGTGCTCGCTTGTGAGCTGGTGACGTCGACGCCTTCGGGCGCCGGCTACCTTGTTGAAGGTGTCACCCATCTCCCCCTCTCCCCTCCCCTCCAGCAAACTTTCCGGGTGAATACCTTGATCATTTTGGTCGGACAATGGCGGCGTCGGCTGCGCTGCTCCCTTCTTGAAGGCATTGTCTTGGAAGTTCTGCTGGCTGCAGTGGGGATCCCTCCATCCTTCGTGCTCAGGTGTCGGGTCACGGCTAGAGATGGCAACGGGGAATTCCCCGTCCCCGCGGGGAGAAAAATTTCCCGTCCCCATCCCCGTCCCCGCTACTGCTCGCGGGGAGAATTTTTCTACCATCCCCGCCCCCGAGCGGGGATTAAATCCCCGCCGGGTCCCCGTCCCCGTCCCCGCTGAAAATTCATAGCTGAAGTGCTTAGACAACGCTCGAGCATACTTAAATCCATATGGTGCACTTAGAAATAAACCGAGTAAGCAAATGTTTCTCACAAATCCATATCAGTTGCTAAAAAATCCCACTGATTATCATCTCATAAAATCAAACAAGATACAAAGATACAGAGAAAAAGAAAGAAATAGAAGGGATTCGACTCTCGAGAGGCCACGAATGGGAAAAAGAGAGAAATATCTTCTGATTAGCATCTTGAGTTGTTGAGCACGTCCATTCTTTGGCTCGTTTCTTTATTGTCGGAGATTTGCTAGAGGTGAGCCATCGGTGTCCCTGCATGCATTGGGCTGCAGGCCATCCTGCTCTTGCCGTGAAGCTTACCTCGTAGCGTGTGGTAGTGGCCGAGCGGTGAGCTGGCTTCAAGCAGGAGACGGCATACCGGCGACTAGCGAGCTGGCTGCAAGAGGGCGGCGGCGGCGGCCGGATTGCAGGAGCCGAGAGGTGAAGTGAGGAACTGAAGATGAGATAGCCCTTTTAGGGTTAGGCGGATGTTATATACTCCAACATTGGTATTGGGCCTTGGGCCAGAGTTGGGCCTCGTCGGCTGGGGAATTTATGTATTCTTCTGGTTCTAATCGGGGACGCGGGTTATCGGGGACGGGGATCGCACCACCATCCCCGTCCCTGCCAGCCCCGACGGGGATTGTTTTGCCCCCGTTTAATTCCCCACGAGGAGTAAATTTCTACCATCCCCGTCCCCTAATAGGTGAATTTCCCGCGGGGAATCGGGGATCGGGCCCCGTTGCCATCTCTAGTCGGCGCAAGTGTGGTCGCAAGAAAACAGAACAGAACACCCGGTCTCTAATGAGCAGAGATTTATTATTATTATTAGTCATGTGCATGGATCATACAATCAAAACTTTGACGGGCACTTTGGATCACAGGAAGGACACGCCGCCTTACACTGATCCAAAGTGTCGTAACACGATGGCCCCCCCTTGCAGTCATGCAGCAGTAGCAAACATCATTTGGGTCCGTGCCACACCGTGCTTTGTTGCAAAAGATAAAGACCACCTTGCTCTCATCTACTCCCAAGTGCGCACCGCTCTTTGCAGCAGTTCCAACATCTAGAAGCTCGTGACGACCTGGTTCAGTTTAATTGTGTGTTCATCAGCACAAGTACATATACATATCTAGGACCAATTTCAATATATTCATTCATATATCTATGGCCAACTCAATGACAAAAGACACAGTACACTCACCTTGTACTACAGGCGATGCAGCAAGAAACAAGAGTACGGCCATCACGGAACACATCACGCCCCTCGTATTCATATTAGTATGTATCTTGATTCTTGAGCAGAAGTCGAGAATTGTTTGACTGCACAATTGAGGCCTTGGATCCTTTATATACGCACGCACGAGTGCCAATCATAGAAAGATTAGGCCAGCTCGTTTGGATTCACCTGTTCTAAAGTTGGCGGGTTAATATCTGCCAACTATTAACGGCTAACTATTAGCAGGGTGTCATTTGAATTGATCTAGCAATAAACTAGATGGAGCAGGTAGGACGTTGATAGTTAGCAGGTACTATATTAGTATGGTCGTTTATTTTGGAGAGCTGAGGAGCTGCACAAAATCAAGAAAGATCGATGCTTTTATTGCGCTACATGTGGCAGGGACGTGGAGTGTATCGTAGGGACACGTGAGAAGTTTCTTCCGGCCGGACTGCCCGCGCAACGACATATATATCATCAGCCCAGCGTGCAAAACAGCCCGGTCTGGGTCTCTGCACTGCAGCGTTCGTTTAAGCCCTGTGTGGATGCTATCTCGGTCCATACCGGCCTTTTAGGGGGTGTGCATCGGTGCGCGGCGGATTCCAGGCCCAGCTCAGGACCGGCGCGGCGGGTGCGACCGTCTAGGGCCCACGCCTAACGGGGGCCCAGGATCCCAGCAGCCTCTTATGTTCAGCGATGCTTTGTTCGAGCAGTTCCAGCAAACGGAAAATGATGAAACAAAACGACACGACTAATGTGGAGCTGAACACGTAACTGCTCCTCATCTCCTGCCGGCTGCCGCTTAGAGATCCCGTCGCCTCCTGCCGAGAAACATTGATCATGAGAATGCCCTTAGAGATTTTGTCAAGAAATATCTGAAGGAGCTTTTTCTTAATAAAAAAACATTGGATGTCGTTCTCTCTATTTTTCGAAGCATGGCACAGATCATCATACTAGTTATAGTTTTATATCTTTTCATTTTTTTAAAAAAAATATTTAAAACATGTTTAGCCTAATAGGTGCTAATACTACAAAATCAATCTATTAGCAGACGGATCCAAACAACGTCTTGTTAATACTCAGGTAGCTAATAATTAACAACTATTAGCACTTACCTAGCTAGCTATTATTTTAAGGATCCAAACATGTGTTCATCAAAGATTCAAGAAGTAAGGGCATACTTTGTTAGCTAAATCTCACTATTGCTGGATCTACGACGATAGCCACGACGACTGCGGCCACGAGCGGGTGAAACACACCGCCACGTGACCCAACATCCTCGAGGCCCTCTCGACTCCACCGCGCGGCCATCTCCGATCTGCCATCAAGTACTCCATGCACCAGCTCAGACGGTGAACAAAAAAAGTTTATTCCGGATCTGGACTATCATAGAATATATAGGAAACCAAAGTCATATTGGCCGTGTTCAGATGGTGGGGCAAATTTTTTGCACCCTACTTTGATCACTAATTAGAGGTAGTAAATAAAGTCAGATCACAAAACTACCTCCACAACCCTCTGGCAAATTCGCGAGACGAATCTAATGAGGCCTTTGACCGCACGATTAGAGGATGATTACTGTAGCAAATCATGGATTAATTAGGCTCATTAGATTCGTCGCGCAAAGTTGCACTCATCTGTAAAAAAATGTTTTGTAAATAGACTTCATTTAGAACTTCATGCATGCAAGATTTCTTGAGGACAATGAATTGTCCCCAGGAATCTGAACATTTAGAACCAAAGTCAAAGCCATTGACCCAAATGAAGCAGTGGTGCGGTGGTACAAACTCGTCCGGACTGTCGCGACCGGCAGAGAAGGCGGGCCGCTGCCGATGCCGCGAGAGGCGCAGGGAACGGACGGCGTGACGTGACAGAAGCGGTCTGGTGCAGCGGCATGGAGGGCCGTCCTTCCTACTGTTAACTCGGAACTTCGGAAGCCTACCGCGCGCTGGAAACTCGGAACTTCGGAAGCCTACCGCGCGCTGGATCTATGACGTACTCTCTGCACCAGCTCGGACGGTGACTCAAAAAAGATTTCCAGTTCGGACAAATCTGGACTGTCAATACAAACTCGTCCCCTTCCTCTGAAGATGACAGAAAAGAGGTCCTGTGTATTTGCATTGGTCATGGCTTTTTGTATCTTCCCTTGATGCGTCCCATTCCTATTTTCATGGCACGACATGGAGATGGCAACATATATACCATTAACCAATTGCAGGAGACACTATATATATGAGTGTGCACGCTTAGCTTATAGTACTGTGATGCTAGTCCCATATGAAGTCGTAGAGATTTATGGGTCTGTTTAGTTGCGGTGAGAAACTTTACGAAATGTACTGTAGCAATTTTAAATTGAAGATTAGGATGCCTAAACATAATCTAATTATAAAACTAATTGCACGGATGGACGGAAAATCGCGAGACGAATCTATTAAGCCTAATTAATTTGTCATTAGAGATCGTTTACTGTAGCACGACATTATCTAATCATGGTCTAATTAGGCTTAATAAATTCATCTCACAATTTCACCCAGGGGTTATGAAATGAGTTTTGTCAGTTATCCATATTTAATACTCCTAATTAGTGTCCAAACATTCAAATTTAGTATAGCCATGAAAAAAGTTGGCGAACTAAAAGGTGGATATGGCACGTACACATGATGAGTTCTTTTAACATTTAGTTGGATAAGATATTTGGGATAATGGCACCTAGCTAGCTAGCTATAGGTCTACTGTGGTGAAATTTACCCACTTTGATTTGATTCAAAGTCATTGACTCAAAACGGATGTCATGGATTGGGACATGTTTGCCTAATTATTCTTTTAGTGGCAGGCCATATTTAACTTGACGGTCCCAACGGGTTCCTAAACCTGACAAGACAACATTTCCTCATGGGCACA
>CM014273.1:15557557-15576293 GCA_004135705.1 Alloteropsis semialata | reverse complement strand
GGCAGCGCACGGCGGTGCACGGGCGTGCGCGCGGGCAAGGCAGCGCGTGCAGGGTGGCTGGTGAGCGCGCGAGCGGTGCGAGCACGAGGGCGGAGGTGATGCCGGCGGCGTGGAGGAGAAGGCGGTGGTGGTGAGCTCGGGTGGAAGCGGTGGTTCGGGCGGGAGGAGGAAGGAACAGGGAGGAAGAAAAGGGAAGGAGGAGAAAAAAAGAAAAGGAGGAAAAAGAAAAGAAAAAGAAGAAAAAGGAAGGAAAGAAAAGAAAGAAAAGGGAAGAAAATTAGGAAAAAGGGAAAAGAAAAGAAAGAAAAACGGGCCGGGATTCGCGGTGCTCTGCCGGAGCACGCGCAGCTGTCGGCCGATCGGCGCGACGCGCGGATCGAGAAAAGAAGAAACGAGGTTAGGGTTTTCGGATGATTGGATGATTTTCCGGAGATCGGACTTTGGGATTTGGATCAAGGAAGTTCAGGAGTTTGGATTTGGTTTTAGGAGTAGAGAAACTCATCGATCAAAGGTTTTTAAAACCCGTGATTTAAGTTTTTGATTTTTTCCGGGTCGTTACACTTACCGAGGAGGAGCTTTACTGGCACAAGAGGTCAAATTCTAAGTGGATTTTAGAAGGTGATAATAATACTGATTTCTTTCACAAAGTAGCAAATGGGAGAAGAAGGAAAAATAAGATTTATAGTCTGGAGCATAATGGGGAAACAGTGGAGGAGGAGAATCAGTTACTTGAAATAGCAACTAAATACTACTCTGACTTATTTGGTCACTCTGAAAAGCCAAAAGTACAGATGGATGCTAGTTGTTGGTCTGAGGAGGAGAAGGTATCTGCAGAAGAAAACTTATGGCTCACAAGAAACTTTTCTGAGCTGGAAATAAAAGGTGTGGTCTTTGACATGGAGGCTAATACAGCCCCTGGTCCTGACCACTTACCAATTGAATTCTTTCAAAGCTGTTGGGACATCATAAAATCAGATATTATGGCTATGTTTGAGGATTTTTTTAACAACTCTCTGGACATTGGCAGACTGAATTATGGAACAATAATTCTGCTCCCCAAGATTAAGGAGGCCAATAAGATACAACAGTACAGACATATTTGCTTACTGAATGTTGTTTACAAGATCTTTACTAAAGCTCTCATGATGAGACTTGAATCTGTTCTGAGCAGAATCATTAATAAATCCCAAAATGCTTTCATCAAGGGCAGAAACATCATGGATGGGGTGATGTGTCTGCATGAGATTTTACATGATACCAGACAAAAAAAAAGGATGGAATTATTCTAAAGTTAGACTTTGAGAAGGCGTATGACAAAATCAATTGGAACTTCTTAATGGAATGCCTTAAACAAAGAGGATTCAGTGAGCAGTGGTGTAAGTGGACGTGGGAGGTGATGACAAGTGGGACTTTGTCAGTGAAAGTTAATGATAATTTGGGAAGATACTTTAAATATGGAAAGGGTGTTAGGCAAGGGGATCCTTTGTCTCCCCTGCTGTTTAACATTGCTGCCGACTCGTTATCCAAAATGATCCACTTGAGTCAAACAAATAAGCTGATTACTGGTCTAATTCCGGAGTATGTGGATGGTGGGGTGGCAGTTCTGCAATATGCAGATGACACCATTCTATGTGTACAAGATGATGCTGAGGTGGCAAGAAATCTGAAACTTTTGCTATATATGTTTGAGGATATGTCTGGGCTCAAGATAAACTTTAATAAAAGTGAGGTGGTGATGATAAGTGAAAATGAGGAAAAAACTGAGAAATACTCTGAAATGTTTAACTGTGCTAGTGGGGTTTGGCCGTTTAAATACTTGGGGGTCCCTGTTTCGGGATCCAGATTACATGTCATGGACTGGTTAGGTCTGGATGAAAAATTGCTTAAAAGGCTAGATGGATGGAAAGGGGGGGTGTTATCTATTGGTGGAAGGCTTACTCTTATCAATGCTTGTCTAAGTAGCATCCCAATCTATTGCATGTCAATGTATCTGCTTCCTAAAACAATTCTAAAGAGAATGGATAGCACAAGGAAAAGATTTTTCTGGCAAGGTGGGGGAACAAAAAAGAAATACTACCTGGTTAAATGGCGCAAAATTTGTTTACCCAAGAAAAAGGGAGGCCTTGGAATTCATGATCTAAGAAAAAGGAATATGAGTCTTTTGTGCAAATGGTGGTGGAAGTTGGAGACAGGCCAAGGGATTTGGCAAGAGATTGTTACAAAAAAATATGTTGGCAACCTCAGACTTGCTGACCTGAAAGTAAAACAAAGTAACTCGCCTGTTTGGAATGATCTTCTTAAAGTAAAGGACATTTATTTGAAAGGAAGGGTGATGCTTATAGGCAATGGAGAAAACACAGATTTCTGGAAGGACGCTTGGTGTGGAACTACGCCGTTAATGGACAAGTTCCCTTATCTTTATAGCATCTGCCAGGAGCAGAAATGTTCTGTGCAATATATGGCTGGAAAAAACTGGAGATTCTCTTTTAGAAGATGGTTGGATGAAAATGGTCAAAATAGCCTGAGAAAAATGAAAGATGAGCTCTCTGCTTTTGCAGTTAACAATTGCAGAGATGCTCCTAAGTGGAAGTGGGATAGCAAAGGTTGTTTCACAGTGAAATCAATGTATGAACATCTCTGTGCAAATGAATCTGATGCGCCTCACAGAAGAATTTGGGAGGCAAAACTACCTCTCAAGATAAAGATCTTCATGTGGCTAATATACAAGAATGCTATTCTTACTAAAGATAATCTTATTAAGAGGAATTGGGTAGGATGTGATAAATGTATGTTCTGCCCTCAAAAAGAATCTGTTAATCATCTGTTGTTTCAATGCTCTATGGCCAAGTATGTCTGGAGCTTAGTGGCTCTCACTATCGGTGCTGACTGTCGCCCTGGCTCCATGGAGCAATTCTGGGTTTGGGCAAGATCGTTTATCCCAAATGGGGGGAAACTGATCATGGTAGGGCTTGCTAGCATTTGCTGGGCTTTGTGGCGTGCAAGAAATAAAGTGTGTTTTGATAAAAAAAACATGTGAGATCTCCTACTGAGATCATTTGTCATGCCTCATCGTTTATCTCATACTGGGCAGAACTTCAGAAGGAGGAGGATCGTGCTACACTGGAGGCCGGAGGAGAAGCTTTGCGCGAAGCCGCCCTGATCTTCCACCCGCAAGATCAAGTGGAAGGAGATGCTGGAACGGTGCTGCTGAGTTAGAAAGTTGAATGAAGCTGTTCGTGAGGGTCTTTCCCTGCTGATGTCATTAGTTTGTTAGTTTGTTGAGTTGTCTGGTCGTTGGTTGTAAGCAGTTCTGCTTTGGTTGACCGTCCTTGGCTGCGGCCTTTTGCTTTTGTGTGACGTTGGCTGAACCAAGTGAATCCGTGAACAGTGGAACTCTTGTAATTTCGTTATCCCTGATAATGAAATTCGGGCTTAGCCCCTATGGAAAAAAATCTATTTTTTGTTGGATTTTCAGAGGATCGTGCAAAATTGCTGGTTGATAGCACAAATGGTAGGCTTTTCTCAGAGCAGATCATCTTTCGTAAGTGGTTCGTGCAAGTGTCTGTGTACAGTTTATGTATTATACTCTGATTGATGTGCACACATTATACCTGCTGATCATGTAGAGGTGGACAACCTAGCAGTTTCTTCATTTGATTACTTGACACCTGCACATGTGGTCATTTTTTGGGGAAAAAAGTGGTATAAAAGATTGGACTCTTGCGATTCAAAAAGTTCGAATATAATCGTCGGTCTTATTGGCCTTTTGATGACTGCGAAATTCTCTTATTTTCTCTTATGGTTATAGTTAATTACCTGTACTGCAGAAAAGTTCCGTATCAAGCATTGTTTGTTGAATACTTTGAGGGCTCTAAAAGAACGCTCCAGAGCCAGTTGTTTATTTTTATAATTTTTATATGCTGAACTATTCGTCAACATTTCCCTAACATTTTAATCTATTTAGTGAACTGCCCAGTCACAAAATTCAACATGGTATAGGTGTTAACAAAAAGGTATATCTACCTGGCCAAAGACTTGCTCCCAATTCTCATCAACAGCTTTGTCGCGGGTTTAGCCTTTAGATTTCAAAGTATTAGTTAGGATTTGTGGCAGCAAGCGATTTTGAGAGACCTATAAGGCGAAAGGGAGGAGCTTTCTGGAACCATCAATTTATATTTGATAAAAAAGGATGCAAATTCAACTAACATTTCTCATTTCCTAGCAGATTAATCAAATGCTTCCTGTGGTCCCAATAGTGGTTGGCCATTTGTCATTTTTGCAGCAGTTACTCTTCTAGTCTTCTACAAAGTAGTGGTTCCTTGTAGGCCACTAGTACCTTTTTTGTACTTTCTAAAATCTTTGCTTTGTTATTGACTTATTGTTCTTAATGAAAGAACAGAGCTCCTTCCACATTGGTTTTGATAAATCATAGGAAAAGGAATGTAGTAGTTAAAGGTATTGAGATGAGACCAGAGGTCGCATCATGGATCAAGTCTAAGGTTGGTTGCACCTAGATAGATGTAACTTTAGAGGGAAGGTTGACATGATGTGGCAAAAATCGCCCAACTTTCTTCAGACAACCTAAAACTTTTCGTCGGATTGGACGATGCATGGATTCAACTGTTATGATCTTGGCGTGAAGATCTGTGGTGTGCTGCCAATTCCTGGTTTTCTAACTAACCAGTTCATCAATGGTATTAATTAAGATTTAAGAAGTCATTTCTACTATTCAAGTTTCAAGGTTTCACACTGTGTAGATTACTCATGGTATCGATTAAAACAGACTCAAATTCTGGAGGTCTAACATGACAAAGCAAATCAGTAGTTAATCATTGCAGTGCTCATTGGTTGGTGATTTTGTGTTAAAGACAAATGTCTTCGTTTTTCAAGAATAAGAAACATGGCTTTTGTTAGTGTGAGGTACACTTTGAGCTTTTGGATGACAAAGGTTATAATGATAATGTTGTTGGCAGGCTTGGCGATAGTGATTCTGTGTACTTTGTTCTTTAAATTTTATAATCTAACTTTATCTTGTGGATCTGGGAAGAACAACACACTGTTTGTGTCGGTGATATAAATTTTAGGTGTATACTAGGGAGTACTTTGCAAGATGGTGAAATGAACTTTATATGCTGGTTGATTTGGCTATTTTCCTTTTTTTTCAGAATATTGTCGATGCCAAAGCTCTTAAATTGGATGATGTTGAGCCAGCAGATATATTCATTGCTTACTTTTAGCATCTGTTTGGAGCGGAGGGTTCTTCTGCCAGATGCGTCATTAATCATTATCAAATGACAGCCTTTTACCCTCTAGGTGACTACTGATCACTAAGCCAGCTACATGTTCATATGGTATATTGTATCGACATTGCTGTCTCTCTCCAATTCTCAAGTTTGTATGTTTGCGTTGTATGTCGGCTCACTGAAACTTTTGATGCACGGAGAACTCTGCAATGTAAAGTACTTTGAGTAATCTACTACTCTCAAATTCTGAATCCCCTTTGGTGGTGTACAAGTCGATTGAATGGCATTTTCCTACAGTTGAAAATATGTTCTGTCACTCTATATTAGTGTATATTTTGCTGCATCAAACAAGTACCATCAACTAGATGACTGCACACCATGAGAGAGCGCTCCTCCTCCGACGGGCCGCCGGGCGCCCCTCCCCGGGCGCCGTGACCTCCTCCTCCATCTCCCCTGCGCCTTCTCCCGCCCGTCGGCGGTCGCCCCTGGTCGCCGCAAGCTGGCGGCCTCTCACCGGTATTGCTTCTTCGCCTTGCTCAGGTAGTGATCCCCTCTTCACCTTCCCCAGCGACTTTCATGGACTCCTCTTCGCTGGGGCCTGGAGATGGCCGCGTTTTTCTCCAACGTTTCTCCCACCTCCGTGGTGCTGAACCCCTGGATGGTGGTTTTGGACGAGCAAAATCTTTTTCTCTCCTGGTCTCTTTCAGCAGGGCAAGATTTAGGCTCACGGTTTCATCGATTGGTTCCTGCCTTTGTTCTTTCTTGGGAGGCTCTCAACAATCTCTGTGTGTTTCTCAATTGGAGGATCAGATCTTCAGATTCCTTGTCCCGTCCAAGTGGTTTGGCTTCGGTTTGGTTCATGAGGGTTTTCTGGCTTGTGGCTCTTTTAAATTGAAGTTCTTTCTTGACAATGAAAAAGGTTTTCTGGAAGCTCAAGGTTTTTCTTTAAGTGATTCAAGACCGGTTCATCCGTGGATTACTGTGGGAGCCAAAAGAAACAAGATCTCTTATGTGGAAGCAGTCAAATCCAATCTACCTCCCCTCTCGGGAGCAAATGTGGTTCCTTTGGGTGCTCGATCAAACAGGAATCTTGGGTCTTCTTCCAGGTCTTCGGGTTTTCACAGCTCTGCACTTCCCCATCCTTGGCGGCCATCAGATTTTAGGCCTAATAATAGTGCTCCAACCTCCAATGAGATCAATGGAGCAAGGACTTCAGTGTTTCAGAGGCTTTCTTTCAGGAAGGGATCAGTCTTTGATCGCCTAGGGGGTCAACTAAAGTGGAAAAAAAAGAGTGTTCAAATTTCAAATGAGCAGGCTTCTTCCAACTCTTGGTCAAATGGCCCACTTAACTCTCAGCCCAATACTGTGTCTGGCAACGCCCCCTTCTGCAGAAGATGCCTATCGGCCAACCACCTCCGGGATTCTTGTCGCTCTAAGATCAAATGTTGGCGCTGTAATTTATCGGGACATGTTCTGCTGGACTGCCCTCAAAGGCACGCTTCTAGAGGCTGTCCCCGACGGCTTCAACCGGCTCAGGGTGGACGCTTCAGCTGCTCGGTCAATTCCTCTCTGTGGGAAAATGCTCCTTGGTCTTCTTGGTTTACTGCCGATGAGCCACTGAAGAATGGGCCCGTTTCCTCTAACACACCGGTTTTCTCCTCCTTCACTGAGCTGGCGCGAGCCGTCTTCAATCAAGCAAAGCGCCCCGGCGAGTCATCTTCCTCGCCTTCCTCGCCTCAAGCTCACTCGCAAGAAAACCCCAACACCACTGCTCACCCCCCCGAAATCCCCTGCGTCGTTCTGGACCCGAACCCAGGAATGGCGTTCCTCAACATTGATCCGACGCTAATGATGCTCCCAGGCTACTCCCGTGTTCGTGTGGAGGGGAGAACTCCGTACATCCGCGTGGTGACGCCGCGAGCTCGACCGTCGAATGAGGATCTCGCCATCGTGACGGTCTCCAACCTACCCCCTGGTGAGGTCCCCTTTGCTGATATCAGAGCCGCCATCTTGTCTTTGGTTGGGGAAGAATATGGACTTCAGGTCACTGACATTCAGCGCTGCCCTTTTGGGAGAGGACAAGCCTATGTTAGATTGGCTCGACTTTCTGATAGAGACAGTCTGGTTTATCATAGCCCCCACCACTCTCAGGGCTTGAGATTTGATTTTGTGAACCACAATAGGGGTGCTAATGCCAGGCGAGTTTCCTTCAACCGGGATTGTTGGTTGATGCTCATTGGTTATCCACCAGATTATAAGTCTGAAGAAGAAATTTGTGATACAATCAGATCCTTTGGGAGGCTTCTTTTCTGGCAAAGGGATAATATCTTGGCTAGAATCATCATCAAGGCCAAAGTCACTAATTTGGAGGATGTGCCTCATTACATTGTGATTTCGGAGAGTGATAACCTGGATGGTATCTCTCTGACTGTGCAGTGTGAAATCATGCAGCAGCACCTCCTGGGAGATCTCCCCCAAGATGAAGATATTCCACCCTGGGGATTAGATGATGATTTCATTTTTCCTGGGATTGGCCCGCAGGGAGGGATAAACTGGCAAGACAACGGGAACCATCAGGCCATTAACAATGGGGACAATGCTGGGAACATGGGGAACATACCTGACCTCAACCAGCCAGCAGATCAAAACCTGAACAATGAGCAAGATGACCAACCCCTTCAGGCAGAGGGTGAAATTGATGAAGATCCTGGGGAAGATGCTGATGAAGAGGTGGATCCTGATGAGGGACAGCTCCCGGCAGAGGATCAGCTCCCGGAAGATATACAGGATGATCAGATCAGTCTGTCTCTAATGCTGGGTTCCTCCATGGCTTCTTCCCAAGAAGTGGAAGGACCAATGCCGGACTTGGTGAACCAAAATGCTGAACAACAACAATTACCTCCTGATGATATGTTGGTTGATGCCCCCAATGATCCTGTTGTGGTACTTGGCCTAGCAGTACAGCAACCTGACTTTCTGGTCCCAGAAATACAGGAGGAGGAATTGATGGATGAACAACCTGCCCAGCTGCTGGACAACAATCAGGCTCACAATGCCCAAGTTGTTCCCGAACCCATGATTGATCAACCAGACCACAACAACTTTGGCGGGAACCAGGTTTTGAATTTGAACAGAGTCTTGGTACCGGCCCAGCAATTCAGAATGGACCCAGGCCTATCTGACATGTTAGGAAGATGCCCTCAGCCCACCAAGGCCAACCCGGAGTTATACAGGCTTTGGGCCAAATTCTTCTCCCCGGTGGGCTGTCCTGAGATGGTGGTTGAGATTCCTAAAGAGTGGGCCCCCTTTTTCTTAATGATGTTGCTTTCCCCCGCTAATTTTGAATGGGCTAAAGCCTTCCTGTCCTCCCCAACCTGGAAGTACTTGCTAAGCTACAACAAGGACAGTGCTCTGATGGCTTTTGCTCTGCCGGATGTTTGCCCTCAGAATGCAGAATTACAGTGTTCCTCCTTTCAAGATGAATCTCAGGCCTCATCCAAGGAAGAGACCACTGAAGATCTCAACTTGAGGGATAAGGCTGCTTCGGGGGAAAGGTCCAAAGCTCATCTGGTTGATACTGAATTAAGAAGAAGCCCCAGAATTAGATTAAGAAATGATGGCTTTAAATCCAAGAGCTGCAGTTCCAAAAACTGTTTGGCTTGTTCTGCATGTCCTCCTGCTATCCCTCTTAATGTCATCCAAAGCATTGGTGAGTCTGTCTGTATGATTGCCCCTGAGCTCCTGACTCTTGCGAATCTGAAGAAGAAGATAAAGGGGGGAAAGGCTATTGGAACAAAGAGGCCCTCAGGAAAGAAGAAGCCCTGTAAGATGCCAGAGCTCAAAAAGAAGAAGACCGACCAAAATGAAGAAGATGATGAAAGTGATGAAAATGAAGACAACAAGATTTAGAGGGTCCCACCCCTCTCTGCCTTTTGTCGGCTTGCCTCTTGACAAGCTGAGTTCTTTCTTTCTTTCTACTCTATGTAAAACGTTTAGCAGGACCAAACTTATGTGGTTGACTTTGGTCTCCAGTGATGGGGAGTTGCTGGATTTACTGGTGGTTAAAAACTCGGTTACAGGCTGTGCCTGTATTCCCTATAACCACCCACTTTATTTTGTTGTTTACCATGAATGGTTCTAATCCCAAAAGATGTTGGTTGATTCTCAGCTGGAATGTCAGGGGCCTTAACTCAGAAGGAAAATGGGATGCTATTAGGAGTAAGATCATGGAATCCAAATGTGATATTGTTTGTTTGCAAGAAACAAAGAGGGAGCACTTTGATCTGTCTTATATTAAAAAGTTCTGCCCTGCACAATTTGATAAGTTTGACTTTCTGCCCTCAATTGGAGCCTCTGGGGGAACTATAATAATTTGGAAGAGTTGCAAATTTTCTGGCAATGGTGTATTCCAAAACAGCTTTGGACAATCAGTGGAATTCTCGTGTAAACTCACTGGACAGCATTGGATCCTCACAAACATTTATGCACCATGCACGCCTGAGGGGAAACTGAATTTCCTAAATTGGTGGCAGGAAATTAGCATGCCTGACGATCTGGATTGGCTCCTTGTTGGAGACTTCAACCTAATTAGAAAACCGGAAAACAGAAACAAGTCAGGTGGTAACATACAAGAAATGTTTGCCTTCAATGAAGCTATCAGTAAGCTCAGGCTAGTGGAAATTCCATTGAAAGGGTGCAAATATACATGGACGAATAAGCAACAGGACCCCCTTCTAGAAAGATTGGATTGGTTCTTTTCCTCCAACTCTTGGACTTCCTCTTTCCCAAACACCTTTGCCACGAGCCTCTCGAGAGACACCTCAGATCACACCCCTTGTCTCATCTCAGCCTTTACAACTGTTCCTAAACCCCAGATTTTCAGATTTGAGAACTATTGGCTAGAGCACAATGACTTTCAAAATGTCATGATGCATGGATGGAACCTGAATATACCAACAGCAGACAAGGCAAAAAGAATCAGCTCCAAATTCAAAAATCTAAGAAGGGTGCTCAAAACATGGCAAACTCTTTTACCTAGTCTAGCTAAGACCATACAAAAATGCAAAGAAGTCATTCTTTTCTGTGACATTTTAGAAGAATGGAGAGATCTCTCCCTGGAAGAATGGAACTTCAGAGATCTTGTTCAATCTCAGCTTCAGGGTCTACTCAAACAGCAACACATCTACTGGAAACAAAGAGGCACAATAAAGTGGATTAAATTTGGAGATGAATGCACTGAATTCTTTCATGCCAATGCCTCAATTAAAAACAGAAGAAATACAATTACCTTGCTCAAGAACAATTCAGGTCAAGAAATCATGGATCATGAAAGCAAAGCAAACCTTCTTTGGGCAGCATTCAGAGAGAGGATGGGAACTTCAGAATTCAGTCACATGTACATTGACCTGCAGACTCTTTTAATACCCAACCTCGACCTGGTTGCCCTACAGCAACCTTTCACCAAAGAAGAAATTGATTCAGTTGTGGCTAGACTCCCTAACCACAAATCACCTGGACCTGATGGATTTAATGGGGAATTCATCAAAAGATGCTGGCCCCATCTTGCACATGACTTTTATGATCTGATGGAAGGGTTCTATGACTGCTCAGTTTGCTTGAAAAGTATCAACTCTTCTTTTGTCACTCTTATACCCAAGAATGATTCTCCAATTTTTGTCAATGACTACAGGCCAATCTCTTTGCTCAATTCCTCCATCAAGCTCATTACCAAAGTTCTAGCTGAAAGACTGCAACAAGTAATTCTCAGCTTGGTACACCAAAACCAATATGGCTTCATTAAAACCAGAACCATCCATGATTGTCTTGCCTGGGCCTTTGAATACATCCATCTTTGTAAAGCTTCAAAGAAAGAATGTCTAATTCTGAAATTGGACTTTGAAAAGGCATTCGATAAGATTGAACACCCAGCCATCCTACAGATCTTACAGCATAAAGGGTTTGGAGACAAGTGGTTATCCTGGATCAATACCATTCTGGAATCAGGAACTTCTTCAGTGCTCCTCAATGGCGTTCCGGGTAAAACCTTTCACTGTAAAAGAGGATTAAGACAGGGTGACCCCTTATCCCCTCTCCTTTTTGTACTAGCAGCAGACCTCTTACAGTCTATGATCAACAAAGATAAGGAAGAAGGAAGACTCTCCCTACCCATACCCTGCAGATTCTCCAATGACTTCCCCATCATTCAGTATGCCGACGATACACTAGTCATCATGGAAGCCTGCCCAGAACAACTTCAAACCCTCAGGAACACCCTTGACAGATTTGCCAGCTCAACTGGGCTTAAAGTAAACTATAACAAATCTGCTATGGTTCCAATCAATGTCCCTGAGAAAAAACTGGATCTCCTCTCCAATGCTTTCAACTGCCAGAAAGGAAGCTTACCGTTCACTTACTTGGGTTTACCTTTGGGGACAACCAAACCTAGAATCGAGGACTTTCTGCCTTTAGTCAACAGGCTGGAAAAGAGACTCCTCTGCACATCTTTGTTCCTATCGCAAGGGGGCAAATTGGAAATGGTGAACTCTGTTCTCTCCTCATCGGCTGTCTTTTACTGTTGTACACTGAAGCTGCACAAAGGAGTCATCAAGCAGCTTGACAAATACCGCAAACATTGTCTTTGGAGAGGAGCTGATCCTAATGCGAAGCAACCATCCAAAGTGGCTTGGCCGGTGGTTTGCATTCCCAAGAAAGAAGGGGGTTTAGGAGTGATAAACCTGCAGGCACACAATGAATCCCTGCTACTCAAATTTCTGCACAAATTCTATTCCAGAGCAGATATCCCTTGGGTCAACCTGGTTTGGGAACATTACTACTCTAATGGTGAATTACCAGGTCACAAGAAAAGAGGCTCCTTCTGGTGGAGAGATATAGTTGGTCTGATTGACATCTTCAAGGGAATAGCCTCAGCTACGGCTAAGAAGGGAGACACTATTTTGTTTTGGAAGGACCAGTGGAATGGGAGCACGCCTAGATCACTTTATCCAGAACTATTCTCCTTTGCTCTAAATGAAAATTGCACTCTGTTCAAAGTCCTACAGGAAGAGCAGTTTGCTACAAACTTTCAGCTCCCCCTTACTGCTCAAGCTTATGAACAATTCATTCAGTTACAGCAACAAGTCATGGTATTACAACAAGATCATCCAAATGAGGAGAAGGACACATGGACATACTCTTGGGGAAACTCTAACTTCTCAGCAGCCAAAGCATACAAGGCCATCATGGGCCACACTACTATCCACCCAATCTATCAGTGGCTTTGGAGATCTAAATGCCAGATGAAACATAAAGTGTTTTTTTGGCTACTTTTAAAAGACAGAGTCAGCACCCGGGACATCTTGAGAAGAAAAGGGATGGAACTTGATTCGTACACATGCGACCTTTGCATAATTCAAATACCAGAGACTTCAACTCATCTCTTTCTCCGTTGCAATTTCGCCCAGGCCTGCTGGGCCTCAATTGGTATCACCATCCCAACAACAAGGCCATGCCTCCAGATTTTCTCCAGAATCAAACAGCAACTTGGTGTTCCCTTCTTCATGGATATCATTATTCTTATGACTTGGTGCATCTGGACGACAAGAAATGACTGGGTCTTCAGGGAGATTGACCCACAAGTTGAATCTTGTAGGACAAAATTCATTCAGGAATTTTCCTTCCTGTTGCTTAGAGCCAAGCCTTCTCAAGTTTTAGCTATGGAAACATGGAGAGACAACTTGTAATTGTAGCCTTTTTCTCCTTTTTTGTGCCTTTGTTTTTGTTTCCTTTCTTGTACTGTTACTCTTTTTTAATATATATCCAGTAGGGGCTTGCCCCTCCTGTTTCTTCAAAAAAAAACAGAACCGGGCTATCTGTTTGGATTCAAATCCATTAAAAAAAAGAGGAATAATTAACTACATCGTCGCTATGTCCTGAATGTTTTTAGGTGCTTAGAATAGAGCTTTTTGTTAGGACATGTTAAAACGTGATTTTTGTTAGGACATGTTAAAACGTGCTCCTACCTCGACAGGGCCGTCGTGAGCGTTGAACACATAATTCATATATAAAGGTCTCTCAATATCATATATTTCTTAATTTTTGTGGATTCGTTCTTCTTAGAAATTCACGATCAAAAGCTGTTGCTCTGGAGCGTATCATTGTTTAAAAGGCATGTTTTTCATTTCGGAGAGAGACTCGAAGAGGATTCTCATTGACGACATACTTCTTTTTTTTTTACGAAATTATATGACAACATAGTACTTCTGAGTTGCGTTTGCTAAATTTTCTGGCCTGTTTCATTCCCATTTCAATGTGATCCTAGTGTTCACTCAATCCTGTAACTAATTTGGGGGATTAACACAACGAGAAAACAAAGGATCATTGACTTTTGAAGTTACAAATTAACCAACAGAAACATGGACAAATTAAAACCATACCCCCAAAGAAAGGCCTAAATATTTTCGAGGAGAATATAGCAACGCCTAATTCATCGTCCGATGCTCAAGATCAGTCGAGATCAAGCGCACTGATCCCCGAATGATTCCTCCTCTATCGTATAATAAGAAGTACCACTACGTGAGAACAGCAGATAGGTAACGGGCACAGAATGCCATTGGTAACGGGGAATGCACCCGTTACCCTTTTTGGGTTACTAATAATCGAATAAAGGTAACGGGCAAATCCCCGTTACTAATAATACATATTTGTAACGGGCGCTCAGATAACGCCCGTTACCAATAGCAGTTACCAGAACAAAAAATGGCTGCTTTTGTGGGCCCACTGGCAGACATTGTAACGGGCAAGTATGAGGGGCCGTTACAAATGGCTATAGAGGTAACGGGCATTGTAGTCTGCCCGTTACAAAAGTGCTCTTTCTGGGCCCACTGTTCCTATGTTGTAACGGCCTTGGTTTGGAGCCCGTTACAAATATGTAATAGAGGTAACGGGCGTCTAGTAGTGCCCGTTACATGAGGGCGTTACCCACTCTCTTTGTGGGCCCACATGGTCAGATATTGTAACGGGCTTATGTGGTTGCCCGTTACAAGTGTCTGTTTTAGTAACGGGCTCTTGGTAGTGCCCGTTACTTTTATTGATTTAGGTAACGGTCTATTTTTGTTGCCCGTTACAAGTAGGCGTTACCCATCTCCCGTCTGTTCCTAATTTGTAATCGGCGTTGTTTAATGCCCGTTACCTTTACTTGTGCCACCCCCACAAGCTCCAGCCACTATTCTGGCTGCATCCTGGAACCAGCCAGGATTTGGCAGCCACCACACATCACAAACACAGCCACCAGTCAATTCACATCACAAACACAGCCACCAGTCAATTCACATCACAAACACAGATTGATATCACATATATGCACATCACATATATACACTATTACACATCAATATTGTGAATCAAGTTTCCAAGTATCTCATCATACAGATGGAAGCTGAATCAAGCTTCCAAGTTTTCTCATCATTCATCATACACATGCAACAAGTATCAAGTTTATGAACTCACACGGCAGCTGCTGGACCATTATGGAAGCGGCCCCTTGGGTCGATGATCTCCTCAAGAATGAACTCGCACAGCATCCCCTGGAGCATCCTTAGTGCTCCTTGATCTACCGCTGTGATGGGAACTTTGTAATCCTACATAATACAATTATTATGAGAATACAAGTAAAAATCAGTTTCTAAAATCAAATGGAGACTGAGCAGAGACAAGGCTGAGCAGGTATACTTACAGAAGCCTTTTTCATGATGCTTATGTCAGAGAGTAGGTCCAACATGTTCATTGCAACATAGAATCCACATAGTAAGCTCCCCGATGGCTGCTGAGCGCACTGCATTAAGGGTACCAAAATGACACAAGTTGAGGCAGTACAAAATATGTATGAAGTGATCCAAAAAAAAGTCTCGTTCTTACCAGGAAATCTGTCTTGTGCACCAGTTTAGGTTTGCTTTTTGACTTTGTTGTCACATTCTTATTGTGCTCTGAAAAGGCCCTGCATGATCAGCAATATTGATTAGAAACATTAAGAGATGGAATTTTTCGCTTTGGCCAAAACTTTCTTACCAGTTCACAACTTGTACGACGTCCCTGAACTTTCGCTTTGGCCAAGTTTTAGCAGAATCTAAGTACCAAACAACATTCCACCTCATTGCAATGACCACTAGTATCCAGTGGCCACCGGTGTTGAAGGCACCCACCACGAAGTCGTGCTTCATAGCCTTTCTAATTGTGTTTGTTACATTGTTGGATTGGAATTGAATCATTGTGGCCGAGAATATCTGTGGGTCCAAAAACCCAACATTGCACTTCATTTCCTCTGCCTGCTTCATCATTATCCTACAAATTAACTAATTGTTAGCATGAACTTTGTTGTAAAAATTATATAATATATGTTTTAGTGTGAAGGAACTTACAATGTCCAGCACCTCAACAAACTAACATCCAGGCCGTCCAGGTTGAAAAGGTCATACAAGTCATTGAATCCAATTGTGAAGTCTAATTCACCATCACTGTCAAAGTATGATGCAGCCAACTTTGCCAGAATGCCATCATCACCTTTCGCACTTTTTTCCATGACATACTTATGCAAAGCTTCACAACTTGGCCCAGCAGCCTTTAAAGCCTCTTCTGACAACATAGGCTCACCAGGCTTGTATTTTATGTTCTGTGTAGTCCAAACACTGGCAACCTTCTGCTGTGGCTGCTGCTGCTGAGGCGTAGGTTGGGGGCCAAGTTGCTGCTGCTGCTGCTGCTGTGGCTCCTGCTGCTGAGGTGGAGTTTTGCTTATTAGCTGTTGCTGCTGCTGAAGCTGCTGCTGAGGCGGAGTTTTGCTGATGAGGTTCTGCTGCTGCTGCTGCTGTGGCTGCTCTGCTGCTGTGGCTGCTGTTGTGGAGTCTGGCTCTGCTGCTTCTGCTGAGACTGATGTGCTATTAAGGCATTTTCAGGCAGCTGGCTCTCTTGGTCATTGGCTGCCTTCAGTAACTGAGCTGCTGCTGCTGCTCCATCTGAAGCTGTATCAGCTGATGTGGCTGCAGATGTGGGAGCTCTCGACCTAGGTGGTATAAGGATTCTCACCCTTGGCCACTGTATGCGTTGCATGAGAGAGTCACCTAGGGTTGTGAGCTCATCCCCTACTGGGATTGGCAAAATTACCGCCCACCCTTAATCACAGCAAGATCACTTTTGCAAATTCCCCCTCCCACCTCTCTCTACGCGCCCCCTTGAATCAAGATCAAGTGGTCCAGATTGAGATTTGCATAGTTTGCACGGGAGGTTGGTTTGCACCTGATCCGTTGCCCCCTTTATCCTCTTCTCCTGCTGCCCCACCCTTAATCACAGCAAGATCACTTTTGCAAATTCCCCCTCCCACCTCTCTCTACGCGCCCCCTTGGATCAAGATCAAGTGGTCCAGATTGAGGTTTGCATAGTTTGCACGAGAGGTTGGTTTGCACCTGATCCGTTGCCCCCTTTATCCTCTTCTCCTGCTGCCCCCTTAGCCTCTTCTTCTCCGTCCGCCAGCCGCTCCTCCCGGTCTTCACGTGCTCGCCTTGCCACATGTACCGCATTCGCTCCGCTCGGGCTCCGCGCGCACGCCGCTCCGCCTAGCCTTCACACACCAGCTCCGCCGCCGAGCTCCATCACGCGAGCGAGCTCGATCCCCATCGCCCTCCTACCCGCGCTGGTCCGGCCGCCTCCACGCAGTGCACGTGCGCCGAGCTTGCCTCGGCCGGCCTCCGCCGCCACCAGTGCCAAGTAATTTCCATTACGAAGCAGGGGCGCATGCATCTTTTTTCCTTTTTTGAGTGAGATGAGCCTAGATAAGCTACTATTTGGGCTTCTCCTGTGAGATGGAAAGTAGAGACCGCATTTTTCGCAGCTTCTCTACAGCTTGGTTCCCTAAGCTGTTCTATTTTCACCTTTTTCACCGTTTGGCACTAGAACCTGATACAAGAGGCAAAAGGCAAGAGGCGGCGGTGGGCTGGCGGGGCTTGGTTGCCGAGTTGGAATTGGCTGGGCCGTGGGGGATGGAGCCGCGGAGCAACGGGCCGCATGCAGAAGCGGACAAGCGGGCAGAGGCGGACCAAAACATTGGGAGTCATATACGTATGTACGTGGGCCGGTGAACGTGCGAGGGTGCTGAAGTGCTGGCCTGCTGGCTGTTGGTGGGCCTAGCCGGTTGAGGAACTCTCGCGCCAAAATGGCCACCACGACGCGGCCGAGAAGATAGACACCGCCGATTGCGATGCCGCTGGACGGCGAACAGCGGTGTTGATGCCGGTGATGGTTGTCCGACTCTCAATGCAGATGCAGTTTACAGGAAAGGCGCGAAATGGTTTGGACGTTCTGAGGCCAACTCTCCGGCCCCTTGCCCGAAGCAGGTAGCACCTGACCTGAGAGGACAGCGAAATTTTCCTCTCCGCGTTCTTGTGCGCAACAGTAGCAGGCTGCGCTGTGCGCTGGGGTTAACCATAGCCATCGGGATCATCAGCAGAAAGAAAGAAAAAAGAAAAAAACAGAGAACGATCGTCAGAGCTACTCCAGCAGTAAGCTCGACCAGGATCTCAGCTTACGTTCCCATCGTCCCCAGGAGCAGGGGAGGACCGGAGGAAAGCCGCGGCTTTGACAAATCTAGCTACCCCGCGCGCGTCGCCTACTACCTGCTTCGCCGCGTGGAAGATTGCCGAACGCAGACGGGCGGATCGGAGCACATCCTGACGACTATAATAAACATAGGCCAAGGTCGCGAGCGGCATTACCGTGCTGTTTCAGTGGAGAATAGACTGATCGGCTGATTGCGTGGCTTCATTCGTCGCTAAGGACGATGGATAGATCACACTGCATCTCCGCGTGTTGACTTGACTTGTTGGTGAGTCTTCCCTCTGTTGGTTCTGTTTGATTACTGGAATGGGTTTTCAGCTGTGATTGCATGATTACAAGCGTCAATGCCGTGGTCAGCTCGGCTTGCCTGTGTCCTCGACGCGGTTGGCCGGGTCTGGACGGTGCCCGGTGCCCGGTGCCCGGTGCGTGCTCATGTCATAGTAACTCAAGGGCTGGGAGCATCTGCAGACGCGGCAACAACGGTGAAAGCGCGTGGAATGATAGGATCAAAGCGAGGATTGGCATGTCAATCCCTTCTTTTCTGGAACTCAGAGAAGAGCTCTGCAACAATGCTAATTAATCTGATCGGTTGCATCATCCTCCTTAATCTGGTCGGCGTCCTGATCAGGGGTTGACTTGACTTGGCATGTATGTTTACTTGCAGTGCAGGTTTGCCTCGCCTCGTGCTTGTTTTTAAGGAACATGTTTGTGTTCTTCGGATCGGAGGAGCCGCAGCGGCATATGCTTTCCCTCTCCTTGTTGTTCTGTGGAGCGCTCGGCCCGAACCTTTCGATTTCCCTCCTTCCTCTCCTCCACAACATGTCTGCTCTTTCCTTCCTTGCTCCTCGCCCCCTATTTCTATTTCATTTTCCCCTCTCTTTTTTTAATAAAAAAAA
>CM014273.1:15516743-15554903 GCA_004135705.1 Alloteropsis semialata | reverse complement strand
GTCTGCATCCAGCGTCGTGGTCGGCTCAGCGGCTTCAAGCATGGCCATGGCCATGGCCTCCTGATGGAAGGGTTAATTGCCTGGAGCAGGTGGTGCTCGGTGGCACAAAAATTGATTTGGGCTTTGTTCGATTTGGAGGCATTCACAATTGCAGATTTGGAATTATTCTAAGTGATTTTATTAGGGATGAATTATTCTACGTTTGGATCCTTTCCATAAATCTAATGTCTGTGGCAGCTGCAGGTGTACGATGTGGCCTGGTGCAGGTGTGCGATGTGGCCTGGGTCGACAAGAGCAGGAGCAGAAGCAGAAGCTCTAGACATGCTCCAACGCCACCGACGCGACCTGACCTAGCGAATTGACTGGGATAGCCTCCTCTTCAGCGTGCGCGAGGCTGCGAGGCCTCGCTCGCCGATGAATCATGTCCTGTGAGGCTGTGACACCCTCCCTCTGTCCGTGGGCAGAGATGACTACTACTGCATCAGAACTGACATACCAGGTAAACCATCAATTAGTGGTTTCTTCTTTGCTCACTTCTGTGGAGTTTTGTAACTCCGCTTAGTAATTATTTTCAGCAAACAGAGATCCTTTTCCAATATTTGTAATCTTTCCTATGATAGGTTGAGCGTCGTCTTGACTCTTGTGTACTGGTGCACCCTGAAGGTGCTTGTGATACTACCAATCCAGCTAGCAAAAGAAGATAACAAGTAACCAAGCTACGACTGAATTTTGATCAATGCTATTTAATAAAAGAAAGCGGAACATCAATCAAGTAATTTGCAACATATGTTGTATTAGAAAAGAGATATGGACATCAGGCTAACTACTATTCTCTTAATGTTCTTTTTATCCTGAATATTTTCAGATAATACAACAGTTTCTAACCACGAATCATTACACATCAACAGTTTTGATTGTCAACTGATGAACAGAGGATTAGGTAACATCCCTGGCCTCGCCGCCTGCACATTGATGCTGAGAGAAACGGAGATCAACTAAATGTATGCAGGATTGTCACCAGTATGCGTCATGATTTTAGAAGCTTGTGCTGTTGTTTTTTCCCCTTTTTACCGCACATTCTCCTGCTGACAAGCATATATGATTGTACAAGTCACTTTCGTGGAGCATTACTTTGCAAATTTTGGCTGTGGTCGTCATAGTTTATTCACCTTCAATGGCTCATGGCCATTCTATTGCAATTCTTGGTGCATTTAAAGCTGCTGGTCCATTGTATTAGTTCCAATTTCGCTACTAATCACAACAGTGCAGCTGTGTCTTTTAATGAGTCATCTTTCCTTATTTGATGACAATATTACCAACACTTAATATTGTCATGCTTGAACCCATGGTGCTGATAATGGAGTTCTATTGCCATGTTTGTTTCTCTTTGTGAGATAAAAAAATTATATGCAATACTAAAAAAAATGTTCTAAGATTTCCGAGTGTCTCAATAAATATATACTATAACCTACTTAGCAACTGGATATTTGTGCCAATTCATTAATTTTTTTCTATACTTGCAGCAGGGCACAAGGATCAAAAGATGAGATGTAGGTAGGAAAACAGGGTTTAAAAGGGAATATTACTGCAGGCAGGTACATCAACAATCAAGAACCATGATTTTCTTCTTTGTGAATGCATGGAAGCATGGGGCAACGTTTGCAAGTATGATAAGAGATGGAAACTCCAAAATGATTCCGCCCTGATCTTGGCTGCTTCTTTTTATTTAGAACACAACCGAAAAGGATTGAGTTAAAGACGGGTAAATTGATTCTTCATTGGAAAAGATTACTTCAATTGTGTAATACTTTCTTCTTGATTGTGCAGGGAGCACACACATAACAGAGCCAAGGCATTATATAATATAAAGAATTTTTATGCTTTTGCCACAGTTACAAGTATAGATCATTATACGATGGCCATAGTAAAATTGCATGGATAATATGTTTCATGGCGTGCTTTTAGCATTGAAAGTCAATTGATAATTATAGTATTGCATCCTGATATACAATATTGCGTTTTAGATGGCTGATTATTATGTCTTGTATCACTATTTACACTTTGCTTGGTCGAAAGAATTGTCTATAGCTCTTTGCACAACATATTCATCTTATTATTTATTCGCTAGAATTATACAAATATTTGTGGGTATGCGTGCAAGCCATGTCACTACAATTTGGTGATATCAATATACATGTTTTTGTTGCTAATAAAATCAGACACATTTGTTTTTTCTCCCGTAGCAACGCACGGGCACGAACCTAGTTGATCAAAATTTATCGGATCCTCTTAGTTTTACGTGTCAACGGACGCATTAAATATTTTGCAGACAGACAAAAAGACTACACACTGTATAAACTATCTTTTTTTGTTGTCTGTGTGTGACATAACATAATATACAGATAACGGCTGTATAAACTGTTGTACATGCCCTAACGTGCGTAAGGTGAATAAAAAGGCATTACCTGCGCATGACAGTATCAAATTCCTGCGACGTTTGGGGTTTCGGAAGGCCAGATGGGGTGTCAGTTTCAGATTTGAGTTGCACGATGTGGCAAGTCATTTGATTTCCGGTACTCTTCATATTTTCCTTAGGTGGCATCTATTTAATATTTTAACTGGGGCATGCCATGGAGATAAATGAGTGGAGTTCATATGTTTTGATTTAGGACTAGGGCCACTGCAGCTCTTGAAACTTAAGTGCCGATGATGTGGATAGGCCGAGAAATGAGCTTTAGAGGTAGTGGGTATGAATTATATAGAGATATGATGCTCTGTCGGCCTTATTCAGGCTGTACAATCTTATCACAGAGCTGTAAAGGTTGTGTCGTCACTTCCAAGGAAATGCCCCCAATTATCAAGAACCCCAGCAGTGGTGCTATTGAATGGTTTTCTATGCTTGTCCCAAATTGTCATAGTTGGGTTTGGCCAGCAGATAAAGGAGATATCTTTCTCATCATCAAACACAGAGAGCAGGTATTGATCATCAAAGCGTAAGCTGTAGTGGCCAGGAATGAGCAATCTATTAGTAGATACGAGCTTCATAGTAGCATCAATGCTCTGAGTGGGTAACAAGGTATCAGTAGGAGAAGCAAAGCTTTGCCATAGAACAATATCACCTTTGCCCTTAACAATGAGGTTCCCAGTGTCCAAGAGCTGAGCTTGTTCTGCGTTTGAAGAGCTCACGTTGTTGGTCCACACGATCTGTCCATTGTAATCTTTTAAATGATACTCCCATCGGAATTTAATTTGATCATGGATCCCCATGTGTACACAGGGTGGAGAGGATTTGCACTCCAGACAACAGTTTTTTCTGATGTATTGGAGAACCAAATGGAGAAGGTGGATGCATCGGAGGAAATGTTGTAGAAACTACAGATGAATGTACCATCTGGCGAGCGGAGCATGTTGGAGCTGTGCTCTACTGAGAGAGAAGAGCCTGCCAAGAGGAATTCTTGACTGGAGATACGCAAAAGCAGATGAATCAAGTGTGAGAAGAAACGCTGACATGGAGACTGTAGCCATATTACTATTACAGAGATTTGAGTTGATCTCGCAAAAGATTTGAATGGAGGATGCTAATACAGGACCCAACCATCAAATGCACTGTCGGTTGGGACATATGGTTCATTGCTATACAGATCACAAAGTGTTGGACTTGGTCACCGTTCAACAATGAGTTGTCCCTCAAGACTGACACAAGGACTTGCAGTATTGTGCGATCTCTATTATATAATCTGTAAGCCTCCTATAAAAATTAAATGTAACTACGTAGATTTTATGTTTCCAATAAAACACTCTAAAAGTAATATGGTTACTGAAGTTTTTTCAGATTAGACTACATGTACTGTTTTTCTTCAGATAAGACTACATGGGGGTTTCCTTGCCTCTTAAAATATTATGTTTTGTGAGTCCACAAATAAGAAAATGGCCCAATATCTAAATTAAAGTCTGTATAAGAAATATATTTGCAAAACAAAAAAACTGTATGATACCCGCAAAATGAACTTTATGAAGGGACATTTATTTGCTGCCAGGCCCCTTCTAATAATTAATCAAGATGCACTGATTTGGAAAGGAACCTTAAAAGTTGCTGAAAGGAATGGTACACGATGCAGCATTTGGTTCATCTGTTATACTTGGTGTAGCAACAGATACTCTATCTTTTGGGAAAGACTTGGACGAGCTTATGAAAATTTGACTGTTAATAAATTTATAGCATTGAGTTTGCTGGGAAATATGAGAAGTGTATGTGTAGATCTAATGTGTCTTGAAAATTACTTTCATAATCTCTTAAGTTTATTGGATTTTATACATATATTATAGTAGAAAATAGTGTCAAGGCTCTGTCATGTCTAAAACATCAAGGATCTTTTGGATAAGACTTGGACAAACTTATGAAACTTTAACTATTGCAAACTTTATAATAGTTATAGTTTGCTGAGAATATGCAAAGTGCATGTGTAGATCTAGTTCGTCTTGAAGTGCTTTCATAGTTTTATATTTTTGTAAAAATGAACTAGGCAAGAGAGCTGTTGATTATATTGAAAAGAAGAAGAATAAACCCAAACTGGGCCTTACAACGGAGAACAACCACCCAAAAGGGTCCATGTCAAAAGTACATATATCAATTAGAGGTCATGTCATGTCCAAAACATCATCCATTTTTGGTAGAGGAAGTACATATTTCAGCAATCTTTTTCAGAAATATAATGCATCCAATGAGGCTAGCAAGGATAACCATCCACATAAACGGGAGGCTTTTCCAAATTCATATGTTTAGTCGTCGGGTATAGTGGAAGTTTTGAATTTTGAAACAGCAACACACTTCTTCTGATCAGAGCAACTACACTGATGCTACAGGTTGCACTGTTTCTAGTCATGTTTATTTATCAGATACAAATTTCATGGAGACATGCATGGGGTTTACAGGGGCTGATGGTTCACCATCATCAGGAACAGCAAGAGGGGCAACTGCAGCTGAGGCAGGAGAAGAATTTGCCACTGTCTTCTGCTTCTTATTGTTTTTTTTTTTGCACATCCAATTTCCCTCCGCCTTTCCATCCACTTGGGCTTGTCCTTCAGGAATTTCCAGCAATGCATGAATGCAAACTTCCTCTCCTTCGGGTCTTCCTTCTTGAACATTGCACAAGCATTTGCAATCTGCATATTTAAAACCAAACTAAAGATTAGAATGAAGTAATGACAAATGATCAAAACTGACAAATATTAAGTTTGAGTCATAACCTTGTCATCAACTGTCCAACCACTGTGGTTCCTAGCCTCTATCTTGGATAGATACCCACAAAACAGATTTACATCATGTTGTATGCCAGACCAACGGTTCATTAATGAACTTTTGGAACGATTTGAGTCGAACTTCTTGTTTGCATGGAAATAGGCATGTATCCTTCTCCAAAATGTGCCTTGTGTTTGATCAACTCCTTGAATAGGATCCATGCCCACATTTAGCTAACCTGACACAAGAAGTATGTCCTCCTCGTCTCTGAAATTTTTGCTTCTACCCTAAGAACTCTTGGCTGTTGCTCGAGCATGATGGATGGGTTGTTCACTAGTAGGTGAGAGATCTTGAGATTGTTCAGCTCCATTCACTAGGAGGTCAGTGTAATATCCTGATTCCTGAATCCATAGTACCTGTCACATAAAAAAATAATATATAATTCAGAATCCAGCCGAATACAACTGTCAAATCCTGGAGACACTAATCTAACTTTCCACAACCACACTGGAGACTGGACAGAAACACAAACATTGGTGAACACTGGACAATAATAGTATACTTGTGGACTTGTGGTAGATGCATATCAAAAGCATCCTATGCTAGGCAGACAGTATACATGTATGGCAGTCCAGCAGAGAGCATTTTCATGACCACAACATATTTCATGGAGATAAGATTGGCCATAACATGACCAGGTGAAAGGTTAGCTTTGAGGATTATTAAATAATGCTCATGGACACATTATGCAAATACATTTCAGCAAGGTAAAAACTCCAGGCATGTGGTTAACTTCATGGTAACTAAGCAAGTAATCCCAACTTCCTTCGCCTCAGCCAATTAAACCATATCTGACACTAAAGTCTATTGAAATTTGCTCCCACTGGAACTAGAACGAAGGATCTTAGCTTTATAATAATATCCAATTGACAGGCAATAGGATTGGTGGAATGCAAGCATGATTAATCAACTTATTCCATGACAGGCAATAGGATTGGTGGTCAAGTGCAGCGTTACTTTAAAACAGTGTTGCAAATAGCGGGCTATAGCGGCGCTATAGCGTTTGGACGAGGCTACCGCTACGCAAATCCAATTTTCTCCGCTACTTCAGCTATGGGCAACTTCGCGTCATTTAGCGGCGATACGATTTAGCGGCGCTTATCATGGAATGGAAGAAAAGGGGTGACTTGCTGCCGATGCTCCAGGCTGAGGTGGCTCTCGTCCACCGCTGGAACCCAGCTGGGTGCGCGAGGCACGAAGGCGGCGTGGCGAGCTCAAGCCAAGGAGTGATGCTGGGGCCGTGTTCGGCAGCCAGGACAAAAAAAAAAAAAAATTGTCCCAGATTACTGTCACATGTATGAGGGTCTAAATGAAGTTTATTTACAAAACCTTTTCACAGATGAGTGCAACTTTGTGCGACGAATCTACTGCACCTAATTAATCCATGATTTGCTACAGTAATGCTACAGTAATCATCCTTTAATCGCGTGGTCAAAAGCCTTATTAGATTCATCTCGCGAATTTGACAAGAGGTTGTGGAGATAGTTTTGTAAACTGACTTTATTTAATACCCTTAATTAGTGGTCAAAGTAGCATTCAATACCCTGGAAAAAAATTTTAGCTCCCATCCGAACACGGCATGGGTGTTACTACGGCGAACTTGGGTCGGCGTCGCGAGCTCAGGGCGCCTTCCCATGACGAGCTCCAGGAAGGGAGTCAAGTTGTTGCCACTGCGGCCCGACTGCAACACCTTGGCTGCCACCGGTGCCCTCGCCATTGAGCTCGAAGACACTCGACTACTCGGGACCTGAGGATAGTAGTGGCCTGCCAGTGCTTGGTGCGAGACCAAGGGCAAGGGCGGCGCGGGTATTTTCAGGCACGCCGGCATGCACTGGATGATGACTGAGCTGGGGAGGGGATAAGGTTAGGTGGTGGGTCCCATGTGCTTACGCTGGTCACCGTTGCAATTGCAGTTATGGTGCACGCATCTGCTTCTGCTATGTCTATCTCCGTTCCTTTGCACTTGTAGCTTATTTGATTTTTAACTAATCCGCTAAACAGCTTAGCGCCGCTATAGCGGCCGCTATAGCTGTTTTAGCTGCTGGAGCAGGCTGCCGCTAAATGGTATAGCCCACTATTTGCAACATTGCTTTAAAATAAAAGGAGTCAAATTGGATACTTCCTTTCATGAATTTAAGTCAACTTATTCCATGAATAAGATTAAAACTATTTTGCAGGCCAACATGCAGTACATAAAAACAAGCACAGCTAGAACAGCTAGCACTCTAGCAATCTTGATTAATCAAAAGATTTTCCCAGATATCATTAGTCAACAAGCAGAGCTACCATTACTACTCTTGATTAATCAACAGATATTCCCAGAGATTAATCCTGCCTTCCAACAGTACCATTGAAATAATCAACTCGAGCCAAATGAACAAACAAGAAATTATTGACCAATTGGAACCACAATCTCACCAGTGTAGGCTTCCTCTCCAACGAATTGGTCACCATTGAGCAGATCTTCTGGCATCCGACGGTGCTGTGATTCATCCAAATCTTCCACCCCCTCAACCCTTTCTGCCACAAACTGAGAAAAGGGAGGAGCCTCCGCGGATCCATTCCACATCCCGGTTTCCCCAGCAGTGGTTGCACGAGGACGCGGCGGCCTGTACATCGCGGCGACGAGGGCAGCGCCTCCTGCACGCGGCGGCGGCGGCGGGTGCTGCAGGCAGCGGCGAGTGCGCACGCAGGGCGCGGGAGCGGCTTGGGCGTGCGGGCGAGTTGGCGCGCAGGCCCTGGATGCGCGCGGGATCCTGGATGGTGAGGCGAACAGGGTCGCCAAATATGCCGACGGCAGGGAGTGGCATGGCGAGGGAATTAGCGGCCCGTCTAGTTTACTGTCGCCCGCTAGTAGCGTTTCGTACGGTCGATCTTCCGATGTTGTCGTGCGCGTCGAACATACCCTTTCCGCCCACAGAACATTCTCTTTCCGTGCCATTTTTTTTTCCACGCGCTGTTGTTGCTGTGTTCTCTTTTCATGAAACCAAATTATTCGGGATGGGGTGAAGAGGGAGAAGAAAAGAACGGAAAAAAAGTAACTTTCAAAGCTAGAATACAACACAAATAAAAAGATAAATTGGTGCAAAACTTACTTACATAAGTTTTTCAAATTTCACGTAAGATTGAATACAAAAATTTTCTACAACTACGTAAGTTTTTTGAATTGCAAATAAGTTTTAATACAAAATTTGTCTATAAATAGTAAACAAAAAGTTTTCATTCATAAGTTTTATAGCAAACTTTCATAAACAACTTTTACGTTCTAAATGAAAATTTTGTATGGTAGGGGACCGAAACCGAATCAATTTAGGCTTCTATGGCAGAGGATACATAGCCGCCCCAAACCCAAACATCCTTCTGCACCCGTTAGGACGGAGTCACCCCTCAATAACCCTGAACAATAACCAGCTCAGCCTTCTATGGCAGGGGGACCGAAACCGAATCAATTTAGCCTTCTATGGCAGAGGATACATAGCCGCCCCAAACCCAAACATCCTTCTGAACCCGATAGGAAGGAGTCGTCCCCCAACAACCCTTAGCCCTAACCAGTTCAACTTTCTATTGCAGAGGGATCGATGTCGAAGCAATTTAGCCTTTTATGGCAGGGGTACATGGCTGCATTAAACCCCAAACATCCTTCTGAACCCGATAGGACGGAGTCGCCCCAACAACCCTGAGCACTAACCAATTTGGCCTTCTATGGCGGAGGGACCAAAGCCAAAAAATAGATTTTTTAAGACATGCAAAACACCATATTTTCCCAATGTAAATTTAATAGTATAAAAATTTTAGATTAAAAATATTGACAGTACTACTGTTAAGTCATATTTGTAATGTAAAAATTTACATAAAAATTTGCAATGTAAAAGTTTATCATAAAAGTTTACAATGTAAAATTTTATCATAAAATCTTTTATGTTAAGTTTTACATAAATGTGCTAATTTTGTACCTCGTTTATCATGTAAAAATTTTACGTAATAATTTGGCACAAAAGGGAGCAGGTCAGTAATGTGGTCCACTTTGTCAGAATTAAAAAAACAACTCGTAAACCAATCATGCGGTCATGTGCGAGGACGTCTCTGTATGTGTGGACCCATGACTATATAGCAGTTTTTTCAGAAAGAGAAAGCGGGACAGAGAGGTGGGCCAAAAAAACACGCGAGGGAGCAGGACCGCGGGGCCGAAACACGTGTCCGGATCGATCGTGAGGACTGGAACCTCCGGTCGACTGTAAACTCAACATCGTGGATTTTATCCCTCGGACTCCGTGACAAGGTAATTAGATAGAAGGAAAACGTACGGTAATATTTTTTTTTGAGAATCACAGTACAATCGAATACACTCATACGCACACACTCACCCCTATGAATACATTGAGTGTTTGATTGACACCAGTGCACGTTAACGATGGGCCGCCGGCCTATGATTAAAACGAAAGCCCACTAAGCCCTAAAAGGCCCGCATCTTCTTCGGTCGGGCATCGTCTTGTCTCTACAAAAGGGAAGGCAAGGGAAGGCCGGCCATCAAGTCCCCTCTCGCTCGTCTCCATGGCGACGCACCGCTTGAAGCTTGTGCTGGTGGTAGTGATGATGAGCATGGGAGTGGCCGAGAGCATGCTGGATGGAGGAGTCATGCAGGAGGAGGGGGAGCTGGAGCCCGCCGACGCCGGTGGGTACCGGAAGTACGTCGTCTTCTTGGCGAGTCCGCACCCCGCGGAGCTGAAGAAGTTCATCAAGGACAAGGGTGAGGACGACGCACACCGAGCGAGTGGCACGAGTCCTATCTCCCATCGACTCGGACCTCCCTGGGCGAGGAGCGCCTGCAGTGGTCGTTCCACACGGTGGCGAACTGCTTCTGCGCTCGGCTGACGGCGGAGGAGCTCAAGGTGGTCTCCGGCAAGCCCGGCTTCATCCACGCCCTCCCCAACGTCTTCTACTACAGGCAGACGACGCACACGCCGGCGTTCCTGGGCCTGCCCAACCGTCTTGGCGAGAACCCCGAGGGCTGGCCCGGCGACGGCGGAAGAGGGATGATAATCGGCGTCCTCGACGGCGGCATCGATCCCCACCACCCATCTATGGCCGATCACGGGTTCGAGGGCATCGATCCGCCGGCGAAATGGAAGGGCAGGTGTCATCCGGCCATCAAGTGCAATCGCAAGCTGATCGGCGCCATAAGCAGCTTGCCCGGAGTGCCTCTCGACGAGCAAGACGGGCATGGCACCCACGTGGCGTCCATTGCGGCCGGCAACATGGTGGCCGACGTCGACTTCAACGGGCTCGCCAACGACACCGCTTCCGGGATGGCGCCGTACGCCCATGTGGCCATCTACAAGGTGTGCGGCCCAAAAAGGTGCTCAGCGGAGGGCGTGCTCTCCGCCATGTTGTCGGCGGTGGGGGACGGGGTGGACGTGATCTCCATGTCCATCAGCGGACCCAATCAAGTGACCTACGACAACGATCTCAAAGCTATTGGTGCCTACGTCGCCATGATGCACGGCGTCCTCGTCGTCGCCAGCGCCGGCAACACAGGCCCGGCGCCGTCCTCCGTCCGCAACGGCGCCCCCTGGATCCTGACGGTGGCCGCCGGTACAGTGGACCGGTCTTTCACGGCGACCGTCCACCTGGATGGCTCGGCCGGTCCCATAGTCGGAGAGTCTATCGCCGACAGGCGCCGGGTCCCACGGTACCGGCCAGGCCAGCCAGGAACCGAGCTGCTCTACAGCGAGGACGGGGATCGGCGCTACTGCCTCTACCCCGACGATGAGCAGCACCTGTTTCGCGACCGAATCGTCGTATGCCATCTTGGCATCACCGTTGCTGGTGGAGGGAGGAGCATCATGGAGACGGTGATGCAGAATGACGCGGTGGGCGTCATACTCGTCGGCACAAAAGAGTACGGGTACACCACGCCGCTGGTGAACTCCGGCCCAGATCGTCCGGTGGTGCAAGTGCCCTATCAGGAGTTTCCCCGTCTGAGAGACTACTACTACGCGGGGCACGGCAAAGCCAAGGCGTCCATCAGCCTCGGCACCGGCACGGTTCTGGGCTTTCGCCCGGCCCCCACGGTCGCGAGCTTCTCGGCACGTGGGCCCAACCTTCTTATGCCCAGCATCCTCAAGCCAGAGGTGCTGGCGCCCGGGGTCAACATTCTCGCCGGGATGCCGTACATGGACAGTGGGCGGAACTACGCCTTCAAGTCAGGGACGTCCATGGCAACGCCCCATGTGAGCGGCCTCGCCGCACTCTTGAAGAAGCAGCATCCCATCTGGAGCCCGGCCGCAATCAGTTTTTTTTTGATCCTCGTTCGTTATAAGAGTGTTGGTATATAAGATGAAATTTTTGATTAGTTAAACCTGCTAATTCATCTCGATCAGGTCCGCGCTGACGACGACTGCCGACGTCGTCGACAACAGTGGCATGCGCATACTGGATGAGCACCTCCATGAACCGGCTGGAGCCTACGCGACCGGCGCTGGCCACGTGAATCTGCGGAGGGCGATGGACCCCGGCCTCCTCTACGACCTTCTGGGAGACGAGCAGTACTCCTCCTTCATCTGCCGCACGCTCGGCGAGGTTCCCCTGACAAACATCTCCAGGGATGAGCATAGGAAATGCTCATATTTCCCAAACCATGTCCGAGCCATGGGATCTCAACACTCCGAGCATTGTGCTCCCCCTGCGCCCAAGCCCGTCAGTCGCCGCCAGGACGCTCACAAACGTCGGCCCGCCGGAAGTGTACACCATCAAGGTGGAGATGCCCCCGGAGGTGCGGGTCACTGTTGATCCCTCCGTCCTCAACTTCACGTCCACATGGCTTCAGCTATCGTACAAAATCACAGTGCTCAGCATCGACAACCACCCCGTCGAGGGAAGGGTGTACCAGGGGGCCGTCACCTGGTCCTCCAGCCACCACACTGTCAGAATCCCCTTGGTCGCCGTCGTCGGTCTGGGCGCAGCTCAGCCGTCAACCGGTTGGAACATCGATGACTGATCTGCTCCTCCACAGATCCCCAATTCTGTCATCTTAATTAGTTCGTCTTGTTCTGAATGAACCAAATAACAAGACTGCTCATGTTGCAATGTGCCAATCGCGCGCACGCCTAGCTAGTATCTTGTTCCTTGTGTGTGTTGTCGAATAATACTACATACCCTGCCTGCATGAACTCGATTGGTGCAATTTTAACAATTCTACGTGCTAAGTTCGGTTGTGTGCCCTTGACCCTTGTGGTTCAGCGATAATGCCAAGCATTGACATTTCTGTTTTGTTCAGGGCCCGATTGGTAACATAAAAACGTCTCGGTTTCTTCTCAACATTTAACAGCCTGTAACAGAACCGGGCTATCTGTTTGGATTCAAATCCATTAAAAAAAGAGAGGAATAATTAACTACATCGTCGCTATGTCCTGAATGTTTTTAGGTGCTTAGAATAGAGCTTTTTGTTAGGACATGTTAAAACGTGATTTTTGTTAGGACATGTTAAAACGTGCTCCTACCTCGACAGGGCCGTCGTGAGCGTTGAACACATAATTCATATATAAAGGTCTCTCTTGAAGATTACCTTCTTGACAATATCATATATTTCTTAATTTTTGTGGATTCGTTCTTCTTAGAAATTCACGATCAAAAGCTGTTGCTCTGGAGCGTATCATTGTTTAAAAGGCATGTTTTTCATTTCGGAGAGAGACTCGAAGAGGATTCTCATTGACGACATACTTCTTTTTTTTTACGAAATTATATGACAACATAGTACTTCTGAGTTGCGTTTGCTAAATTTTCTGGCCTGTTTCATTCCCATTTCAATGTGATCCTAGTGTTCACTCAATCCTGGAACTAATTTGGGTGATTAACACAACGAGAAAACAAAGGATCATTGACTTTTGAAGTTACAAATTAACCAACAGAAACATGGACAAATTAAAACCATACCCCCAAAGAAAGGCCTAAATATTTTCGAGGAGAATATAGCAACGCCTAATTCATCGTCCGATGCTCAAGATCAGTCGAGATCAAGCGTACTGATCCCCGAATGATTCCTCCTCTATCGTATAATAAGAAGTACCACTACGTGAGAACAGCAGATAGGTAACGGGCACAGAATGCCATTGGTAACGGGGAATGCACCCGTTACCCTTTTTGGGTTACTAATAATCGAATAAAGGTAACGGGCAAATCCCCGTTACTAATAATACATATTTGTAACGGGCGCTCAGATAACGCCCGTTACCAATAGCAGTTACCAGAACCAAAAATGGCTGCTTTTGTGGGCCCACTGGCAGACATTGTAACGGGCAAGTATGAGGGGCCGTTACAAATGGCTATAGAGGTAACGGGCATTGTAGTCTGCCCGTTACAAAAGTGCTCTTTCTGGGCCCACTGTTCCTATGTTGTAACGGCCTTGGTTTGGAGCCCGTTACAAATATGTAATAGAGGTAACGGGCGTCTAGTAGTGCCCGTTACATGAGGGCGTTACCCACTCTCTTTGTGGGCCCACATGGTCAGATATTGTAACGGGCTTATGTGGTTGCCCGTTACAAGTGTCTGTTTTAGTAACGGGCTCTTGGTAGTGCCCGTTACTTTTATTGATTTAGGTAACGGTCTATTTTTGTTGCCCGTTACAAGTAGGCGTTACCCATCTCCCGTCTGTTCCTAATTTGTAATCGGCGTTGTTTAATGCCCGTTACCTTTACTTGTGCCACCCCCACAAGCTCCAGCCACTATTCTGGCTGCATCCTGGAACCAGCCAGGATTTGGCAGCCACCACACATCACAAACACAGCCACCAGTCAATTCACATCACAAACACAGCCACCAGTCAATTCACATCACAAACACAGATTGATATCACATATATGCACATCACATATATACACTATTACACATCAAGATTGTGAATCAAGTTTCCAAGTATCTCATCATACAGATGGAAGCTGAATCAAGCTTCCAAGTTTTCTCATCATTCATCATACACATGCAACAAGTATCAAGTTTATGAACTCACACGGCAGCTGCTGGACCATTATGGAAGCGGCCCCTTGGGTCGATGATCTCCTCAAGAATGAACTCGCACAGCATCCCCTGGAGCATCCTTAGTGCTCCTTGATCTACCGCTGTGATGGGAACTTTATAATCCTACATAATACAATTATTATGAGAATACAAGTAAAAATCAGTTTCTAAAATCAAATGGAGACTGAGCAGAGACAAGGCTAAGCAGGTATACTTACAGAAGCCTTTTTCATGATGCTTATGTCAGAGAGTAGGTCCAACATGTTCATTGCAACATAGAATCCACACAGTAAGCTCCCCGATGGCTGCTGAGCGCACTGCATTAAGGGTACCAAAATGACACAAGTTGAGGCAGTACAAAATATGTATGAAGTGATCCAAAAAAAAGTCTCGTTCTTACCAGGAAATCTGTCTTGTGCACCAGTTTAGGTTTGCTTTTTGACTTTGTTGTCACATTCTTATTGTGCTCTGAAAAGGCCCTGCATGATCAGCAATATTGATTAGAAACATTAAAAGATGGAATTTTTCGCTTTGGCCAAAACTTTCTTACCAGTTCACAACTTGTACGACGTCCCTGAACTTTCGCTTTGGCCAAGTTTTAGCAGAATCTAAGTACCAAACAACATTCCACCTCATTGCAATGACCACTAGTATCCAGTGGCCACCGGTGTTGAAGGCACCCACCACGAAGTCGTACTTCATAGCCTTTCTAATTGTGTTTGTTACATTGTTGGATTGGAATTGAATCATTGTGGCCGAGAATATCTGTGGGTCCAAAAACCCAACATTGCACTTCATTTCCTCTGCCTGCTTCATCATTATCCTACAAATTAACTAATTGTTAGCATGAACTTTGTTGTAAAAATTATATAATATATGTTTTAGTGTGAAGGAACTTACAATGTCCAGCACCTCAACAAACTAACATCCAGGCCGTTCAGGTTGAAAAGGTCATACAAGTCATTGAATCCAATTGTGAAGTCTAATTCACCATCACTGTCAAAGTATGATGCAGCCAACTTTGCCAGAATGCCATCATCACCTTTCGCACTTTTTTTCATGACATACTTATGCAAAGCTTCACAACTTGGCCCAGCAGCCTTTAAAGCCTCTTCTGACAACATAGGCTCACCAGGCTTGTATTTTATGTTCTGTGTAGTCCAAACATTGGCAACCTTCTGCTGTGGCTGCTGCTGCTGAGGCGTAGGTTGGGGGCCAAGTTGCTGCTGCTGCTGCTGCTGTGGCTCCTGCTGCTGAGGTGGAGTTTTGCTTATTAGCTCTTGCTGCTGTTGCTGCTGCTGAAGCTGCTGCTGAGGCGGAGTTTTGCTGATGAGGTTCTTCTGCTGCTGCTGTGGCTGCTCCTGCTGCTGCTGCTGCTGCTGTGGCTGCTGCTGCTGCTGCTGTGGCTGCTGTTGTGGAGTCTGGCTCTGCTGCTTCTGCTGAGACTGATGTGCTATCAAGGCATTTTCAGGCAGCTGGCTCTCTTGGTCATTGGCTGCCTTCAGTAACTGAGCTGCTGCTGCTGCTCCATCTGAAGCTGTATCAGCTGATGTGGCTGCAGATGTGGGAGCTCTCGACCTAGGTGGTATAAGGATTCTCACCCTTGGCCACTGTATGCGTTGCATGAGAGAGTCACCTAGGGTTGTGAGCTCATCCCCTACTGGGATTGGCAAAATTACCGCCCACCCTTAATCACAGCAAGATCACTTTTGCAAATTCCCCCTCCCACCTCTCTCTACGCGCCCCCTTGAATCAAGATCAAGTGGTCCAGATTGAGATTTGCATAGTTTGCACGGGAGGTTGGTTTGCACCTGATCCGTTGCCCCCTTTATCCTCTTCTCCTGCTGCCCCACCCTTAATCACAGCAAGATCACTTTTGCAAATTCCCCCTCCCACCTCTCTCTACGCGCCCCCTTGGATCAAGATCAAGTGGTCCAGATTGAGGTTTGCATAGTTTGCACGAGAGGTTGGTTTGCACCTGATCCGTTGCCCCCTTTATCCTCTTCTCCTGCTGCCCCCTTAGCCTCTTCTTCTCCGTCCGCCAGCCGCTCCTCCCGGTCTTCACGTGCTCGCCTTGCCACATGTACCGCATTCGCTCCGCTCGGGCTCCGCGCGCACGCCGCTCCGCCTAGCCTTCACACACCAGCTCCGCCGCCGAGCTCCATCACGCGAGCGAGCTCGATCCCCATCGCCCTCCTACCCGCGCTGGTCCGGCCGCCTCCACGCAGTGCACGTGCGCCGAGCTTGCCTCGGCCGGCCTCCGCCGCCACCAGTGCCAAGTAATTTCCATTACGAAGCAGGGGCGCATGCATCTTTTTTCCTTTTTGAGTGAGATGAGCCGAGATAAGCTACTATTTGGGCTTCTCCTGTGAGATGGAAAGTAGAGACCGCATTTTTCGCAGCTTCTCTACAGCTTGGTTCCCTAAGCTGTTCTATTTTCACCTTTTTCACCGTTTGGCACTAGAACCTGATACAAGAGGCAAAAGGCAAGAGGCGGCGGTGGGCTGGCGGGGCTTGGTTGCCGAGTTGGAATTGGCTGGGCCGTGGGGGATGGAGCCGCGGAGCAACGGGCCGCATGCAGAAGCGGACAAGCGGGCAGAGGCGGACCAAAACATTGGGAGTCATATACGTATGTACGTGGGCCGGTGAACGTGCGAGGGTGCTGAAGTGCTGGCCTGCTGGCTGTTGGTGGGCCTAGCCGGTTGAGGAACTCTCGCGCCAAAATGGCCACCACGACGCGGCCGAGAAGATAGACACCGCCGATTGCGATGCCGCTGGACGGCGAACAGCGGTGTTGATGCCGGTGATGGTTGTCCGACTCTCAATGCAGATGCAGTTTACAGGAAAGGCGCGAAATGGTTTGGACGTTCTGAGGCCAACTCTCCGGCCCCTTGCCCGAAGCAGGTAGCACCTGACCTGAGAGGACAGCGAAATTTTCCTCTCCGCGTTCTTGTGCGCAACAGTAGCAGGCTGCGCTGTGCGCTGGGGTTAACCATAGCCATCGGGATCATCAGCAGAAAGAAAGAAAAAAGAAACAGAGAACGATCGTCAGAGCTACTCCAGCAGTAAGCTCGACCAGGATCTCAGCTTACCTTCCCATCGTCCCCAGGAGCAGGGGAGGACCGGAGGAAAGCCGCGGCTTTGACAAATCTAGCTACCCCGCGCGCGTCGCCTACTACCTGCTTCGCCGCGTGGAAGATTGCCGAACGCAGACGGGCGGATCGGAGCACATCCTGACGACTATAATAAACATAGGCCAAGGTCGCGAGCGGCATTACCGTGCTGTTTCAGTGGAGAATAGACTGATCGGCTGATTGCGTGGCTTCATTCGTCGCTAAGGACGATGGATAGATCACACTGCATCTCCGCGTGTTGACTTGACTTGTTGGTGAGTCTTCCCTCTGTTGGTTCTGTTTGATTACTGGAATGGGTTTTCAGCTGTGATTGCATGATTACAAGCGTCAATGCCGTGGTCAGCTCGGCTTGCCTGTGTCCTCGACGCGGTTGGCCGGGTCTGGACGGTGCCCGGTGCCCGGTGCGTGCTCATGTCATAGTAACTCAAGGGCTGGGAGCATCTGCAGACGCGGCAACAACGGTGATTGTTTTGTGGAGCGCTCGGCCCGAACTTTTCGATTTCCCCCCTTCCTCTCCTCCACAACATGTCTGCTCTTTCCTTCCTTGCTCCTCGCTCCATATTTCTATTTCATTTTCCTCTCTCTTTTTTTAAATAAAAAAGAAGTATCCTTTTACTCTTCTCCCGTCACAACTTCGTCGACGAAAGCTCGCCTGACCACTCACTTCTTCCAGCAGCGTGCTACAACGGTACAACCCACTATAATTTTAGTACTGTGGCAGACAAACTATTTGCCTCGCGGCATATTCGGTTCGGTGACGGTCTACTCCAGCCGCATGTCGGCATGTGCATGTGTCCAGTGAACCCTGGGACACGGCCCTAGCTCGAATCATAATCCTAACATATGTCTGTGCGAACTGTTTGTTTCACAAATTATTCTTTCGTATTTTGTGACTGTTATGTAGGCCAAATGAACGAATGCTCCTTTAAGGTACTCCCTCTTTTATATATCTCGAATGATGATTATTGTCTATTTTTTTGTTTTTTGAAAGACATGTTAGCTCATTCCAAGCAATCACAGCTAAGGTTAAGCTGGTTAAACTTTAATTGGCCAAATTAGCTGGGTCGTCAAGACCTAAGGGCAAGTACATTGCTACACGTAAGGAGTCTTATAGATTGCCTCATGCACATTCATCTAGGATTTCTGATGATACGGAGAAAACAGATAGAGGTGAGAGGACCAGTTGTTTCGCGAGGCAATCATCTCAAAACTAAAATTTAGAACTACGAGACTGCTTAATTGCTATTGCATGTGTTGTTGCCACACGAGACTGCTAAAATTTAGAACACGTAAGAAGTAGCGGCCGGCGGCGGGAATGACTGACAGGCCGGCCTTTGGGCGTGGTAACACGGACCCGATCCCCAGGCCCACTCGAAAGGAGCTAACAAGGTACTGGGCTTCGAGATGGCTTTTGCTGGGCCTAGCGCCGTTCTCGCGCCAAGGCAGTGAGTAGTGCTGTGCAGCACTCGTCGTCGGCTCCAGCTGCAATCCCACCGTGATTCTCGATCAGCTCCCCGCAGTTTCCCGGAACCGCGCCTAATTGTTTCGTTGCAAGTTCCTGGCCCGTTTAGTTTTTCAGTGCTAGAACTGTAGCATAATTTTGACCACTAATTAAAGGTATTAAATAAAGGTATTTTATAAAACTAACTTCAGAACCCCTGCACTAGAAACCCTGAAGAATCTAATGAGGCCTTTGACCGCATGATTAGAGCATAATTAGATGATGGTTACTGTAGCATCACTGTAGCCAATCATCGATTAATTAGGCTCATTAGATTCGTCTCGAAAAGTTACGCTCATCCGTGAAGAGGTTTTGCAAATAGACTTCATTTAGTACTCCATGCATGTAAGATTCCCTTCGTTACTGTAGCTATACTTAGACCTAGAAAACCAAACGGGGCCAGCTCCGAGTGCCTGACAGTCGCTAAGAGCAAGTCCAACAGCTTGAGAATATTTCATCCCCAATAGAGAGATTTTGGGGATGGACAAAACCAAAATATTGGATTATTGGAAAAACTGCTCCATCAGCTTCCCAATAAGTCATTCCCAAAAATGTGGGGATTGGGGATGAGAGAGCTATCTCCACTATAGTGGGGATGAAGAGATGTTTTTTGTCAATGGAGAAAAAATGGGGAGCTATTGGGGATCTGTTGGAGTTGTTTTTTTCTCCTCTATTTTCAATACACTTATTTTTTTGCTATTGGAGATTGGAATGGGGAGCTCTTGGACTTGCTCTAATGTCGTGTGTAAGCGACCGATGCCCAAGCAGATTCCTCTCCCCGATCTCTGCATGCAGTACCCTGATATATATGTTACGTCCGGAATTCGCGGGAGCGAGCATGTGTACACCGCGTTGCACAGTGCAGTGGTGCAACCAAGCCGCGTCGATCGCAGAACGGTGGTCGTCGTGGAAGACAATCCCGTCGCGCCGGACCGCGGCCCGCCGGGGTCCCGTGCACGACCCCTGGCCTGCTTCATCGGCAAGGAAACCAACATGATTGGATCCTAATGGCCAAGGGTCGGATAGATTAAGCGCCGTTTAGTTTCGCCAACTTTTTCATCGCTACAGTAATTCGAATGTTTGGATGCTAAATATGAGTATTAAATGCGGATAACTGATAAAACTCATTCCATAACCCTCGGTGAAATTGCGAGATGAATCTATTAAGCCTAATTAGGTCATGATTAGACAATGTCGTGCTACAATAAATAATCTCTAATGACAGATTAATTAGGCTTAATAGATTCGTCTCGTGATTTTCCGTCCATTCATGTAATTAGTTTTATAATTAGATCATGTTTAGTACTTCTAATCTTTAGTTTAAAATTACTACAATAAATTTCGCAAAGTTTTTCACCGGATTTAAACACCCCCTAATTAGCCGGCCCCGGGAGATCTTGCGCCGCGGCTGCCAGCATCATCTTTGGTTCTTAATTTGCTGCTAATCTCTGTCTCCTAGTGTTGACTTGACTTGGCGCCTCGCACCGTTCGGGTTGGGGACCAGCGGCAAAGCTAGCCTAGCCTGCCACGCGTTTTGTTTGATCATCTCATGAGAGCATCTGGGGCAATGGGCGGGGGCATCATCATTCCCCGGCAGTTAAACTTACCAACGAAGCATCCTTGCCGTGCCCGACTTTGAAAGATGCTCAGCTCTCCTGTTCTCGACGCGGCCGATGTTGCCGACGACGCTAGTCGTGGAGAAAGCGCGTGAGTCGATAGGAGTGGCGTGTCAGTTGATTTGGCCTCACGCGTCACACAAACATGAATAATCTTAAGTTGTGTTACTCGGCTAATGTTCATTCCATAAATTCATCCATGGAATGCCGCACTTTTGACGGTGTTGTACGTATGTCTAGTTGGCGCAGAGGTTACAAGTTGTACTTATGTCTAGCTGATTATGAATGGACAGCATGCATCTTCTTCCTTGCACATATCTTTGACAGCTCCCTCTCCTCACTACTGACCCGCCACTATGCACACATTGCTATCTAGTCGTTCATGCATTTTTTTTTATTTAATATATAATGTAGTGGGCAACCGCTCTGCTTTGTAATAAAGAAAATAACTGTTCTTAGGGGTGTTTAAATCCGTTGAATTGGTGAAAAGTGATGAAAAATTTTGCACTGACAAACATGTCCTGTGAGAGAGAGGGCACGGTTGTCAGTGTGAAAACTTTTGGTGACTTTTTGGTAACTTTTGGGAATTAAACAGGCCCTTACTAATTGCCTCTATTTGCATTATGGCAGAGCCATTGAAGCCACCCTAATACTTTGCCTAGTAGGCCTACCACCGTAACACTCCCTCGTATCCGGCATGGAAGCAAAATAGAAGATGCAAAGGAGGTGAATGAGGGTTGTGGGGGTGTCGGGGTGTTTTGGGGGTGGGGGGTGCAAAATTGGGTATAGTGGCAAATATGACGAAAATTAGGTATAGAAAACCGGAATAGGATGACAATTTATAGCGAGACACAATAGGTACTGAAACAGATCCAACAAGCCCATTAGGGTGTGTTTGGTTGGTTGTATCATTTGGTTCATGTATGGAATGATCCAAGTTTGGTGATGATACTTGTGTTTGATTGGGTGAATTGTATCACCTCATACAGGATGAAACCATCCCACTTTACTTAGTTTATTACTAAGAATGATGGATCATTTGGTTCAAGCAAATTGGTTGAACCATCCCATCCATGGCCATCCATTCATGTTTCACTTGGTACACCAAACCAAACATATCCTTAGAATTCATTATAAAGTTTGCTCCTTTAATTTCTATGGAGGGCCAGTATATGGAGCTCCCCGTATAATTGAATTCCTACATTTCAGTTGAAGAACAGATTACCTGACAACCCTGATGTGTCATCTAAAGAGCACATTGATCTCATTTGCACTGAATTATTTAATCCTATAACAAATCTACAGGGATTATCTAAAGAGCACATTGATCTCATTTGCACTGAATTATATAATCCTATAACAAATCTACAGGGATTGTTTTTGAGAATCGATTTTTTGTAAGAATTTGCGTGCTCTCCCTGATCGATCATAGCAAGCTCAATTATCATATTTGCCCGCGAGCAATATCAACAATTAAACATTAATGGATACAAATGGCATTTCGTAAAAGATAAAGAGCCTGTTGGTCTGTTGGACCACCTGCCCATTCTTCACCTCTTATTTAAGAGGAGGAGTCCCGTCCATTCAGAGTCACACAGCCCCCAGTGCCCCGGTGACCTACTCGTCTTCTTCCCACGCTCCGACGAGCAAACGGCGCTCCGGCCGCTGGCTCCCACTCGGCGACGCTGGTTGTATCCAGGTCGCAAGAAACCAGCTCAAGGTGAGCGCCAAAGCTCCTCATTCATGATTCATGAGTTACGCCATTGCCGTCACACACAGCCCCGCTAGATTTGCACGTACGTGAGCTCAGCTAACGAGCAAAAGCATCATCGTTTAGCTGATCGAGCACGCACAATGAGTCGTCATGCAAATATGTACTGATTTCAAGATTTTTAGATGAGCTTTACATAGGATTAGCTTGCCCAGCACCCCCTGTTTCTCCGCCCACTGCCCGCAGCACAACAACCCCTCTCTGAATTCGGCACCCATTCGGTGCCCCGTGCCCTCTGTGGTTGCTCGTTTCATCGAGGTTGCGGCTGCTAGGGGGAGATCCGACAGCTCGGAACTGTTGTATGAAAGTGTAGCGATCTTTGCAAGTTTCGGTGCGTAGCTTATTGAGAGTGTTTGAGTTCGACTGCCTGAGTCGCCCCGGAATACTTTCGTTCTAGTACTGTCATGCCAATAGCAACGACAATTGCACATTTGTAGTACTTTATTTCCCTTTTTTGTCTAACTGATTCTCAGTAAACCCCTACGAGACCAGACCAGGGCACAGGAACACCGAACAGGTGGGCGCCAAGGACAACCGGAGACAACCGAGAAACGGCCACGAACCCCAGGCACGCAGACGACGACCCAAGGCCCCTGTCCTTTCTTTATCCTTCATTGCTTTCAGCCGGGCTGTTCTTGACTACTGTTCCTATCATTCTTCGACTTCTATCTGCAGCAGCGCCTCGCCTGGCCGCCATCCCCGAGGCCGACGGAGACGATGATCGGTTCGACGCCAACGCGGCCGGCGGCCCCGGCGACGCTGTCCCAGGTATGCCCCCGTTTGATTTCTAATTTCACGTTACTGATCGATCTGAACCCGGCCGCGACGCTATCGAGCGCAGGCAACGGCAGGCTGGCAGAGCGTGACCCACGGGATCGATGCGTGACCGATCGACAGAGAAAGAAACGGATTGCAGATTGGACGTTGGATTCTGGTTTGGATATCTGATGCCTTTTGGATTTGCAACTGCATGCTCTCTGTGTGTATCGTTTCGCCCAGTGGTCAGTTGTGGAACTCGATCTGGAGTCAGGACTGGTCAGGATCAGGCATGTCAGTGTGGGGTATGTTGGTTGGTGGCATCATTTGGTCAGCAGAATCAGAGACGGATTAGAACACGGCGACACGCAAAAGAAACCGCGTCCCGTTATTTAACGGCTTTGAACGACGACACTACGTGGTGCTTCACTAATCGCACGCTATTGTGTCAACGCATCATGTTTAGCAGGCATGATACCTTGGCCCTTGATGAAGCCTCTTAAAACTCCTTCCTAATTAACTGATGAACCAAAATTTTGAGCACACAAGAATAAGAGTGATAATAGTACTCCTAAATTAACAACCTACTGTAATAAACAGGAGGGATTTAGCTCTTATGGAAGAATTTTAGTTTTATGCATAATCAAACTCTTCTAAACTTTAACGAGATTTATTAAAAATGCTGACACCTACGACATAAAATTAGTTTCCACTAAAGCATCATACATTATATTAACCTTGAATTTATTTGGTATTTTATATATTAATTTATTTTTCAATAAACATGGTCGGTAAAAGTTTGGCTTAGGACGAAATTTAAACCATTTTACACTTGAAATGGATGGATTGGAGTAGATATAAAATGCCACACTGCCCATTTCGAATGACACACGGGGTCCACATGTACAGCGGCTAATTATTGCTGCTCTTAGAGAGCGGCAAATTATATCTATCGAAAAGGTAAAATCTGCTCTTAGATTTGGACTAGAAAATTTCTGTTCTTGTCATCCATGGCAAATGCAGGCCTTGTTTAGTTGCACAAACTTTTCACTATTCATCAGTCACATCAAATGTTAGGACATTAATTAAGGGTATTAAACATGGATTAATGACAAAACCCATTCCATAACCCCGGGTAACTTCGCGAGACGAATCTAATAAATCTAATTAGGCCATGATTAGACAATGTCGTGCTACAGTAAACAATCTCTAATGATGGATTAATTAGGCTTAATAGATTTGTCTCACGATTTCTCGTCCATCCATGTAATTAGTTTTATAATTAGATCATGTTTAGTTCTCATAATCTTTGGTTTAAAATTGTTACACTAAATTTCGTAAACTTTCAAAACCGAACTAAACAGGCCCTATAACTGACGCATTCATGTGCGCAGGTTCAGCAACCGGGTTTGGACTACAGCTGGTATCTTGCTTTGCAGGCCGAGGCAGGCTCTGCAATTGCACCGGCCAGCGAGAGAGAGGAGCAATGCAAGAAAGCCAAGGAGAACCTCGACGCCGGCGCCGCGGTCACCGTCTTAGGTTTTGCCGCGATGCTGGGTCTGGTCTCCCTCACAGAGGAGGTCAAGCACCCGGGCCTCACTGTCTCGCTGGTGCTATCCTTCATCACCTTCCTCAGCGGCAAGGCCCTCATGCTGCTCAGCTTAAACATGCTGGGCCGCGAAGTCCTCGTCTCCGGCCGCCACCGCATCACGGCCAAGTGTCTGGTCGCCGCCTGCGCCGGGCTGTCGGTGCTGACTCTGCTCAGTCTCCTGGCGCTCCTTCCTTGCGGGGTCTACCAGTGCATCGGGCTGGCCGTGGTCATCACGGCGGTCATGCTGGCCGCCGCCGGGACACACTGGTGCCTGAGGCGCAGGCACGGCACGGACAGAGGCGGTGTGACAGCAAGGTACGACGAGGAGCAGCAGAAGGACGAGGGGGAGTTGGACGCCGCGTCGAGGACAGCGTCCTGCGTCACCGTTTCCGCGTTCGGTGGCCTCGTCGGCGCCCTCTTCGCCGCGCCCAGGATCTCCGGTGTGGACGCCGTCGACAGAGCAGCCTATCTCGCCGTTATGATCTTCTCCTTGTTCGTGACCTCTATTCTTGGCATGTTCGTGGTGACCGCGTCGAGGATCACCAACGACCAGCGGTGCAGCAGGGGGCTCCTGGCCACAGCCACAAGGCTCGCCAATGCGCTCCTGCTCTGCTCGCTGGCATGCGCGGCGTTCGCCGCCGCCTTCGTGTCGTGGTACTGAGGTACAGTGTTTTTGCGGCGTTCGCGCCGATAGTTGTCACATGTATCCTCTGCTTCCTTCTCCGGCATTGTGTCGTCCGCCACGGCTGAGATGGCGGAGCTAGGAGGCCGTCCGTAGGAGTGGGCATTTGGTCTGACTGGACCGATCAGTTTGGTTTCGCGGTTTTTAAAAAGTTCGGTCATCAGAAAATAGAGACCGATCGATCTTTAGAAAAAATTAAGACCGACACATTTCGTTCTCGGTTATGACTGGACTAACCGAAAAAATTCACAGAGAAAGAAAATCAAGCAAAAATGATGAAAAAAAATACTATTGTTGTGGGTATTCCATTTGAGCTATTTGTCAGGGCTTACAAAGAGTTAATATCAGCCATTATTCTACTTGAAGAGTGTGGTCTCGTAGCAACTGCACGGTTACTTGGTCAATTCAGTTAACCAAGCTCTGAAACCCAACTAACCATAATAAGTTTGGTCAGGTGGGAGTCAGGACCGAATTGCTAACCGAACTTTTCGGTCTCGGTCTCGAATACTTCGGTTTGGTTTGCGGTCCTCGATTGATTATGGCGAGTCCTACCCGCTCGGATCAAGGCCATGCTATGGCCGTGTTCAGATGGTGGGGCAAATTTTTTGCACCCTACTTTGACCACTAATTAGGGGTATTAAATAAAGTCAGTTTACAAAACTACCTCCACAACCCCCTGGCAAATTCGCGAGACGAATCTAATGAGGCCTTTGACCGCACGATTAGAGGATGATTACTGTAGCATTACTGTAGCAAATCATGGATTAATTAGGCTCGTTAGATTCGTCGCACAAAGTTGCACTCATCTGAAAAGGTTTTGTAAATAGACTTTATTTAGTACTCTATGCATGCAAGATTTCTTGGGGACAATTGTCCCATCGATCTGAACACGGCCTATAGTCGCCGCGGTGTTGGTCTGGTCCACTGTGATGTTGTCTTCAGCAACCGCTGTTGCAGTTTACGGGGTGGAGGCGTGGACAACGTGGTGCCATGACGTTTTTTTTCCTAACAAAGGACGTTTTTAAAGCTTTTAACTAACAAAAGTGTCCGCTGTGCCGCTGTGCACTTCTTTGAGACTGTACGTAAACATTCGTTCGCTCCATAATTTTTGTTAAGACAATGTACAACGTCCATGGACGTTGCCGGCAGAAAAAAAAAATGTGTCCTGACAACAAGGGATTGCAGCCTGATCAGTTGGTAACCATCATCAAGCAAGACATAGGTGATTACAACTTGGTGCATGCAGAAACCATAGCTTCTACTTCTTTTCTGCCGTAGAAGTACAGAACTAGACTTCAGTTATCGTTTTTTGTCTCAGAGAGCAGTAGTTTTGGTTTGGCCTCGCAGTTTCAAAAACTTCTGAAGACAATTTGGACCTTCCATCATTTCAGGATTGTGCACAACTTCCAGCAGCCAGCTCAGGTGGCAATAAAGCTTTGTGGGTAGTCTTGGAGTTGGAGATCGAATTTTGCCAATAGCGCGTTCCGGCGCAGATCCACGCGGCCGCGGACACGTGTCCCTCCGCCTCCTCGCCACGATTGGGACGCGCTCGTCCGCTGCCGATTCCAGCGCGGAGCACGCCTAATATACCAGCGATACTGTGGGCGCCCGCGGGTTTTGGTGACGCGGTGATCTGTACTGCTTCTCTACACATACGGTCCATTTAAGTTGGTTGAGGAAACACTCCAAGCTATCCAACTGTTCCTTTTGTTAACTCCATTGAAATCATGGATGGAAAGGGATAAGTGTGTTTTTTTAGCAGAAAAGGGATTAGTGTGTTAGGAATTCGCTATTTCCATCGGAAACTGGACGTAGAGCTTTTATTTCCTTAATAAAAATACCACTTATGTGCTAGATAGGTTTATAGATTTATATAAAAAAATAGTGAAAGGCTCTCGAGCCTAGTGGTTGGAGCACATAAGTAGCACATTTAAAAAAAATTCCCTCACCAGCCATGTATCTAGGTTGCAGGTTTTCTGGACCTAGGAAAAGGTTGCTTCTTCCTAATAATAAAAACCGTGGGGCCCTTATACCCCATATGGTCTAGTTTTAAAAAAAAAATGAGAAAAGAACTCAGAATAAGACAGATTAATTGTGCTCTATTCCATGCATCCCACTGTGCACTGAACCATACTGTTTACCTACAGAACCTTTAACATTGCGCGACCACCGACCGATCCGGCAAAATCTATACTATAAAGAGTGAGAGATTTGATGTCAAAATCTACACAGCTATAAACCTACCCTCACCTCACTAATCATCTTTTTGGGCCCACCCGTCAGGTAGGACGAAGACCAAAGGGGGGGGGGGAGAACCATCTCAGCGTGGTTTCCCTGTGAAAATTCCCAAACGCGTCGCTTTTTTTCTCACCAAGATCGATACCCACCGGGTCCACTGCAATTGCCGCCCTCCTTCCCGCCCAAAATCTCGCTAGCAATTGCCGCCCTCTTCCCCGCCTAAAATCTCGCTGGCAATTGCCGCCCTCTTCCCTGCCTAAAATCTCGCTAGCAATTGCCGCCCTCTTCCCCGCCTAAAATCTCGTCACCGATTCATGTCCTTCCTTCCGATGCAAGCAAAGGCACAACCGATCTTGTGGACTATAAGAAGATGCTTGTCCTTTCATTCACCTCCTCGGTGGCACAACGAGCGGTCGCGGCAAGCAGCGTACGACGAATGACGGCGAGGACGCATCGAGCAACATAGGCTCTCGTGACCAGAGCCGGCGGCCGATACCTCAACACGGCGGGCGGAGGTAGAGAAGAAGAGGCAGCTCTGGGAGATGGGCCGATACCTCAACACCGCAGTAGCCGACCAGGAGCCGACGCCGCCGTCCCCGGCCAGCGCCAAGATGGCCACCACGGATGACGACTTCGAGGAGCGCATCATGCGGATCAAGTCCCGCGTCGGGCCCAAGAAGCGCGGCGCACGCAAGAAGAAGGCCGGGGCGGCCGCGTCCGCCGCCAACGCCATGACGCTCCCGCCCGTGCCTCTGTGGGAGCCCCGGTCGGCGCTCGGCGCGCCCGTGGAGTTGGGCTTCACCGCGTACAGCGAGCGGCTCAACGCCTCCGACGCCCCTGCTTGAGGGAGGCCGCCACGGCCTCCGCCGCGCCCTCTCGGTGGCCGCATGGGTGGGGATTTTGGTGGCATGGGAGATTTGGGGTGGAGGGGATTTTGGTGGCGTGGGAGATTGGGGGTGGAGGGGATTTTGGCGGCGTGGGATTTTCCACCGGCCACCGCGATTGAGCTCCTTCGACGACCCACCTCCTCCGCCGGAGCACCTCGCGCCACCGTGTCCCCGCCTCCTGCGGATCCGACCGGCGCAAGGAGGAGCCACGCGGCCTCCTCGACGGCGCTGGGGGAGGGGGCAGGGGGCAGCGCGGGAGGGAGGAGGGGGCGGCGCGTCGCCGCGGGAGGGGGCAGGGAGCGGCGCGGCTCTACGGGAGGGAGGAGGTGGGCGGCGCCGGAGGGAGCAGAGGACCGGGGAGAGAGAGGAGAGATCGGTGGGAGAGGGAAGAATGTACATACTATTCTTTACTTTATTTATTTATTTGTTTATTTCTTTAAATATATCCTTATTATACGTATTATTCTTTACTAATTTTTATGAATATAAATTTTCATGTACTAAGTTTTTTTAAATAAGTGTCTAGGTATCTAATTAATCCCTTTAACCTCATCTTTGTCTAACAATGTAAAAAAATATACTTTATATATTGTATTTTCTTAACACGTGCCTGGTGGGATGCATATTCTTATTTATCTTTTATTTGGATGCCTGAACCAGTGCAATATCTTAATGTTTATCTTACTCCGTGCTCATATTTTATGACGAGGATTTCATATGGGTTGGGTTTCCAGCTGATTAGGCAGCATTCATGGTACAATTTCTTTATCGCCAAAATATTTTCATGCATTTTTTTAATTTTCTATAATTAATAATGGGATATAATATCAGGATTCTGAAGGATTTCTCTCACCCTCAACTAGGAACCTAGGAGTTACTCTACTTGAATGCTTATTGGGCCAAAGACCACTCTCCAAAAAAGGTTTAGTTTTTGCTTTGTGTGTGTTCTTAAATTGTTATTTATCGTGGCTACCTTTCACAGTTAAATCTGTTGTAGCGAAGCGGAGGAGGGCAGCCGGGGAGGCGGAGGGAGGGAGGGAGGGAGGGGAAGGAGGGGGGAGGAGGGAGGGCAAGCGGAGGGGGGGAGGAGGGAGGGGCGAAGCGGAGGAGGGCAGCTGGGGAGGCGGAGGGAGGGAGGGAGGGGAAGGAGGGGGGGAGGAGGAAGGGCAAGCGGGGGGAGGGGGGAGGAGGGAGGGGCGAAGCGGAGGAGGGCAGCCGGGGAGGCGGAGGGAGGGAGGGGAAGGAGGGCGGGGGAGGGAGGGAGGGCAGAACGGAGGGAGGGAGGGGAAGACTACATGGATCGAGTTATGAGAAAGAGAGACACACACAGATTGAGAGAAAAACCACATCTAGGTCGGGCTAGGATGTGTATTGAGATAGAAGAGAGAGAGAGTATTGAATTTTGGATGTAAGATAGTTTTTGAGATGGCACGTGAGATTTAGGTTTGTTGTGGGTCCCATATGAAAATATTTGTGATAATTATTTGATATAGGAATACATGGGTTTAGACTTTAGACCTATATGATTTGTTGTATCTAACATATTTGTGAGCTATATATGTTGTTAGTTTAACTTGAAGTGAATAAAAATAATTAAATGATAAATAGTACGCTTTATTATCTTTAAATATATATATCCTTATTATGTGTATTATTCTTTACTAATTTTTATGAATATAAATTTTCATGTGCCAAGTTTTTTTAAAACACGTGCCTGGGCACGTGCATCTCCACTAGTTAAAAAAAAATGGAACGACGGGCTCCTATCCTCTGCCGTTGATGCGAGCTGCTGTCTAGACTCTAGAGTTCTGCCGGACATACACATACACGCCCCAGTGTTCAATCCACGCAATGTTTCAGCGTCCCTTACACGGCGTTCTCGTAAATATATAGCCGCGTGTAGGTATCGTACGTGCTTGCATGTCATCTTGATGATCGTGTATTCGTGTCCCAGCAGGCGACGTTCCAAGAACCCATTGCGTCATTGCGTGCGTAAAACATGACCCAAACCCCCCGCGGAATCGGGGATGGATCACATATATCGCCCGGTTGGTCTTTACCACCAAGGAAAGTGTTCTAGTCTACAACGACGACTGCTGCATGCTTGTTGCCTTGTCATCGGTTTCTCAACTCTCATGCCTTTCTTCTTTTTCTTTTTTGTTTTCATATCACTTTCATTAATGTACTATTGTACTTCCAAGCTGTTTGTATCGCGCTTTGCTTCCTGTATATTTCTTTTTCCACGTATCACGCTGGGCCGATGTGCTGAACGGATCAAACGGATTCATAATTTGAATTATGGCTCATTAACTTATTCCCTCCTCGCTCTGTTCTATTCTTCTTTATCTGTGAAATGATAAGTTTTCGATTGGACACTTAAACAGGGTAGTGTGTCGTGTTGTCGTAGCGAGCTCACAGACCACTGCTAGCCAAAGCTCTGAAATGGTCAGAGTACAGGGAACCCGCTCCAGCTTTCCATACATGCTTTGATGATGGTGACAAAGGGAATAGTGCGTAAGCTAAATTTGTCTTTCTGCGATAAGAAAATTTGCATTCCTTGGTCACGAATCATGAGTCTCATATACCATAATAATCTCACCTGATTCAGAAATTCCTACAAGCAAGGGGCTAATTATCCAAAACTAAAGTAGTCTTTCTAAAGGCAGTAAGAGACATCAGGAGAGAAAAAAAATGATGCGCCATGGTTCGACCTAATCATGGTATCCGACTAGACAAATCCGACCCGACCCAACTCAACCCGCTCGAGAAATATATGACCTGACCATACGAGGCATGTGCCAAAATCCGACATGGTGGTCGGCTCGGACAAGGCTGGCCAAAAAAATTTTACCCTGAACCTCCAAAAAATGAAACATAACCCGATAATTACACATAAAGACATGGGTATGACCTGATCAGACTCGATCATGCGACGGGTCGGCGCGGGCCGAAAAATCCAACCGGATGGTCGGCTCGACCCGGACACGAGATATGATCAAGTCTACCCATGGCGTCCCTCTTTTTTATATATTTCTTGTGCTCTAGTATATATACTGTGCGTAGCAAACTTATTTGAAAATGCATTTGAAACGTGTCTAATTAAATAGCCAGGCTGCTCGTGCTCAGACCATAACCCCGTGCTTAAGAAAGTGGCCGCGCGCGGCGCGCACCACTTATCGTGGTAACGTCAGCGTGATCTAACAGGTGGGCCAGCTGGTGAAGTCACTGACGGCGCTGCAACGGCCCGCCGGCCGCCGTCCTCTGTCTGATCGTTAACACTTGACCGGTCAACGCTACGAGCTTACCAGAGGCCAGAGTTTACAAATCCACTTGTGCCGCGCGGCTCCCACACACATGTCCGTCCGTTGCCACTTTCCATTTGCCGAGCTCTCGGAGAAAAGAGAAGCCAACCCCTTCTCGACCCGTGCGCGCCACGCTACCTTCCGGCCGGCACCGGCGGCGGGGATCAGGGAGCAGAGGCGGCGGCCGCTTGCCGGTGACGCGCCCGTCCTCGGTCCTGCTGGTTTTGTCCACCGCCGCCGCAGGTCAGCCGAGAGTCTACTTCGTTTCTTTCTCTACTGCAGTCTGCAGAGCGACGAGGAGTTGTCCTGAGCTTTCGTAGCTTTCTGGTGTCAGTTTTCAGAGGGGAGGGCTGCAGCCTCTCTTCTGTTGTCTTGTGTGTGTAGCCACTCGGTTTCTTCGATGAAATCTATGTTCTTGGGGGCAAGAACATGTCGGACCCGTATATGGGCGGCACGTGAGCATCGGGAGCTCTTGTTGGGATTCTCGAGGTTGCGGTTTGGGTGTTTTCAGTCAAATCTCAGCCTCCACATGGGTGCTTGCTTGTGCTGAGCTGACCTCGATGCTGATGGCCACGCGCCTGATTGTCTCTCCCTTTCTGGTTCCCCAACCTTTCCCCATTTGGGGGAGCAGAACATATTACACATAGATCTGCTTCGTTCAGCGGGGATCTGCCGGTCCAACTAAGGAAGATCACCTAGATATATTCCTCTAATCCACGGGCATGATCTCCATGGATGTGCTGATATAATGCTTTATCCTACCTTTTTGCATGATGCTGTAGCTGAGATTCTTTTTTTCGTAGTATACTTTCCAATGTTAATTTGGCAATAATTGATGTGCACGGCAAAGAGAAGGCCGGAGAAAAGTAATCAGGCGACAAACAGCTGTTCTTTCACTTTCAGAAAAATATTTTGGACAGCGATAGATATCAAATGATGTTTCTACATCTCCCATCACTAATTGCGATTGCCATCCTCGTTCACTTTAATGATTGCACAGGCGAGGACAGGAGACCGGGGGAGTCGAGTCGCGCCAACACCTGGCAGCCATGACCGACGAGCTCCACTCCATGTCTGAAGAGGCCTCCGCCGTCGCCGTAGCTGTCGCCGTCGAGCCCAACGAAGCAGGTGAGGAACCCGTTAAAAGCATCTCGTTTCCTTGGTTGGTTCCTTATTTCGCGGTGGATTCTTTTTCCCTACGTCTGACGGTGACGCCGCCGCACTCGGCAGGTTTGCCGGCGCCACTCCAGACAGAGAAGCAAGCCGGCGCTGCGCCACCGCCGGCCCCGCTGCCTCCTCCGCCAACGGAAAAGACGCTGGCTCAGGTAGGCGAAACACCCCAATTGCCTGGAGAAGATTCCCCGGAGTGTGGTATATTCTTTTTTTTCCCCTTCGCGCTGACGGTTAATTTGGGTTGGTTGGAGGGCTCCATCTCTTGACCCTGACCTTGTCTAGGGTTTGTGTAGTCGTGTCAACTGTCAACGGCCTAACTAGTCAGCCGATCCTTCGAGATATACGCAATGAGCAACGACTTTCCCGTACAAGATAATTATATGTCGGAGTAGCACTACAATTTTTCTATTTTGCAATGAATAATGAAGGAATATATCGCTTGAGTCCACATGAACATTTTTTAAACACCATTACAAACGCAGACGCCTCTATAAATACACGCTCGTAAACCTATCTTCAAGAGACTAGGCCGTCTATTACAATTTTGAAATCGATGAAGTCACCATCACCCTAGATGCCTCGTTATCAATGGGCACATTACCTACCACTGAAAGAAAAGCACACCTCCGAGAGACTGGACCGACTGTTTCAAGAGATTAATGAAATCACCATAGACGCTTCGCTATCAACGGACACATCAGCTAACACTAAAAAAAAGCATCGATTAAAATCCTAAAACAAATCCAAAAAGATCCAACACCCATGTCAAGTCAAAAACTTAACCTGAGTAAATAGATTCCACCACAAGAAACCTACCTAACTAAGTTACACTTAGTTTGCCACATTAAACATTTTCTACGAGGTAATAACTAATAATTCACATGGAGCTGAAAATTGTCAAACCTACTGGCGTCCGTAAAATTAATCTATCGAAAATTTAAGAGAAGATACATATCGCTCGATCAAAACATCGTGTTTACTCTAAACATCGTGTTTACTCCATTTGGATTACGTGTTTCATGGCACGTATTTTTCTCATATATATAATGACGAAGGTCCGAATTAGGGGTACCCGATCAAGCCCTTAATCCGGAAGCTCACGATAATCCACTCCTCAAAAAGCAAAACTGAAGACTCAAACCAAAGCAGATTCTCCATGCCCTGACACCTCGGAGGCGGCCCGACGAGTCTCCGATTCGCCCGAGGAGTTCTCCGCCTCCGAGGAGTCTCCGCGATTCGCCCGAGGAGTTCTCCGCCTCCGAGGAGTCTCCGCGATTCGCCCGAGGAGTTCTCCGCCTCCGAGGAGTCTCCGCGATTCGCCCGAGGAGTTCCCCGCCCCCGAAGGGCTCTCCGACTCGCCCGAGGAGTTCTCCGCCTCCGAGGAGTCTCCGGCTCTCCGGGTGAAACTACCCGACCATGTCCTGGCCCATCCAGCGCCGTACCCACTTGGTACCCGCCGCGTCAGAGCATGATGGGCGTCCGTCCTTCGCCACGGCAGCCACAGTGGCACCCGTCTCATCCGAACAGGAACGCTACAGTCTTGAGAGGAGCGCATGCGCAACACCGGGCGCCCAAGTACGACCCCAGGCGCCCATGGATGACACCTGGAGCACCCGAGGACCTCGAGCAAGTCAACCACGACCCGGGAACTACCCGGGAGCTTACCCGAGAAGACGTCTACACCAACCACCCGGGATGTACGATCCCGGGTCCGGCGGGGTGCCCACTCCGTCAACACCTGCTCCCTGTACGGCTTGACGCGCGGCACAAGCTAAAGGCCTCGAGGGCAGTAACTCCCCTTGTAATTTTCTTTCTTTCTTACCCCCCGCTCCCTTCTCTCCTTGAGACTATAAAAGGGGATAAGGGGACACCTGAGGGGGGACAGACCGACATCAGTCGAACATTCGTACACAGCACAAACAGCACACTCGCTCGCACAGCACCGGGACCTGGGACCCTCTCCCTCTCCCGACCAGTTTGTACCCCCTACTACAGACTTGGACTTGAGAACATCGGCACATACTGGACGTAGGGTATTACTCTCCGGAGGCCCGAACCAGTCTAAAACCCCCTGTCTCTCGAGTCACCATCCGGGCTCCGACGCGCGATCGTAGAAAATTTACTTGTCGGCGGTAGAGAACCCCGACAGTTGGCGCGCCAGGTAGGGGCTTTTCGCGTGTCACGACGCTTCACCAGGGCTCGGATGGCCCACAGCAGCGCCTCGCTGGCGCCCGGCGATCACCTGCGGTTCGGCTCCCTCGACTTCGTCTTCGGCAAGTCGGTGGAGCCCATCATCGGGGCAACTTTCGTGCGCCCCAAGCTTGCCCGCGACGACGACAAGACGTTCCACGACAAAGGGCCCAAGCCCTCCCACGCCACGACGGGAGCCACCGCCTACGTCCTCGACCTTCTCGGTGGGGACCTGGCGGCCGCCCTGGGACGGAGCCCGTCCCAGGAACGCTTCCGCAACGTCTCCTACATGATCACCAACCTCGCCCTCCAGGTTGGAGGGCAGGAGCAGCTCCCCTGGGACGAGTTCATCGACTGCTACAACGCCATGTACCCGGAGGGACAGCCAGGCCTGCCGAGCGACCCGGTGGTCACCCCGACACCGACGGAGTCCGACCCACGCGTCTCGCCAACCGCCAAAAGCGCGGTGAGTGAGCAAAGCTCGCGCCCGCGGCTGACGTGGGCTCCGCCGAACTTCGACCCTTACCGGGAGTGCTTCATGTGTCACACCCCCGACGGGGATGTGCAGTCCGCGAGCAGCTCGACGAGGGACGGCGCCCCCGCAGCACCACCTGCCAACGCCGCTGCGGCTCCGCCTGCCCGAGCCCCTGCAGCTCCGCCTGCCAACGCTCCTGCGGCGCCACCGCCGAACGCCCCGGCGGACGATGCTCGGCGGGTCAGGCTGCAGGAGCTAGACGAGGCCCGGCGTCAGATCGAGGCAGAACGGCAGCAGCTCAACCGCGAGCTTGGGAGAAACGCGGACGGAGGAGCCGCCCGCGCACGGGCCCGGGACGTGCAACAGCGCATCGTCAACGACGGTGGCAACGCCAACGACGCGCCGGTCTTCAACCGGGCGTCCCAGAACCTCGCAGCGGCTGCTGTCCTGCTCCGTGAACACCCTGAACCAGCAGCGCCCGAAGACCGGAGGTTCCACCAGCAGCTCCGCGCGCTCCTGGAAACCGCAGCCGTCCAACAGGCAGAAAGCTCCGCCTCACGCCAGCGAGCTCCCCGGGAGCCCGATCATTCCGTGCATCATCACGGGGCTACGACCGACGGAGGCGCCAGACGACGGGACGAGCACCATCAGCACCGCCCACGACGAGCCTACAACAGGCGGCGCGGGGGCCGCTACGACAGCGGCGAGGACCGGAGCAGGAGTACGTCACAAGCTGTCGCCGCCATGGGAAGGCCCCTACATCGTCGACCAAGTCCTCCGCCCGGGGACTTTCAAGCTCAAGGACGCGGACGGCCAAGTCCTGACGAACGCTTGGAACATAGAACAGCTACGCCGCTTTTACCCTTAAAAAGTATATGTACTTTGTCATTCGCTTGCGGTAATAAAAATGCTCTTCCGTTCCGAGTACTTTACGAACCTACTGTCGTTTCCCGAGACGCCCTCCGAGCCCTTCGAGACAAGAGGCGAGTGGCCCTTTCCCCGCGTAGGGTCGAATGCTCTCGACAACCGACACGGTAAGTACCCACTACGGCCTGTCGACCGCCAGGGGTTCGAAGGCTGGCCCGTCGAAGGGTTCGACAGCCGCCCCCAGGCACCCCGAGCGAGGGGCAGCAAGGGATGGGTCCCAGCGGCCAGTACCCGGGCGCACGAGCGTCATGGGCATCCCGAACTGCATTCGAGTCTTGATGGAAAGTAAGATCATGGTTTTTCCTCCGAACGGAAAGGCAAAGAGCCGCCAGGTCCGGTCGAACGGACTCGGTAACTAGATGATCTCGCCACCAAGAATTTGAAGCTGGTCACCAGCTGATCCGATCGGAACCCGTCGAGCGGGATGCCGTGGCTTCACTCGAATTGACCCGTTATCAGCTCACACGGACACCGCATTTTCGGCCAACGAGGCAAAAATGCGGCACGGTCCGGCCCCTCCACCTCTTGCGAAAAAGGTGCATGAGGGGTAACGATGTAAGGAGAAACAGGCCTCTCCACCAGCACCCTACATCGCGTGGGGTCCCAGGTCACGAAACAAGGCCTGAAAGAGATCTCGCCACGACAAAACAAGGCCGAGGGCGAGCCCGAGAAGTCTCCGCCCCTCCCGAAGAGCCTCACACTCCCCTGCGGGCTCGCACAGCTACGTCACTTTACCCTTAAAAGTACCTGTACTTTTCAATTCACGATAATAATCAAAGTACTGTGCTATTCCGAGTACTCTATTCGCATACGATCGAAATGTACCCTGCGAGTTCCCAAAGGAACGCCGGCTCGAGGGGCTTCATGACCACGCCTGTCCAAGTTTCGAGTGCTCACACCCCTGCGGCTACGGCGCTAACTTGCGGGCAAAGTCCAAGCCCCCGGGCCGACGTCTTTTTCCCGAGAAGCAATAAAGGAACCGCCTCGACTAGTTGTTGCTTTCAGCATATCCGACCTGCTGCTTGTCATCGTTCGAATCTTCCGAAACTACTCGGGGGCTGCGAGTCCGAGTGCCCAATCTCTCGAGTTCCTACGCCCCGGCGGCTACGGAACAGAGTCTGACGGGCAGGACCCCGCGCCTTTCCATCTCGACCCACGACCCCCAAAGGCATTCGGAAGAAAACGAAAATGGCAAACAACAGATAAAACACGAGCCTTCTGAGCAACAATGTTTGGAGCTTTGTTCATTACATAACAAAATGACTAAGTTCTTTATGTCTACTCTAGCCCAAGATCCTTCAGGGCGGCGGACAGCACTTGATCGGCAAACGAGGAGGATTCGGCTTCAATCTCGTCGTATTCAGCATCCTCGTAGCCAGGGGCCCACCCGCCTTGCAGAGCCTCCCGATCCATGGTCGGGTAGTGCGACAAAAACATAGCTATGATCTTTCGCGCCACGCTCCGAGCAAGATCCGAGGCCTGCGCCCGAGTCCTTCCTGTGACAAGGGCGAGGCGATCCACCAAGGATGGACCGCCGCCGACGTTGAGCTCCTCGAGCAAGTGCTCGACCGCCTGGACCAAAGCCTGATGGACCTCGGACTTCTTC
>CM014273.1:15495024-15513011 GCA_004135705.1 Alloteropsis semialata | reverse complement strand
GATGCTATTTGCTTGAAGGGTCCAGTGTTTATAGCAGATTCTGCAGGAGCATCAGGATCAGGAAGAGGAAAAGAGACTGCAGATAATACAATGACCGTTGCTCCACAGATGCCGATTGCTCCACCACCTCCTGTTGAACTGGCCAATGGTTTCCTGTTGATGGCCGATGGAACTATAGTCGGCCCACATGGAGAAAAGTATGCCAGGACTCTGAGCGAACAAGAAAAACAACCTGCAGCTGCAAGGCTACGCGCAGAGGTTCCTTCACATCAGCGTATGGTCGGAGATTACAATAACTATGTGATGGACATAGCTGATGGGACGCCACATGGAAATCAACAGTCCGATTGGTCACAAAAGATAGCCGAGGTGATCCAGAATCAATTCGGCTTGAAGCCTAAAGATGAAGCGAGGTTGTATCGGCACCCGTACCCATCTTACTTTGATGCAGTGCCACTTCCTCCACGTTACAGAGTGCCGGACTTTTCCAAATTCTCCGGGCAAGATGATATGACCACCATCGAGCATGTGAGCCGATTCTTGGCTCAGTGTGGTGAGGCTGCTTCTGAAGAGGGACTCAGGCTAAGATTTTTCCCTCTGTCACTATCGGGGCCGGCGTTTACCTGGTTTACGTCGTTGCCAGCAGGATCAGTCACAGGGTGGTCCGATATGGAAAAGCAGTTCCATAAATACTTCTTTTCTGGTCTCAATGAGATGAAGATCTCTGATTTGATTGCTATCAGGCAGAGGAATGATGAGACCGTCAAGGAGTACATTCAACGGTTCCGTGACACTAGGAATCGATGCTATAGCTTGAAGCTGTCTGACATGCAATTGGCCGAGCTTGCATTCCAAGGTTTGCTCGCGCCGATTAAGGAAAAGTTTTCTGCTCAGGAGTTTGAGACATTGGGGCAATTGGTTCAGAAAGTGTCAGCTCATGAGGTCCGATATCAGGAGATGAAGCGCATGAAGTTTTCTAAACAAGTATCTTATCTCTCTGATACTGAAGAAGAGGCTGATGTTAACATAGCTGAATGGACTAAATCCAAGAAACCAGTGTCGCTCCCGTGGATCAAACAGAATCCTGAGAAGTTTGGTTTCGACATAACAAAGGCCGATAAGATTTTTGATTTGCTGCTCAGTGAGAAGCTTATCCAGCTTTCTCCAAATCACTCAATTCCATCGGCCGATGAGTTGAAGAAACGTAAATATTGCAAATGGCACAACTCGACATCTCACGAGACCAATGAATGCAAAGTGTTCAGAAGGGAGATCCAATTGGCTATTGAGTCAGGCAAAATCAAGTTTGAAGACAGCAAGAAAGCCATGAAGATCGATGGTCATCCCTTTCCCAATAACTTTGTTGATTTCTCCTTTTCTGTTAATATGGTTGATGCTAATGAAAAGGGGAAGTTCAAAGTGCTTACATCGGACCACGCCAAGAGTTCTGGTGCCGTTGATCCTGCTGTTCAAGTTACTGTTGAAGAGCTACGCAGGAATCATCAGGCATTTGGGTGTGAATCTAATGCTCCTGGTGGATATCGGCCGCGTGTGACTTCCCAAATGCTGATCAACAAATACAAGAGGCAGCAGGCAGCAGCTCGAGCGTGGGAAGAACGCGAGGAACGACGACGTCGGAGGCGTGAATATCAAGCAAGGCGCCATGATGAAGAGTTTGATGATCGGCGCCGACATGATTACAGGTCCGATGGCCGACGCCGATATGATGAGTGGTCCGATGACCGACGCCGGTATGATGACAGGTCCGATGGCCGGCGCTGGTTTGATGATAGAGTTGACAGTCATCGGCAGTATGATTATAGATCCAATTGGTATACTGATGAACGTCAAGGATACGACCGATACAACCAGGATGATGATCATTGGGGATGTCCTTTCTTTGTATTCTGCTGGAACGAGAAGCTTAGACTGCCATCGAAAGCAGATTGTCCTGAATGCAGCTTCCAGTATGAAGAGTACAGAGCTTCCAAGAGAGGCCGACGATCAGTTCATGAACGGATCGGCGTCAGGATCGATGATCATCATCAAAGAGATGAAGGCCGGGTTAACACTCATGGCCACAAAAATAATGAAGGCCGGGCTGATGCTCATGGCCCTGAAAAAATAGAAGAGAAGGCTCCAGTTCAGAATCGGACTGAAGAACCTCCAATGAGGCCTGGACAATGGTGCCCGTCAGGAATTTCTAAGTCCAAGAAGAGACGTGTGCAACGCTTGCGCTATAATGAGCAGATTCAGGAGCAGGAACTGGCTAAAGAAAAGAAGTGGCGCGTCAAGATGGCCAATGATGATGAAGCAAGCACATCGGCCGCAATAAATATGGTTTTGATGTTGCCGTCCGATTTCGCTGCTCCTGATGAACAAGACGACCATGAGGTCGATTATGAACTGGAAGAAGCCGCTGCATGCTTGGTTCTTGATTCAGAGAAGGCGGTCTTTGAGAAGCCAAATGCAAATGGATATCGGCACCTGAAGCCTCTGTACATCAAGGGATACGTTGATGGAAAGCCGATGACCAAGATGCTGGTTGATGGAGGAGCTGCTGTCAATCTCATGCCCTATTCTACATTCCGCAAGCTGGGGAAAGGGATTGATGATCTGATTAAGACCAATATGACGCTTAAGGACTTTGGTGGGAATGTTTCAGAGCCTCGGGGGGCAATTCATGTCGAATTGACCATCGGCAGCAAGACATTGCCGACTACCTTCTTTGTGATTGATGGCCAAGGTTCCTACAGCATGCTCCTCGGACGTGATTGGATTCATGCCAACTGTTGCATCCCATCCACTATGCACCAATGCTTGATCCAATGGCAGGGCAACAAAGTGGAGATCGTCCCAGCTGATGATTCGGTTAGCATTGCTACAGCCGAGTCAACAATTTGGGAATTTGAAGGAGTTGAGTGCCTGTCAGGGAAAGCATGGGATGGTGACTTCCTCAAGGTGTCCGATCAAGGACTAAAGCCGATCCAAGCAGTCGGCTCTGAAACATTGTTTTGAATGGATGATTATGTAGGAGATTTTAAAGGTCGATATGGTTAATGAGTTCTTTCAAATATGTATTTGATAGATCGGCCTAATTATTGTTTCGCCTTGGGAGGCAAGTTTCGAGTTTATTTGTTCAATGAAATTGCTTCAACATTTGGGTAAATTTGTAAAGCCGATGCTATGCGTCAGGCTTAAAAGCCGATGGAAAATCGTCTCAAGAACAAAAATAAGAGCCGATGTGATCTGCATCGCCTTAAGGATTATATACAACAAAAGAAAAGTGTATTATATCATTAAGCCGCTCGATGGCGGAGCAGGCTATCAATGTATCAGATCATTCAGTAAGACGGGCAGGTTTCAGTGTTCAAGGCTGCAGATATTTGACTATCGACTCAAGAGCAGTCTGACGAATTTTGTCAACATCAGCAATGATCTTGACGTCAGCTTCAGCATTCCCTTCTACAGGCTTGATTGTCTTGTGGATCTCTTTGGCCGCCTTGATATGGATCTTGTAATCCTCTTCAGCCTTTGCCTTCAAAGCCGGGATGTCATCAATCTCTTTTGTCTTAGCCTGGATACTTGATAGAACTTGGGCGAGTTCCTGCTCTAATTGTTGTTTTCTGGCTTGAAGATTGTCAAGCTCTGACTGGATAGAGGCAGGACGAGCCGATAATTCTTCAATCAATTTTGTTGACTTGTCAGCCTGGGCACGTTCTTCGTCCCTTGCCTTGATTAGATCCTGCTGGGAGGTCCGATTGGTGATTCGGCGATTGGCCTGCAACACTGGAAAGGAATGGCCTTCTATGTATGCCGCCGGAATCAGTGCTTCCTCCAGGTCTGACGGAAGTTGGCCCCTTAGAGTTTTGATGACCTTACGAATCGGCTTTGCATCCTGGACAAGATCAATGATATCTTGGTGAAGAAGAGCAGATATGTCAAGCAATTTTGCCTTCACTTCGTCAGATAGCAAGCTTTGCCCAGAGCTGATCTCTTCCTCTTCAGCTTGCAGCCGATCAAAATCAATTGATAGGGTCTGGCTGGCTTGAGGGGTATCTTGGGCCTGCAAAAGGAATGATTAGATGTGATGTCAAAAAAGCTGATGCGATTTTATCAGGCTAGAAAATTTACTTGTTTCCAGGCTAGTTCCTGCTCGGGTCCGATCAAAGGATTATTGCTGCCTTGGATGTTTGCTTGAGCAATCTCAAGATCCGTCAAGACATGCTGGATGATTTGCTAAAAGAAAGAAAATAAGAACAGTTTGGATATCAAGTATTGAATAAATCGGTTGATAATTACCGTTGCTTCTGGATCAGGGAGTTGAATCTGAGAAGTTACTGGTTGTTCTCCCTGAAGGCCCTGGCTTGATTGTGCTTGTGGGCTTGGCTGACGAGGCGAGCCAGTTATGGTTCTTTCAGATGAGGACGAATGAGACGAGCCGGCCTGCGTCGGACTTGGTTGTATCTGAGCTGGGCTCGATGATCTTTGTGGGTCCGATTCTGGTAATTCCTCGGCGGATGGGCTTGAAGACTCGGCCGGACTCGGCTGGCGTGCAGAAGATTCTCCGATAACCTGAGTTTGCAGAGAGGGTTAGTTTCAATAAAGAGAGAAATCAAATTTATAAAGTTCTTGAACTTGCCAGAGCAGTCTTTGGGCGTTTTGGAATTTTTGAGGACATCTGCTTCTTCCTTTTTCTGCTGTCGCCGAATGTCGATAGAAGCTTGCCGATGGTGGGAGAGTCACAGCCGATCCACGGATCTGGCGAGATATTGCTATAAACAACTTGTTTCCCTGATCGAGTCATCGTTGGAGGGGTACGATCGACATCCTGATAAAAGAATTGGTTAACAAAATAAAGTTATGCAAAAGAGGGAGACGGGTTCACAAGTATTACCTCTGGCTTGCCCCTGAAAGAAGGCAGCAACTTCTGGACATAAGTTTTGCAGGCGATGTGGAATAAGTGTTGACGCCATTCGGCCCACCATATGTTGAAGGTTTGATGAGTCACAAGGCCAATTGCAAAGGTATCCAGGTTGGTTTTGTCAATGGGAGGCTCAAGTCCTAGAAGACGATCCCATTCCACGCCTGAGTCAACTTTTCCCCTTGGAAAAATTCGATCGGCCAAGATTAAGTAGGGTGGAAGCTGTCCGATACCAAACTGACGAGCAACCAGGTTTGGATGATAGTATTCATAGGTTGCTTGCCCTGACTTGCCCTGACTGAGGCCGATCGGGAGAAATTGGGCATTGATGCAAGTTCGAAAAATTGTCAGGGCTTCTGAATCTGCCTCTACAATCATCTTGAATCTGAATTTGTAGGGCAGCTCGTATTCATCAGTATGATGGTACAGGAACCAGAGCATTCTGTCATCAGTAATACCTCTATAAAAGAGTGCAAAATACTTGGAAGATTCCTTGCCTGATAATTTCTCAGCAGGAAAGCCCATGGCAGCTTCACCAAGTGAGGTACACCGGCGCCAGGTGATCTCTTCCGATTCAGGCTTGCTCTCTGGGAATTTAAGCTTTCGGACATTTACCTTGACAACTTTGCTCAGATGTAGCATTAACCACATCTGGATGAACCACCACGGCCCGCCAAGGTTGGTGACGGGTGATCCGGTTCTCAGGCGCTTGGCGACTTGATGAAGCAAATTGTATACTGCTCCCAGGAGAAGTTGTCCAAGGCTGATGACATGGTCACTCACAAGTAATTCGGCCAGATGTTGGAAGTTGCCTGTTGGACCAAGGGTGGTACCGCAAAAGAAGAATCTGTCCAACCACATGTTCAGAAAGGCCACATGTTCACGGTCGGTCACAGATCCGGTCCGATGATTCTTCTCCATATATCCCGTCCAGCCGCCACAGCTCTTGGTCTTGAAATGGTGTTTGACTTTGATGTTGAGCTGAGAGGGGCGCTTGTCGCCAGTGACATTGAGGCCGAGAAGCATAACTACATCAAGCAGTGTTGGGGTCATTGGGCCATGTCCAAAAAGGAAAGCATTCAGGGCATCGGACCAGAAATGTGATGCGGAGATCAAGAGATTCTCATTCTTAGCCATGGGTCCGATGCTGAGGCCAATACACTGGGCAATATCCAATCTATCCCAGATTGCAGACTTGGAGGCCGATACTCTTAGGTACCAGTTTTTCCATCCGGGGAGAACTGTCGGCCAGGAACGAAATGCATTCTTCCAATCTTCGAGGTCGAATTCGGAAGTTTTGAACGGGATGCGCAAAGTTTCCAGATTAATAATCTCGGCCGGGTCCGGATCTCCCATTGGACCAAGAAAATAAACCCCATCGGCGTCACCTGAAGGGATTAGGGTTTGGGCACGAATGTCCTAAAAGAAGATTGCGAAAATGGGGATAAGTTTTAAAAGCCAAATTTCAGGCAGGAAGTAAAATCGAGATCAGTGGGGTACCTCTGGGATTGGATGATGTAGTTCTCCTACTGATAATTCCGCGGGTGTCGAAGAGGAGCCTGAGGCGAAGAAAGTTGATGAAGAAGGGGTTGAAGAGCTTGTTGCTGCCGCCGTTGTCGAGGTCATGACCGCCGCCATTGTTGAGCTCGTGACAGCAGCCATGGTGGAGGGCATAGCAGATGGAGAACCCGCTGAAGCAGATGCAGAGGTGGAAGCGGATATCGAAGAATGGAGGGCACCCATGGAGGATGATTGAGCCATTTGGAGTGGTTTGACGAAGGTTTGGGCGAATGTGAATAGCCGTTCGTGAGAGAGGAGGAAGAAGATGAGCAGTGCGGGTTTTGGCGAGGAAAGAGAAGTGAACAGTGTGGCTGCCGGCGGTAATTTTATAAGGTAAAAATGGTCATGGTCCGAAGATCGAGGAGCCGTGCAGTACAGGGATGGGAAGTTTCGGCACGAAAATCGGTGAAGGCGTTATGATGACAGATACGAATTTTGGAACAAAATGATATTTTATTCCAAAATTGGGGGGCATGTGTTGACACCGGATTTTCGCACCTGACATGTTGAGTCAGATGGTGACGTGGTAAAGTTGAGGCTGTGCGGTGGACCCATTGACTGGTCAAAGCCGAAGGTGACAGAGAAGGAAGCCGATGCTAAGGAGGAGTCCGATGAAGCAGGAGTCCGATCCGATGACGAGTGCAAGAAGGAAGACGCGTCGGCTAAGGAGGAGGCGTATCAAGATTCAGGGACTATTTCCTTTCCAGAAGGCTTATGAGAGTCCCGTTTTGTCTTTAATTTAGTTTACCTTATTTAGTTAGTCTGGTCCGATCAGGACTCTCCATGACCAGGGTATAAATATGAACCCTCGTCCATTGTAAAGAATAACTCTCACAATCAATACAACCCGGCTTCACGCCAAAAACCCTAGTAGTAGTTACCGACGAAGCTCATTGGTGGACGGGCTGCATCAGTTCTGATCTCCGGCTTACCAGTAAGTTAGTCAATTTATCGAACTAATATAGGCTTTGAATTGAGGCGCATCGCCCTTTCTCGTTTATATTGTTCAACCGATTTATCTCTGGATAATCAAGATTGATATAGATTCCCTACGTCGGAGCTAGATCAATATTGATTATTCAACAGATTATCGTTTATCGGACTATACTTTAAGCCTAGATTCCCTACGTCGGAGCTAGGTATCAAAGTCTAGATTCCCTACGTCGGAGCTAGAATAATCTTGGTTACTAAAGGTAGTCTTTGCGGTTTGTTGGAGTTGCTAGATTGGTTTAGATCTACGCCATGTGAATCAATTCTACTTCTTCAACGGCTTTGAGCATCGGTCTTGGTCCGATTTAAGCAATATTTATCTTACAGCATCGTTCTATGTCCGATCCTACTTTGTGGTTTAATCTGGTTGTTCTTTGAGTATTGCACTGGTGTAGATTCCCTACGTCGGAGCTGGATCTTTGTAATACGCTTAGATTAATCTTTGACTGTCATGCTTGGTCTAGATTCCCTACGTCGGAGCTAGGTTCATCTTGATTAGTCAAGGGAAGCTTAGATTATGCCTTATTGCTATTTGAATGTTAAGTGTGGTGTAGATTCCCTACGTCGGAGCTGGATCTTGCTTAATTATTCAGTAGCATATCTTAGAATCAGAACGTATCTGTTAATGTTTTATCTGCTTATGTTGCTTAATCTGATCAACATCTATGCGAGCATCTTGTTTAATTGACAGGTTGATGAGTCGAGTCTGATTATCTAGCTATCTGATCTGATCATAGTTGGAGAAATCTAGATTCCCTACGTCGGAGCTAGATTTCTCCGAAAAAGCTATAGTCCGATTGGCTGGTTAGATGGTCCGACAAGATGAGTCAAACTGGCAATTAGACAAGATGGACAATGTATCGGCTTACACTGTGATTATTTAATATCTTGTTTCAAGACATAGCTGATCCATTATTTACATATTGGCCTTGTTTCATGCTTTAGTTCATTATTCAAAGGCTGGTCTGTTATATCAATCAAGGTCCGATCCTGATTGGTCCGATTCTGAGGTCCGATTTGGTGTCTGATTGAGGTCCGATCACTCGGTCCGATTGACGTCATCATTGAGGTCCGATTCTGAGGTCCGATCGGTATCGGCCGATGCGTGTCTGATTGGGTCTTGGCTAAAATTCGACGTTACTCCATCGTCTGAAATAGAGCCGGCACAATCATAGAGCAATTTAACTGTTTTATTCCCTTGTCAATTTCAGGTCAAATTGACTGGCACGCCGCGAACCTGAACTGGAGTGTAGACTGGCACTGGAGCGAAGCTGATCTCCCTGGTCTTCTTGTGCTGCACGCGGGGAATACGTCTGCCGATTTTCTGCGTGTATAAGGCCCTCTGGTATATAAGGCAGCCGCGCGTCGAGGGCGAAAATTGGCTAAGTCCTGGGCGCGTTTTCTCCCTCGCGACGCCGTCAGGCTGCCGAAATTTCCCCCCGGCCGCGCGCCTCCACCGTAGCTGCGCGCCGCCGTCGCCGTACCTGCCCCCCTCGCCCTCTAGCGCGGTCGTCGAGCCCGCGGGGAGATCCGTTTCATCCCCGTCTTCCTCGACGCCTCGCCGGACCCGTCTAGACGCCGGTGGCCGCCTCGCCGGAACCCTAACTCCGCCGCGACGCCGCCGCCTCTGCGCGCCGTCGTCGCCTTGAGCTCGCCGCGGTTAGGGTTTGAGGCACCATCTCCCTGGCCCCATCTCCGACACCTCCTTCCTCCGCCCGTCGCCCCTCCACGCCGGCCGCTCCTCGCCGCGGCTACGTTCCCTACTCATTCGTCCCCGGCTCTTCTTCCTCCAGGAGGTCTGTGATGCTCTACTGCTCTAGTTCATGATGCTCTGTGATGCTTTACCACTGGTGAATTTTGGATGAAAACTGCTGCCAATGATGTTCTGTGAGTGTTCTTTTGACTGAGCAATGCCACTGCCAATGAAGGTTTTGAGGAATTAATTTCCAATTTTTAACTGAGCACTATGATGCCACTGCCTATGATGCTCTGTGATGCTGCCTGTGATGCCACTGCCACTGCCACTGCCTATGATGCTCTGTGATGCTGCCTGTGATACTTTTGGAAAAAAGATTGTTTTTTGACTGAGCAATGCCACTGCCAATGAAGGTTTTGAGGAATGTCTTTCCAATTTTTTTCTTTGCACTATGATGCCACTGCCTATAATTTTTTTGACAAGTATAATTTTTTACTTTGCACTATGATGCCACTGCCTTTGATGTCCCATAATCAAATTGTATGTATTTTTAAAACTATATACCAACTGGATATTAAAAATGTGTCATCTCGGTACCTAAACGTTATTTGGGTCTCAAATCAGTCCATTACGGGTTCAACTAGCTGATTAGCGGCCGCATGGCCAACACAGCTGCACTGTGTCAAATATTAAGTACTAGGGCCTGTTTAGTTGCTCAACTTTGGGTGCAGAATTTGTGTCAACCAACAAGTGCTGTAGGCTGGAATTTGTGTCAACCAACAAATGCCTTTGGGCAATCTGTTCTCTTAGTCGAGTGAGAGAAACTAGGAACACTTAGGCATTGTGTAATGTTACCGATGACTTTGATGTAAACATGACTCTGGCTATGCCTCTGGATATCATTGCTCTGTGTGAAACACTTGTGCAATATGTGAAACAATTATTGTTCAGAGTTATGCATTTTTCTCTATCAGCATTTTTTGTCTATTCTCTCTGTCAGCGTTTTGTTAAAATAATCCTATGATTATTTTGATCTCTAGAACTCCAGTCCTTTTATATGTTGCAGTCCATGAGTGGTTGCAGTGCTATTTTACTGTAGGGAAAATGTTAGCATATCAGCAATTTGACAAATTATATCCCCAATCTGGCAGTGCTATTTTAGTTTCTGAATGTGAACTAGTTAATGTTGTGATCTACCTGATACCTGAATTGTGGAACTGAAGCCATGTTACTGACTTTTTACTCATTTGTGAACTTGTGCTGAGGCAGATGATGTGAACTTTTTATTCACTTGTGAACTTGTGCTGAGGCAGTGGCATGTGCTATGATGTGAATCTTTTTATGCTGAGGCAGCGGCGATGATGATGAGATGCCCCATATATACTTGAGTGGCTAAACTAGGACGGCTTGTATACCATATATACAAGCAACCAGTTTAGACGCGATTTGATAAGAATTGGGCACTTCTGAGCCAAATATTTTAATGGAGGTGGCTGCCTTTGTAGAATAGTAGTAGTAGAGAGTTGTTTCTCAAGGCAGTCATGAAACCATGGCTGACGTCCATTCCTAGCAACTTCCTAATAAGCTGATGGCTAGGAAGGACGTCTACCATGGTTCCATGCCTGTCTTGATCATGGTTCTTGTTTCTAGTTGCATTGGCAGCCACCAATGACCTATATTGATGATTACCCATATGTTAATCAATAGCTGAGGCCAATGATGTTTTTTTTGCCTACTTTTATAGCAATATCTTTTTTTTGCTCGATGATACAAAAGGGTGTAGTGAGACAACAGGACAGCCAAGTAGGAGCAATCCTGACAGTCAATCCATGATCACCAAAGAGTGCCTGATGGCTATTTATAGCAGGAGCCCGCTAATTTGAGAGCAACCGACAACTTGGTTTTCTAGGTATTGCTTTTTTATTACAGATATATATATATACATACCTTTGGTGAGTCGAAAGCGTGTAGGAGACCTCCTGGTGTATCTAAAATACCCTTTGTTTCTTCTGTTAGTACAAATCGCAAAATGTCACCGACAAGAAAAGGTGCAACCCCAAGCCCTGAGCACGGGAAAACCTTTGAAGAGGGAGAACCACATGTCATGAGTCAGGAAGAGTTAGCCAAAGATATAGAAGGGTTGCTTAGTCAGAATTTGTTCGAAGATGAAGTAGAAGAGGGAAGACCAGGAGAAAAAGATGGTGATGACGACGACGACGAAGATGATGATGATGATGACGATGACGATGATGATGATGGGGGATATGTATCTCCTGATGATCCTCACCCATTTTTACCGAGGCATAGGCCAACGGAAGATGAGCTGGACAAGGATTTCGACCCTAATGACGAGGTAGAGACTAAGCCTTATGTAAGGAATGTTTGGTAACACTTTTATCGTGTTACAATAACTAACACTTTGGCCTCTTGTGTATATAGGCCACTCCTGAAACTCCTCCTCGTCCGAAAAGACAATGCCGACGTCCGCGACGTCTTGACGGAGAAGACACACCACAGGAACAAAGAGCAGAGGCAGCCGCCACAGAGTTGGACGTTGCCGCCTCTGCACCACAACCTCAGGCCACAAACTCGGAGCCAAAGCCAAAGAAGAAAAGGGGGGGGTTAGAAAACCAAACCAATATCCTGAGCACAAGATATATGTGATAACAGAGGTGGGGCCACAAGGGGACATCCGTCAGCCAACTGAAGTAAGATCAAAATTTCGTAATGCAGTAGGCGCCCTTGTAAGAGATAAGGTGAACCCAGTTGTCAAATCATGGAAAACAGTATCAAAGGACACAAAAGTAAACCTGTGGGAGAAGTTAAAGAAAAATTTCATCTTTCCAGCCGATAACCAGGCAGCAGCGGAACGTGAAGCGTACAAGATGATGGGGGAGGCATTCCGACGATGGAAGTCGGATCTCAACACGAACTATATCCAAAAGGGCCTCACTCCCTTCCAGAAATATGGAAATATAACCATTGGTCAATGGGAGGACCTTGTGGCTCAAAAGACCTCAGATGAAGCAAAGCGCACCAGTGCCCTTAACACCGAGATAGCGAAGAGGAACAAACACTGCCCTCGTCTAGGCCCCGGTGGCTACTTTGCCAAGGAAGGGGTTTTCCAGAAGATGGATGAACAGGCCACCGCAGCTGGGCTTAAGGTGGAAAAATTGAATAAACGGTCAAGGAATTGGGTATTTGCAAGGAGTACCGAAAAGTCCGGTGCCAGCCTTAAGTTTGATAACCCCGAGACCGAACAGGTAGTATCATCGATGTTGAAATACGCTGAAGACAAGGAGCAGGGCTCATTCAAACCGTCCAGAGAGAGGGACGAGCTTAGCCTAGCCTTGGGAACCGCCGAGCACACAGGCCGCACCAGGGGGCTAGGAAAAAGGACAACCTGGAAGTATGGGTTCGAAGAGGACAGACCAATGTACAAGAAACATGGTAGGGACCGAGCGTCCGATCTAGAAAAGACAGTGAATGCTCTGGTAGCTAAGGCTCTCGAGGAGCGAATACTGTCTACGGAGCTGCTGAGGATAGTGGAGCCGCCAGGGCAACTTGCAGTACTCGAGAGCCCTCCGGAGGTCCCTAGCAGCCAAGGTTCCACTTCAGGAACAACCCCGGTCGATCGCATACGAGAACCAACTACCTGCAACTTGTTGGTTGTGATGGGAAGAACCGGGAGCTATACGCCAGAGGTCGCAAAGGGTGTGGCACATCCTCCTGGTGGCTTATGGCACAATCAAAAGGTCCATCCAGACTACACTAGGGTCGAGGTGCATAGCGTGGATCCCAAGTATGTGGATTACATGATAGACTACCCAACTCCCGAGGGAGTGAACCAACTTGGAGATACAGTGGGGCAGTTCATCCTCTGGCACAAAAGGGACATCGTGTTGACTGGTTATTCACCACCTCCGCCAGATCAACGTCTGGCCTCAGTTCTTGAACTTCAGGAAGGAGAAGTGTCACCGACCCGAGGCGGCAATGTGCTTGAGGAAGGAGAGATGCCACACTCTTCTCCGCATGTGGCTGATGAGGCACAAACTTCTTCGCCTCGCAAGGAGCCAATGCCTTGTGAAGAAGAAGTGCCTCCGAAAGAACTGCCTTGTGATGGCCAAGTGCCTCTTGATGACCAAGTGCCTCCAGGGCGACTACCTCCGGAGGAACTGCCTCGTGATGACCAAGTGCCTTTGGGGGAACTGCCTCGTGATGAACAAGGGCGTACAGGAGAAGTTGTTGCAGAAGAGGATATTTGGGAGGAGACAGAGCTTAGAAAAAAGTATCCAGTCAAAATAAGGCCATGCTATAGGGATGTTAAAGGCGCCAAGTCGACGACTCTGTGGTACTCCCATGAACAGTTCAGGCCTGAGAACCAAGTCAAAGAAGTACCAGCAGCGGTTGGGACGAGTAATCGCCGACCGGCAAAGAAGTATCCAAATGTTGACAATGTCAAATGGACAAAGAAAGTCCCCAAAGAATATCAAAGAGGCTGCTCCTTCCTACCAAACGCTATCATTCAAGACCCACCACTTGGAATGAAAAAGTTCCATGATTGGTACTTGCATGCTACAGCGCATAAAGGGATCGATTTCATATCAGCAACCTATCCTCCCGATACATTCAGAGGCTTCGCGGGGACTATTGGTTGTGGCTTCAACGACATCCAGACAATGTATCACCTTGGATCTATGGACGCGAATCTAGTTGACATGTGGTGCCTGTAAGCCCTTTTCCCTCTTCATATTGTATGATTGCAATATTTCGATATTGTTGCAACTAATGCAAGCCGTGATTCGCAGGTACCAAGCTCACCTTGCAAAACAACTTCCAAGTGTGAAAGTTGGGTACATAGATCCTCAAGTAATATCACAGTCCCTGTTTATATATCCCAAGGGATGGGCACTGGATGGCAAAGAGTTAGCAGCTGGAAAGACCACTCAGGAAAAAGAGAAAATCCGGCAGAAGGCACTCAGGGAGGCGGCCATTGGTGTTGTGGCGACCATAGCCATGTGTTTCAAAAATCTCCAACATAACAAAACAATATGGCTACCATACCACTTTGGGTAAGTTCAACTATATACATAGTTTTTTTATAATACATATTATATGGAAATGAACTAATCGGTTTTCTATGATTGAATTCATGCAGTAACCATTGGATTGCTATAGCCGTTGATCTCAGTCACAGCATGGCGTGGGTCTGTGACTCAGCCGACTTCGACGTGGCGACATACAAAGACTTCATAGCGATTCTTAAGACGTATATCATACTATCCTGTTATATATTTATACATAACCTTCTAACCTCCACCTTTTGATACTAACAAGCTGCTTTTGCGAAATCGTTTCGAACAGGGCGTTCAGGCACTACGTTAAGGAACATAAAGGGATACACCACCCAGAGAGGAAGGATGCCCTTTGTGTCAAAACAAAAGTTTGTGTAAGTATGACCTACTATAATACTGCATTACGAAAATGCTGTTATATGAATTTGCTAATAACACATGTATATGTGATACACACAGTGTCCCAAGCAGAGGCCCGGAAGCGTACATTGTGGATATTATGTGTGTAGTCTGATTAGTAACACCAATATCTACCGGAGACACCCAGCCGATGTAAATGCTCAGCCCTCTATCTAAATGCACTCTCTCTCTCTAAATTTGCTCACAAACTTCATATGCTCACTATCTTTATATATATATATATATATATATGCTCATTTTGTAGTTTCCAGAAGAGGCACGTACAGGTAGGTATAGGGACCCTGTTGAAGATGACAAGCTCTTGGAAATCGTCGGCGATCTTTGTAATTTCATATTGGATGAAATTATAAGCAGCAGAGGCGCATTCCATGACCATGCATCCGAGTTGGCGAGAAATCCAAAGTTTCAACATCTTCGTGAGTGGGAAAGGCTAGGCTTGGGAAGGTGAACTTTGAGGAATTGTGAATTATTGAACTTGTGACTTTGTGTAATATTGAACTTTGAGACCTTGTGATTATATGTATGTGAATGATCATGTGAATTATTGGACTTTGAATTATATATATGTATGTGAATTATTGGACCTTGAGTTATGTGAATTATATATATTCTGTGGATTATATTATATTCTGTGGATTATATTATATATTTCTGATTTACTTTTTTTTTGGCTGGGAACAGAGAGTAGGGGCGGGTAAATAACCAGCCGCCCCTACAGATAACATTGCAGGGGCGGCTATGTCTCCAGCCGCCCTTAATGTTTATGAGCAGCAAGGGCGGCTGGAAATGCGACCGCCCTTAATGTTTATTCGCAGTAAGGGCGGTTTTAACTAAAACCGCCCTTATTGATTTATCAGTAAGGGCGGCTGGTTTCCAGCCGCCCTTACAGTTCTTACCACTGTAAGAACGGTTGATTAAGGGCGGCTCGTAAAACCGCCCCTACAGAGGCTTACGAGCCGCCCCTACTGAAACTTTCTGTAGTAGTGCATGATGGAAATAAAATGACCGTGGGGGCGACAGCACGATCGCACACCTGGAGAGGTCGAATGGGCGTCGCCGTGAGGCCAATATTCAAGCTGTTTTGGCTTCACCCAGAGTGTCAGAGTTATGTCGAATACGTGTATATTTTGATTACGACGGAAATTTGAGTTGTAATTTGGTAGGTTAGGGATAGAGTTTGAGTCGACTTTGTATCCCTATGCCCCATAAATATGAGGAGACTACCTCTGTAACCGCGAGATGACCTGGCGGCTGATGTGGGCGGCGGCATGGCCACGGTGGTGCCCGGATGCCGGTGTAGCTACTATTTATAGGGAGGAGCGCCCATAGTCATGCCTCGAGGATGTAGACACATGGCTGAACCTCGTTAAAAAAACATCGTGTCTCGGTGTCGTTCTCGCTTGTGTGATCTTGTGATTTGGTTTTGCGTTCTTGGGGTTATTGCTTCCGCGCTATTATTCTAACATAGAGAACTTTGCAAGTCCAGCAAATTATAGGACTAGAGGGCAAATGGACTAAGTCTGGTCAGAACCTATCCCAATCAATGAGAATATTTAACCATCAGAGAACCACTAAAAATGTGGTGAGAGGAGCAGCTCAAGCTTCTTTGAGAGCATCTTTGTTAGGGTGTAACCACGCCACGGTGTGTCTGGGCGTGCGTGAGTCCGTGTCTGCGTGTGTGCGTGTGTGGTGCGTCGTGTTCGCGGCGTGCGTGGGCGCCGGCGAGGTCGGGCGCGGGTGCGACGCTGTCTAGGCCGGCTCAGCGCGCGCGTGAGGTTGTTCCGCCGCGGCCGAGTCATAGGGAGTTGGTTAGGATAGGATCGAGGGGAGAGCGGGCGTGTCGCGGGTCGCACGGAGGCAGCCACCACGGCGCGACGCGAGCAGCGGCTCGTGGCCATGGTTGAGCGCGTTCCGAGGCGTTCGTGGCGAAATAGCCGGCGTTGAGTGGTGTTCCCCGGCCTATATGAGGTCCCTGTACTCCTTGATCGTTGCTTGCTCGAATCAATGCCAAGAAACAGGAGCGACTAGGCTCCGCGGCGTTCGTCGCCAAGAACAGCACTGTTCATCTTCTTCCTCCAGACATCGCGTGAGAGAGAGCGGGAGAGAGTCCGATCCTGTGTTCCCTGGTTCCAGTTCCAACAATTGGTATCAGAGCTAGGGCCGCAATCTCTCGTGCCCGTGCATACTTGGGTGGTGTAGGCCCGAATCTTAGTGGACCGTGGGTGTGAGGCCTGTGTGTGCTCATGTGTGGAGCCGGTCAGTGCTAAGGACCGCGGGTGTGAGACCTGTGCTCGTGTGTGGAGCCGGTCAGGGCTAAGGGGCACCAATGTGTGACGAGGGAGATTGTTGGAAATAGTCTCACATTGGTTGTGGGGGGAGAGTTGAACCAACTTAAAAGTGGGGGGAGTCCCTCACCTCTTGGGCTAGCTTTTGGGGTATAGCAAGACTTCCTCTTGGTGTGGGCCGGTTGGGCCAACTCTCCTATTTTTGGGCTGACAATTGGTATCAGAGCTAGGTTAGATGAAGGGCGCTAGGTTAGATGAAGGTCGGTGCATCCCCGAAGGGAGACGGCGCGGGCTCGAGTGCCGCCGCGGAGCGCGTCGTGCCCAGCTCCGGCGTCGTGGAGCTGCCATTGCTGACCAAGGCCAATTATCATCAGTGGGCCTTGGTTATGCGGGTGAGCTTGGAGGCGTTGGAGTTGTGGGACATGGTGGAGGCGGTCAGCAAGGATCGTGCTCAGGATAGACGGGCGTTGCCCGCCATCCTACGCGCGGTCCCCTCAGAGATGAAGGCCGGGCTCGCCATCAAGGACTCAGCGAAGGAGGCGTGGGACGCGGTGAAGAAGATGCGGGCCGGGGATGATTGCATGAAGGCAATGAGTATGCAGCGGTTGATGAAGGAGTTCGAGAACTTGGTGTTCCGCGATGGGGAGTCCGTCGCCGAATTCGCGATGCGCGTCAACGAGCTCACCGCGAGTTTGCGTGACCTCGGGGAGGTGATGGCGGAGAGCCGTGTGGTGAAGAAGATGCTGCGCGTGGTGCCTAGGATGATGAAGCAAGTGGCCGTGGCGATCGAGATGTTGGCGGACCTCGACGCCATGACGATCGAGGAGCTCGTCGGACAGCTTCAAGTCTCGGAGGACGCCGATGCCGAGGGACATGCGCCTCCGATGGTGAGCAATGACGGCCAACTTCTGCTCACTGAGGCACAGTGGGAAACCAAGAGACGCCAGCGCGGCAAGGAGCATGCACTTGGCGGCGGTGGTGCAAGGCGCGGCGGAGGCGAGCGCGACGGCGGCCATGGGGGTGATCACGACGACGAC
>CM014273.1:15447850-15494024 GCA_004135705.1 Alloteropsis semialata | reverse complement strand
ATTAGTTTGGATAGGTTTCACTTAAACAGGTGCAGCTTTGGCTAAATAAAGAGAGAAAAAAGATACAGTAGTACCAATTCCCACTAGTAGGATGTACCATAAAAGATTCAGTATGATCATTATTGCTCTCAACAAAATTAGAAGTTTCTAATAGGGTGCCAAAACTCCATCCATATCGGAAAGCCATTTGTCATGCAGTGCATTATTACATGATTATGTCAACTGCCTGCTAGAACTAGCAACAGTGCAAATTCTTTTAAGAATAACATCAAGGTTGGATCATGCCCGATGAATATCTTGCCTATACATCTTTAATAATTTGCTAGTTCAATTACAACTAGTTGATACACATAAGTACCATAGCCATACTCGTGTACGCAGATCATGGGTCGATTTGACCGATTCACGTCTCGTCGAGCAAGACAGGCCGAGAATGAATTGCACAATGACGAAGGGGCTACTGATGGTGCCGAAGGGAGCCCTTCCGCGTACCTCAACCTCGACCAAATTGACGTTGAACAAAATGAACAAAATGAGGTAATTCATGTCATTGTGTACGTGAGTAACCTAATTATTAGGTGCATCGTTGGATATTAATAGTGTTTAGTATTGGCAGGAGCCAGTTCAGACTGAGGCAGAGATGTCGGAAGAACTGAAAGTCCGAGGCAAGAGAGGCCCGAACAAGATGCCAACAGGCCGAATGATAATCACCCGTGTAGATATCACCGGGGAGCCAGTCTCACCACAGAAGATTATAGGGCCTTACAAGACTGCCGCAGGGCGCATAGTGAAGGATTACGTTCCGATCATATATCATGGCTGGAATTCAAAGGAAACGGACATGCAACCTCCTAATCCGATAAAGGAACTATGTTGGAATAAGATGAAAGAACATTTCATTTTCCCTGATCCAAACTCAGAGGCACTTGCAAAGCGCAGAGTACTACAAACGATGGGCAAGTCAGCAAATAATTTTAGGACGGTACTAAATAAGATGAGGAAGGAAGGTCGGGTGCCTAACTGGAAACACTATCCGAACCAGGAGCAGTATTGGGAACGTTTCTGTAAGTACTATGAGAGGCCTAAGGTACAAGACACCTGCTCAAAAAATACAGTTAATTCCTCTAAGAATACCAGCCACCATCATTGTGGGTCTCGTGGGTACCTTGGGAAAATAAACGACTGGGAGGAGATGGCTGAAGCGGTGACAAGCTCTGGTGCAACGCTTGAGACAGATGGTTGGGATGAGCGTGCCGTGAGGTACCTGCTTGCTCGTGGTGCTTATTACAACCCTGATGGCTCCCTTAGTTACCGCACACAAGAATCCAGGGAAATAGCTAGTAAAATAAAGCAAGCCCAAAGTGAAGTTGAGGGCGGACTCTTTATTCCGAATAGAGAGAATGACGTGCTTACACGTGCTCTAGGAAACAAAGAGCACCCTGGACGCACAAGAGGCACCGGAGTTGTTCCCTGGGGCCTTGCCTTCGTAGACGATGCAAGCACATACAGAAGCCATAAAAGGAGCAAGACAGCACGAGAGTCCCAATGGAATTCTATGATACAAGCCGTTCGCCAGGAAGTTGCCGAACAAGTGACCGAACAAGTCCGCCAGCAAGTAACCGAACAAGTAACTCAACAAGTAACCCAGAAGCTTCGGAAGGAATTCAGCGAGCAGGCTCGGCACCAAGGTTCGCTTCCGGAACAAGGCGGTGAGATTCACACTAGCCCTGTCGTGCACCGTAGTAGTTGCGGAAGTGTCGGGCTTCCTGCGGAAGATGCAGGCCTTTCTTTCCCAGTGGATGCGATCACAGAACCAAGACAATGCAAGCTATATGTCCAGGACAAATTCTGGAAGACCAAGGTTGCGGTTGGGCAGGCATGGCCTACGGGCGAAGGGGTTCAATTGCATTGCCGTCCATTGCCGGATGGATACGCCAAAGTCACCATTGATGCCATTGTTAAGAAAAGGTTCCGTAGAGTGGAGCTAGATATCCCCGGGCAGGATGATAAGAAGAAAATTGGGGACAACATTGGTTGCTTCGTGGCTTGGCGTAAGCGCTATATCTCATTTGACGACGAGTCTGAAGAATCAGACTGTGAGTCGGATGAACGTCCATTGTCACCTGTTCTTGACAATGATGCACTCCCACAGCCAGAAAGATCTGAAAGTCGATCAGCAAGCCCCAAGCCCAAAAAACGTGTTTCTCAAGGCCGATGTTCAAGGGTGAGCACGCCACCGAGCACAAGGGAAAAGAGCATGCAGTCTGCTATGTTATGTTCTAAGAATCCAGTGTATGCTAATACACCATGTGGGCAAGAGGAAGAGCAAGAGCAAAGGCCAACCAAATCTAACCAAGACACTAGGAAAAAGCAAGTGAATGCGAGTATAACATCTTGGTGCATGCTATGCTCAAGATGCAGGACAAGAAGCGCATACTTCTTTCATACAATTGCAAGTAAGTGTCTTCAAATCACTACTTTCTTTGGTCAATTTTAGAAATGATTTATTTGGTTTTATCCAAAATGCAGATTTCACCATGTTCTCATCGACATTAGCCTTGATCAGAGCACTATTAAGGTTTATGACTCGAAACGGAGGAAGCTTGAGTACATCCAACCTCTCATCAACCTCCTCAACACGTAAGTCAGGACAACCATTTTCTTCTTTTCAATGTGTATATGTATTTTAGATAATCTACCATCTAATGTTACCAATTCTTCGTAATGTATGCAGTGCTTTTGCCAAGTACAGGAAGAAAGGGGGCATTATATTTAGGCCATTTACAAAAAAATTTGATATCATTCAAAAGAAATGGATTCTTAGGCAGCCGGCTGGAAACAATCTATGCGGCTTCTATGTGATGCATTATATGCTATGCGCAACTAATGATGAGTTCGGAGAACAAGCAGATCAGGTACGCAACGATTGTTTGACTTTTCATATTCATTGTTTTACTTTTCATATTCATTGTTTTACTTTTCATATTCGGAGAACAAGCAGATCGAGGGGTGTTTCAGTTCAGCTAAAAACTATTCTTGCTGTGTGTTAGCTTTCTAGTAGATGTACTTAGAAAAAAGTTTACATTGCTAGCATCTGAATTTTGCTGTTTACTATTAATGATAAACTTATCGATGTGGGAAAACAAAAGCTCATGAACCATGCAACGAATTGTTAGTGAATGGTACATGAAGAAATCAATCTTCCTTTATACATGGCCGCATTAATTCAAGTCACAACAACAAAATATATATAATAAACAAAACTGGCTGCATGCATGATCTTACGTTTGAGAACATGGCATGCATGAAAAATGGCTACAATGTATTGGCAACTTCTATTGTCCCTCCTCTTATGTTCTGTTTAGCAATATTGTGATTAAGGGGTTCATCTGCGTTGACCTGGGGCGGCCAACCTGTATAGAAGCGTGCCCATTACGTTATAATTATTGTATCAACCAATGTTTGTAAGAAAGGTGCATGTTGTGCCACATTGAAAGTTGATGCTTTCATAATTCTGAATCATGGTTATTGCTAGTAACAATCTGTCAGCTCGTGACAATCTGTTCAGTGCAACGGTAAATAATGTGAGGTTTCCAGTGTCGGTATATCATGAGATAACACAAATTGTAATATTAGAGTGTGCCAATTTTTGGTTTCTATATTAAATATTTGTAAGATGCATGCATGCAATACTTCTGCCTATATTAAATATTCATTGATATTTTGTCAGTAACTACATTGCTATTATGGTGTTGTGTGCAGAATTGTAGTCTCCATACTTCTGAGTTGCTTCTTAGTGAGATTTGGGCACTTCAGGAACAACTATGTGGATTTATTTTAGACCATGTTGTGACACCAGGTGGTGAGTTCTGTGTGATTTAGGACTAGGTGTATGGACTTTGATATGTATGGTTTCATGTATGGACTTTGATATATGTATGGTTTATGTAAGGACTCTATATGTATGGACTCGATATGTTTGGACTCAAATGTGAGACTGTAATATTATTATTCGGAGTTGATGTATTGTTGTTTGTTTGTGCTGGATTGATATATATTGCAATATTGTGCTTGCCAGATTATGCGTAATTATTATTTTTTTTACTAAAAAGAGTTATTACAGCCGGTTTAAACCGGCCGTGAAAATATCAAAAAGCGGCTGTGAAAAAGGGCATCACAGCCGGTTTTTTGAGCAAAAACCGGCTGTGAAAAATCCCTGTCACAGCCGGTTTTTTGCCCAGAAAACCGGCTGTGAAAACTGATTTTCACAGCCGGTTTTTGTTGGACGAAAACCGGCTGTGAAAATGACCTTTCACAGCCGGTTTTGTTTAGAAAAAAAACCGGCTGTGAAAATATACTTTCACAGCCGGTTTTTTGGATGAAAACCGGCTGTGGTAGCGCCTGACGAAGCGGGTTTTGAAGGTCTAAAACCGGCTGTGAAACTATTTTCACAGCCGGTTCAAGAGAAAAACCGGCTGTGAAAATCAGTTTTCACAGCCGGTTAAAAACCGACTGTGAAAATGCGATTATCAGCGCCACTTAACCAGCGCCACTTTTGAAAACCGCCTGTGATGTGGGCAACCGAACCGCCTGTGATGCTCCTGCTGTAGTAGTGTAGAGCTGTCGATATCCACCAGTTAATTATCTCCGTCGAAAGTCATGCGTCTTCACGAGCAATACTATCGTGTCCACAAACGATATACATGAACATGTGCATATGTGACCATCACCAATGCAAGAGTGCCGGACACAAACTTGTGTTTGACCCGGCAACAGTGCCAAAAGTTAAGTTCATCTGCATGCTGTGCTGATAGGTACGGATATGGATCGGATGAGCACACGAAAAATGTTTACACTTCGGCGTAGTGAACCCAAACCGGTCCCTGGTTAATATATACCAAGTAATTAATTAATAACACAAGGGCATGGAAGCCACGAACTAGAGACGTGCGAGGGCAGAACATGTGCGTTCGTCGTCGTACGAGGAGCGTGCAAGCCTGCAAAGGTTAGTGGCGGTAAGCCGCTCTTGGAGCCTTGTCCGCACACCGCCCTGCACAAAGTCAAAGAAGAGGCTAGCTAGCTCCAGGGCATGCAGCCACAGCCGAGACTACACGTGTGCATGTACACGTACGTCGATCGATACGTAGATTCTTTTATCCCCGACTCGACAGTCGACAGTACATCGCGTCGATCGAATGCGTACGTACGGTCAGCACTCGGCAGCGGCCGGACATAGTACATGCTGTATCCTACGGTGGGCGTGTGATCAGTATTAACGACCTCGATCTCTTCTTCACCGCCACAAGCAGTATGGTTGGATTATTTTTTCTTTTCCTGTCTTTTTCTTTCTATTTTTTATGATTATTTTTTTTAAAATCGATTTCTAGGAGCGGGTCAAGGCTTTCTAGGAGCGGGTCAAGGCCCACTCGTGCAAACAAGCTATATTTAGACGCATCGAATGAAAACATGAATGCTAATAGATAGGACTAAGGTTTAGCCAATACTAAAAAATTTTAGTTATGAGATAAATGTTAATGTACGCTGAAGTTTAGGTCCCATCTAAATACGCCTTATTCACTTCATAGACATTACATTTCTACGGCGTACTAGTTATGTAACGTGGCCAATAAAGTATTGGTTAAAGGGAAACCTCGCGCATTAGTCTAGTTAGAAAGACCTTGTTTAGATCCTTCGAGTCTTCCATGCATGTTTATATGACCAAAAGAAAAGCACACGGTACAAGTCCAAAAAGAAAGCATAATTTCGTCGCATTCATTCAACTCTAGGCTCTCTAGCGCATACACATGCACGACTCTACAAAGACTATTTTAAGAGTCTAGGTAACCTTTAAAACTTTGTTTTTGTCCGTAGACATGCTTGCTGTGATATCCATGGATCCATGGCATCGGCCGACCTTGCTCCGTTTCACTATCTACCGGCCGGCCGGCTGGGTATCGATTCCGCCTCCTCCTCCGACCGTGGACTATCACGTCAATACGGTGGCGCTAAATAGCCCAGACAATAATCAATAGTAGCCGATGCGTTCGTACCGCTGGTCCAAAGGGTATAAAGTGCTATCGGTCGTGATTCCGATACCTGCTGCAGCATTTGCATTTGTTCCTGCTTTTTGTGCTACACGTATGTCCTTGGACAACGTAACATATACCTGGGTTTGGTGTATCTATATATATGTGTGTGTGTGTGTGTGTGTGTGTGTGTGTATACAGTTTAATTTGAAACAATAAACTACGTACGGTCAGCCCTAGCTCTTTGAACTTATTTGTTATATATTTTGCACATCATCATCGCTAAGGTAATTTCCAAAATGCCTCCTTATAAAGCGCTGATTTTTCAATATATAAGAGAATTCGCAAAAATATCTAATGTATACATAGATTGCACGTATTCATAATTTTCGGATTCGTTTGTATACTATTCTTATTATTACAAGTAAAGGTGTAAATTAAACTATGAATTATTTATAGCAAATTTATTATTTTTTATATATTTTTCAGAATATAATCTAACCTAGGGCATATGTTCTTGAATACTATTTTTCTAGTATTTGTTAAGAACTATTTGAGATAGATGTAGTTCAAATTAGAATTACTAAGAATAAGTACCTAGAAATTCATTTAATTATTAGAAAATAGCAAATCATTCCAAAACAAGAAAAATCTAAAACTCCTCCATGCAACTTATATTTAGTATAAAACATGTAAAAATTATTCCATGTAATATGAGTAAAAATAATGTTTTAGTTATGCAATCTAGTTGGTGCGGCACTTCTTTAAAATTACTCTTTTTGAATCTTCATTATTTTTTAGAGACCACACCTTAGATCCAATTGGGTTCAAATGTTTTTTGGTTGTCCCTTATGTGCTCCTAGTTCAAGAAAAAAATATCATAAAAATAAATAAAAATAAAAAATCGATATGCATTGTAGCTTAGAACGGCTGTGAAACATGATCTGTATGTGAAAATCTGTTTTCACAGGCGGTTCGTGACTGGAATTGGTTGTGAAAATGGAGTTCATTTTCACAGCCGGGTCTAGCCATGAATCGACTGTGAAAATTAAGACTAGGCTGTGAAATGTATTAGTGACACTTTTTTTAAAAATCTGGCTGTGAAAATGATGTCTAGAAAAATCAATTCAATAGTAATGGTATTGTGTTTGGGTGGTATAGGTTTTGGTTCCTTCAAAGAGGATGTTCTAGATGTCCATCTGATTCCATTATCTAGGAACCCTAGCTACATGATAAATTAAGCTACAACGTAACTCTACATATACCACAAAATATTGCATGGTCCTCTTAGTGTGGGCATACTTTCCTCTGGCCCCCCATGTTTTGCTAACGGTTGTAGTCGATTAGAGTTAGAACAGTGGAGAAACCATGGATCTTGTTCCCGCCTTGTCCATACATAGGAGGAATATAATCTTCTTTTCAGGGAGGCTGTAAATGGAACGAATAAGAGCATACGGTTCTATCCCCACATGCTCCTTTAAGGATTACAATCCACATATAGAAATGGCTAACCCCTGCAAGGTCGAGGCCTCTCCGGGTAGACTTTATCTTTGCCTGTCATATCCCCACACCAATATTCTTTAGGGTAGTATGAGTGGTATTGTAAACCAACTTGAACATGCATGCAGATCTTTCAATTCGTGTAAATGTGTTATCTACTATATATTGATGTGTCTTATCTTTGCCATTTGATCATGTATGTCACCTGAAATGAGAATCTTGTAAAACTTTTAGTGCAGCTTGCAAACCCTTTTTTCTTTGTGTGGATAGAAACAATTCTCGTTTTTTGTGGGTGCTCTCTAATTAGATACATCACAAATCTGTTGTGATTTTTTTTTTGAAAATAGACCTTTTAGTTCCTTGTTGAAAACATAAGGGTGAGAAATTACAAAGTAGAAAATGGTCTCTTTTAAGTGCTATGGAGGAATATGATCGTGCACGTAATCTAATCTGTCATTGACAAGAATCTTATGTGCTGTTCTTTCCGTAACTATGCTCAGATCACCAATCTCTATAAGTGTAATCCTGCACAGGTTTTGAGAATATATGGTGAATGCTTTCCCTCTCCACTCATCGATCATGAATGCTTTCCCTCTCCACTCATCGATCAAGTCGCTTTATTATTGCCATCCTTTTGATTTTAGGGAACTGACTTGCAGTAGAAAAGTCTTCTAACTGCAAGCAACGGAGCTATGGGAAAGTCTCTTTTGTACTCTGGTTCCTGATTAACTTCATTTACATCAGGGTGTTGGCACCATCTGTTGCATTATTGCAACAAATCATTTGGATCATCAGTCGAAATCTCGCTGATTAGTTGATCATTGCATCCGTGCTGGTTGGCCTTTTTACCCTTAATTGCAAGTAGCAATCACAATGCTACAATTATAGATGAAGTAGACTTACTAACTTGGTAGTACAGGACAGAGCAAGGACGTACCAGTGAAGTAGTGATAGCCTTGCTGTTACATGTAAACGGCAAGTTCAATTTGTAATAAACAAACATAAAGGCTGTTCTTGGGAGAGGTAGCTAACCAAGCTATGATTGTTAGTGGCATCCAATGCACACACAACAAGATGTGATCACCTGGAATTGCTTTCATGAGCATTAGAAGAGTGGAGAAGGAGTTATCGTAGCCTTTTGTGCTATGGACTACTAGAGCTTAAGGCTTAAGTTTCAGAAGTTTGATAAGTGTGCTTTCTTTTTCTTGTGAAAGCTATGTAACACTGATCGGATGATCTAGTTAGTTGGATAAAAAAACAATGTACATATGTCGTTATGTTAATCTTAAGATAGAAGTAAAGCAATTGAAGACACCAACTGACATATATATGGATATATGTGTGTAAAGTTTAACTGATTTGTTTCCGAGTGGCACTCCCAATTCACAGTTAGAAGTTAGCATATATATGAAAAAATTGTAGTTGTCAGACAAGGAGTTGAGAAAGAAAAAGACTCAGTAGGTCCTAATTATCGATCCAATCATAACATAAGCTGATTTTTTTTAAAAAAAAGATTGTAGCCAATTTTATTTAGAATGGCTGGTCATGTCCAAGACAACGCCACTATGTAATCCTTAAGAAACAATTAAGCAAATGAAGACAGCAGTTGACCTATATGGATAAATATATTAGCAGTAGTCACATTGGCATCTAGTTGAGAGGACATGACTCCACTTGGTCCTACTTTTGTGTTGATCCGATCATAACTTTAAACTGATTGTTCTTAACTTTGAATGTAGTGTTAGGCCATGTTCAGGTCATCTTCAGCAATCCAGGTTGTCTTTACTAAAGGTTGCACCACGAAGGAATTCTGTGTGGAAAAATAAAAGGTGGTATGGTGATTATTAGAGCATCTATTTACATCTCAAATGATTGGCTTAGGATTATTCAATAAGTTGCATTATTGCTTAAGAAGTTGGTCTACAAAAGATCGATGCTAACAATACCGCAGAAAGCTCCTTGGTCATGAGAAGAAAACTTGGTTGGCAAAGAACTATCATACTGTCGAATTCAGTTTCGGAGAGACAAGACCCATCAATATATAGTTAAGTTGGCAAAGCACTAACAGACTGTCCATTTCAGTTTCAGAAAGACAAGACCCAATTGATTGTATCGAATCCAACCATAGATTAAAAGTTACTATTTGTAATGTTTCTTCATGTTTATTCTTACTAAATATACTACTATATGAATTATAAGATACAAATAAGTAGCAGAAGAGAGCAGCTGACCAATGACTAAATCAAATTGAGCATACATTATTTTAGAAAAATAGCATTACCTGTGAAATAGCTATAGTCAGCCACGGAGCTGGGAAAGACACCTCAATGGTCCCATTTGATATACATGGATCCAAATACTACTACCTGTAATCAAATTTGTTTATAGTGATGGGCCTTGTTGAGGCCAGCTTCAACAATTAAGTTTTTTTTTAACTAAGGGTTGTATCATGAAGGAATCACATGAAAACAAATACGGCGATGCATCGGTAGACACCTCAAGTGGTTGACTTATGATTAATCAACAATATTACATTGTCTCTTAGCGCAGTTAGTTTACATGATCGATGCTAATAATACTACTGAAAACTCCTGGGATCATGGGATGGAAACCTTCATCGATTGCAGGTGTCTCGTTCTGATTCCTCCAGCTATGCTTATAATTTTAAAATGCTACGGTCAGCCGAGGAGTTGAGAGAGACAGCTCATTTAATTTGGTCTCACTTATATATCAATCTAATCGTAACTTATAGGCTACAATACCTGCATTCAACTTGTTCCTAACGCTAGGCCATGTTCAGGTCGGCTGCAACGCAACAATCCAGGTGGTCCTGAACTAACGGCAACAGAGCAGCATCATTAAGCAAATTATATGGGAAACTACATAGATTAGAGCATCTCTGCACGCATTGAGACAGCTGAATCGGTTGACTTTGGACTAATCAACAGGGTTTATGTTGTTGCTAAGCTAAGTTAGTCTACAAGCTCGATGCTGAAAGTACTGAAAACTTGCTTTGGATAATAGGAAGACAACGTTGCCTCGCTTGCTGTCCCTTTCTGATTCGTCCAGCTGGCTGTTTGATCTCATGATCTAACTGTATTTTTATCCTTTTTATTAAAAAACCTCCGAGGCTGCTATGCAACCTCTGATGTTGTTAAGGGTGGGAATTAGTTATAATCTATAATTTGACTAGTACACACAGAAAAATATAAATCTTAATCAGCAAAGATCTTCAACTCTTGGTAGTGTGCTAGTGCCCACACACAATATTTAGTGTAACTACTGACTGTCTACTACTATTGCGTTATAATATAAAATTTCCCTGCAGAAATAATAAGGAAAAATGTCACTCACCATTTTCGAATGCGTATATCAATCAAAACACTTGAACTGAAGAAACCAGGTGGCTTTCTGATCGAATTGCTGAATGCTGACATCACTCTATATTCGTAGGATGGATCGCGGATCGGATCACCATGGGTGTCGCTCGACGCCCATCCAGCAGAATGGAAAACGGCGTGCAATCCTTATCATTTGAGTCTTTTTTACCTGTATGCCATCGAAAAAGATGGTCTTTACCTGTGCGCCATTGAAAAGTTCGTTCGCACCTATGTGTCATTCACCTAAACTTTTTTTTTTGCCCTCCACGCCATTCCGTCTCCAATCTGTTTGGGTCTCGCCGTTTTGGAGCTCTGACATGTGGGACCGGGCTGATAAAATGTCCATTTTGCCCTTCCTCTCACTCTCTAATTCTCTCTCACTCACTCTCTCACGCCGTGTACACTGCCGCCGCCGGCCGGCCGGCGGCATCACCCGGTCCGAGCTCCCCCGTGCCCGCGCCCGCGGCGGCCGGGGTCGAGCACGGGGAGGCGGACAACGCCCGGTTCGGGCTCCTCGCGGGCGGCGACCTCCAGCTGCGGCGGATTGAGGACGACGAGCGACGGCGAGCGTGCTGGGCAACATCCTGAAGCTCCTGGAGGGGACGACGGGGATCGGTGGAGCAGGTGCAGCTCCGGTAGCCAACTGGCGCGGCAAATCAGGCGAGCAGGCGGCGCTCCGGTGCTCTGGTCTTCCTGGGATGGCAGCGCTCCGGTGGTGAACTGTTGCGCGCGCGTCGAGGACGCAACGGAGAGCTCGAGGTCGTTGGCCGAGTTCTACGCGGTCTGCCTCGAGGACACGCACAGGGGCGGCGGCACGGGCCATGGGTAGGGAGGGAGCAGGTAGAGAGAGGGCTACGCGTGCGGCGCGACGACGAACGAGTACCCGGCAGCCACGAGGAGGGCCGCGGCGGCGAGGAGCGGCACGAGGTCGGCGACGTGGTGGGACGCGTCGACGCCCGAGGCGCCGGAGAGGTGGCCGACGACGGCGGCGCACGGGAGGAAGCGCGGTGTGGTACGGGCACGGCTATCGACGACGACGGCGAGGTCGACGGAGGGGCCGATCTGCTCCTTCTCCTGGTCGATGAGTCCGCCGCTGTGGCACGAGTCGGACACCATGGTGAATGTCGCGCCCCGCGGCACCCGGTCCACCAGCTGCCGGAAATCCACGTCCGTGATGAGGTTGAAGTCGCAGGGCACGATGGCCTCGTCGTGGCCGTGGCCGTGGCCGCGGCGGTGCGGGACGAGCGTGCCGTGGCCGCTGTAGTGGAAGAAGAGCACGTCCCCGGGCGCGGCGCGGGCCACCATGTCGGCGAGCGCGCGCTTGATGTTGGCGCCCGTCGGGAACACGCCGCCATCGTCGTCGGTGAGCAGGGTGATGTCGCCGGGCGCGAAGCCGAAGCGGGCGACGAGGGTGTCGCGCATGGCGAGGATGTCGTTGATGCAGCCCCGGAGCTGGTGGGGCGTGCCGGCGTAGTTGCAGCCGACCAAGGTAGCGAGCATCTGCTTCTTCCCCTCCATTCTGTGAACTTGTCCCTGCGATTCTTCTAGCTCTGTCGTTGTGCTTCAGAGCGATGGATGATGAGTGACGAGATGAGCAGCTAGATTGTCTGGTTAAATAGAGACGAATGAATAATCGATGGTTGGGTACGCGCTGATCTGTTGCTTGGCTTGCGGATGCAAGGAACATTTGATTTGCGTTGAGTAAAGCAAGCTGCTGGAGTTGTATGTGCCATGGAAGCAAGCAAGCAAGGAAGCTAGTAATGGGCGGTCACGGCGGACTCGAGGGAGGACAGCGCGGGGCCAGAGGCGGGTGGATGGGCGTAGGCGGAGAACGTGGCGCCGCTCGTGCTGGAGCAGAGGAGGAAGAAGGGGAGGAGGAAGGAGAAGATTGGTGGGGCCCACATGGGGTAAAATGGTCCTTTCACATGTCTATTTGACACCGTTAGAGGAGAAATCGGACGGAATGGCGTGGAGGGCAAAAAAAGTTTAGGTGAATGGCACATAGGTGCGAACGAACTTTTCAATGGCGCACAGGTAAAGACCATCTTTTTGATGGCATACAGGCCCCGCGCCAGATGAGTAGATTGGATCGTATCCCTCGGCGTCGCCGGCGTGGCCATGACGCACTGGTGCTTGCCGGCTGTCTGCTGGTGGCATCGTCGCCGACCGTACGCATGCATCGGGATGATGCCCGCCTTGTGACGAGCAATTCCAAGAGATATTTCAGAACGTGGGGGAACACGCATTGGGTGCTGCCAGGGGGCTGCTGGGCAGGATTCTCTGCTGCTGCAGGGTTGCAGGCTGCAGCCACGCCAGATTTTTTTTTATGTCAGAGGAAAAACAAGGCACCAGGTTCTTGCTTTTATATGACCAAAAAAAAACACTCGGAGTGAAAATTGATTGTTACTAGGAGAAAAAGATCAAACGGAAACACAGTAGAACACGTAAACCATGCTTCAATTTATCCTATATATCTATAAAGTTCATACCCACTACCAGCCCACTAACAGTAAAAGTCTTCATGCAAACTATCCATATCATCGCTGGGCCCGCCGCCTCCCATAGCCAGCCTCTTGGTGGTGTCCCCTTCAGTTTCTGAAATCCAACATTTTTTTTTTGGAAATCCAATTGGTTTTTTTTTCGAAAGAAATTCAGTAGTTTAGTAGTGGTCTTTTGCTGCACGTACTCAGCCTAAACTGACCACTTGAACAAGAATTTTGGCTTCATGAACAATTATTCATGTAATCTGATCTCTCTTTTTTATTGCATGTTATCCTGTCGAGGTTTACTTTATCTTTCCGAGAATTCTACGAGCATTTTTAAATGAGCAGCATATATATGCCTTTCTTTTTTAACGAGAAATATATGGCTTTTATTAAAATTACTTTTCCCTTTCACATTGAAATTTTATGTGCATCTAACATGAATAGTTATGCCACTAGCGCCGTTTTCCAGCACGTCAACATGGTTTATCTAAAATTATCCTTAAATTCCCGCAGCAACGCGCGGGGAATTCATCTAGTTTATTCAAAAGGGGAAGGCTGAGCATATTAACAAGAGATAAGTCTATTTTGCCTCTCTGACTTTATCGCCGAATCTAAAACACACCCCCCAAATAAAAAACCAGAAATGAAACACACCCCAATTCTCAAAACCGGACAAAATACCCCCTTGACTGAGTCAAAGTGGTTTCTTAGGTGGTTTTGGTGATGTGGCATGGGTCCACGTATCCTACGTGGCGCCACGTCAACAGGAGGGAGTGAATTGGACCGCATTGATAATTTAGGGGTATCAAATAGACTTTACAAAAAAATTAAAATATTTTTTAGAAAATACGTGCAACTAAAATTCTAAAATCTTGCTTACTCTTAAAAAATTCATAGAAAAATTGTTTTAACTCAAAAAATATGAAACCAGTTTCATATTTTTTTAAAATCATGCTCTATCTTTAATGAAATTCAACTTCAGCCCATATATCATTTAAAAAAATATGAAGATAGAGCATGATTTTCTATGTTGGGCTGAAGTTGGGTTGAAGTTGAATTTTATTAAAGATAGAGCATGATTAAAAAAATGAAACTGGTTCATATTTTTCTGAGTTAAAAACAAATTTTCTATGATTTTTTAAGAGTAAGCAAGATTTTAGAATTTTAATTTCACGTATTTTCTAAAAAATATTTTTAATTTTTTGTAAAGTCAGTTTGATACCCTCAAACTATCAATGCAGTCCAATTCACCCCCTCCTGCTGACGTGGCGCCACGTAGGATACGTGGACCCATGCCACATCACCAAAACCACCTAAGAAACCACTTTGACTCAGTCAAGGGGGTATTTTGTCCGGTTTTGAGAGTTGGGATGTGTTTCATTTCTGATTTTTGATTTGGGGTTGTGTTTTAGATTCACGGATAAAGTCATTAGGGGCAAAATGGACTTATCTCTATTAACAACCACAAAAGAGATCTAATCGCAAAAATAAAAAAAAGGAACAGAAACCCAAAGCCAATGCTGCCCTTTCATGATCAAGTCCGTTAAACTGGGCCTATTTGCCCTTTTTTTTTTGGCAAGGTGCCCATTTTTTTTCTCCCTCTGGACTACCAAATGGGCCATGGCCCATGGCGTAATTTCCTCGCTCCACGGGCCGAAATCCGAAAACCCGATCTCTTCTCGCACACGCGTCTCGATCCGCGCCGTCATCCGCCGGTCGCCGCCGGTGAGCGGCGACTCTATTCCCGCAGCAAACCTACTCCCAACCCGCAACCTCGGTACCCTCTACGACTTCCAGCTTCCAAGTCGCGAGATGCGGCGGCGGCGCTGCCCCCGGCCTACGTGGCCGCGCCTCCACCTCCGCTTCCGCCGCGCCGACGTGTCAGCACCCTATCCACTCCCCATTCCTTCCTCCTATTACTTGGCTCCGCCGGCAACTGTTCGCCCCCGACTAAATCCGCGGCCGTTTCCTGTCGAGGTGGGATCATGGCGGCGCAGGGATCCCTAGTCATGTGGAAGGTGGTGTTCGCGGCGCTGGGCGTGCTCATGGTGGGTACCCTGGTGTACACCTGCACCACCGACGGCTCGCCGTTCCGCCCCGAGCTGTTGACGCCGTAAGTACTGGTTTTCTTTTTTTGCACGCACCCCTCCGTGGGGTTGGATGTTTTTGTGGGGGATTAGATGAGGGTTGTGGATTGTCTATGACAACTTGCTTGGCTGCTGATTAGCGAAAATAATGGGCCGATCAACTTTTCGTGCAATTAATTGTGAAATGGTAAGGATAGGAGACAAACTGATGGAATAGCACTTGCAAGGTCATATATGTTCTATTGTGAAGTTAAATTTCTTAATTGAACCTTACTGTTTGATAGGTGACCCAACCATGCCGCATGGAACCTATGTCTGCGCCCGCCTAACTTTTGGCGATTTGCGGTGCGAAAAATGAATTACTCGTTTGTAGCCACGCCGCGGCATGCCACAGATCAAACAGTTGCTGCAGGTTAGGCACGTGATGGGAGTTGTGGCATGGTTTGGCAAGTTGCAGTAGCGAACCAACCAAATACACCCTTAGTTAATGTATAAATTTGCACAGTGCATGTTTTATGAGCACATAAGTGTACTGTTTCTTGTGTTTGGGTTTTCTTCGATAAGTAGGGTGGTGTTTGTGTGTTACCAATATCTTATCATGAAAACTTAAGCTTGCTCGACAGTGCTGCAAATAGTATAGGTTGGTCTTGAGAGACTTTACTTTGCTCATGAAAGAATTGACACATGTTTGACGAGTGAACTATGTGTTACGTCAGAGTAGGCATATCATATCTCTTTCCCATGCTTACATGTACACAAAATACATGCATTCAATTTGAAACTGTATTTCTTTATTGTATGTAGGTGGATGGTGGCAACACTGCTTGACTTTTATGTGAATGTAATTGCAATCTCGGTAATGCCTTGAATTTTCTGACTTTAATTCCTGGGCTGTCACTTATTTACGATGGTTTTTTACCGAAAACCAGTGATGCTACCATCTTATGAGGAAAAGTTTGCTGGAAGAGCCTTTTTTTACCATCCTTGGGAGGTAACAAGAAACACCATCAAATTATAACTCAGGGAAGTGCCAAAATGCTTCAAATACTTTGGTACCTCTGAAAGTATAGTTTAATAGCATCTCTTGGTACCTCCCATGGATGGTAAAGGGAATCCTTATGGAAAGATCAAATTTAATATGTGACTCAAATTAGAGGTGCTTCTTGCGTGGTGTTTCAGGCATGGGTTATCTACAAGGAAGCAAACTGGATTAGTACTGCCATTTGGGTGGTTCTGTTGTTTTGCTTTGGCAGGTATTTGATTCCTTCTCTCTAATATTTTGTAAAACTTTAGTTTTATGGCTTCTTTGTAGGCTTCTATGCTTTGGTGTGAATGGATGAGTCCTGTCATCTTGATGGCCTTTTGTGTTTCTTTTTATCTTTTCAGTGCTGCTACTTGCGCCTATATTGTTAAGAAGCTTTTTGAAGTAACACCTGCAGGACCATCCCAAGATCCACTTGATCTTCTGTTTATCAGGTAGGGCACCAAATTATTCACGGTTAACCATTTATTAATATGCCATGCCTTCAGCTAATTAACTACCATAAGGAAAGCTTAGGATTAGTTGCATCCTAAATGTTGTGTAACATATTGACAAAGCAAACTGTGTTTGACCGCATTCCTTGTTGCCACACCCATATCGTAGCAACACCTGCTGACCCTATTGATCTATTGGGATGTCCAAGGAATGTTCTTTCACATACACTGGATGTTAGTTGCACCTTATGCTTAAATTGATGCTAATTTGTCTCGACATGTATTCTCAAAACATTTCCAGGCAAGGTAATCTATCCCAAAGGAAGTGCTCTTATGTCATAATCGGAAGGATTATTTTTAGCATTTTGGGGATATTCATGGCTGCCGTTGTCACATATACTGTCAGCACCGATGGACTTCCTTTTAGGAAGGAATTATTGACACCGTAAGTGAATAGATCATAATTCATACTTTATTGCCTTGCTGGTTTCTGAGAGCCATTGAGCTTAATGTGATTGATACAAGTGTAATAAGAGTAATTAGATGCAAGACTGCTGCAGCCTAGGAGCGATAACTGTTCAACCCTTGGTGATTTCAACTTTCCAAATATATAGAGCAAGCATGAAATGTTGTAATCCTGTACAATGATGTTGCACTCAAGATTTAATTACATGTCGAAATTAAGTTTGACAGACATTTTAGTTAACTCTATCTCCATATCCTTGGCAAAAAGAACCTCTCTCTGTTGAATCCTGTTAAATGCTTTGTAATCTGACTAGTAGGGACCATATGCCTTTCTCCCATGCACCAATTTGATAGCCTCATTCTCCCCTGCACTCACCGCCACCTCAACCTTGGCCTCAGTTGCTCCTCCCCGCCATCTCTGCTACAGTGGTTCCAGATCATGGCAAAGGGTGGTTGTGAGTATTGATTTTTGCTTGTCAAGTTGGGTTAGTTGAACAATTACTTGTGGCTTTGCAAAATTCAACAAGTTAGCAACTGCATGTGCAATTTAATCTCTTGTTGAAAGAGAAGTATGATTGTAAGTATCTATCTGTTAAAATTGTTGACATTCATGAGAGACATTGTGTAAATATTTAATTGAGTTGACAGTTTAGATTGTCAATTAAATACATTTTGTTTATCATATGAACTAAAAATACAAGTTTTCTTTATCAAATAGAAATCTAAGGTTCACTATTTCTACTGTGCGTTTAGGTGGATGGCGGCAACCTTGATTGATTTCTACATAAATGTCTTTGCAATATCGGTAAGATATCTTAAACTTCGGCATGTATTTAGTACAAAGCATGAAGTAGATGCAATCATACAAACATTTTGGGGGTGAGCACCAAATCAGAATGAGTTAAAAAATTGCAAGTGCAACTGTTAATCGGAATATATCTCCAGTCTAAATGTCAAATTGCCAATTAATTTGTGTCAAGAGAAACGCAAAGAGAAACCCTGGAGGACTCATAAATAGAAATAGAAAGTTATAAAACAAAACAAATCATATTACCGTAAATAATCAAATTCTATCTTGAATGTCTGAAGCTAAAGAGTCCAACATTCTTTAGGCTAATTCTGAAGGTTTTTTGTGTTAATTCAGTGCTTAGAGCTAGATAGTTTGCTTTATCGTGTCTAGCTTATGCGGTGCACTAAATATTCCCTATTCAACTTATGGTGTTTGTTCTAAAATAATTATCTGAAGTAGATTAGTTTATTTGCATGAACATGGTGTGAAAATTTACTGTTATTATTAGTTTGTCCGAAGAATGGAGAGCCTTTTTTGGTAACTAGTTCCTGAATTTTTGTTTTAAATATTTTGAACTTTGATCATGGATGCTGTTATTAATTTTATCTCAAACATAGGGAGCATGTCTTTTCAGAGGAAAGAATATCAATTTAGTTTGCTTGTTCATATTTTCAGTGGAAAATTATCAAATTGGGTTGCTTGTTAATATTTTCAGTGGATACCCTGATCATCACATTACTTCTATCTCTTTTAGACCCTTGTATAAAATGTGCAGCAACAATTGTTTTTTTTTTACTTGATGGTTATTGTATTTTGCTTGTGTAATAATTTGCTAAGTCTTACGGTCTTGCCTGATGAAGATGGTTAATCATTGATAATATGCCTGCAGGTTTGGGTTGCTCATAAGGAATCGTCTTGGATATCAACTACCATTTGGATTATCTTGTTGATATGCTTCGGAAGGTATATGAATCCTTTTTGTGGCACTAAACATCAGTATCTTACCACTATTTTTACTCAACAGAATCCACTTGTTTTCTTCTGATTTTACTGCAATACTTTGTTATCCAAGTTACTTCCATCTTATCTTCAGTTTGTTAATTGTTTTTAGTAGATCTCATTCTGTTGGAAGCAATCTCTATTTAAGAACGATAGCCATGTCATGCACGGTAGCCAATGGCTACCAACAAAGTTCTCCTCTAATCTATCCTTCTTCCCTGAGTCCTCCGTACCAGTACCCCTGCTTCATACGGAACTTTCTACCTTGAAGCCATGCAATTCGGGCTCTTCTGATGCTAATTACCTTCATAATGGTGCTGTGGCTGTTCCTTGTGCCAGCACCTTGGCCTACTGCAGCAGACCAAATGCACAGCTGCTTGTTGCGCCTGCTTTTGCTGCCATCTTGTCACTGATTGTGCAAACACCCATGACAGTATTGTAAATGGGTCTCGCTCTTGCGTGCATGAAAGGGTGGGGCTTCTGCAGACGTGGGATTTGCCACCAACACTGCTTGCTCATTTATTGCTGTGGCATGGCATTTTAGCACCACAAGTTGTGCATTAGTTTCTGTTCGGAGATGGATTTGTTCTGTTTCAATGTTATCTTCTGTTAGTTTTCATCCCTTGTTAGAGATTACTTCGCAGGGGTCATGTTGAATATTAGAGACTAGGATGGAGCACATGCAATCCGGTAGTTGTCTCATACATCAATGGGTGTGAATGTAAACAAAAGGAAACAATGATAGCACCCTGTAACAACTCTTTTTCTTCTTTGCAATGACACACAGTTCTCCAGCGTGTTCAAGAAAAAAAAATGTTGAGAGATAAGTCTTGTAACCTAATGTTTATCTTTCATTATTTTTCTTCCCTTACTGAATCAAACAAAACCAAAGATAAGCATTGAAACAGGGGCGGATCCAGTGGGCTGCACGGGTATGGCCCGGCATACCCTAGGCCCAGCCCAACAAGCATATGTGTGTAAAAAAAAAACCCTTCAGATTTCTCCCGCAAGCCGCACGAGACCGCGGCTTCCTCGACCGAGACCGCGGCTTCCGTGGCCTGGCGCTCTGTCCGCTGCCGCTCCACCTCGAGGCGACGGCTCCGGAAGTCCGGAGTCCGGATCCCTCCCTGGATCCCTTGACCGCGGGACGGCGGGAGGCTCTGCTCCGGCGGTCCGGCCTGGCGCCTGGCGGCCAGGGCAGCCCTCGCCGAGTCGCCGACTCGCCGGCGACCTCCGACCTTCCTCCCGGCGGTCGTCCCCGTCCCCAAAGCTGCGCCGAGCTGTCCTTGCGGCCGTGCCTCAGCCGGTGTCCAGTGAGAACTCGATCCCCTCTGCTCTTCTCTTTATTTTCCTGAGTTTTCCCCCAAATCTGCAACCCTAGATGTACTGTTATCCCCAAAATTAGTGATGTATTATGTGATTTGGTTGTAGGATTTGTGAACTATGAAGAGGGATGGAGACATTGCTTCTATGTTCCAAAAGCATGCTGCAAAGAAACGTGCTTTAGCTTCGGCTCCTGTGGTGGAAGAGCAAAATCAAGAGCCAGAGCAACTGGAAGAAAGAGTAATTGAAGAAGTTGTTGGTCCTACTCCTACACCACCTACTCCATCTTTGGAACCAGTTGAAGATGTGTCGCCATCTCCACCTCCACCATCAGTGCCACCGCCATCATCACCACCACCACCATCGGGTTTTGATGCCGATCACCTTCCACGTGATCCAGGTGAAAGGTTTCCTATTGCAAGTTATCATGCTAATGTTCAAGATGCAGTTAGAAGAGCATATATTCTTAAAGGGGCATTCCAACCTTATGCACATGAGTTTCCAAAATGCAAAATTGGAAATAGAGATCGTAATTTCATATGTACATGGTTTGCCAAATATGATTGGGTCGAATATAGCATCAAGAAGATTCTGTGTTTTGCTTTTTCTGCTACTTGTTCAAAAGCAAGAAATACAAGGGCAAGGGGTCAGATAAATTTATTGTAGATGGTTGGAGAAATTGGAATGTAGGAGACAAGTCACTTTTGAAACATTGTCGCTCTCAAGCACACAAGGAGGCTCATGAAAAGTACATTGGCTATCTAACTCCTGATGCAGCTATTGATGATAAAATTGAGAAGTGGAGTGATGAGGAAATAAAGCTTTATAAAATCAGATTGACTTATTCACTAAGATGTATCAAGTTTCTTTTGCATCAAGGGTTGGCATTCCGTGGACATGATGAAAGTGAAGAGTCTGGCAACCGAGGGAACTTCATAGAATTGTTGAAATTTCTTGCAGCAAATAGTGAAGAAGTGAACAAGTTTGTGCTGAACAATGCTCCAGGTAATTGCTCATTGACTAGCCCAATGATCCAGAAGCAAATTATTTCATGTTTTGCTATAGAGACTAGAAAGAAAATAATTGAAGAGATTGGTGAAGAACGTTTTGCTATCTTAGCTGATGAATCAAGTGATGTATCACATAAGGAACAACTAGCCCTTTGCTTGCGTTTTGTTGATAAATTGGGAAGGCCACGTGAGCACTTTGTTGGAGTAGTTCATGTAGATGATACTATCTCTTTATCACTTAAGGAAGCAATTGAGTCTGTACTTGTTAGTCATGGCTTGACTCTAACTAGTATTCGAGGTCAGGGATATGATGGAGCTAGCAACATGAAAGGGGATATTAAAGGGCTGAAAACATTGATTATGCAAGAGTCACCTTCTGCTTATTATGTCCATTGCTTTGCACATCAACTACAACTAGTTCTTGTTGCCGTTGCTAAGGACAATACCGATTGTGTTTGGTTCTTGGAACAAGTATCCCTCTTGCTGAATATTGTTGGGGTTTCTTGTAAGCGCCATGGGATGCTTCGAAATGCTAGACTTGAGAACATAATGAAAGCACTTGACTGTGGTGAACTCAAAACCGGGAGTGGACAAAACCAAGAGATGGGATTGGCTAGGCCTGGTGAGACTCGGTGAGGCTCTCATTATAGAACCGTGTGCAACATCATTTCTATGTATCCAATAATCCGTGATGTACTCATCACCCTTGGAGAGGACACAACACATAAGGCTGATTGGGTAAAAATTCATTTTATGGTTGGAGCATTTGAGTCCTTTGATTTTGTGTTCAGTTTACACTTAATGTTTATTATTCTTGGATACACAAATGAATTGTCTGAGTGTTTGCAAAGGAGAGAGCAAGATATTATTCATGCAATCCAACTTGTTGGTGTGGCAAAAAACAGAATGCAACACTTGAGGTCTGAAGGATGGAATCAGTTCCTTCAAAAGGTCACTTTGTTTTGCAACAAACATGGTGTTGAAGTTCCTGCTATGGAGGGTAACTTTGTGCCTTTTGGAAGATCACGACGTTTTGTCCAAAATCAAACAAATGATGATCACTTCAGAAGAGAGGTATACATTGGGGTCATTGATAAAATCAGTCAAGAGCTTGATAGTCGGTTTGATGAGGTTAATATGGAGTTGCTTTCTTGTATGTCTGCCCTCAACCCTTCCAATTCATTTGCATCATTTGATGCACAGAAGGTACGCCGACTTGCTGAATTCTACCCCAATGACATTTTTGGCTCTGATTTGCTTAAGCTAGAATTGCAACTTGATACCTATATTGACGTGATAAGACGAGATGATAGATTCAGTGGTCTACAAAATCTTGTTGACCTCTCAGTTAAGTTAGTGGAAACAGGGAGGCATGAAATTTATGATATGGTTTACTTGCTTCTCAAAATGGTATTGCTTCTACCTGTGGCGACAGCAAGTGTTGAGAGGGCATTTTCTGGTATGGATTTTGTCAAAACCAAGCGGAGAAATAAGATGGGTGATAGTCTCTTGGATGATTGCCTTGTCACGTTCATTGAGAGAGACATCTTGAAAGATGTGGATGAAGATGATGTAGTAAGACTTTCATGTCCATTAGAAAGCGTAGGCCTGAAAAATAGTGTTGTAATCCTATTTGTTAAGCTTGTGTCATTTATATTCCAAACTATTAGTGTGTTGTTTTAAACTACCTGGATTGTAATTTAAGACATATTATGCCATTTAGTAGTTGTGTACCGAATTGTTGGGTATATTTTTATGAAACTTTACCGAATTGCTAATGGATTTTACCGAATTACATATGAATATTTTGGTTTGGCATACCCCATGCAAAAATCCTAGATCCGCCACTGCATTGAAACTAACCAAATTAATATAACCCCAAGTGAAAGCTAGTCATGAATGAACAATACTAGTAATGGTTGTGCAGCTACTTCTGTTGAGTCTCATGCCTGCACCAGGGGATTGTGGGAATACTGCTGCTTGTTAATCCTAACATAAGGTGTACCAATGAATTTATATAACCGAAATACTGTAATTTTTTTCTTGAATACGCAGGAGAGCTGCGCATCTTTGTATTATAGAGAGGTAAAAACGGCCCTTTTACAAGCCCAACTCATGCCGGAGCCATACATGAGAAGGGTAGGATAAACATCGAACTATCACCTGGAACTACTAAACGACCCCAGCCCAAACACCTTCTAAGAAGAAAAATAACTTGTTATATGTATACATACTTCAACTATTGGAATATTATCTAATGTTTCTCCCTGGTAGTAGCTCCCCTTGGGGATTTTGCATGGTTTATATGTGGATGGTTTTTTCCTACTTGAAAGAACATATGCCGCCATAAGTTACACGATCTACAATATGTAAAGCTGCTGTAACCCCATCAACTAAAGTATGTGAAGGAAAAAATACGCATTTGGGGTACATATAGATTCATTTCATTTTACGGTTATGCTGCCTTCATATGAGTGGATATGTTGACATACAGAGTTGTTTTTCATATTGATGATTTCATGTACGTAATTTATGAACTCTTATCCTTTTTTTTTCCTTGTATGCTTTAGCATCACAACATGCGGCTACATTGCTCTCCAACTTTTCCAAGTATCATACCAAGACCCAATCTACCACGTGCTATTGAACTCTCACAGCAAGTATGGAATTGCGACTTCCCTGTAATCTTCATAATTCACCTGTTTGAAATGTAGGAAGATTTGAAAATTCATTGAAGTGTTATGTTCAGCCTGGCTTGTATTAATGCAAATGTTCCCTCCTATCTATATGTAAAGCTACCACAAGGGCATATCAGGATAGCAATTAGAAGTTCATTTTGCTTTGAGTGAAATAATGACTTTGCCAACTTTTCTGCAAAATGAACTGAAAGCTGAAGCTCTTTTATTGTACTTCTGATTCAATTGCTTGGACAGTGATATCTTTTTGTTGAAGTTGTCACCGTTGTGATTCAGTTGCAAACAATTTCGAAAATCAAGTGAAGGTTTTATTTGTTTATGCATTGGACACTTAAAGTTCGAAACATTGTTCTGATTTGCAAATTAAGTTGCATAAAAGAGCTGCTCCTTCTTTGGCACATATGGCTCTTGAGTGCTCGAAGGCGCCCCAGTTTACATGCTTCTTATTCCCAGTAGTTATTTTACTTCTAGCTTGTTTGTGCCGAGTGACTAAAAATTCCTGAGAGGGTTAATTCCTTGGCATTTGGATGCCACTCGAGAAAACGAATTGTGGTCTATCTAGGCGCTTTCAAGTGTAGAATGATTAAGCAGAGATTTTGTGATGGCGCCATGGAACTGTTTGGGAGGCCAGAGCGCCCCTGGAGCCTGGTCAATGGGGAGAAGCCTGCTGAGATTGTTGAGCTGTAGGTTTTACAGAGACGAGAGACCAGAGGTTTTACAGTGATGAAGGGATAAACCTCGAGTTGATTGAAGGTCACATATAGGTAGTGCGAGCATGGAGCCTACTAGTTCTATCAGGAATGAACCTGTGGTGCGTTTAGTTCTATCAGGAATGAGCCTGTGATGCATTCTCTGTCAGCATTTTTTTTATGGCAAATTGCTGGATACGTGCAAAATTACAATGTCTGGTGCATGATCTAGCCACAGGCTAGTATTAACATATCCTAAATTGGTGCCATAGGAAGCTAAACTGTCATGTACAGCCTTAGAAGTCGTTTTAGAAGGTAAAAATAAAATGGAAGCTGGGTGAAACCATTTTTTTTTTGGCTTCACTGGCTTTGGTTTTACTAATGAAACTGTTTTGGGAGAAATCCTCATAAATAGAGCTTTAGATACATAACTCTTGTGATATATGTGTTACCTCGGGCAACCTTTTGTGGCAGGGGTTAAGGGAGGACGTAGCGGCAGGAGGGAGGCTGAGGCGCCGGCCACGGCGTCACCAGGTTGTAGTCCTCGTCGACGAACTCAAAGACTCTGCGCATGAGCAGTCGACGCCGAGGTCATGACCTTGTGTAGTCATTCGGGAGCGCGCCGGCTTGGATCCGGCAGTGGAGCAGATGAGCGAGAATGGGTCGTCTTCTCTTTGGATGCGGCGCAGAGGCGCCAAGGGGCCGCGTCACCTTCGTAGGGGATCCTCCGACCAGCACATCCTTGAAGGACAGCTGGGTGAAGAGCGACAGGCCTCCAGTAAAACCAGAAGAGGAAGGGGACTCATCCGCTGCCTGCCGTCGAGCGAGAAGGCCCCAGCGATGACCGCGACGAGGAGAAGGATGCCGGCGTTGGGGAAGATTGGACCGTGCGGGGTGCTGCTGCGGCCTTGGGGGTGGCCGCCGGATCTGGAATAGGCGGCGACGTGAGTCTGGTGGGAAGGAGTACGCCGGGATGGGGAGGATAAGGGGAGCAGATGCGAGCCATCCACCTCAAGAGCTCGGGAGTCGGGACCGGAGACGGGGACGAGTCGGGAGGAGACGAGGAGCAGCTGCTTGCGGATGGAATTGCTTTCTGTTTTTTCAGCCGTCAATTGATCGCAGCCTACCATTCCATCCCGCAGAATGCTCTGGAATCTGCTTTTCCAATTCTTCGGATAGCCAAACAGACCGAGTTTGGAAAGCAATTCCAATTCCACGCATTTCCGAGGATCCAAACAGGCTCCTAATCTTCATTTCTCTAAAGAGAGCGCTCAGCTCAATTAGGCTGTGAGCATCGGTCCCAATGATAACCTGTTGCATGGCAAGTGAAGTAGACAGTTGTCCTTTTGAGGTAGGCACCGAACATGCAGTGCACTCAGTACAGTAGACACTTGAGTGAGCCTGCTTCTGCCACTAGAAAGTCACCCAAATGTTGCGTGTAATAATTTACCCTATACATTCCTGGTGGAGGTCGCCATTTGTTCTCTACTCTGTAGCACTGCAAATGTTTCTTTGATTGCAATGACTTCAGCATAAACATCCTGCATTGTTGGTCTATCTTTTGGTGTCTCCATAGAGCACGAGAGACCGAGTTTAACAAGATGGATGATGCAGCTCTCCACGCCATCTGTTGCATTATTTCCATATTCTAAATTGTTGTCCACATCACCATATTCAGAACTTGGAACGATAAAAGGATCCAGAACTTCAGAAATTTTCTGAGGAAATGCTTTTTCCACATACTTGTGAAGGTTCAAACCATCGGTAAACATCTCATCTGTTGGACACTTCCCTGTGAGCATTTCTAATATTATTATTCCATAGCTGTAGACATCGCCTTCAGTTGAGAGTTTGCCCCCGAAGCCGTACTCTGTAATATTATGTGTAATTGATCAAATAATATTATCTCTTAATATTGGGAAACCCATAGAAGAATCTTGTTAAAAATGAAAAAGTAAAAATGAATATAGACAAGATCATGATATTGAAAATTTCTAGTCTTTCAACAAAAAGACGCACCTGGTGCAATGTATCCAATTGATCCTCTCGGTCCCAGTAAGCTTGTAGAACTATGATGGCATGAATGATTGAAACTGTGAAGAAACTTGGCTAACCCGAAGTCAGCAAGATGTGCACCCATGACATCATCAAGAAGGACATTACTGGGCTTCAAATCACAATGGGCTACAGGATGCGAGCAATGGTTGTGTAGATAATCCAAAGCAGAGGCTATGTCCATTGCTATAGTTATTCTGGAACCCAAATTCAGTGCACTTTTAAATCCATGTTTGTTCAGCTTAGGATAGAGCCAGCTCTCTAGGCTACCATTTGGCATATATTCAAGAATAAGAGCTTTAAACTGATGTCCTGATGGATCAAATGTTGAGCATGCAGTAATCACCTTTACAAGATTCCGATGACGAATGTTCCTCAATGCCTCACACTCAGCAAGAAAGCTCTTTTGTGCGCCAAGTTGATCAAGTTTGAAAACCTTGATAGCAACTGTATGTTCTTCAAACTCAAACCTTGCTTTGTAAACTGATCCAGATTTCCCTGAACCAAGTAAGTTCGATGAGGAGAATCCATTTGTTGCTTTGACTAGATCAGCATATGTGAACTTTTTCAATTCCTTGCAGGATAGATGAGCTTCTTGTTTGACTTTCTTCCTCTGCTTCAAAAGGATGACCACTAAGCATGATATCAGGAGCAAAGAAAGAGCACTTAATCCTAGTACCTTTAAAATTTTGGAAGTATGGTTTTGTTTGGAGGCATTTGAATCACAAAGTGACAATTGGAGCAATGGGGTGCTCCCACACAACTTCTTGTTCCCTTGAATATACACCTTGCTTTTATTATGGAATATCCCACCAGTTGGTACTGGACCTTCGAGATTATTGAAGGACAAATTGAGGAGGCTCAAGGTGCTGAAGGACTCGAACAACTTTGGTATTGCTCCGGAAAGAGTATTTCGAGACAGATCTAACTCGATGATGCCTCTCAAACCCGCAAAAGATTCTGAGATTTTCCCTTCAAGAAGGTTCCCTTCCATGTGAAGAAACTCCAAGTGGACACACTGGCCTAGAGTGGAGGGAATTTGCCCAGACAACTGGTTATTGGAGATATTGAGCAGACCGAGATTGATCAAGCCACCAAGCTCAAGTGGAATTTGTCCAGAGAGTTGGTTGTGGGACAAATCCATGCCTTTAGAAAGGGAGGAAAGAGTAAAAAGCTGCTTTGGTATGCCACCATCAAGCCTGTTGCAAGAGAGGTTCAACATTTCTAAATTTTTGCAGTTTCCTAATGCAGCTGGGATCGGGCCACTGAAACCATTATCCTGTAAAAAGAGCTCATTCAATTGACTTAGATTGCTGATTGAGACTGGAATTCGTCCGGAAAATTTGTTCTGAGACAAGCTTAGTCCAACTAACCTTGACAGATTTCCAAGTGTGTCGGGGAGGCTTCCAGTGAGCTGATTTTTATCCAGGTAAAGAACCAAAACGTTTGTAAGGTATCCTATCTCTGCTGGTATTTTCCCAGATATATTATTTGCTGCCAAGAGCAAAACTTCTAAGCTGTTTGGAAGAGCACCAATGGAACTTGGCAATGTTCCTTGGATTTTGTTTTCTGACAAAGATAATTTGACCAACTGTGTGCAATTGGCTAGTGAGGAAAGGAAAGACCAATCTCCAGCTTCAAGCTGATTCATGTCAAGATTTAGTTCAACCAAGTTGGGAAGAGAACCCAAAGAGGGAATAATTCCATGGAATGAATTATAACGTAGATCAAGCACCCTAAGGTTGGTTGTATTCGCTAGTGAAGCAGGGATTTGACCATGGAATTGGTTCTCTAGAAAAATCAATTTTTTTATGCTTTGAAGGGTGAAGCCAATGTTATGTGGAATTTCTCCCTCAAGGCTATTTGTGCCTATGCCAAGGTATGTGAGAGCTGACATATTGTAAAGGGAGGTCGGGACAGTTCCTGTCAAATAGTTGTAAGTCAGGTCCAGTGCTTGCAGGTTGGTAATTTTACTTATGCTCATTGGGATGCTACCTTGAAAATTGTTGTATGCAAGCAAGAGCCTTATAAGGGAAGATAGATTCCCCAATGAAGAGGGCATGGCACCTGAAAGATCATTTGATGTCAAAATGAGATGCTCCAAGGGAGAGTCAGTGTTCGAGATTGCAGGTATTGACCCTACAAATTTGTTCAACCCAAGGGCTATTATTTTGAGTGATCTGCTATTTAGCAGAGCATATGGAATCTCTCCACCAAGATGATTGTTTGTCAACTCCAGCACTTGAAGCGATGAACTATTAGCTAGGCAAGATGGGATTGGTCCTGTGAGGCTATTGTTAGTAAGAACAACAGTTTTAAGAGAAGATTTACATCCAAGTGAAAGAGGAACTCTTCCTGTCAGACTATTTCCAGCAAGATGCAAAACTGAAAGATTGTGGAGCATCCCAAGGCCTTCTGGGATACCTCCATTGAGGCTGTTATGCTGCAAGATGAGCTTCTCAAGATTTAAGCATTGGCTCAGGTTTGGAGGAATCACTCCTTGCAGGGAATTTCCCCCAAGATCAATGATCTGGAGGTGAGAACAGGAAGACAGTGTGTCCGGAATCACACCACTGAGATAGTTCGAACTGAGGTTAAGGTACTTCAGCCTATTTAGTTGGCCAAGCTCATGAGGGATTGGACCGCTAAGCTGGTTATTTGGGAAGTGGATCCTTGAGAGGAAAGTGAGATTGGCAATACAAGCAGGTATTTGGCCATTGAGCTCAAATGATCCGAGGTCCAGCGCAACAACGCGAAATGTGTGCCTCTTGCTGCAATTAACACCAGCCCAACTGCAAAACTGAGAAGAATCATTCTTCCACGAGGCTAGCTTCCTGGAAGTGCCAGAGAGATATACCTTCAGGCAATGGAGGGTCTGGAGATCATTTCTGGGCGGTGTTCTATCAAGCGATGAGAAGGCAAGTACAAGGAAGCTCAAGAAAAAGGACAGGACAGTGGCAAGGAGCACTGACAAACTGAGAGTTCCTCGAGGAGACATATCCTATATATGCTATGTAGCAGATGTGTCGATGAGATATGAGTAGGGATTTCTCATGGTTGCTCGTATGTTGCATATATAGAAGGCTATGGCCACGACTTATGTAGCAATATAAATAGACAAGGCTGTGCCACATGAGAGTGGTTGAATCCTCCAACGCTGCAGCAAAAGTCAGATCCGCCAAGAGAAAAAAAGAAAGACAAGAGTATGTGTCTCTAGACTTGTCTGAAAATGTCACCTAGATCTGAAAAGTATAAATTTCATGTCCCTAAGCCTGCTAATTGGTGAACCAAAGGTCAGAATAAACCCATGTCAAACTCTTCTTCTGCCAACATGGTAACTAACAGAGTTGCTGAAAGCTATGGTGTACATGGCCAGATCTCTATGGACGGGCTGGCATGGCGACGGTCAAAGCAAGCTGTTCATGTATCGGCTTGGTGTCTTGCAGCGGACTATAATGATCAATGGCCAGTTGGTCCGTGTCGTCCAGCGTGCCAGAATGACTTGAATGGAGTGCTTTTCTAAAGCATGAATGATATGCGTGAGCCCGAAAAGCTTTTTTTTTAAGATAATGTGAGTCTGAAAGCTAACAAGCAAACAAAGAAAATAATCAGACGAAATGATTGTTTGAAGAACTGGGTGGTACTAAGAGACTTTGACCGGTGACCGCTATCTATTGCCTTGATGCCGTGTTTTGGAAATTGGTCAATCAGTCACGCGGACCTGGCGTTACTTCGAGGTAGGTGTGTCTGTGTGTGTTTTTTTGCTGAGACAGCGAAGCTGACCGACCGAAGGTGGAGATAAGTTTTACTGCCTCCGTTTTTTTGTTTGACGTTCTGACCAACAACTTTTTCTTATTTCCAATACAATTATCTTGTTTGAACCGTTATCTGTTAGGCCAGTCTTGATGAAAGATTCATATAAAGTTTTATGGACATTAAGTGTTATGCCACATCAGCAATTTTGCTTACTTGGCAAGATCATTAAGAGGAGAGAGAAGGGGGAGAGTTGACACGGCTACCTAGTTTGTGAGTTTTGGTAACCGTACAATATAACTTGCATTGAGACTTAGCCTTAACGAACGCAGGTAGTATATTATTTCACAGTATTTATTTTTCATGGATATAGAGGTATCAAATTTTTTACTTTTTTCGAGTAGAATGAGAAGCAGATGCGGATAGGGAGCGATATATTGAAATATCACGTTCGTCATGGTGGTACTCTCCCTTTGGATTTACAACTTGGTCCATAATAGATTCAAAATAGTTGGTCCGTGATAGATTTTGCTGTTTCCTTCAATGGCAATTCTCCATGGTAAAACATCATCCACATCAATTACAAATGGGACCAGCTTTAAGCTTTATTCATGAAATAACACTAGATTATTCACATCAAATAACAATCACATATAAGTATGAATATAATGATTTAATTATATTACGTACCATAGTTCGATGTTAGTCGCTTTCTTTGGACCAACAAAGCTGTGAATCCACTGGCAGACGTAGTATCCGACGTAGTATCCGCATTGATTCGTCCCTTGCTCCTCTCTCGCACACTTTAAGTGGAGAAAAAAGTTAATTATGATAATAACTTTATATTAGTGTGATATGATGAGATATGGGAGTACTCCAGCCATATACTGGAAAGTCCATGTTCAAATCCAATTATGGTTTGAAATTTCCTTGAACTTTTGCACGGAAACACATCCATGCCATGTTAATCAAGTCTATAAATGGCTGGAACTCCTCCTGTGGTTTTCGCAATGAGTCTAAGACAAAAATGCCACCTTTGTCTGTAATAAACACAAGGAGTATCCAGTGAAATCTGTAGATCTACAAATACATGCAAAGTTATTTAAAACAAATTGTTACTTTGCACAAAAATCTTAAAGTTATACATATAGATAAGAAATACTCACTTGAAGTTGTAAAGCAAAAGAATGGATTTCTTACTTCTTTGTCTCTCCAAGAATTTGTATATGTTGTCCACCGTCTCTAGTGGCTTATCGTGTACAAATGTGTCATTTATCACCACCGGATCTACGAAGCCGACATCATTGTACGACTGTTCGCGGCATGTGATCTCTATCCTACATGATACAAATAGATCAATATTGCAACTTATAATTAAGACGCCGGGGGGAACATAGGGTTGGGCAAGGACTCAGAAGTCGGAGTAAGCAGGTACTCCCCCAGGTATTGTGATGAAGAGAACGTAGGCTGGGTCGGGCCCAGTCCCCGAGCATCAGCATGGGTGCCGGGTAAGGAGTTAATAACATGCCATACATCAAGGCAAAGATGCTTTTATTGATATGAGACAAAGAATACATAGCTTTGTTAAATTCTATGGGTAGAACTTGACGAGGTGCTCGATGTTCCACACGTTCGGGACGGGGTCGCCGTTAGCCCACTGGAGGCTATATGTTCTTGGCGAAACAATTTCTTTGACGATGAAGGGGCCCTCCCAGGGGGCGGATAGCTTGTGCTTGTCTTTGGTGGACATGACTCGGCGCAGGGCCAAGTCGCCAACGTTGAGGGAGCGTTCTCGGACGTTCTTGTCGTGGTAGCGCCGTATCTGCTGCTCGTGTCTTGCATGCCGGACCAGTGCAGCAAGTCGATGTTCTTCTAAGCAGTCGATGTCGACCTGGCGGCCGATTTCTGCCTCACCGTCTTCATAATGCTGGATGCGCGGAGCACCATGGGCGATGTCAGCTGGGAGGACGGCTTCGGAGCCGTACACCAAGAAGAAAGGAGTATATCCCGTTGCTCTGCTCTTCTGGGTGCGTAGGCCCCATATGACATGGGGTACCTCTTTGGCCCACCGGCCGGGGTGCTTGTTGAGTTCATCATACATGGCTTTCTTGAGCGAGTCCTGGACCATGCCATTAGCCCGCTCAACTTGGCCATTGCACCTGGGGTGCGCCGTGGAGGAGTAGTAGACGTCGATGCAGTTGTCCTGGCAGAAGTCCCAGAACTCGTGGCCTGTGAACTCGGAGCCGAGGTCAGTCACGATGCGGTTTGGGACCCCAAACCGGTGGGTAAGTTCTTGGATGAACTTGGCAGCTGTGGCCGACTTGGTGTCGGTCACAACCTTGTACTCGATCCACTTGGTGAATTTATCAACCGCCACCAAAATGTGCTTGAATCCGCCCGGGGCGGTTTTGAAGGGCCCGACATTGTCGAGTCCCCATATGGCAAATGGCCATGATGGGGGGATAGTCCTTAGTGCCTGAGCCGGCAGGTGCTTTTGATTCTGGAAGAACTGGCAGCCGGTGCAGCAGTGCACCAACTCTCTTGCGTCGGATAGGGCCGTTGGCCAGTAGAACCCTGCCCTGTAAGCCTTGCCGACTAGGGTGCCGGCTGCCGCGTGGTTGCTGCAAGTGCCCGAGTGGATATCTTGCAGGAGGGTAATACCTTCATCGCGGCGGACACACTTCATGAGTATTCCTGTGGAGGCGGCCTTTCTGACAGGGCGTCGCCTATAACGACGTAATTTGTCGCTCGCCGAGTTAGCTTCTCGATTTCTTCCTTCGTACCCGGTGACCAGTTCTCTGTGAGGAAAGCGATAAAGGGGGCGCGCCAGTCTGCTTCCACCACGAGAACTTCATTGGTCGGCGGGCCACCCGGGGGTGGCTCCGAGTCGGGCACGGGGCTGCCGTCCTCAAGCATCTTGATGGACGGGTGTGCAAGTCTTGGACGAAGACGCCGACTGGAACCTGAGCTCTGGTAGATCCTAGCTTGGATAGAACATCGGCGGCGACATTGTCTTCCCAGAGGACATGATGGAACTCGAGCCCATAGAAGTGGGCTTCGAGTTTGCGTACCTCTGCGCAGTACGCGCTCATGGTTTCCTTGGTCGTGTCCCAATTCTTGTTGACTTGTTCGACGACTAGCTTGGAGTCACCATAGCACATTAGACGCTTGATGCCCAGCGACACCGCGATCCGGAGACCGTGGATAAGGGCCTCGTATTCGGCCCCGTTGTTGGTGGCCTGGTAGTGTATCTGAAGAACGTATTTCAGGTGCTGCCCCTCCGGGGAGATGAACAACACCCCTGCGCCGGCTCCCTCAAGGTTGAGGGCGCCATCGAAGTACATCTTCCAATGTGTCGGCCGTTCTGCGAGGGTTGGCGTCTGGATTTCCGTCCACTCGGCCACGAAGTCGGCCAATATTTGGGACTTGATGGCCTCCCGTGGCTCGAAGTTTACGGTGTGCTCGCCAAGTTCAACGGACCACTTGACTATGCGGCCGTTGGCATCCCTGTTGTGGAGGATGGTTCCGAGGGGGAAATTCGAGATGACTCAAATGACGTGTGCTTGGAAATAGTGGCGTAGCTTTCTGGCGGTGATCAGGAGCGCATAGAGCAGCTTCTGAGGGTGAGGATACCAGACCTTGGACTCGCTGAGTACTTCGCTGACGAAGTATACAGGGCGCTGGACCTTGTATGGGTGGCCTTCTTCTGGTCGCTCGACGACCAGGGCCGTGCTGACCACATGGGTGGTAGCCGAGATGTATAGCAAAAGTTCTTCCCCGGGGGTCGGACCCGTGAGTACCGGGGGTATAACTAAAAATTCCTTGAGGTCTGAAAGGACCTTGATGTCGCCTAGAGGGGGGGTGAATAGGCGAGCCCTGAAAATATTGTCACTTAAAACAAATTTATTAGTGACAATTGGGTATTCCAAATACCACTTTTAGAAATTCAGTAAATGAACTTCTAAAAGGATCTTTAGAATCACCAAATAAAAGAATAGCACGCCTAACGCAGCGGATATGAGACACTGCCACCAAAACCGGTACCACCGGTTTTGCAAAACTGGTTCCACTGGTTTTGCCCGAGCAGTGAACCCCCAGATAAATTGAGAATGCTAGAGAGCTCGGAATCAAACCAAACTTGGAGATGATGATTGGAATATCTTTCTAAGGAATATCTCCAAGTCCCTGCACTCAAAAACACATATACAACAAAATCGAGCAATTTCACCAATAATCAAATATAAGCACAATGAAGCTCAAACCAGCGGGGAGACACAAGATTTGTTTCCCGAAGTTCGGATTCACCGTTTGCACCACGCAGCCACCAAGGCACGGTGAATCCTACTCTCCGTTGAGGAAGCTTATACGACCACACTAGGTCAAGCTATTTCCTCCTTCCACTAGCTTGCTTCTTCCCTTTCGGAGGCGAAGCACGACCTGCACAAACTTCCCGCAGCTCACCACACCTTGGTAGCTCACGGGCAACACTTAGCCGTCTAGGAGCGAAGCTCCAAGAGTAACAAATGAATCACAATAGCTTGATGAAGTCCAACAGTGCTCAAGGTGCTTTTGGTGCTCTCAAACTTCACACAATGGCTGCTGTCTCTACTACCCAACACAAAGGATATAACAATTGCAAGCTACCTCACAAAGAGGGGTTGGGGAGAGCAAATATGGCTTTTGCTTGGCAAGGAAGAGCAGGGAAGCACTATAGCAACCTCAGGAACAGCAGCCAAGCAATGGGGAGGTCGTGGGGTATAAATACACCACTCCCCAAAAACTAGCCGTTACAGACTCAGTGAAAACCGGTGCCACCGGTTCCTAAAACCGGTGCCACCGAAAATTCAAACCAACTAGCCGTTTGTACTTTCTGACACAAAACCGGTGCCACCGGTTTCCCAAAACCGGTGCCACCGGCTTTGCCCTGGCAAAACCTATAGCAGTGAAAGTGAGGGTTTTGTGTCTCTCAACAACTCACATGGGTTACTTGAGCACTTAAACAATTTCAAGGCTTCTTGTGATGCATCCCTCTTGATAGTACGGCGTACCTAAACTCAAGATCAAATATAAATACAAATGATGCTCTTGAGCTTCTTCACTTTGAGTCATGCCATACTTCTTCAATATATTCACTTGAGAGTTGCATCCAACCTTGTCTTGAATTGAGCACTTCAACCTTGAGCTAGTGACTTGAACCGTTGTCTTTGAATGAAATCCACTTCTAGTTCAAATCACCTTTTCACAACTTACTTCTAGAAAGATTGATACTTCCCAATATGAACACCATGTGTGACCAAGATTCATCAAGTTGAAATCCAAAGAAAGTTTCGTCACCCTAGCAAAGATACATGACTCAAGTCCGCAACTTGATCACACATTGCTTAGTCCCTAGAAACACTATCCCGAACTTCACCTCTTCATCCTTGCATCGCATATAGCTTCACATTAGTATCATCAATGAACACCATTTCTTTGATTTGCAATATATTCACTTCACTTTAACTTTCATTTCTATCAAAGTCATCATGTCTTGTTTGCAAGTCATCCTCTAAATATAGACCAAGAATAATCCATATCACCATGTCTCTTGTCCATTCAACCAAACTTGCATTATGCAACATTTTAATCCAACATGATCTAAGAAATCCCATATCAATACTAAACAAGCTTTCATCAATTTTTAGAGACCAATATATCACACACATCCTCATGTCTCTTTCTTTGTTGCACCATAGCTTGTCATCTTTCATATTCATATATAAAGGGAGCAACCACTTAATTATTTATGTTAACATGAGCCATCCACATTGGATTCAACCAATGACCAATAGTGAATCATCAATATACAATTTAAATCCTGCTCATAATCTTTAACAAACACGTTAGTCCTTTAATCGTTTTGTCATTCAACTCACCAAAACCCACAAGGGGGCCTAGATGCACTTTCAAGGTCGGCCAGAGCCTTGCTTGCGTCAGGGGTCCACTCGAACTTGTCTGCCTTCTTGAGGATCTTGAAGAACGAAAGTCCCTTCTCGCCGAGCTTGCTGATGAACCGGCTCAGGGCCGCCATCATCGCAGTAAGCTTCATGATGTCTTTTTTGCACGTTGGTTCTTTGAGATTGCGTATGGCATCCAGCTTGACTGGGTTTGCCTCGATGCCGCGTTGGCTGACCAGGAAGCCCAGGAGCTTTCCTGACGGCACCCCGAATACGCACTTCGTGGGGTTAAGCTTCCATCTGAAGCGGCGCAAGTTGTTGAAGGTTTCCTGGAGGTCGGCGATTAGGGAGTCAGCGTCGTATGTCTTGACAATGACGTCATCCACGTAAGCCTCCATGTTGCGGCCGATTTGGCTCTGCAGGCAACCTTGGATGGCCTTCTGGTACGTGGCACCGATGTTCTTCAACCCGAACGTCATTGTCTTGTAGCAGTAAATGCCGTGCGGGGTGATGAACGCTGTCTTGTCCTGGTCGGACGTCTTTAGGGCTATCTGATGATAACCCGAGTAGCAGTCGAGAAAGCACAGGAGCACGCAGCCTGACGTAGAGTCGACGACTTGATCAATTCGCGGGAGAGGGAAGGGGTCTTTAGGGCAGTAACGGTTGAGATCCGTGTAATCAATGCACATTCTCCATTCACCGGATTGCTTCTTTACAAGTACAGGATTTGCAAGCCACTCGGGGTGTTTGCATTCTCTAATGAAACCGGTAGCTAGGAGCTTATTCAATTCTACCCTAATGGCCTCCTTGCGATCTTGAGCGAATCGGTGTAGCTTCTGTTTGGCAGGCTTTGCATTTTTGCTCAATTCCAAGGAGTGCTCAGCCTTCTCCCTCGGAACACCCGGCATGTCTGATGGCTTCCATGCGAAGATGTCCCAGTTGTCCCGAAGGAAGGAGGTGAGTGCGTCTTCCTATTTTGGAGTGAGCCCTGGCCCTATGAGGGCCGTCTTGGATGGGTCGTCGAGCCCCAAGCTTATTGCTTTGGGGGCGTCTGCAGGTGCCAGTGCCGTGGGCTGCTGCTTCTGCTCCGGGAGTACGGGCTCTCCGGTAGCCGCCTTGGGGGCTTCTTCTGCCAGCAGGGTAGCGTTGCCGAGTTGATGGGACAACTCGGCTATCTTGAAGGCTTCCCCATCGCACTCGAAGGAGGTCTTGATGTCTCCACGGATGGAGAGGACGCCATTAGGCGCTGGCATCTTCAGAACCAGGTAGGTGTGGTTCGGAATGGCCATGAACTGGGCTAGCATGGGCCTGCCAAAGATGGCATGGTAAGAGCTCCTGAAGTCGGCTGCCTCGAAGTTGCGGTAGTTGTCGGCCGTGCCGAATGTGACCGGTAGAGCGACTTCCTATCGGGTAGGAAGCTTTTCCCGGCACAATGCCGAAGAATGGATCTTCAGCGCTCAGGAGCCTGCTGTAATCGAACCCCATGCTGTTGAGGGTGCTGGTGAAGATGATGTTGAGGGCGCTCCCACCGTCAACCAGGACCTTGGAGAGAAGGACTCTGTTGACGACCGGAGCCACGACGAGAGGGTAGGACCCTGGCTCGGGGAGACACATCCAGTGGTCATCACGGTTGAAGGAGATAGGCGTTTCTGACCACTGGAGGTATTCCACCGGCTTGGTAGAGACCATCTTAACCTCGTGCTTGTGGAGCTTTTCCTTGCGTCGATCGGGGAAGGCGCCGGGCCGGCCGATAATTACGTTGACCTGGCGGTCAGCGTGCTGGAAGTCGCCATTGACCCGTCTGGGGCCTTTTGGTGGTGGTGGTAGTCGGCGTTCATCGTCTTGGCGGCGTTGATCGTCTCTGCGAGCCGGAGCATCGCGGTCACGTTCGGCGCGTCTGTAGTCGTCCCGGCGGTCGCGATCTTCTTTGCGGCGGTAGTCGTCCCGCCGGTCTCCGTTGTAGCCGTCGCGGCGGTAGTTGTTGTAGCGTCCGCCATTGTTGTTGAAGCACTGTTTCTTGGTCGGCGGGAGGACGCCGAGTTCTTTGAGCAGCGCATGACAATCACAGAGATTGTGCTTTGCGTCTTTGTGGAAGGGGCACTGATAATTCAGTGTATCATGAAATTCCTCAGCAAGGAACCTGGGTTCCTGCCGGTTTTCTTCTTCTGTTACGGCTACAAGGGGCTCGGGGCCTGTTTTGCGCCCACGTAGCGGCTCGTGACGCTTTGAGCTTTCAACCCGGTCATCATCTTCCGGGCGCTTCTGCTTGTTCTTAAACTGGGCCTGCTCAGCTTGATCGGCCCGAACCTCTAAGTTGACCACCTCCATCAAGTCAGAGACCGTGACAAGGTTGGTTTTGAACAGCGTGCGGAATAGCTGGTTGTCGATAAAACCGCGTCGGAACGCGTCAATGACATCCCGGTCCTCGACCTCGGCGATCTTGTTCCGGTTGTCAAAGAAACGGTCGGAGTAGTCTCGGAGACTCTCGCCCTTCTTTTGCTTGATGTTATCCAGATCGAATCTGGTGCCTGGCCGAGTGTAGCTCGCCTGGTAATTTTTGGTGAAAGCATGGCAAAGATCTGCCCAACTGTCGATGGTGTTCCGGGGAACACCCTCAAGCCATAGGAGCGCTTCCTTGCCCAACATAACGGGGAAGTAGGCGGCGGCTTGGTCGTTGGTCCCGTGGGCGGCTTTGACCGCCGTGTGGTACGTCTTGAGCCAGAGCTTGGGGTCAGAGCGACCGTCAAACTTCTCCACGAGGGCTGGCTTGAAGGACTCGGGCCAGCGGATGGCACGGAGTCGGGCGGAGAAGGCGGCGAAGCCGTCGAAGTCGTCCTCATCGTCACTGTGGTGATCGCGGCGAGGAGGTCGGATCTGGTCGGCGCGGGGCCGGGCGTCATCGCGCCTATGGCGGCGATTGTCCCGCGGGGGGCCGTATCTTGCGTCATATTGCTCACGCTCTATGAGCTCGTTAACCACGCGGCGCTCGTTCTCCTCTGCCGAGTCATCTCCTGCTTCACCAACCGGCTGGCGGTCGGGTCGGCCGTATTCCCGGTTGTACCGTTCGCGACGCTCGAGCTCGGCCGCGTCGCGTTCTCGGTGACGAGCATCGAGGTCGGCGCGGATGTCGCGGGCACACGCCCTAATGCGATCACGGAGATCGTCGGGTTGGTGATGTCGTTGGCGCCGTTCGCGCCGCTCCTGGTATCGTTCACGGCGCTGGTCCGCGTTGCGCGGGTCGCGCCATTCTTCTTCTTCATCTTCGTGGTGGTTCTGGGCCACCTCTTCTTCTACGATGGGTAATGGGGGGGTTCCTCTGGTAAGGGTGATCCTGATCCGATCTGCTATGAGCAGAGCGGTGGCTTGCAGAACGAGTCGAGTTTGATCGCCCAGACCTTGATCTGGCGTGATACGATCGCTCGATCTGCTCCTGGGCTACTTCCAACTGAGCTTGGGCCCGCTGCACCTCTGGGGTGTCGGGCATGTGACCCAGTTCGGCGAAAGCGGCGGCGACATTGGCCTGGGGCGTGCGGAACGGTACCCGGGCGAATGCACCATCGAGGTTCTGGGGTGCGACTCCGTGGGGACCCCGCGGTGGGGGTTGTCGTCTTTGTGGAGCCCCAGGGGGAATCTCTCCGGCTGGTACAGCGGCTGCAGGTACACCGGCGGCTGCGGCGGCCGCGGCATCGCCGGGAGCTGCTGCGGGTGCGAGGTTTCCGGCCGCTGCTGGGGGCAGGGCGGCTTCTTCGGCGCGTCGTCGGGCTCGGCCATGGTTTCGCTCTTGTCGGCGATCCCTGGCCAAGTCGGTTTCTCCGTCCTGAGTTACGGAATCCTCAGAAACGAAGACTTCACGCCCCGGAGGCGTGGCGTAGCTTGAGTCATTGCTCGAGTCGGCCGGGGCCGGCAAGAGCACGCTAGTGGCGACCTGGAACTCGCCGCAATCCGGAGACTGGGCGGGTTGGGGTGGGATCTCAGACCGGATCTGAGACATGTCCTCTCGGGCCTGGGCCGAGTAGATTGCCGAGGCGTTGCGGAACCCTAGCGGAAGCGCTTTGCGGGGTCGGCGCAGGGCCTCCTCCGACATGTAGATGCATTCAGCGATGGTGTCCTGGACACGATCCAGCCCGGCAATGAGTTCATCTGGGGGAGGAATTCTTCGGCGAGTGGCCAGGCCCGGAGCCTGGTCGTTGATGGAGATCGCGTCGAGCCGCTGCTGGAGCGGTGCGATAACCGACGAGGAGATCGGCGACGAAGTCAGCGCGGAGCTGGTCGGCGTAGGAGCTTCAGGCGTCACGGTGGAGCCAGAGGCGGCGGAGTGGACCTCAGCGAAAAAATTGATGCCCTCAAGATGCGTAGCGCAGTCCTTGATGGAGTCGGGGAAGACGACGGAATGACGATCTGCCATCGAGCTAGCTTTATTGCCCGGCGATCACCCCTACCTGGCGCGCCAACTGTCGGATCTATTGACCGGCAGTCCACCCGGGGTACCCAGATGGTTGATTTGTAGGCAAAGGGAGATCGCTGGACTAGGGAGCTCGAGGTAATACAGGGACACAGGGATTATACAGGTTCGGGCTACCCGGAGGTATAATACCCTACGTCCTGTGCTCGGGGTCTTGTATTGATCTGCTCGGCGAGTTCCGGGGAACAGCGGCGAGCTCTTGGTTACAATGCGTGAAGGTTAGATTGAATGATCTAAAGGGGTCGACCTAGGCCGCCTTATATAGGCTGGCGGCCTAGGGTTTACAAGTCGGTTATCTCTAATCGTATCCGGCTCTGACTAGGAAACTAATCTGTATCGGTCGCCGTATATTCTCCATGATCTCCGGGTGGGATCCGAGGATATCGCCGAATGCCTTGCGGGCTAAGTCTTCTCCAATCTTGTCCATCAAGCCGAGGATCCTCGTGGGCCGGCCTAGGATCGGCCCACCTCCTTGTCAGATGTGGGACCAGGCCGACTAGCTACCCGGTCGGTAGTGGGCCTAGGGGTACCCATATCCCACAAGATTATAAAACAAACTTACAGTCAAAAGAGAGAGAATATCACTTATAATCACTAAAAATCTAAAAATCATAATAAGCCTAAATATGAACATTTAAAGTCTCTAAAATTTAGAAAATCTAAATTCCATAATATGCATAAATATGAACATAAAAAATAATCATAAAAACCTAACAATGTCTAAAAATTTTAGCATCATCTCTGCACATGCAACAACTATCTATATGGTTCACCTCTACCACAAAATCATAATAAAGTTGATGAATAATTCTAAAATCTCCTATTTCTATCCATTCCACAAAATACTCAATTACTCAAAATATAGAGCATAAAATAGACCAAGATAACCGTCAAAAGAGAGAGAGAGAATGAAATTGTTAACCTCATAGTGGACTTGAATTGCAAAATCTCCAAAAGTTATGGAAAAAATTGAGCATGACCTCTCTCAACCCAAACTCAATAGATGAGGAAGATATGAGCCATGGCTCGGGCTGGGGGAGGAAGAAGGAGCTAAATGCGCAGAGGCTCATTGGTACCAGTTGACCTCATTGGTTCTTGTTGGTGTCACCAACCGGTATCAATGAAGCGGCGGCTCACTGACACCAACTGGTACCAAAGGGTCACCAAAGTGTCTTCGCTTTTTCTGACCGTGGTACCGGGTCAAAAAAATTCAGTACCTATGTGTTAGCATATACCGATACAAAATTTGGATTTTCTGACATCCATGTCAGGCAGCTTCCTCTTCATATGCCAGTGGAAGAGTTCACACTTTGACCAGAAGAGCTTCTTAGTAGTTAATACACGTTGTGGAGCGCTGTCATCATTTGAACAGGCTCAGTTTGGCGTCCCAAGTGTTCGCTTGGTTGCTAACTTCTGTCCTCTCCAACTCTCGGAGCACACTGCAGAGGAGCAAGAATGTCATCAAACACCTGCCCTTGCCGGAACCTTTAGTATATATATAGGAGTTTAACCTATGTACTTTCTTTGTGGAGATAACTTCTTTTTATTGCAAAATAGGGAGTTGCTAGAGCCTATGTCTAATTTTTCGGCAAGGGAAGGTTTATTAATATTCCAAAATTACATCAAGGTGATACAATCATACTAAGATTCACCCTGGTCTATGCATAGTTAGGATATACACAACATATGAATTCAAATGAAACAAAAAAAATCGCAATATATATCATGTCGCACCAATGTATAGCAGACAACTTAATCTTGCGCTCTATATTACATCACAATAGCAAAACCTGGACCGCGTCTTTAGAAAAACACTAGGACAGCGAGAAAGACTCCATGAAGACAACACCTCTAACAAGGAAGGGGTTTGCGCACTTGCACCCTTTTCTTCCCAGAATCAAAGAATGAGTACCCAACACACAAAAGAACCGCCAAAATGTCCTTCAGTGCTGCTTTTCCCCCTTGTTTCCGAGTTAGTGCCTCCGCATCATCCAGTCTTGGCCAACTATGATCAGCCAGGAAATACACCTATATAAATCATTTTCATAGTAGTGCCTCGCTGCCCATTGGCTTTTGGTTACGGCAACGGCAATGCCCGTGGAACGTGTCGACCTTCGGAACACATTATAGGGTGACGTGAATGGAATGTTTTTGTAAAGCATGCTTGACTTGCGTAAGTCCGAACAGACGACACGCAGAGAGAGAATATAATCAAGTGAAATGTTTGTGCAACTGAAGAACCGGGCGATAAGACTATAAAAGAGCTAATGCTGACCGCTCTATTGCCTTGACGCCAGCCGTTGGAAATTTCAAGTCCAGTCAGTCACGTGGACCTGACGTTCCTTTGAACTGTTCTTCGTTTGTGACGGGCATTATATTACCGGATATGATCAGATGACACAGAAGTAGTGATCCGCATATCCCAGTGAAAGCAAGTTCAAACTTTGAAAGAAGCCTCTATATATATGCTGGAGCTAGCGCTGCGCTGTCATTTGAGCACGCTCGCCAAGTGTTCCTTCTGGTAGCTAACGTCTGCAGAACAGCGAGAATGTCATCAAACACCTACCCTTGCCGGATTCGTCTCCTCATATTCCTCATCAGCTTATTGGTCCTAATAAGCGGAAGCAGCCTTATCGCAGGTGGCGTGCGCCCACCTTGCACTGGTAAGTACTGAATCCAAGAGGTAGTTTTGTAAACTCGCCACTGATCCTTTTAATTTGTTACGCAGGGAAAGAAAAGGAAGGATTATTTCTTTTTTAGAATTTTGCTGAAATTGTAAATTTCGTAACCCCACATCTGCGAATCCAACCTCGCATGTAACACTACATGAGATTTCACAAAATTGCCGCGGCAAATGAAAGATCTAAAGAAAGCAAACCAGTTTGTGTTACTTCAATAGCATCAATTTTTTGTTTGCCTTTTATAACTACGTAACATCGACTATCTCTTGATTTCTCCATTACACTCTCTCTTTGTCCGCGGAGTGATTTTTGACCTTCATTGCAGGGGTGCCGTGCCCACCATCTTGCAGTCCGCAATCAACATCCTGTCATTAGCACGTGAGAAGGAGCTGATTCTGATTCTACGCACTGCACAGAATTTGAGAAGATTCGCTGGTTTTTCCTTTGAGACCTAAAGGTGGCGGGGGATTTGCCAGATTATACTGGCACACCGCACACTTGAGCCATAATGCATTTTCATGTCTGTGCACTTGGATAATTTCCCGATTGTTAGATATACCTATTTTTACCGTTGTTTTGGTGTCGTCGGTTTCTGTCTCGATAGTAAAGACTCTTCTGGACCAACAGTACAAATGCTTATTGCAATAGTGTAGGCTATGCTTTTCCCTGTAATAGGAATTATTAGTATATGAAGGACCATTTTCGCTAATTTATACTCATGTATGTAATCTAAACGTACCAATTACCGAAGGAGATGCTCGCTCGCTCGCTCGAGGAGTTCACAAGAGGGTTGAAACGTGTACGCAATTGGGGCAGTAATATATCTGAAGAGAACGAACCAGCAGTGCTAGAGAAAGTAGCATGGGTCAGCACCCAAAAACACATTAGCAATTCTAGCATTAGTACCTGTATTACAAATCGTAACGAAAATGGCCCTATGTGCCATTTATATTGTGATTTTAGTGATTGAATGACAACATAGTCTTTGGGACTAACATGTTTTTTTAAGTAATTTACATAGGAAATTACGTCACAAGAATGATTCCAAGGCATAGCCAAAAACAAGAGAGTCTTATTTTGAAGTATTTATGACATGGTATTGGCATATGAAATCATGGAAAGGGCTTGAGTTGATTGAATTGGATAAGTCCGCAGAGTTTGCACATGGCGTATTAAACGCCGAGGCACGGCGTACAATCAAGAAGCATACGGCGTGTAGAAGCTGATCAAGCAAAGCAGAAAGAATCTACGCGGAGTATGGTCCGGCGATGCACGGCGTACATGTTGGAAGCTTACGGCGCGTGAAGAATTCAGATGAAATGCATCGGCGTATGATCCGGTGTTACTGTGCGCATGAAGGGCGGATGATACGGCGTTCAAGGCATGTGCAAGTTCAAGTTAGGGTCAGCAATACCCTACATGGCGTATCATACACCGACCCTCGGCGGACTAACGGCGTACAAGTTACACAGGGACGATGTCAAGAGAAGGTGGAAGAAAAGGCATGACGTATGATCCACCGGCCATCGGCGTACATGTTTAGAAGCATACGGCATGTGTAAAGAGCTGTTGGAAAAGTGAATTCGACCGTTGGAAAAGACACGGTGTTGACGCAAATTTAGGTCAACACATGAGAGCGCTAGATCGCGCGGGTCGCAAACGGACCGAACGGCAGAGAGGCGGCGCAAACCGGTTTTACCGGTTAGGCAAACCGGTAATACCGGATTTCTAGAGTTTTGCCGGATCGATCGTTCGAGAGGATAACTATCACGCTTACGTGGTGAAGAACGGCGAGGTTTACGAGCATACCAGCAAAGAGATAACCAACGCACTTACGTAGCGAAGAACGACTAGTTTACGAGCAAACTAGCAAAGGCCGTCGAAGCTCTCGCCCCGGAGGGACCCCGTCAGGGCGTGAACGTCGCCGGACATGCCCTAGGTCGACCAGCAAGCCTTAGGACGCCATCTTGATCGTGGAGATCAGTAGACGAATAGCATGGAGAGGTTGGAAAAAGGATTTAGGGTTTGGAGATAAAAAGTAAAGACATGTTTTGTTTTGATTCGATTGTGTGTGTTCAATCGGCCGAATCCCCTTATATTTATAGGGAGGGTAGGTCTTGTCCCGTAAGGAAACCAAGTTACAACTCATTACAACCTCGGAATCCTAAATTAAGAGTCTTAGTCAGATTACAAAAGAGGTAACCAGTCTGACCGGTCCCCCACACCGGTCAGACCGGTCTGGGTCGGACTCGTCTTGCACGTCTTGCTTCTCCACCGACTCTTGCGGTCCTCCAAAGCTTCAAGCACCGTAACATCCGGTCATTCCAGAGAGTATGTCATCTTCATCGCACTAGGATCGA
>CM014273.1:15359237-15446850 GCA_004135705.1 Alloteropsis semialata | reverse complement strand
GAATTGGCAAAGGAAAGGTTTTTATTCAGCAGCATCATATTCACCGTTTGGACCATCAATGCCAGTTCCCTATGCTCCACATCCCCCTAGTTTTAATCCTTACTCATCATGGGAGTGGAATAATTCTTGGGCACATATTCCTTCATACTTTAGACCATATCATGTAGAGTATGCAGCTCCAAGAGAACCTTCATGTGTGAGGCAACCGTATGTTGAAAACGACCGTTTTGAGCATAAAGATCGGTCTAAGGTTCAAAGCAAGAAGAAGGTTGTCAAACAGATTTATCGAGTGAAAAAGGATGGCCGCAAAGATAAAAGTTCAGATCTGAATTCAACTTCTGAAAAGCCGATTAATGTTGAAAGCATTTCGGCTACTGATGGCAAAGAAAAGGGAAAATTCATCGTTGACCCTCCGAGTGCCAAATCTGAACAAAATGAGTTGAGAGCGCCAAAAATCAAGAAGAGAGCACTGCTGTCTAAAGCTAAAGCAAAGCCAAGTCACCCACTTGGTTTATCTCATTGGCAGAAGAAGAAGTTACAAAAATTTGGTGCTCAAGAACTGAGAAAGATGGGCATGGCATGGGTTCCTAAAGTAAGCATTCAAATTCAACACAAGGACGATGTTCAAGAAAAAGGTGCAACACAGTTGAAGAAGAAGAAGATGTGGCTGAAAAAGAAGACCCCTGAAGTTGCATATAAGAATTCGACACTTGGGGATCGAGATAAAAGTTAAGACGTCAGATCTGACAGAACCGGTTTAACCGGTTTGCCTAACCGGTCTGACCGGTTTGCATCTGAGAATTCTTATGGTTTGAAAAAAGGGAGAAAATTTGGGAAATGACCTTCAAATATGAGGTTTGCACCGAACCATCAAAATTATTGGCCATTGCATCGTCTGTTTGCTTTATAAATGCCACATATGCCTATGTCTTGGAATTCATCCTTAGATATGTTTGGAAATTCCTCATACTCTTATTTTGATCCTTGGGTTCTACATGGATCTTTATATCATAGGGGGTTATCACCAAATTATTATGCATATTGATTGATAGCAATAAGTGTTGCTATTAATTTTCAAAAGCTGAAATATTCAGTTCTTTGAGATGGTTTAATTTCTAAATTTATATCTCTCTCTACTCTTTTATTTCGGTTGTACATACTCTTATGGATGAATTCCCTATGGATGATATTTCATTATCGTCCTTGGCAACATATATGGCCGATGGATCTCTTTGATCGTCGTCGTGAAGTGATAGCTTCCCGATGAGAGATCACTTTTGACCTTATTGGTATCTTAAGTGCTCGGGGGGCAAGGTATTAGCAAAATGAGTGATTTATCACCATGGGCTTTATATTTACACAATCGGCTTGCAAAGTGTTTCAGAACATTGTGGTATCCATATTTCACCAAATGGTATTGTTTTGAGACCTTTGGCTGGTTGGAGTGTTTATCCTCTATGAACAAGCCGAATATGAAGTTTTCTATTCAGGTTAGGAAGTTTTATGATCTTTGGTTGTGAATTTTGCTGAGGCATTTGGTAATTCATTGCTGGAGACATAAGAAATTCAAGATTGACACTTTGGAACAATAAACATCAGGTTATAATATCCAAAAGGACATTCACATGAGAAAGACCGATGTTTAGCAGATTTCAGGGTGCACATCCTTGATAGACCGGTCTAATCGCTATTGAGATCGGTTGGATTGGTATGGCTACTACTTTGGTTATTGAAATTTCAGAACTTGGTGAGGCCAAGGTTAGTAGTTGGAGAAAGCTTGCTGCTGGTTGTTTACATAATCTGAGATGCATCAAAGGACAAGGCAAGATAGGAAAGGAGAGCAAGGAGTTCAAGGTCAGTGGTGGTGATTTCAAAAGTAACCGGATTTTTGACATAAGCAAGACATTATTCCTGTGCAGTTCTGGTGCTGATAAGTATTTCTTGGTATGCAAGCTTTACCAAGAAACAGGGGGCATATGTTGACGACCAAAATTGGCACGACAGAGGTTTTCCTGCAATCTGGGCAAACAGGTTAAACCGGTTTCCCAAACCGGTAGAACCGGATTTTGTAACATTGTCAAATTAGCATTTTTATTGCACCATTGCGTAGCTTGCGTCGTGACGATCGAAATGCATATATAGAAAGTCTGATTTGGAGTTCGGATGAAGGAGTTATGACCTCGGGAAGATCTTCATCTGGACAAAACCGGTAAAACCGGTTTGGAAATAGGTAAAACCGGTTCTGATTACTATGTCTGATATGGCAACAGGAACCGGTTTGTCAAACCGGTAGGCAGAGTCCTAGTAGATTTAGAGATCCATGTGGATTACGACTTGTAAAAGGATTTCCTTGCGGGTACAGACCTCCCAACCCTATATTTATGAAGGGCCACAGCCGATTGAGGGTAATCCCAATCGAATCTAAACAAAACATGTCTTTACTTTTTACTTCCAAACCCTAGATCCCTTTTCCAACCTCTCCATGCTGTTCGTCTACTGATCTCCGCGATCAAGATGGCGTCCTAAGCTTGCTGGTCAACTTAGGGCACGTCCGCCGACGTCCACGCCCTGACGGGGTCCCTCCCGGGCGAGAGCTTCGACGGCCTTTGCTAGTTTGCTCATAAACTAGTCGTTCTTCGCTACGTAAGTGCGTTGGTTATCCTTTGCTGGTTTGCTCGTAAACCTTGCCGTCTTTCACTACGTAAACGTGATAGTTATCCGTCGAGACGACCGTTTCCAGCGAAACCCTAGCCTAACTGGTCTGACCGGTCCTTGGAACCGGTCTGCGCAACCTCGCTGCCGATTGGTCCGTTTGCGACCCGCGCGATGTAGCACTCTCATGTGTTGACCGTATTTTGCAGAGGCCGGTTCGAACGTTTTTGCCTAAGCGTCCCGAAGTTGGCACTTGGAAGGCCAATAAGGGTAAAGATCAGGGAGAGACTTTCAAGCCGAAAGCGACCTTTGATCAAGTCATGGCTAAGCGTATGCACAACGCGGCCGTTCTACAAGATCGGTCATTAAAAAAAGAGACCAAGATCGCCGCCAAGGAATTCTGGTGTGATGAAGGCACCAAGAGGACAGTGGGATCAGGATCCAAGTTCATCCAACGGTGCTGGTCCTTCTAGGCCATGGAGGCCGTATCAACCTCCCCCTCCTCAGCCTATTTGGAGGGATGGTATTATGTACGTGCCTTACTGTCCTGCACCAAATCAACCATGGCCTGGGGCTCCTGTGCATGCAAGGATGATCCACCACAGCCTAGGCCTATGAATTTTCAGCCAAGACACTTGTCTGTGCCTCAGCAGCACGAACTGGTCAGACCGGTTCCCTTGACCGGTCAGACTGGTGCCCAACAGAAGCCAATGTCTGTGCCTCAGCAGCACAGACCGGTCCGACCGGTCACCAAGACCGGTCAGACCGGTTTCCAGAGGAGGCCGGGCTAGGAGTCGGCTAAGCAAGAATATCACCCCGTTCTGAAGAAGGAAGAGCCTGTTCCTGTTATTCCAAAGCCAGTTGTGAAAAGTGTGACTGTTAATCCATTGATGGCCGATGCACCTAATGTTATTGGTACTTCGGCCGTAAAAAAAGGTTCCTTTGCCTCAGTATACGCAGCCAAAGTGGTGTCCTCCTGGTTTGACTCATTCTCAGAAGAGGAGATTGCAGCGGTTGCGCACTCAAAAGCAAAGGGAGGAAGAATCGGCTAAGAAGAGGGAGGAGTGGTTCAATGAGGCTAAGCCGATGATTCCACCATCTGGTAAGAGCTCCAAAGATGGTTCTGGTATTCAAGTCATTCAAGCTGAAGAACCAGAAAATGCCGAGTCATCTGCAGTGAACTCGGCTGATCTGGCCGCAACCGGTCAGACCGGTTTCTTTGACCGGTCAGACCGGTCACCCCCTGTTCCAGTTTCGGCAACTGGAACCGGTCAGACCGGTCAGGATGAACCGGTCAGACCGGTCTCGCCTGGAAAGTCGGTAGCCGATGCGTTTTCTTCTTCGGCTAGAGTCTCGATTCCGCCCACTGCAGTTTCAGATGTTCAGATGGGTGATGAAGATGATGCTGTTGACTTTGAGCCTTCGCTCAGCAGGACAAATATGGAGGTCAATGTTATCTATTTGGACACCGACTGTTGCTTTGTCGGAGATGATGAGAGGGTGGCTCAAATTGATTTCGCTCCTAAAAATGCTGTGTTTCAGAAGCCCTTAGAATCGGACAACCATCTAAAAGCTCTTATGTGAATGGTCACATTAAAGGGAGGCCGATTTCTAGGATGCTCGTTGATGGTGGTGCTATTGTAAATCTCATGCCCTACTCCTTATTCAAGAAATTGGGAGGTTTGGATAGCGAGCTCATCAAAACTAGCATGACAATCAGCGGCGTTGGAGGAGGAGAACCGATGAGCGCTAAAGGAGTTGCATCACTAGAGCTTACTATTGGGAGCAAGACATTGGCGACCGCTTTCTTCGTCACAGAGGTACAAGGTAACTATAGCGTGATCCTGGGGCGTGATTGGATTCATGCAAATCAATGTGTGCCTTCTACCTTGCATCAATGCTTAATTCAATGGGTTGGTGACGAAGTTGAGATGGTTCATGCGGATTCTTCGGCATGTGTTGCTATGGCCGATGCGTCCATGTTAGGAACTCATGATAATTTCAAATGCTTGACCGGGATCGATATTTCGGATTTTGAGTTCCTTGCTTGCACTAAGGATGGCTTTATGTCTGCTGCTTTAAGACCGGTTCAAAAATCGGTCGATTCAGATGATGAAGAATAGATGAAGTGGCACATGGCCGATATTTGGTTATCGCCCTTAGAAATATAATGGCCGATGAATTCTGTTAAAACATCGTCCTCAGGTAACAATTTTGGTGCTAATGTGTTTTATGGTATGCAAGCTTTACCAAAAAATAGGGGGGCAAATGTTGACAACCAAAATTGGCACTTCATCAATGACCAGAAGGATTGCAGGACCCGGCGCAAGAATCAAGACAGAAGATGATGCAAGAGGCAAAGCCACGCCCAGACCGGTCTGACCGGTTACCCTGTAATCCGACTAGGACTCTTAGATTTAGGACTCCGAGGTTGTAACGAGTTGTAACTTGGTTTCCTTGCGGGACAAGACCTACCCTCCCTATAAATATAAGGGGATTCGGCCGATTGAGGGCAACCCAATCGAATCTATCAAATCTATTATTTATCTTTACTTTTTGTACCCTTCAACCCTAGCTTTTCCAACCCCATATGCTGTTCTTCCTGCGTCTCCACGACGTTTGAAGGCGTCCTAGGTGGCCTGCCGACCCTAGGGCACCCCTGATCACGTTCTCCCTGACGGATCCTTCCGGGAGGCGTTTTTAGGGTTTGCTCCCGTCTTCTCTGCAGGAACCGGTCTTACCAGTTTCTCTGACCGGTCTGACCGGTCTGCGCAGAGAAGCTGCGAGCTGATCGTTGACGTACCGCGCGATCTAGCGCTCTCGTGTGTTGACCGAATTTTGCGTCAACATACTTTTGGCGACTCCGCTGGGGAAGAAAGATCTGGTTGCTCAAATCGTTCTATCAACCCTAGCCATATACCTAATAGATCTACTATCTTGATTCGCCATTATAGTTGGATCTGGTCCTTTTAGACCGATTGCATCTATACTTGTAACTTTGCATCAGGCTGCTCAAGCCGTTTGCATTGTATTTTGCTTGCTCTTGCATATTGAAGATCAAAAGAGAAGCGAAGTGTTCGTTATTGATTGCTCAAGTTATCAAGAACAATTTGATTCATTGGTCACAAGACTTGAAGCATCAAGACGTACATGGCAGGTTATCCATATACTCCACAGCAGTACTACTACAGTGAGGTATGATCCGCCGATGGGGGTGAAGCGAACGACGGAATATACGACATTCACGATTTCTGTGCAGCTTTTGGATAACAGCTAGTTGAAACCCTTGGGCTACAAATACCACCCCTATTTGGCCATTTGGAGTTGCTGGAGTCCAGAGAAGCTCATCTACAACCACAAGATATCCAAGCCACCATTTGTGCTACATTCTACATCCATAGTGAGTGAGAAAGGTAGGATAGGCCTAGTGAGTGAGAGAGCAAGGCGTTGGGCCTTGTGTTTGGTTCTAGAGTGAACCAACCCTTGTAATCTTGGTGTGCCGGCCCCTTGGAGTCGTGGTGACTCGCCGGCAAGTCTTCGACCCTCCGGCTTGGTGTGGAGCGGCGACGACGACATTGTGCGGGGAAAGAGGAGACCCCCTTCCTTGGTGAAGAAGCTCCGTAGTGGAGGCGGTGTCAAGATCTCCGGGAGAGTAGGTTGATGAGAGCAAGGTTTTGGTGATTTGCTCATCATCCCTCTTGGGGAGCCTTTGTGGCGAGCTCAAGGCCTTGACCTAGAAAAAGACTTGGCGATCGGGAGCACATCTTTTGTGGAGCTTCAACATGGAGTAGGCGTAAGCCGAACCACGGGATAAATCTTCGTGTCAAGTTTGCATCCCTCTAACTCTTTAAGCTTCTGCATTTCATACTTGTAATTTGTGTGCCTTTACCTTTCTTGAGTAGTATCTTGATAGGATTTGCTCTAGGTTGCAAAACTCTTTGTGTGGGTGCAAACACTAGAAGAAAACCTTAGTTGCACATCTGATAGCTTGTCTTAGTTTCATATTGTGCAACTAGAAGGCATGTGGTAGGCTAAGTTTTTAGAAAGTCTAATTCACCCCTTCCCCTCTTAGGCTATCACGAGCATCGATTCCTTTCAAGTGGTATCAGAGCCGGGACTCACATCTTTCACAAAAAACGCCCATTCAATTGGCAATTTGTGAAACCGGCTCATTTGAATCGGTTAGGCTTCACCGTCTAGTGAGTTAGCTCGTTGGGGAGAAGATGGATCTCTTAGGAATGCCTCCACGTTTCGATGGCACGGGGTTTCAAAGATGGAAAATTCTCATGGAAGCTTTCCTTCAAGCAAAGGGGCTTGATGTTTGGCGTGTGACTAGTGAAGGTAGAAAAAGTGACTCCAAAGGTGAAATGCAATATGATTCTACTGCTATGAGCATTTTATTGTCTTTACTTAGTGATGATATTTTTAATCGTGTATTCGCATGCAAAATACTCATGAGTTGTGGAAGACTCTCCTTGAGAACCATGAAGGCACAAAGGATGTGGCAAATAAAAAATATCATATTCTCAAGGATAAGCTCAACAACTTTAAGTAACTTGAGCATGAGGATGTACAAACAATGTACTCACGCCTAACCATGCTTGTGAATGATATTGACGACATGGGCATCATTCGGTTGATCCTACATAGCCTTCGCAAGCCGGACTATGATATGGTGATAGCCATTCTCTACGAGAAATATCTCACCAAGTGCACACCAAATCAAGTCCTCAACAGGATGATGGCTTTTGAGATAAGAAATGGAATCAAGCCAAAGCCAAGACCTTCTTCACTTATTCCAAGCATTGCTCTTGCAAGTAACCAAGAGAAGTAGAAGAGCAAGAAGAAGGAGGAGAGCTCAAGTGAATAGGAAGAAGGAGCCTCCTCAAGTGATAATGATGGTGAAGAGATGTCCCCCAAGCTCCAAAGACAAGTCAAGAAGTTGGTCAAGAGCATGGAGAAGATCAACTCGATGGGGTACATAGTCCACATCAAGGATGGAAAGCATCATCAACACATGATGATCAAGAAGATCAAATATGAGAAGAAGAGGAAGGAGAAGGAGCTCAAGCATAAAGCTTTCGCCACATTCGGAGAATGGGTGAGTGATGATACTCTCAACAACAAGAGCTCCTCTCCCTCAGCACACTTATGTCTCATGGCCAAAGGTATGGAAAGCGATGTAAGTGATGACTTCGATTCCGATTTCGATGATGAATCCCCCGCTAAACTTCTCACCTTAATTCATGAACAACAAAAAGGCCTTAAGAAATTAACCAAAGATAATAAGGCTCTCAATGATCTTAATAAATTCCTTGCTTCCAATTTTGATAAATTGTTATGCAAATACCAATTGCTTAGCAAGGAGCTTGAAGAACTCAAAATTGAGAGCCTTAACAATCAATCTAAGGACCCTTTGTTGAACTTTGAGCAATCTATTCCTTGTGATATTTCTATCTCCAAGATTGATGCCTCTTTTCTTGTATTGATTTAATTGATGAATCTTGCTCACCCTCTTGCAATGAGAAATGCTTTGAGAAAATTGTTGTAGAAATACTAGATGATCTCATTGCCAAGGAGAATGAAGCGCTCAAGCAAGAAATGGAGAGTCTTAGGCAAAGCTTGGCAAACTTAAAGGGCAAGAGCATTGGGAGCAATGTCCAACCTTCTCAAGATAACCATGATGACATCATGAACAAGCTTGAGAAGGGAGCAACCGTGACTTGCTTCAAGTGCTACGAAGAGGGCCACAAGTTTTATCAATGCCCAATTGTCAAGGCGACGCCCAAGAGTGAGAAGAAGAAGGCCAAAACCACCATCAAGAGCTCCCTCATCTACACCAAGCCCAACCGCAAGAACAAGGTAAAAGCCAACACCTATGTCCTTAAAAAGAATGCTAATGGCAAGGTTGTTGCTAGTACGGTTGGGAAGCCCAAGATGAAGGAATGGGGATGGAATCGACCCATTTGGGTGCCCAAGGAGGTCATCACCAACATGAAGGGGCCCAAAAGGTTTGGGTTCCAAAGGATACTTGAAGCCCAAGATTGGCTTCGGGGGATTTGGAGGCTTGGCTCACAAGAAGAGGAGAAAGATCACATCAAGTAGCCAAGCTTGCAAGATTGGACATCATTTGCCCAAATCCCCACACAAAGATAAATGAGGTAATGGTATTACAATTCAAATTCTTTACCTATTTACCTTGCTAGATTTGCATGTGCTATCTTTCATATCTCTTGCTTTCATGTGGTATCTCTTGCAATATCTAGTATTTATCTTATGGTAAGTTGCTTGTGCCATGCACTCTAACCCATGAGCAACTTACATGGTTTGCAAAGTTTGTGTAGGTTTTCTACACTTGGTTACTTTCATGGTACATGAGCTTAACAAGGTATGAATTTAGTACCATGACCACAAGCTATAAGCTTATCTTCCCATTTGTTGTCCAAAACAATGTGCATACACTTGATAGTGATTCAAACACTAAATGCACACATTTAGGGGTAGCTTAGCTTATGGATTGTGATTTTGGAGACTAACTTGTTTATCAAGTTTATTCTTATTGTCTTCTTATGCTGTGCATATCATACATAGAGAATATGCTTCACTCACAATGTGATCTTACAACTCTATATGTATGATTATAGAAATTTTGGTGTTTTCATGCATAATTGAGTCATGTCCTATCGAGTTTATGATCTTCATATCTAAGTTCATAGGCTATATGCTCATACATTTCCCTTTGGTCAAGTATCACTCATGGTTGTCGTGTGGCTTATTCTTTCAAGTGATACTTGACTAACTCCCTAGGCTACTAATCCCTCTATGAGCTATGATGTTTTTGATAGGTCCTTTTAGGTGATTTGATTCCAAAGGGAGAGAAGTTTGGATCAAAGCAAGCTTAATGTACAAGACCTCATGAGATAGGGGGAGAAGCTATGAGAAAAGGGGAGGATACTTAGGAAGTCATGAAGGAGATGTTGGACTTAGGGGGAGGCCACACCCATGGTGCTACTTCAAATTACATGGGGAGATTGTAAGGAAGTGGCTCCCTAATCCAATGAAAAAGAATGGTAAGCATTCAAGCAAGTGTAAGTACTCAAACTTGGTCAATTTTCGCATGTTTCTTACTTGCTTTGATTGTGTTGTCATCAATCACCAAAAAGGGGGAGATTGTAACGAAAATGGCCCTATGTGCCATTTATATTGTGATTTTGGTGATTGAATGACAACATAGTCTTTGGGACTAACATGTTTTTTAAGTAATTTACATAGGAAATTACGTCCCAAGAATGATTTCAAGGCATAGCCAAAAACCAGAGATAGTCTTATTTTGAAGTATTTATGACATGGTATTGGCATATGAAATCATGGAAAGGGCTTGATTTGATTGAATTGGATAAGCCCGCAAAGTTTGTACACAGCGCATTAAACGCCGAGGCACGACGTACAATCAAAAAGCATACGGCATGTAGAAGCTGATCAAGCAAAGCAGAAAGAATCAACACGGCATATGATCCGGCGATGCACGGTGTACATGTTGGAAGCTTATGGCGCGTGAAAAATTCAGATGAAGTGCATCGGCGTATGATCCGGTATTACTGTGCGCATGAAGGAAGGATGATACGGTGTTCAAGGCATGGGCAAGTTCAAGTTAGGATCAGAAATACCCTACACGGCGTATCATACGCCGACCCTCGGCGGACTAACGGCGTACAAGTTACACATGGACGATGTCAAGAAAAGGTGGAAGAAAAGGCACGGCGTATGATCCGCCGGCCATCGGCGTACATATTTAGAAGCATACGGCGTGTGCATAGAGCCGTTGGAAAAGACACGGCGTATGATCCGCTTATGGGGGTGAAGCGAATGTCGGAATATACGGCGTTCACGATTTCTGTGCAGCTTTTGGATACCGGCTAGTTCAAGCCCTTGGGCTATAAATACCACCCCCATTCGGCCATTTGGAGTTGGTGGAGTCCAGAGAAGCTCAACTACAACCACAAGACATCCAAGTCACCATTTGTGCTACATTCTACATCTATAGTGTGCGAGAAAACTAGGATAGGCCTAGTGAGTGAGAGAGCAAGGTGTTGAGCCTTGTGTTTGGTTCTAGAGTGAAACAACCCTTGTAATCTTGGTGTGCCGGCCCCTTGGAGTCGTGGTGACTCGCCGGCAAGTCTTCGACCCTCCAGCTTGATGTGCAGCGGCGACGATGACATTGTGCGGGGGAAGAGGAGACCTCTTTCCTTGGTGGAGAAGCTCTGTAGTGGAGGCGGTGTCAAGATCTCCGGGAGAGTAGGTTGATGAGAGCAAGGTCTTGGTGACTTGCTCATCACCCCTCTTGGGGAGCCTTTGTGTTGAGCTCAAGGCCTTGACCGGGAAGAAGACTTGGCGACAGGGAGCACATCCTTTGTGGAGCTCCAACGTGGAGTAGGCGTAAGCCGAACCACGGGATAAATCTTCGTGTCAAGTTTGCATCCTTTTAACTCTTTAAACTTCCGCATTTCATACTTGTAATTCGTGTCAAGTTTGCCTTTACCTTTCTAGAGTAGTATCTTGATAGGATTGGCTCTAGGTTGCAAAACTCTTTGGGTGGGTGCAAACACTAGAAGAAAATCTTAGTTGCACATCTAGATAGCTTGTCTTAGTTTCATATTGTGTAACTAGAAGGCATGTGGTACGCTAAGTTTTTAGAAAGCCTAATTCACCTCCTCGCCCTCTTAGGCTATCACGAGCATCGATTCCTTTCACAAATTTAATTTGGTAGCTCCCTAAGGAATTTTATTACCGGATCCTCCATGTGAGCACCATGTTAGCTATGGTGTGTAGGTGAGATAGTCAATGTAGGGACCATGTTAGCTATGGTGTGTAGGTGAGATAGTAAAAAAAGCAACGCGCGAGACAAGCGGTTTTGGGTTCGAACCCAGCCTGCGCGCTGCACGTGTGTGTTTTCTCACAAAAATCGTGTAACTTGTCACCAGTGAGCTTCTTTCAGGGATTAAATTTTTTATAGATTCCTCGTAGTACCGGTTGGAGACACCATCGGTACTAATGGGTTCTATCAGTACCGGTGCTCACCCAGTACTAATGTCTCCACTCTTTAGTTTCGGGCTTTTGATTGGGGTACCTGTTCCCATTAATTTTTTGGTGGATTCCCTTTAGTACAGATTGGTCTCACCAACCAATGCTAAAGTGTTGTATTAGTAGCAGGTGCTCACTCGGTACTAATGCTTCTGCTCTTTAGTCTTGGTTTGGGGTACTGGTTTTCAAACCGGTACTAAAGGGGTTTTAGAACCGGTACCAATGAGAGCGTTTCTAAAGGGCCGGAGAGCCGCGATAGTCTCAAGCTAGCTATATCCCTTGGAGAGAGATGGTGCTGGACAGGTTTTTGAGTGGCCATTTAACCATATGAAAGACATTGCAAATGACTCGGACGGGTCCGTAACTAATGTGATTCACCAACATGTAAAATTGTATAATATATTTGACACTCCATCGTGTCATAGGTATTCAATTGGCTACATTGTTCTACAACACGTATCCGCGCGTTGTGCACAGTATTAAAGACACGCCAATATGTAATTTGAGTATTATATTTTTTTAAGTCATATTATACTACCCATCACACCCGAGATATTTACATGTAAATGCGTCTAATTAATGGGCAGGGTGGCAAGACAGATCCAACGATACTTTACGATTGATGTGTAGGCATCCGAAGCAAATGCATATAGAAAACTACTTCCGTCAAGTATTTATAAAATATCTAAGCGGCGTCACTAATTATGATATAATAAAATTAAATATAGTTGGTAGTATTTTGGCTGAATCATGGTGTTCCTTCTTTGTTTTTTTTTTGAATTGGAGTTCCTTCTTTGTTTTGGAGAGAACTTACAGCGGTTTGTTTGAATTATTCAACATATTGTTAATTTTATTGAATCATGTCTCCAAAATATTCATATTATTTATTGTTAGTTTTAATGATTTCAATACACACATTTTTCATTGCTAATTTTATCATATTTGCAATTTTTTTTTCTCCAATAGCAACGCACGGGCAGGAATGTAGTAAAAATAAAATTGTAAAATTTCCTAAAAGTGAGTGATAGAAACAGTAAACTGTTAGTAGATAGAAACAGTAAGAAATATCAAATGTAAAATTTCAATTGTAGTTAAACTGATAAAAACAGTGAGAAAATTGATGTGATCTAAAACTGTAAAATTCATTATCGCTAAAAGTGGTATGAATATGTTGATTTCTCTCTTGCGCTCTTTCATCGGTCTGTGGCGTGATTTTTGAATTTTGACACTCATTCACTACTAGAGAAAGGGGCTTCCATCCTTGGGCAAAAAACACATTAATACCAGATGATTAAAAGTCCAGTACTAATTCCTAGCATTAGTACCGGGTCCAATACCTACCCCTAGTAGAAGCACGTTACTACCGGGTGCAGGCTCCACCTGGTACTAAAAGAGGCCTATTAGTATTGGACAGAGCTACCACCCGGTACTAATGCGTCTCTTCTCTCCACCTGGAACTAATTCACCATTGTTAGGTACCGGACTATATTTCCAACCGGTACTAAAGCCCACACAAAAAGCCTACGCGCTCCATCTCTTCTCTCCACTCTGTTGTCTCCGTGACTCCATCTCTTCTCTCCTCTTTCTCAGTTGTCTATATTTACTACCCGTGGCCTTATCTTCTTCCTCTGTTCTTATCTCTGTCTTCTCTCCAGGAAGCACAGAAGAGACGGCCTTGGCGCGCAGCCAGCGGCGGCTGAAAGTGCATCTAGGCCACCAAGTGGGTTTTGATGAGTTTAATGACAAAACGATTAAATGACTAATTTGTTTATTTAAGATGATGAGCAGGGAATTATTCTTATAATTTGTTTATGCTAAATATGATCATCAAAGATATGGTTATTTATTGATTCAAGCAAGCAAGTGTGTTATCCAATGATGAAGTTGTATAGTCAATGTCAAGCAAGCATGAAGTAAAGACTTGGGGATATGTTCTATAAGTCTCCAAACCGTGTGATGACTTGTTTGATATAAGAAGGGATGATTAAGAAAAGAGAAGTGAAATACAAAAGTGGACATTGCAAGACTTCATGCATTTATGATAAAAGGACATGGGCTTATGTGTTACATGATGGTCTTATTGTTGGAAGCTTGCAATTCATGAGATATTCTTTATCAATCAAGAACAAGCATTTGAAGAATCTTTCAAATGGGAATTCACTATATATGACAAAGCAAAGCTAAACTCAATAAGGCAAGGATAAGTGGTGAAAAAACAAAACGAGATGACTAGATCGAGGGACTAAGCAAGCTTTGGTTAGGCGACGCTTATGACCATATGCGTTTTGCTAAGGTGAAGTGACTAGTATCCGGTGGGTTTCGAAGTATCATATCTAAGCCTTACCAAGGGAAGCAATGCTATGCATCTAATCTATTATGGTTCATGAAATGGAGTGACTTAGGATTAAAGAACACCTTATCATAAGTAATGGAAAATCCTAAGTTACTAGCTCAAGGTGGATTTGCTCAGTTGATATGCAATGTTGAAAGCCCTCAAGTTATGAGTGACCAAGTATCGACAAGATCTTTGACATACAAGCTCAAGTGGTTGATATATATAATTTATCTTATGTCTTGAGTGTTGGTATGCCGTACTATCAAGAGGGATACAACATTGGTTGAATGACAATCACTGAAAGTGCTCAAGAAATCCCATGAGAGTCTAACCATGAGAGTTTCTAACTTTGTGGGGGTTCCCTGGCAAAACCAGTAGAATCGATTTATGGCCTCTGAGCGACTAACGACTAGTTCGTTCGAAATTTCGGTGAAACCGGGTTTGCAAACCAGTGGAACCACTTTCTACTGACAGAAAAATGGCTAGTCTTGTGAGAGATGGGTATTTATACCCATGAGCTCCTCTTGGAGGGGCTGCTGGTTCTTTTTGCTTCTTTGACATCTTCTTGAGTCCGGCTGAGCTCTTCCCAACCTCTCTTTGTGAGATTTGAGTTCATAGTTTGATTCCTTTGAGATGGGTTAAGAGAGAGACTTGCGTGTGAGCTTTAGAGAGCAATCAAAACCCTTGAGCACTTCTGGTGACTTCGAGCAACTCGTGAAGCATTTGTTACTCTTGGTACTTTGCTCCTAGACGGCTAGGTGTCGCCGTGGAGCACACGATCTTGTTGTAGTTGTGCCCCCGTAAGTTTGTATTACCCATCCTCTTGGTGAGGAACATTGTAAGTAAACTCAATCCTCCTTGGTGGTTGATTGGGTGAGGAAAAAGTAGGTGACAAACCGGCTCTTCGTGAGCACCTGAATGGATACTAGGATTCACAAGCCTATGTAGAAAGTGAATCTGAACTTCGGTAAACAAATCCTTGTGTCCTTGTCTCCATTTACTTACATTGTCAATTCTAGCATTTACTTGTAATTCCGCTGTGCTCTACATTGGTGTGCTTTGAGCTGTGTGCAGGGGCTTCATAAATACACTTGGAAACATCTGTGGAAGCTTCACACCGAATTTTGTTTGTGCTAGAATTCGTAGAGGGGAATCTCTTAACTTGTTGGCTTTCTTCGTGACAAACTAGTTTTACCAGTTTGGGAAACCAGTTCCATTGGTTTTACTGCTGACAGTGGGTATTAGTTTTTGTAAATTGCAAATTTGTCTATTCACCCCCATCTAGGCAACATCAAGGTCCTTTCAGCGGTGGTGGCGGGGGCGCGGCCTGGCGTGGTGCCCCTGCGGCGTGCGGCCTGGCACCCCTCGGCGGCAATGGCTTGACCCCTCGGCGACATGCGGCCTGGCACCCCTCGGCGGCGCCGACCTAACCCCCTGGCAGTGGTGGGCCGTGGTCTGGCGCGCGACATCCCCGGCGGCGGGCACCCTGGCGGCGACGGGCCATGACCTGAAGCGCGGCGCCCCTGGCGGCGAGGTCCTGGCCCCCCAGTGTGCAGCACGGTAGCCTAAAGCGCGGTGGCTCCAACATGAATATCTTGTATATTTTTCATTTTTCCGTTTTCAGATCTCGTAAGTTTCATTGAGATACAAGGTATTGGGTTTCCTGTGTGGATTGTTGATGTGTAATTTTCCTATCTGGTTTGAATATTGAAACATAAATTTGGTGAGAATGTTGGGACAAGAAATTGGTTGAGAAGCTCGAATTTCTCTGGTACTAAAAGAGGCATTTAGTACCGAGCGTCACATCCGGTACTAAAGGGGTATCTTTTAGTACTGAAAACCTGGTACCGGACGTGCTCCCGGTACTAAAAGGGTTGTAGACTGGTATGAAAGCCCTATTCTTAAGTTGTGATTGCAGGAGAATCAGCTCAACATCGTGCCCTCTGTTCTCAAAATCCCCTCAGTAGCACATGAGGTGGAGTAGGTCATTTTGATTCTTCACAATGAATACACAGTAATAATCCAGACACTATAAAAATAAGTTAAATATGTAATGATTACGGTCAGGAAAGGTGAAAGATGCGTCACAATAATCCAAAATGGTGACACATTTTCGCCCATGACCTATTATAGAAATATAGTGCACAGAGTCAACATTACCGACCGTTTGTTCCAAAACAAGAGGCACTTGTATAAATTATTTTTACAATGTTAGTGCCCCTTCTGTTGTCAGTCAGACACGACAACGGGGGTGGCGAGGCCTATGTCGAGCTTGACGGAACATGAAGGACCGGAATAACGGCTAGGGTAATAGGAGCCTAAAAACTTCTCAGCCAGAATCTTTGCCTAGTTCCAAAGTCAATCCTAGTGACTCTCTCTTCTAGTGTGATTAAGTCGACATAACTATAGAGAAGCTATTGAACCTAGAAATCTCATTAGGGAACAAATTCACACAAGTGTGGAAGCAAACACCCAAAGTAACAAAAGAAAATCAAATTGAAATAGGTTTGATAAACCCAAGTTGGGTAAGCTCACACGAGTCAGATCCGACTCACCCTAGGTTAGACTTGGCTGAACTAGGTTGAACTCTACCCATAAACTGCTTGAAAATTTAGGTCAACACCACAAAAATCACTCAAACGAGATCGAAATCACACAAAATTTTAATCATAGTTTCACAACAATACAATGAGTCTTTATCCAAAAGATATTTACAAAAATATCAAAACTTCAACCAGANAGTTCACCTGTCGGTCGACATTCGGGAAAGCAGGGTTCGCGGCAGCCCCTTTTCCCTTGTCGCCTTTGTCGTCATCTTGCGGCGGAAGCTTCCCTTCCTTTTTCTTGTAGGCGTCGGCGAGCCCCATGCAGTCGATCATACGATGCTTGGACTGCTTGTGGATGGGGCAGGGTCCTTGGAGCATCTTCTCGAAGTCGGCGCTGAAGTTGGACCGCGGGCGAGGGCCACTACGGTCCATGGCGGCGACGGTGTAGTCTCTCGAGCGCTTTCGGTCATCCCTCCTGCTTGGTTCAGGTCGGGAACGGCGCGTGTCCTCCTTCTTCGGGCGGTCTTCTCGGCGAGGGGGACGATCGTCGTCCCGAGTGCTTTTCTTGCCGTAGTGGAGACGGACAGCCTCCTTGGCGTTGGCCATCTTGTTCACCCGGCCAAAGAACTCGCCGGAGGTCTTTGGCAGGTCTTCACAGAGGCGCTCGAAGACGGCGGAGTCGGCGAGGCCATCGAGGAAGTAGCTGATGATCTCCGACTCGGAGCAGCCGGGAACTAAGTTTCGGTTCTCCATGTACCGGTCGGTGTAGTCGCGGAGGCTCTCCCCCCGGTTCTGCTTGACCTTGCCCAGGTCCCAGGCGGTGCCTGGTCGGATGGAGCTCCCCTGGAAGTAGCTTTTGAACTTGTCGCAGAGGGTCCCCCAGCTGTCGATGGAGTCGGGCTCAAGGCTGTGAAGCCAGGTCAGCCCTACCTTGGTCATGGCAACGGGGAAGTAGGCACACATGGCGTCGTGGTCGCCGTTCACCGCGCGGATGGCGATGCTGTACGTCCGGAGCCACAGCGTCGGGTCCGCCTTCCCGTCATACTTCTCTATGCCTGTAGGTTTGAAGTTAGCAGGCATTCTGATGGATCTTACTCGGGCAGTGAATGCCGGGAAGCCGTCGCAGTCGTTGAGGTTCCCGGTATCTGCGTGTCCTGAATCGGCGGAGTAGTCTTCCGGGGTGTTAGCCCGGGGTGGCCTGTCCTGTCCGAGTGGAGCCCCGTACTTGCGGTCGAATTCTCGGCGGCGTGCGGCCTCAGCGGCCTCGAGCTCTCGGCGTTGGCGTGCTTCGCGATCCAGCCCCGGGGGGCCGTGTTCACGGTTGTACTCGGCGCGCCGTCGGAGTTCTTCCTCGTCCCTCCGCCGGTGACGGTCGTCAAGGTTCCTTCGGAGATCGCGGTTGCGGAGTTGTTCTCGGAGATCGGGCTGCTCGACCACGCCGCGATCGGCTTCTCGGCGACTGGCCGACCTGGAGTGGCGAGACGAGGAAGCAGGAGCCCTCTGGGCGTTGATCATGCCCGCGGCTGCGGTCAGCCTGACCTTGATCCGGTTGAGCTCAGGGGTTTCTGGGATCCCTTCTAGCTCTTGGTGCGCGGCAGCAAGGTTGGCCGACGGAGTGGCGTAGACACCTACGCCGCCGACTTCTTGGATGAAGTCGTCTTGGAGGTTACGCGTGACCCTGGGGTTTCGGCGTTCTCGCCGCGCGTCACGGCGTCGTTGCCTTTCACCGTTACGCCCGATTCTGGCGTCACGGCGTGCTTGATCCTCGCCCTGGACCGTTGGTTCGTCGGCGGATATGTCGGAGACGAACGTCTCCCGCTTGGCAGGCGTGATCCTCTTATTCGGAGGGAGGACACGTGTCACCCGCGGGAAAGCCGGAGTTGGTTCGGGCGGAGTCGGCGTATCTTGATGGTGCTGTGCCGCTGCAGCGTCCGGAGTAGATCCGATCTGGGTGGCCGTGATGGGATCGACCCCCCTGATCGCATCTGGAGAGTAGTCGGCGTTCATGCGTTCGCCGAGTGCTTGCTGGTAGACGGCCCCGCTGTTCCTGAGTCCCAGCGGGAATCGTGCCGGCGAGGCGATGCTCCGACGAGCTGACTCGGTGAGTTCGATGCATTCACCGACGGAGGCGATGGCGTGATCCATGTCCGCCTCGAATTGGCGTTGGCGTGCAGCCCATCGGCGCCTTCGTTCTTCGGGCGTCTCCCGCGCCCTGGGTGGTTGAGGCGGAGTGGACGAAGCAGTCGGCGGTGTAGGAGAAGGCGTGTTCTCCTCGGATGGCGGGAGAACGACGCCGGCCGTCGCGGTCGCCGAGTTGTTGGCGATGGTTGGCGACGGAGTGGTGATGGTGACGATCCCGTCTGGCGTAGCGTCGAGTCGTGGCGCTGTCTCCTCCGGGGTGGCGTCACGGGTGAAGGAGAGCTCTCCCTCGGGCCCGGCGGTGAAGACCATGGATCCGAAGAAGAACATAGCCCCCTCGGTGATGGAAATCTTCATGGTCGCCGGCGTGATGACGGCGGAAGTGAATGCCATCGAGCTTGCAGATTGATCTCGTCGATCAACCCCTACCTGGCGCGCCAACTGTCGGATGTTTGGACCCGGCAGTCCACACAGGGTAGCCTACGTGGTTGATTTGTTGAGGGACAGATCGAGGATCAGAAGTCGATGGTAACACAAGACGCAAAGATTGAACAGGTTCGGGCCGTCGAGATGACGTAACACCCTACGTCCTGTGTTGGGGATGATTGTATTGCTGTGTATGAAGTTCCTGAAGGATCTCCGTAGTTGGGTTCTGTCCTAGGGTTGTATGATGTCTTGTGAATGATCGTGTTCTGGAGGGGGGTCTCAAGGCACCTTATATAGTCCGGCTGCCTTGAGTTACAAGTCGGCTAGAGATCGTAACCTACCCGAAATACAAGGATTCGATCCTATAACGATTACAGATATCTTTCCCTATAATTCCGGCTAGTTTATCTTGATCTCCGAGCTTCTTGCGGGATACGCCGTGTTGTTCCTTGCCGTGCGCGCCGTCACGCCCATCCGGTTCGCCCGACTGGTGGGCCTCCCGACTAGTGGGCCAGCCAGTCCGACAAACCGATCCAGTCGCACTCGGATTGGGCCGCCCCTTGCTGGTTGGGCCAATCCGCCTTCTGGGTACCCCTGGGGGTCTACCCCCGACAACAACCACTCCATGTACATATAGGCGCTTGGAAAATGTCCAAAACACTAATTCAATAAGCATACAACCCACCCTATGGGTAAAATTGTCCAAGATTTCCTCAGAACCTTAGACGAACCCAGCTCCTTCACGACTTTGCTTCGTCTCGATGCAAGTTTCGTGATGGGCCACATGTCCTCCGGCTTGTAGCCGTCTGGTTTTGAGGCGCAAACTAGCAAAGCCGCCATCACCTAGTTTTGAGGCCTAAACTAGTAAACATGCCAATGGCTGATTTTGAGAACCAAACCATCAAATCCTCTTGCACACCCAATGAGGTGTGACACACCTCAGTTTTGAGGCCAAACTGGTAAAACCCTCCTTTCACACCGCGTCATGGTTAAATTTCTCGGTGAAAAAAAAACGAGAAATCCGATAAACGCATTTCTCGGCAAGGTCCGGTTAAATATTTTTTCTCACCGAAATTTTAACTTTCAGTTGAATTCGCATGCATTCACTGGTCGACTCTTCATAAACTTATGATATTATCTCATTTTAGTGTTATTACATGCAGTTTTGTTATGTTAAATGGTTTGGAAACAAATATGTAACTTTTTAGAGAAATTGAGATAAAATTTTGTTTAAATTTTGGCCGAAAGAAAAACGTCAAATCCGATAAATTTCTGAGAAATCTGATAAACGCGTTTCTCGGCCACCTCCGGTTTTTTTCTCTTACCGGTAAAGTAAACCCTGCACCGCGTACGGCGTGGCTCACCAATGTTGACGCGTGTCCGCCTTCGTCGCTATCCAGTACATGTACTCTTTCTCTTCACGTGCACGATGTAGATCATGCATTACTCCACCTGGTCGGACGATCCTTTAGTGCCAACTTCCACCGCATGGTACTTAGCACTCAAGCTAGAGCTCGCCCTTCACCGTTTAGCCACGGGCAATCATGTCAAATCCATACACCTGCACATCATAAACCAAGAGACAACATAGTTTTTCCAATACCTTCTGGTTAGTCAAAGCATAACCATGCACTCATGCATCATGCTATGCACCACCGAAAAAGCTTCAAACCCACACGTGTATGAATCATTTTATCACACATGGAGCAGACCAAGACACTTCTCGACTTGGTCTCTCAGAATGAATGGTTTTCAAAAGCATGTATGACTTGCATGATCTGAGTTCGAACAGCAAATAAAATAAGCAAACAAAGAAATCAACCGAGCCAAGTGTAATTGTGCAATTGAAGAACATGATGATTGATAAGCGCGACTGAGACTTTGAATGGCGACCGCTATTGCCTTGATGCCGCCCGTGGAACCTTGCGTTAATCTGAACTGTTCTTTGCTGTGACAGGCATATTACTGGAGACCGGTGACTTAGAATTGACCCATCACAGTCGTCCAAGACACGTCCCCAACAAGGCAACAACAACTTCCCCTCCCCACTTCGGGCAAAGCTCCTCTATATAGGAGCTTCTCCAGAGATGAGCTTCTGTGTAAATGCTGGAGTGTTATTGGTTGCCAGCTTCCGCCCTCTCCAGGTCGCGAAGCACAGCTGCAGACAAGGAAGAATGTCATGGAACGCCTGCCCTTGGCGGATTCGACTCCTGATAGTCATCCTCAGTTTACTGGTCCTAGTCAGCAGAAACAGCCATATTGCAGAAGGCTCACGCCCAAATTGCGCTGGTAAGTCGTATATAACACTCTCCTCATCCAGTGTTACCACGAGGGAAAAATAAAATGATTTATGGAACAAATTCAGAAGCACTCAGGGTGAGTATAGTTGGCCAAAAGGCACCAGATCCGTGGGCCGGCCCGAAGCACGGTTTTTTTGGCCCAGTCCGAGCACGGCCCGGCACGTCCTCTGTCGGGCCCATGCTGGCCCAGCACGTGCCGTGGGCTGGGCTCGGACGCTCTCCTCAGCACGGCGTGCTGACCCGGCCCGGCACGAAACAGGCCGGCCTGACGAGGCACGATGGGCCGACCCAAAGCACGGTGGAGGCCCAACAATTTTCCCCAACCCTTGTATATAAGATCCACCCAAACCCTAAATCCCCAATCCTATTCCACCATAGGTAGCTGCAGCCGCCGCCATACCTCTCCGCTTCGCACGTCGCCCTCTCCGGCTGCTCGTCGCACTCCCTCGCGGCCAGCGGCGCCACCTCCTCGCCTCGCTGCGCCGCGCTTCTCCTTTGCCTCGCACTCCCCCGTGGCCCTATCTCCTCGCCTTGCTGCTTCTCCTCCTCGCGATTCTCCACCCCGTGCCGCGCTGCTTCTTCTAGCTTCCCCGTTGGCTGCCGCGCTCCTCGCCTTGGTTGCTTCGGCGCCACCGAGGTCAAGGAGAATGCTCATCGGGCCAGGGATGCTCGACGTGCTCGTCGTGCTGGCTCGGCCCGGCTAAGAGGCTATCGGGCCGTGCCCGTGCTCTCTCCCAGGCACGTGGTACAGCACAGTACAGCACGAAACTGGTGCCGTGCCGCGTTGTGCCGGACCGTATCGTGCCGGGCCAAATCGTGCCCATGTCGTGTCATGCCGGACAGCACGTTTGGTCATCTATGAGGGTGAGTGGCGGAAAACAATCTTTGTAGATAAGTTCGACTACAAAGAACTTGAGTTCACAATTGTTTAATTCTAGAAAAAGATTCACATTGTAAATTTCTGTAATTGCATATCCACCTCGCTTATAACACTACCTGAGATTTCATAAAAGCGATGAAGCAAATAAAAAAGAAAAACATTTTTTATTACTTCAATCGCCTAAATAATTTTTAGCTATTATCATATGAATATGTTGATTTGTCTCTGATATTCTTTTTCTTTTTGGCTCCGCGGCGTGATTTCTGACCTTCATTGCAGGGGATCCCTGTCCACCATCGTGCAATCCGTACTCGCCTTCTTGTCCGTAGCACGTGAGAGGGAGCTCATTCTGCCTCTATACAGTGCACAAGATTCGAGAATTATCTGAATTCCTTTGATCGTCAACGCTGCACTTTTTTTAAATTTTTTTTGAATGCTGGCACATTTGAACGATGTATTTTCGATGTCCGTAAACTTGAAATAAATCAAGTAGGCTATGTTTGTTGTAATAGGAATTAGTATATGGAGAAGTTTGGGCCAAATTTCATACTTATGTAAATGTAGCGGCGCCTTTGGCTTCCACTAGGGACTAGGGGGGACTAGGGGTGGAATCGGATCGGGTTCACATGTAATCAGTTTTGGATAGCACCTTGTACCACATTTTAACTTGAATACAAATACGAATTCGGATGTTCTCGAATACATGCTAGACGGCTTGTAACAGTTTCAAGTAGTTAGCAAGCATAGCCGTTTAGAGCTTCAGATGTTGTCATGAAGGATAGAAAATTGCCATATAATAATTACAATAATATCTAAATTTGGATAAAAAAAATTCTATAAATTGACATGACAACATAATTTGGGACCATAAGCTTGTCATAAAAAGTTCTTGTGGTTTTAATAAAGTGGGACCATACATTGTTCATAAAAAGATATATCTCTCACATAGTTTCTTATAAGTCAAGTCAAACTTTGAGAATTGAGTACCTCATAACATTCAAGAGCTAGTTCACATCTTAAATTTGGACAGAACTTTATGATGACCACAATATTAGAAAATATAAAGTTACATTAATAATTGTTATGCAAGTTTTCTTTTACTATTCTCTACTCAAATGGAACAAAAGGCCATATGAAAAGGATCCAAGAAATAGTAGTTTATAAACAAACAAAACATATTAATCGAAAGTTTATGATTTGGACTTAAAATGAGTGAGAAATGTCAATTACAAATTTTAATTCTGGATTAAAAAGAGAAAGATGTAGCAATCAGTAGGTCGTTGGCGCTCACGTAAACAATCGTAGAAACATAATGCCAACGATTTTCACAAATGAGCTCGTGACACAGTGGTAGGAACGGTTTGTTCCATGCCTAAAGTTGCATGTTCGAGTTTTACTTCCCACGTGTTATTTATTCCATTTTAACTGTAAAGTATTGTTTTAAAAAATGATAGCTTAGCTCCTGTAAGAGTGCGGCTTTACCTCGTACTTTCACAAATGGATGCTTGGTGTGGTGTTAAGGCGTGCGTGTCTCAAGTCTGACCGGTTCGAACCATTTGGTTGACACATTTTTTTGCTCCAATTTCCGGGGTGCCCTTGCTTGCGCCAATGGCCGTGGCCCATGGGCCATTTACGCATCGAAATCTTTTTTGTTGAGAAACCGGCCCGCATCCAAGTGTGAGAGAGAGAGGTGGAGAGAGTGATAGATGGATTGGGACCATTCGGTTGACACATTTTTTTGCTCCAATTTCCGGGGCGCCCTTGCTTGCGCCAATGGCCATGGCCCATGGGCCACTTACGCATCGAAATCTTTTTTGTTGAGAAACCGGCCCGCATCCAAGTGTGAGAGAGAGAGGTGGAGAGAGTGATAGATGGATTGGGCCATCCGGGAAGTGTGAAAGAGGGACAAAAAGAGTGACAGGATGAGGGATTTTGGTAGGGGTGGGCGTATAGTCTATTTGGTCATTTCGCTTCTCATGAATTTCGGGTTTTAAAAAAATAAGAACCGAAGTTTTTTAAAAAAATAACAAGAACCAAACCCGAAATAGACCGACTATTTTGGTTTGGTCTATTCATTCCACTGAACTAACCGAATTTTTTTTTGATATGCTTGTCACGCATCAAAACTCTATGGTAGTAATTCAAATTCACAACTTATTTCATGTATAAGTTCGAGGACCACAAGAAGAAGGCAAATAACTAACAAGTTCATGAAAATTAAATTTAAGATAGTTAAAAACACAAAATTGCAACCTTCATAGTATATATCAAAATATGCAACTACGTTGAATTTCGGGTTACTAGGTCTACTCGGGTTTTGAAGCACAGGAACTGAAACCGAACCCGAACCCTGAATAGACCAACAATTCGGGTAATTTGGGTTGGGTTGGGTTGGGTTCGGTCTTCAGGTTTCGGGTTCAAAATGCCACCCCTAGATTTGGGCCAAGGTTTGAGGGAGGTTCTGTCCAAGAGAGTTAGGAGAAGTATATAGGGTTTAAATATTTATAGAAATGAAACATTTATAGAAATTCATTTTTCAAAGAAAACACTATGCACTTCCGGTATGAATGCAAGCAAACAAATTTTATGCCATCATACTGATCTATGACGAATTTTATAGGACGTCACCAATTAGTGTTTGATATCATGCTGATCCATGACTAATTTTGTAGAATGTCACTATGTAGCAGGCCAAACCATGATGAATTTAATAAAATGTCACTACATTATGGGCATGATATCTGCTACTACAGATGCATGGCGAAAAATTGCATTCATCACAGATCGTGCACGTTAATGACGTTTTCTGATTCCGTCATAAAGAATTCGTCATGGATTGATAGATTTCTTGTAGTGTCAGTTAAAGTGGTTCACATTTGACCAAGTTTCTAGTGAATTGTATTCATATTTATGGCTCTAAATAAATTTATTACAAAAATAAATTTTGCACTTAATCTAATGATATTTATTTGATATCATAAATATTGATAATTTTATCTATAATTGGTCAAATTTAAAATACTAAAGCATGATACCATGCTGGAATTGCGTTCTTTTTGGAATAAGGGAGTATTGCATAGACACAGTCACCATTACTGACCATTTGTGCTAACAAGAAAGGACACCTATACGAATCGTTTTTGCCTTCATGGCATGTCAACGGCAATGGCTGCGGTCCATGTAGAGCTTGCCAGAATGACGTGAATGGAATATTTTTTTTTTCTAAAGCATGGGTGACTTGTAAATCCGGGTTATGTAAAATAATCAAGCGAAATGATTATGTAATTGAATAACCGGGTGATGAAGACTCTATTGCCTTGACGCCAGCGTTTGGAAATTTCAAGGTCATTCAGTCACGAAGACCTGGTGTTACTTTGAACCGTACTTGTTATTGCCGGCATTATATTATTCGAGATGACACAGAAGTGGCCCGTGCAAGTTCACACTATGAACGAAGCTCCTCTATATATGCTGGAGCTGTCATTTGAGCATGCCAAAGTGTTCGTTTTGGTTGCTAACTTCTGCCCTCTCCAACTTGCGGAGCACACTGTAGAAACAGCAGGAATGTCATCAAACACCTACACTTGCCGGATTATTCGTCTCCTCATATTCGTCCTCGGTTTATTGGTTCTTCTAAGTAGAAGCAGCCTTGCCGCAGGTCTCGACCGTCCACCTTGCCCTGGTAAATACTCCATACATCCCAAATTATAATTTATTTTCACTTTTCTATATTCATAGCTTTGGCTATATATAAATACACGCTATGTCTCGATACTACAATGGGCATAATAAAAACTATGTACAATTAAAGAACTAAAACTAATTGTAATTTATGAAAGGGAGTATATTCAATAAAAAGGTAGTTTGTAAACTCGGCACTATCCTGTGTTTACGAACTACTTTTTAAATACAAAGTAGGCACTATCCTGGTGTTTGGAAACAAAAAGGAAGGATATTTTTAGAAAAAAATTGTCATTGTAAATTTCGAAACCCCACGTCCACCTCGCCCGTAACACTATTGTATCAGATTTCACAAAATTGCTGCAGCAAATAAAAGGTTTGTTTAAAGAAAGAAAGCCAGTTTGTATCACTTCAATCATCGCATTGGAAGTGTCATTGAACTATGTAATATGGGAATATTCTTGATTTCTCTCTTACACTGTTTCTTTGTCCGCGGCGTGATTTTTGACCTTCATTGCAGGGGATCCGAGCAGACCGTGTCCACCATCGTGCAGTCCGCACTCACCTTCTTGTCCTTAGCACGTGAGAGGGAGGTTATTGTGATTCTACAAAATGCACAAAATTTGAGGAGGTTATCTAGGCATCCTTTGACACGGGTCAATGCTGGCACATTTGAACGAGAGTGCATTTTCCATGTCCGTAAACTCGAATAAAATCAAGTAGGTTATGTTTCTTGTTAGTATATCAGAAACCTATGAGGCGATCCAAATGAGCTGTTAGGCACTTGGTTAACAAGCAAACTAGAGAGAGAACATGGAAGACGCGATAATGTTATGTGATTATCTGTTGGTCTAACCTTTTTTTTTGGTGGTTACTGGGCATATGAGGCCTATCAGCAATATGAATAGACCATAGGGATGAAAAACTAAGGCCATTGGGATGACACATAGGTACACAAATAAATTAGACAAATCAATATCAATTAACCATCATGTCAAGAAATATGAAGCTGTAAATTAACAGTTCAATGCTTGACGTCTTCGGATAAATTTGAGAACAGCTAGTAATGTCAAGGGATGACGCCTTTGTTGCCGGCCGGTAGGACTACGGCAATGGCCATGCGGTGAGTCCAATGACGTGAGCGCGCGGAATGCCTTTTTAAAGCATGCACGACTTGCGTGAGTCCTAACAGCTCACAAGCAAACACGGACAATCGGGCGAAATGATTGTGCAATTGACGAACCAGTAGATAAGAGCTACAAGACGTTGACTGGTGACATTGTGCCTTGATTTAGGGCGCTAATATAAAAATTTCAAAGTCACTTTGAACCGTCGTCCTCAAGTCAGACTTACAGTGGGGTTCTGATGGACAACGTTGGAGAGAGTGATTATTTCTCTGCCATCTGTTGACATGCCGGCGTAGGTCGTGTGAACTGTGCAAATAACAAGGAGCTTCTTTATAGACTAGCAAGGTGGCCCGCGCGACACGCGCGTGCTGTGCATTGGTATGGTAATCAAGGTATTTTTAGTTTTGTTGCTCATTTTTTCTTTGAACGACAAGCAAAGAATCTATATATGTTTCTTGTTTGTAATAGCTGCATATTTGTTCAAAATAATAGCTACGAACATGAAAAAAATCACATACTTTCTCTTGTAGAAACAGTCACGATGAGCAAAACACGCACGTGCGCCACACATGTGGTATCAAAAAAATCACTAACCAATTTTAGACTATACATATTAAAAATTTACTAACACCATCCTTTCTTAGATAATGATCAAACACATGACATGAAGAAGAAAAAGAAGCTTTGAGGATGTATGGCACCTAAGTCAGCAACCTAGCATACCAGTGCAATTACACAATTATTATGGAGACATCCATATAGAACTTTACCTCCAAATTTATCATTCCATTAATGCATCCCGTGACTCACCGATGGCATATTTTCAAACCGTGAAAATTATAATGGCATGTTTCCGACTATCCCCTTAGTATCATACGACACTACAAGTATATGTAGTGTTCTTTTGGTCATCCTTTCATTGATTTGATTCACTTATGTTCCGCAAAATCATATATGATTTTTCCTCTCCTGACCTAAACATAAATGCAGGCACAAATCCGCAATGCCTAATGAAGCATTGCCGACCTTGCTGTTGCTACAAGCTTGCACGTTAGCAGACCTAATTAATCTTAGTGTCGTCCGTCAGTGATCCCAGGTGGACGTGAGATGGTTAGAGTGCAACGATATGATAATCGAATGTCGGCCTTTAGATATTAGGACTATATGACGTTGCGATGGATATGTTTGCCGGTCCTTCCGCACTTTGTCCATGTTGACACCAGCGACGTCCAACAGCGGCGATCTGTTTACTCCTAGATAAGAGATTACTGATATCCATAGGGCCTCCTTCCCGGCCATGGCCTCCTCGAGATTGAAGCGCTTCTCCTCCTCCCCTCATATCTGGACCAGTCCATCTACAAATGATTGGCCAGCATCTCAGTCATGTTTTTTAATTAGATAAAGAAAAGCATTACATCCTTTGCTTCTCAGGAACATACAATGTCTGTAGTTGAGAATAGAAGGATTGAGTTACCAAGTAGGTTGCTCCTGTTTCTTCAGGAAAGTCAACATTTGAGCCCCTTTGTCAATGTTGTAAGGTCTAAATGTCTGCAGTGTCTTCTTATGGTTCATATCCTGCTTTACAATGGGCTTTGGATCCCCAAAAAGGAATACAAGGACAATGATAAAGATGTGACCTTGTCAATAGAATAAAATGCTACATTATCTCGGTACCCAAAAGAGGAGATCTCGATACTATCTAAAGCATCGAACATAGATAAACATATGCCAACATTCAGATCAAACTAATGTTCAAACTCTGGACCGGTGGTTCTTAGTGTTCAAACTCTGATCGGAGCAGAACTGATGAAAGAAAGGTAAACCGATAGGTCTCGTGATGAGCAGCAGACAAGAGAGTGAGACAGAGAACTCACAGAAGAAAGCCATGGTGCTGTTCCTGCACCTTTTTGCTGTGATCTGCTCCAATCAGAGTTTGAACACTAAGAACCACCAGTCCACGATCTTCTTTCTCGATGTCCTTGAATCCCTGAACTCCTGAAGCCAGCACAAAGAACTCGTCTCGGACGCACCATAACAAAGGGGAGGTCTGCCGAGAGAAGTGCCAGATGGGGTCCAAGAACCTGGCGCCGTCGAGATGATAGGAGAGGCAACCACAGCAGATGGATAATCACTTGTCAGAATCCGGCGACGGCATCGACAGCACGCACATGGTGGCCCAGCTATCGAGCAAGCCATCCCGGTCCGGCGGGAGGCGCACGTCGTGCGAGGAGAAGGGGTCGCACAGCGACACGCCGCGGGAGGTCGAGCGTCAGCACCCACCCTTGCGGGGTGACCCAGTTGCCATCCGCAATGAAGCCGCGGCCGGGCCCTCTCGCCTGCAGCGCCCGCGTCTTGGGTAAACTGTACAGGAAGCTCATATCGCTTGACTCCCCGCCGCCGACGCAGCCGCGCACCGGGGGGGGGGGGGGGGGGGGGGGGGGGGGGGGGGGGGGGGGGGGGGGGGGGGGGGGGGGAGGGGGGGGGGAGGCGGCGGCGTCACCTGGGGCCGCGGCGAGGAGGAGGAGGAGGGCGCCGACGACTGGGAGGCCGAGAAGCGCTCCATGGCAAAGGGCAGGGGTTGAGGCCGAGCCGCCGAGGCCCTCGCGGGGCAGACCGCGTACGGCGGAAAGAGGAAGGAGAGATCAGACAGCGCGTGGGGGAAAGAGTTGGAGCTTGGGCCGGCAAGCAAGTCGGCCCAGTGTCCTGGGCTTCGAAGGCGACGGAGGTTCTGTGTTAGTTTTGTTTTTCTCGTATAATAAAATACCAAAGCAAATCAAAACTGATACGTGTTGTGGGTAGAATATGGTGGGTGAAAAAAATAATTGCTTTTTGGCAGAATCAATTCCTAGCTATCGATTTCTATGGGTCTCACCCTCCTCCTATCTTTCTCGGCCTTGACGGGTGGGTCCGACGTGAGAGGTACGGTGGACCCAAATTGGGTGAAAAATGTTTTTAATTGTTTTCGTTCTTTATAGTATAGATTTTGTGTATTCGATGATCCCAGCTACTCCCTCCGTCCCAAAAAGAATGCAACTACATATTGCATGCCAGTTTAATTGGTCCACATTTGACTAAATTTTCTAGCGAATTATATTCATATTTATGGCTCTAAATAAATTTTTTCTGAAAATACTTTTTCTAATTAATCTAATAATATATATTTCATATCATAAATATTGATAGTCTTTTATCCATTATTGGTCAAATTTAATATAATAAAACACGACGCTATGCTAGAATTGCTTTCTTTCTGGAACGGAGGGAGTAAAAACTTGACCGAAGCTTTCTTTATAAATGCTGGAAAACTATCATTTGAGCACGCCCAGTTCTCAGCATGCGGTGTTGCTATAACTTCTCCCTTCTCTAACTCATGGAGGATCACAAGATAGCAAACAATGTCACCCCAATTCGCCTCCTCATTGCCGTCCTCACTTTATTGACCCTTGTCAACGGCAACCTCCTTGTTTTAGGATCATGCCCAAATTGCACCAATGGTGGCTCTTAGTACTCCCTCCATTTGAAAGTTTAAGCTAAGGCTTACTTGCTCCGTTCCAAATTACTTGTCATTGTTGATTTTTTACTTACAAAGTTTGACCAATTGTTTTATTCAAAGTTTAGTGGAAATGTACAGAAAAATAAGTCATGTTTAACTAAATTTAATAAGAGTAAATGCAACAGAGGTCCATCAACTTGTACATAGGTGTCACTTAGGTTCATAAACTCCAAAAGTGCATTTTTGGATCCATAAACTTGTAAATTGTGTCACTTAGGTGTTAGGTCCACAAACTTCGAAAACATAGGTCCACAAACTTTGAAAGCGTATTTGTGAGTCCATAAATTTGTAATTTGTGTCACTTAGGTCCACAAATTTTTAAAGTGCATTTTTAGGTCCATAAATTCATAACTTGTGTCACCTAGGTTCATACTCTTTCCACGTGTACACATAGCACTGGCATGGCATTTTTACTAAAGAACTCTCTCTCTCCCTCTCGCCCTCTCCCCCTCCCTCTCCCTCTTCCTCTCCCACTCACACTCCCTCCCTCTCCCCCTCTCCCTCCCTCAATCTCGCATTTTCACAGTTGTAATTTGTGTCACCTAGGTCAGAACATGTCACTGTTGTTGCTCGTAGGTGCGGCCACTAGAGGTGGAGCTAATGTTGAGACTATCCTAATGAAGTGAGTCATTGCAAGTGACCTCTGAAGGTTGCTTCCCAACCATAAGGGACCTCAAGTAGGTTCTCGTCACTACTAGATTTTGGTTTATTGCAAGAGGAAAAAAAACATGGCAAAACGTGCCTATTGCAACGAAATCATTGCAATAACTGGCAATTGCCACAAAACCATTCCGTGGGATGTCGTGGCAAGTAGTCGTGTGGTATAAACTTTAGGCCACGTTTTTTCTCGTTTGTTGCAATAGATGTAATTGCAACGTAAGTGAAACATTGCATTAGATAAGAGTTGCAAGGACCCATGTCGTTGCAGTAGTAATTATTGCCACACAATTAGGCATTACATTAGACATCAGTTGCAACAAACGACACCGTGGCAATAGACCCTTTTGCCACCACTGACACTGCTCTATTGCCACACATTTCGGGATTGCATTATCCAACACTTGCAACGAACGACACTGTGGCAATAGGCTCAATTGCATCGATCATTATCTCATTATTGCCACCAGATATTTCGTGGCAACTAGCTCTTTTGTCTCGCTAATATTTCGTGGCAACTAGCTCTCTTTCCTCGCAAAGATTTCGTGGCAACTTCGTCCTATTGCCTCACTAACATTTCATGGCAACGTCATCTTATTGCCTCGCGAACATTTCATGGCAACTCCTTTCTGTTGCCTCACTAACATTTCGTGGCTACTTCATCTTATTGCCTCGCAAACATTTCATGGCAACTCCGTCGTGTTGCCTCGCAAACAATTCATGGCAACTTCATCTTATTGCCTCGTAAACATTTCATGGCTACTCCGTCTTATTGCCTCATAAACATTTCGTGGCAACTTCGTCTTATTGCCTAGCTAACATTTGGTGGCAATTCCCTCTTATTGCCATGCAAAAATTTTGTGGCAACTTCCTCTTATTGCCATGCAAACATTTCGTGGCAAGTGTGTCTATTGCCTCGCAAACATTTGGTGGTAACTGCATCTATTGCCTCGCAAACATTTTGTGGCAACTGCCTCTTTTGCCTCAACATGAATATCGTGGTAATTGTAGATATCGCCATGCTAATATTACGTTGTGCCAAAAATATTTATGGAACTCACATGACAATGAAAGCATAGCATTAATCCATCTGAGCATATGAAATATAAAAGTGATAATCCTTTGAAATAGTTTGTAAAATCAGTTATGAACTATGCATTTAATAGTAGAATGTCTATGGAATATTAAGATAGAAACTTCAACAATGGTAGTTCGACATTTGATTCTTGGGCCACTTGATCTCGCACGCTTCAGCTTCGAGTGCTCCACTCAACTTCTATTTAGCTTCATGTTGACCATGATGAGAAAAATGCATTAGCATCTAGTAGTAAAAAACTGTTATGATCACGATGACATTATACAAAATACCAAAAATATCAAACTTTAGTACTGAATATAGTAAATAAACACAAGAAGGTTTAGTTCAGTTAAATCTGTCCACTTGATTAGTTTAGTTAAATCTGTCCACTTAATTAGTTCATTTTCAAATTAAAGCAACTAGTTGTTGAAGGTTCAATTTTATTCTATGGGTAAAATAACACTATTCTTTGGAAGGTTTACACTGTCTTGCCCTTCTAAGATTTTCATATTTGGCCATGTAGGAAGAAATATTATTTAGTAATATTTTTTCTTATTTCTCCTTGCAGCTAAGATGTATAGTTTAAGCTCATAAATAGAAGTGTAACTGAATTTTTAAATACATGCATCACACCCACCTAAAAATGACAAGGTCTATTGCTATCTGCAAACATCACCAAATTATTTAATAATATGTTTTTCTTATTTGTCCTTGCAGCTAAGATGTATAGCTTAAGCTCACAAATAGAAGGGTGACTGTATTTTAGATACATTCAGCAAATCCACCTAAAATCAACAAGTTGTATTACTATCTGCAAACATGGTCTTTTGTACACATGTTTAGCCAAAAATCAGAAAAAACAGTCATAGATCAGCAAAGCTTCCTACTTCCTCACACTAACACAGTATGAAGCAAAACTTGATCATAGTACAGAATATAGATAGTAAATGGTAGAAGTTAAATTCAGCATTCAGTTTGGTCAATCATATTGCATTTCTTATAGTTTGGTTCCTTGAGAGCAGACTTCTTTTAGCAGCAGTAGTAGCAGCAGTCCTCAATTGTTGTGGAGTAATAAAACTCGGTGACTCTTTGCTATTGTTGTCTTGGAAAAGAGTTTGATTAACAGCACTGTTACGAGTGTCTCGATCTTTTTCAGCCATTCTCAGCCTACTATCCATTTCTGTTGTGAGGACACTTTGTGGGTCATTCTGCATATGAATTAAGAGGGATAAAAGTAAGGTCCCATACAGTGTGCAATATCATCATGGATACAAAGCTTATTTGCAATTTATTACCTGCTGCAAAGGTTGCTCTCTATGTTGAGCTATCATTGCTAACATCTCTTTTCTCATTTCTTCTCTAAGTGCATCCCTTTTCTTCTCCTCCTCCTCTTGAATCTGTCGCTTGTTTTCTGCAATTACCTTATCCCTGTCAGCAATTACAGTTGCCATTTCTTCTCTTAACTTTTGGACCTCTGTATCTCTTTGTTTTGCTGCAGCTTGTTCCTCCAATTGAGCATTCATCAATTGTTTTCTTGTTGGATATTTGGCCAAGTAACCATGCCCATGGAGCTTGGATGTTTTGCATCCTGTGGTTTGCTTGTAGGTTTCCTGGAAAATAATGTCTTGCTGTTCATTGGAAAGTGGGACTTCGGACTCTAATTCTCTCTTAGCAAGTTTTGAGGATGCATTTTCCTAGTGAAATTACATAATTCAGTTTCAAGTCAGATAACAAATATTGCAAAATAATAGGAATCATGAAGTGAGTACAATCAGGAATATACTCACATAGACAGCCTTGGATGCTTCATTTGACCATTCCCCATTTTTCAGGTGAGTTCTCATCCAAAGCATCTTATCATTTGGCTCTTCACCAGTTTCTGGGTCTCTCTAAGAAGGCAAGAACACACCATATGAATATCTCTACATTGATCCAAATTTCAGAATAATTTATCATACAATTACCTGCTCATAACTGCATTGGGAAAATGGCTTGGATCCTGTCACATGCATTGTCTTCTGTTGCTTGCGGTTCTCAGAGTTTTGGCTGCTAATGTTCTGCATTACATGCAAGAACATAATGCATTACTAGTGCATAGAACATACCATTACTTTCATGTGGAACAAGTACATTTTGAAAGATAATTTTAATACTATCAAACCCGGAATTTTTCAGTCCCGAAATATCGGATCAAGTAGTGCCATTCAACAATATCCTAGTCTTCAGGCTTGTTTTTCATTCTTTCATCATAAGTTGCATATGCTTTGTACGTAGCACTGTGTGTCGACCGCCATCACTTGTACCGTTCCTTCGCAATGTTCCAAATCACCTCCTTTGGATTCTCAGTGTTTACAAGGTCCCATTCATTCTGTTTCAAATAAACATGCAATGAGAAAGTTAACTCTTTGGTAAGAAGGTAACTGACAATAAATAATAATTTTTACCAGTATATTAGTTGTAATAGAGTCTTTGACACTTTCCTTTATTTGTTTCCACCTTTTCACTCCAATGAGTGGAGCCTTTTTTCTAGTGAACATTACCACTTCATCCACAAATGAGCGGGCGTTTGGTCCTATAGGACCACTCAGCCTTGCTGAAAATTGAATTTGTAGTTTCTGGGAGCCACTCTTTATTCTCTTGTTGGTTACTGCCAATCCTTTCAGGGTCCCATGAACACCTTTTTTAGGCCCCTAAGAGCCTCCTCCTACCAAACCATTTAAATCAGTTAACCATTTATATTCAGCAAGGCACATTCAACCAAGAATAAAAATTGTAGGAAGCTATGATACCATTTTCCTTTGGCTTTGGACGCAGGGCGTGAGATGGAAAGTCTGTTGGTGCTGTTGGGCTGCTATCACTTTCGATGTCTGGATTACCATGAACATCATTATTTGACTGATCACAATATGCCACTACAAAAAATTGGAAGCATCAGTAATCAAGGAAATTATAATGTGTCGCATGATTTAGAAAATCTTCCAGTATTATGTGAAACAAAAGAAATTACTAATAGGAAGATCGCCTTGCTGCGTTAACCATTCCGTGTATGTTTTGATTGTGTCCTCTCGGAGTCATCCTTAAATTCTGCTAGTCATAATAGTGTTAGGTTAGTACACAATTGCAATACATTACTGATAAGTATTTTTATGAGTGTTGCAGCTTCACTTACTTGTCTGTTTGTTATCCTTTTGCAGATGTGCAAGCCAAATCTTGTATTGATCAGTATGGTATTATCGAGATTGATACATCTAGATTTCAATATTTCAATGGTCCTTTTTATTTTGGGTATACAAGCTGAGCAGGTGTTTTATGTCAAGGCCAAGAGAAACAAACCGGATTGGGCCAATGTTTTTAGAATAGCACCTAGAAATCTCTTTGCCATGCCAAAAGCAGAAATTGAGGAACAAAACGATGTAGACTCACTGGTCGTGGGAGTAGAGGACATGGGCGTTTCACACACACATGGAGAGTTGACAAATTGGAGAAGGTCCGACATGGAAGGGATAAGTGGTCATGCTTCCATCATTGACAAGGCGATTGCTGAATGTGTACCAGAGCCAAATGATGCAGACTTAGATATATTAGCTGATGAAGAACATAATGAAGATGATACCTACATCGAGGATGGCATTGTACCACCTGTGAATTCTTCAAGTGAAGAACATGATGATGAATTATTTGTATAGATAGCCTACATTATATATTGTTTCGTGATTGTTCCTATACTGACACTTGTCATATTTCATAGTTTATCTTGACATTCATCTATTCAATGCATTATATATTATTTCATTGGTAACCATTTTGAGTACCATGCCTTATTGATTGATGAGTTATTGGACCACATTTAATTTGCTTGAATCGCTGACCGTGATATATTAATTAATTAGTATTGCTCTGTCTTGTGTACTATTTAAATTGATGTCAGCACACTAGTACAGCTTTATAACTTGTCACTGGTTTTGCCCTAAAAGAAATCCACACATACCTCATAGATATTGTGTCACTATTGCAAATATATTATTTTAAAAGCTTAGATATTATGTGGGCACTAAAAATTAGAAAATATATAAGGTGACTGAGTAAATTTTAAACAACAGAGGTTTTTATGCACCATGATTAGGGGTCGACAATACTTTCAATCATAACAAGCTAGCCTTCTCTAGTGGTAGTTGATGCATGTTTCATACTGATAGTAGGTCATAGGTTCGAACCCAAGTTTTCACATATTTTTTGGCAAAATATGCAATAATTAGCTGCTAGAGAAATTATTAATGGCCACAAAATGTTTTGGTTGCAATATTTACAACGCCAGACAAACATGGCAAAATCGACAACAAGTTGCAACCATTTAGTTTGGGTTGCAATATAGAGCAAGCTTTTGCAACCAAAAGACAAGATTATTACAACGCCAGACAAACGTGGCAAAATCAACAACAAATTGCAACCATTTAGTTTTGGTTGCAATATGGAGCAACCTTTTGCAACGCAAAGACAAGATTATTACAACACCAGAGAAACATGGTAAAATCAACAACAAATTGCAACCACTTAGTTTTCGTTGCAATATAGAGGAACCTTTTGCAACCTAAGGACAAAATTAGGACAACACCATAATTTCATGGCAACATTGTCAACTAAATGCAACCGAAATAATTTTTCATTGCAATATGGGTGGACCTGTTGCAACAAAATAAATTGTTATGACAACGCAAGACATTCGTGGCAAAACTATTCACTACCGCAACCATTTTGAAATTCATGGCTAAAAAGCCTATCACTTGCAGCAAAACTCAATATTATCACAACCCAAAGAACTCGTGGCAATATTTTTATCTTATCGCAACCAATTTTGAAATGGTGGCAATAACATCGATCTGTTGCAACGATATTTGGAAATGGTTGCAATAACACTTACCTATTGCAACCGAATTTGTCCATTAGACCAAAAACCTTGTAGTGCGTTGTGGTTGAGAAACCCCATGAGTTCCTCCATTGCTTTGTCCACGAATAGTCTTGCGGCCACAGACGTGCCCACTGCACTAAGGTCAACTCGATGTCGTTGTCTATGAACACCTGCTAACCTCTCAACGAGAACCACTTCTGGTTAACCCGCATGAGATTCTTTACCATGATGCCTGGCACAACCATGCCTGACCACATGTGCCATAATGGTGGCTGCTGGGCACAGTGAAAATGAGAGAGACGATGTTATAAGGAAGTAATATCCCCACCTTGTTGAGCGCCTCTATGACCTCCTCCATCTTTCCCAAACCATCTCCCCTCCCTTCCACCTATATTATAGGTAGGGATGAAAATGGTAGGGATATTTTCCGTTCGTCCGTCCGACCGAGAGGGTTTAGACACTAAATGAATAGTCCGATATTCGGATTTGGAGATTCAATATCCGATTGATATCCGAATCCGGGTACCCAAAGTTGGATATTTCTTATAGATATGTAACATATATCAATATCCATTCCATATCTGACACATTTTACACTATCCGTATCTGAATCCTGAGAAAAAATAAATATCTGTATTCGTATTCGTGCATATCCGTTCGTATCCGATCCGTTTTCATCCCTAATTATGGGCTTCGGTCATATTTGGATCTTAGATCCAGTACTCTCCAACGATGATTTGTGCCCCCCTTTCGAACCCCAATCTATGTCAATAACCTCCAAAATAAGTCTCCCATACCCTCTCTCCCTATGCCCTTATTAAAAATCGGGGGCTCAGGTTTCACCCTTCTAGTGAAACTCCGGCGATGCGTGGACACCGCGCATATTCACGCCGGTGCCACATCTGTTCATGAAAGCTAGTTGGAGGGGTATGGACCTAGGTGACACAAATTACAAGTTTATGGACCTAGAAATGCATTTTCAGAGTTTGTGGATCTAAGTGACACAAACAACAAGTTTATGGACCCAGAAATGCACTTTCGAAGTTTATGGACCTAAATGACACCCGCTTACAAGTTGATAGACCTCTGGTGCATTTTACTCATTTAATAATATAATATGCTACAAACAAAATACATACTTATATAATTTTTGAATAAGGTGAATGGTCAAATGTTGCAAGCAAAAGTCCAGAGTGATAAATAATTTAGGATAGAGGGAGCATTGAGTTTTATTTTGTGAGAATAATCTTTTGGCCAACAATTACTCAACATTAGTAGTTGATGCATTTGTGTTTGAAAATATACTCCCTCTGTTTCATGAGAAGTGTAATTCGGGTAGTGAAAAATCCCACAGAATAGTGCGATCCTAAAATTTGACTGCAACTATTGCATTATCAAGCATTCAAGTTTGATTTGCATGCCAAAACTAATCGTCAAGATTGGCTGTATTGATGTCACCAAAGCACTTGCTATACTAAGTGGAATATTGTGCTTTATGTTCTATGATTTTTATTATCAGAGAGAGGCGGTCAAGAAGGCTTTACTAACCTAGTAGGCAATAAATGGGTGAGGAATGGTGGTAGAGATGATCCCAACAGAGACGCATCACCAAAAAACAATATTTGGTGACCATAGTAAGGAACAAGCCACTGGTGGGCAAGCAACATAGTTCAATACTGATGGGCGAGGAAAGGTAAACAAGTAGCAATGCCATCTGAGGAAGAGATAAGCAAAGCATCACGAGCTACAATGGAGAATCCGATGACAAATAGCAACATAATGGAGGAAGCTAGTTATGCTTTTACTAGAGTTGAAGATAACACTAGAGAGGAAGAAAGTGAGGATGAAGGACTTCTAATGGATGACATCATATCTCTTGTGTGTGGGGGGGGGGGGGGACGGGGGTTCTGAGATGTATCTCCTTCCGGGAAGGTGAAATTTGACGATTATGGGCTGTGCAAATCAATGAGGAAGTGTCTATTGTGATCCATGAGTATGGCACGAATAGATATAAATCATAGTTTGATCCCTTAGCTGCCATATAAGCTAAATGTGGCATCATCAAAGGGGGCATTGTGGGGTTCACATCTCTGGGAAATACTCTTGAAAGTGTGGAACAAAAAATGGGTGAGGAGAGTNTTTCCATATGTACTGAAGTAAAATGCTTATGCTGATTTTGTGTAAAATGCTTATGCTGATTTTGTTTATAAAGTTTCCTAATGTCCGGTGTTAAGAAGGCAGTAACAATACAAGGTGAGAGTGTCTCCATCAACGTGCAGTGCATCCAATGTCAGCTTTAGGCTACGGCTGAGAAGATGGGATGGAAGAATGGCAAGGGGCTCGGCAAGAAAGATCAAGGTATCTTCTTTAACTGCTATGCTCCCTTGTCTAAAATAATCACTTGTGATCTTTGCTGTGTAGTTGCTATAGCAATTAGGGGTGGTACCATTGTTTGTATGCAAGACTACAAATTCTTGTAAAAGTAACCAAACAAATATGCTACTGCTGTAATTCTAAACTATTATTTGTTTGTGTTATTTAGGGTCGGGGGTGAGTACTATGATCTGTTTGTGTCATTTCACATGAGAACTATATGTTTGTGTCATTTCACATGAGAACTATTATCTGTTCTTGGCATTAATCTGTCACACCTGATTTTAAGGACAAAATCGAATGCATCACATATGTGTGCCAGGATCTGTTCATCACACATATATTGACGTCATCAGTGAAAATATCATAAGACAATGTTCAAAAGCGTACAAAAGAGAGTACATAACTTTATTACACTCATCGATATTAGACACGAAGGTCTTAAACGTTCACCGACAACCTAAGACGATAAAACAACTTCAAGGCAACATCCACAGGCACTTGACTGGTTGACGCGCCTAGAACTCATCATAGTCGTTGTAGTACTCCACTTCATTATTTTCTTCTGAACAATAGTTGTTTAGCAAGGGTGAGTACACTTATGGTTGGTGCTCAACAAGTGGGGGAATATGCAAGGCCATCAAAGAGGGTTCAGGCTCATGCGGTTAGCACTTTTAGTTGATCAAGTTTTATTAGCAAGCACCTATTTACTAGATGTAAGTTTATACCAACCCAAAATTAAGCAGAATAACCAAATTATTCCATAAAAGAGACCAAGAACCACAAGTTAAATCATGTTTAAGTTCAATTATCATGTGAGGGTCCAAGCCGCTCTTATCCGTGAGCATGGCCGATATATCAGTTTTACACTCTGCAGAGGTTGTACACTTTCCCCCACAGCTCGTGTTCCCCTTGTCGCCCGGGTTTGCAAGGCCCTTAAACACTTCCTTTGGTGAGTGACGAGGGTTCACTACGAAACCTTTACAAAGACACAAAGCCAACTAGCGGCCCGCTAGAGTTTCAGCAGCGGTGAGGTCCATAACCCTCCCTAATGGGACCGTACCTTAGAAAAGACTACTCCTCCAAGGGGACCGAGCTATAACCCCTTCACCGGCCCCCTCCTTGCCCTTACGGTAAGACCACTAACCAACCCATGTCCAATTAATTAGCTAAGTTCAGAGCCATGTGACACTGTGGTTGCACTGTTTTCTTGGGTGGTTCTCCATATTCCAATTAATCATGATGATCTTGTAATTAAGCAAGTGTATAGCAACATAATAAAATCATGATTAACATTTGCATAAAAGTAATAGAACCAACCCAAGTATAAGCAAGCTAAGCATTTCTACCTATAACATAACCAGGTGATTCAAGGTTCAAGGCAAAATGTCTAGTCATGTCCTAATAGGTGACCCATCAAAATTAATGCATAAATAGTAAAGTAAAGGTGAATTTCATGATATTATTGGGACAAAAGAAGAATCATGTAGAGGGAGGCCACTTGCCTTTCTCAACAATTTGCTGCTGAACCTCCTCGTACAGCTACTGCTTTTCTCCTTCCTTGAACGGCACGTTCTCTATATGATCACACATAGCAATACAATAAAATAAATCAAAATAGTACAACAAACAGTACTAAAAGCACAGAACAAACACCCTAAACTATAGAGCATGCAGAGACAATCGTGTGGACACGAGAATCACCCAAAACAGATTTAAAACGATGAAGATACACTAAATACAAGGTTATAGGGACTAATATGCAAATAAAACTAAGTCTGTGCACTGTTTTGAATAAAACCGAGGGCCTAAACACAATTAAACATAACTCAGAAGGGCTAGCAAGTGAAATAACCATGAAAAGGATGGTGGGTTATAAAATACAAAAGATCAGGGGCCCAAACAGATAAACTAAGGGCATATGTATGAATATTTTGTACAGAGCATGGACTGCAGGTTAAATAACAGAAAGTACAGGGGCTCTTAAACAAAATAACCAGGGGCGCCGGTATGACTAAGGTTGACCGGTAACTTGGGATAGATCTGAGCCGTTGGTTTATGATCGGATGGTGCAGATCAAAAGGGCGGACGACGGCTGCTGTGCACGGCGGCAGCGCCGCCGTGGATCGTGGCGATGTTCACCAGAGAAGGCGCTGTTGGGCGCTACGGCGCACGGGGAGCCACGCAAATGGTACTGGGAGCAAGAGTGAGGAGTGGCGAGCTCACCAGAGGGGTTTGCGACGTCGGATATGGACTGGAGATGCTTGGCGACGAGGAGGGGCGGCACCGGCGGTCCTGTTCAAGTCCGACGAGCAATTAGAGCATGATTACGGCGAGGGGACGAAAACAAATAGCAGCAGAGGCTTCCTCGTCACCTTGCGGATGCGCAGGAGGTGTTCTAGGCGACGAGGAGTGACCGGAGCAAATTGGCGACGAGGAACCGCGGGAGTGAGCTCGGTTGCACGACGAGGAGGGGTGTCCGGCGGATGCTTCGGCTCCTGGACACCGGGTGCGAGCTCCTGACAAACTGAGGAGAGGGCGAAGGGAAGAGGAGGGTCAAAGGAATGCGGGGAGTAGCGAAAAGAGCCGGCGGCGATACTACTTAGGCGGCGGTGAGCTCTGGTGAGGCAAAATGTGCGCGATTGAACGGGGGGTTCTTGGGCGGGTGTGTGTGTGGGCATGAGGAGCGAGCAGAGAGCTTTATAGAGGAGCGAGGGGGAGTGCAGGGGGCTCGGCCGAGGTGAATTGAGGAGGGGGTGGAAGTCATGGCCATTGATGGCCTTGAAGCCGCGGTGTCAGTTGCAGGGGAGGAAATGAAGGAGGGGAGAGCGTCACAGGGCTGGCGTGTTGATGCCGAGTGATGAGGTGGAGGGGATCACGTAGAGTGAGGGTGAGACATGGGCGCGGGAGATGCGGACGCGGGCGGCGGCTGCTCGGGCGGGCGCAACGGCAAGGGGAAGAAGAACGCGCCAACAAGCGGGCCCAGACTGTCAGAGAGGGAGAGGGGGAAGAGAGAGCGGTGAGAGGACGCCGACAGATCGGGCCCTTGGGCCAGCGAGAGAGGAAGGGAGTGCGGGGGCAACTGGGCCGGGTGATGGGCCGGCGGGGGAGAAAGAAAAAGAAAAGAGAGAGGGGGAAAGTTGGGCCGGGCCAAAAGGAAAGAAAGAAATGGGAGGGAAAAGGAATTGATTTGAATATTATTTGAATTTGAGTTTGGAGAGTTTGAATGAGATTTGAGTGGAGATTTGAATTTGGAGATGATTTTGGAATTCACACAAGCAAACAAAACAAATGCAAGAGCATGAGATGCAACATTCACTTTTGTGCTAGAATTAATTAATTATTGTTTTAATATTTAAGGCCACAATTTAATTAAGAGAAAATTCATTAAACCTTAGATAAATCTAAATAAAAACAATGTTGCTAAAATTTATTATGTGATGGAATTTGGGTGTTACATAATCATTGTTGCTTACCTTCAGTTCTAGCATGTTATATACATGATTATGGCTCATTTTTTAAACCATCAGTTTTGCTGGAGTTACTCCATGGTTTATTTGAATTTGTTGTTCACTACTGGAAAATGGATTTGGCCTGTCGGTGCGCAATTTCCTTGATGGTATTTCCACGAACCGACAGGGTAATTCGTTGTTATCCTGTCGGTGTAGGCTAAACCGACAAGGTAATTGAAAAAAACACAGAGAAAAGGGAAATTACCCTGTGTCAGCACATATACTGACAGGGAAAAGGGAATTTCCCTATCAGTTCATATAACACACAGGAAAAACTAGTAATACCCTGTCGGTTTATAAGCATTACACTGTCAGTGAGCAGAATACCGACGCGAAAATGATGGTTCTCGACCTGTTTTCAGTTGGCGCGTTTGTTTCGTGGGCCTATTTTTCATTTCCCGCGGCCCGAATTTTTTACCGTGCTCTCTCTCGGTCCATGAAAGGCCCGCGGGAGCTCCCCAAAATCCAAAACCCTAGTAGTCTCTCCCTTCCACGCCTCTCGCACGTCACCACCTCCCAATCCATTCGACCACCGCCCCCTTCACACGGACAGCCACCGCCACGCTCACCGAGGGCCGCCGTCTCCATTCGCGCGCCCCCGGCGCGGCCCCACGCGTGACCTCGACGCGACTCCAGCCTTCGCCTGCCTCGGCCCCTTGCCTGCGACTCCGGCCTCCACAATCCCCCTCCCCCCTTGCGACTCCTGCCTCCGCCCACCCCGCCAGGACTCCGGCCTCCGCCCGACCCGCCACGACTCCATCCTCCGCCCACCCCACCGCGACTCTGGCCTCCGCTTCTGCCGCCTGACCACGACCCTGGATGCCGGAGGAGCTCATGATGGTGGATCTAAGACCGTGACGCTGAAGGACGAGCCCGTGACAGTGGATCTGGAGGCTGTGGAGAAGGCACAGAAGAGACGCCAGAGACCAAAGCCAACCATTGCTGCCAGCTTCCACTCTAACTAAGGTGAGTAAGGTTAAGCGATGTTCTTTTCCCAACTTTGTTCTATATCGTGGTTCAAAAAAATTGCATCTTATCACATAGCAATATGGAATATCATGTACCTTTGAGCAAGTGTCAAAACTAATTCATTAAAAATAAAAATAATTTCAGTACATGTCAGGATTATAGAATCGAACGTTGCGAAAGCAAATGGTTACTTTGTGAATAATCCTTGGGTGCTAGATTTGTGCTTTCCTAGTTTAGCCAGTAGTTCAATATAGCAATGTGCATTTGAGTGATTGTACAGCAGGCCTGATTGTGAGGGCCTAATTCCTTTCCTTGTAATTGTTTATTTAAGCAATGCAATATACCCTGGAAAAGCTGCCAAGTTTACCGTGGATACTGATCTGCTTTCAGGATCAATTTTTTTTTTGGGAGAGTAGTGGCATGTATAGCAACAACAATGAACTAACACTCACAGACCGGCACATTATAAGTGCCACGCAATATAACCTAAAGTTCAGAAAAAAAAAGTAGCATGACATTATTGTACTGCAAGTTCTGATCTCTGTCCTTAATGTATTGCATTGAAGATATAAGGCTGAACTAGGAAGGACAAGAGGAACCTGGGAGGCTGGTGTGAACTTTCAACATAGTCAAGCATATCACAAGACTGGTGATTGCCCTTTCAGACTCCAGGTGAACCACCTCTTCCTGTACTCCTCTTCCTATATTCATGTGATTGTATGCTTGCGTTGTGAGTGCATTTGCATTTTTTAGTATTCAACTATTGTCACATTTAATGGAACAGAACATTTGTGGTAATTTATATATTAATCTTTGAATCACAGAACCAGTTAGAATGTCACAACGCACATGGATGTATACTGGTTGGCAGCATGGTAAAACTCCATCTAACGAATGGATTGAACAAACAACTCAGTTCTTGAATCATGTATTTTCAATTCCAGTTGTTGCTGAAAATGCTAGCATTAAGTGCCCTTGTGCTATGTGTTGCAACTACTTTAGGCACAAAAGATTTACAGTTGAGATGCACTTGTGTAAGCATGGCTTTAAGGAATGTTATGAAACATGGACGGAGCATGGTGAGAGTTTTGTTAGGAATGACAACACCATAGCAAATGGGGAGGGTTTTGATGAGACAGACCAGATGGATCAAATACTAGTTGATCTAGGTGGGGACCATCCTCCTGCAATAGCTGATGAACCAGCAGCAGAGGCCCTAGCTTTCTATAGGATGGTCGCTAGTGCAGATGAGTTGGTGCATGAGAATATAATGATTTTCTGCCTTTCTGCTGTTGCTCGGTTGCTTGCAGTAAAGTCACGATACAACATGTCGATCGCAGAATATAATGATATCGTAGAGATAATACATGAACTCCTTCCTCCGGATTCTAAGTTGCCAAGTGACTTCTACCACTCAAGAAAACTATTAGAAGGCCTTGGTACGCCGTATGTGAAAATCGATGTTTGTTATAACAATTGCATGCTATTCTACAAAGATAATGAGAATAAAGAGAGATGTGACTTTTGTGGTGCCAATCGGTATGAGGAAGGTAGGAATAAAATTCCACGCAAAGTTTTGCGTTATCTTCCCATCACAAATAGGCTGCAAAGGTTGTATGCACATGAGGATACAACAAAGCTAATGCGGTCACATAGTCCCTCAACATGTGGTAAGATGGTGCACCCTTGTGACGGAGAAGCTTGGCAGCAATTTGATGCGGACTTCCCAGACTTTGCAATTGATAAAAGAAACATGCGACTTTCTGTAGCAATTGATGGTTTCACACCATTTAATATCAATGATGCTCCTTACTCATGTTGGCTAGTCTTTGTGACCCCATTAAATCTACCTCCTGGTCATCTCTTAAGGCCTGAGTATATTTTCCTCTCCCTTGTTCCTGGTCCTGAGCATCCTGGTAGAAAGTTGAACATTCTAATGCAGCCCTTAGTTGATGAATTTCAAAAATTGTGGGAGGGGGTCACAACACGGGATGCTTTGCTCAAGAATAACTTTACAATGAGGGCAGTCTACCTTTGGTCAATACATGACTTCATGGCATATGGGGACTTTGCTGGCTGGAGCACCCATGGTAGATTGGCATGCCCATATGGGTATGGCTGCCAAGGATTCCAACTCCGTAATGGTCATAAGGCTTGCTGGTTTGATTGTCATAGGCGCTTCCTACCTGAAGATCATGAATTTAGAAAACAAGCTAATGCATTTCGAAAGAACACTAAGGTGTTTGATGAGTCACCTAGATGCTTAACAAGGGAGGAAGTTCAAGCTCATCTGAATAGATTTCTAGGTGATGAACAGACCTATGGTAAATTGCACAGTTGGACACACATACTTTGCTTTAGGCAGCTTCCATATTTTGTTAAGTTGCTGCTCCCACACAATATTGATGTGATGCACAATGAAAAGAATATGGGTGAGGCAGTATGGAACACATGCTTTGACACTGATAAGACCAAAGATAATGTGAAAGCTAGGCTAGATTTAGCCATGATTTGTAACCGTCCTTCACTTCATTTGGTCGAAAAGAACAATGGGAAGTGGGACAGACCAAGAGCCCCATTCTGCACTGACAAAAATGTCAACAACCATCCTTCAATGGTTCCAAGACTTGAAGTTTCCTGATGCATATGCTGCCAATATAAGACGTGGTGTTAACTTGCTGCAAAAGAAGATTTTTGGCCTAAAAAGTCATGACTACCACATCTTATTGAACGGTTGCTTCCTGTTGCATTCTGGGGGTTTCTACCAAACAATATATGGCATTATTTGGCTGAGCTTAGTTTCTTCTATCGACAATTTTGTGCCAAAGAGCTCAGCTAAGATGTTGTTCGCTCTCCAGAAGATAATGCTGTTGTGCTTCTTTGCAAATTAGAGAAGATATTTCCTCCTCGTTTCTTCAATGTTATGCAATATCTAATCATACATCTACCATATGAGGCACGGTTAGGAGGGCCTGTCCTAGCCCATTGGAATTATCCATACAAGAGGTATATATGATAATATGTTATATAATATCAGTGCCTAATGTCTATTACTTAACTATTTTTATTATGTTGCTATAACTTCGTAGGTGTATCCGAAGACTTAAGAAGAAAGTAAGAAATAAGGCAAGTGTTGAGGCTGGCATAGTTGAGGCATATCTGGTTGAAGAGGCTACCAATCTTCTCAGCCTTTATTTTAAATCTAAAGCTCCTTCCATTAACAACAAGATGCCACGATATGATGATGGAGCATCTACATTTCAAGGTCCATGTGACCTTGAAATTTTTAAATGCCCAGGTCGTGGCATCAGCCCAAGGGGTACACGTGAGCTCTCAAATGAGGAGTACAAGGTTGCTTTCCTGTACATATTGACAAACATACCTGAGATGGATGATTTCTTCATGTATGTCCTACAAATAACTTGAACAAGTTAATATTACTTGAATATTTTTACTGGCAGGGGTAACGATAATTTTGTTCATGTAGACAATCTGATAATGAGCAATGGAAGAGCCGCCTTGATCCCATAGAACAACAACTGCGTGATTTAAGGATAAATGGTTGAAAAAATGGCCATGGGATAAAATCTGGGCCAATGTTTTTTGATTGGTTCAAAAAGAAAGTAATGTTCTTATCTACTTCACTGTATGTGCATATTGAAATATGAAAAAATATACTTAACACATGTTTTTTTTTCAGTGCATGAAATCAGCTAGCATTCACAAAGTGCTGTGCCAAATGTCCTATGGTTTCCGCACTCGAGTTACCTCCTTTGGGTGCTATGATGTCAATGGTTATAGATTCCGTTCAGAGAGATATAAGAGTGGGAGATCAGGGTTAACGACCATCATAGTGGTGTTTGTGTCACTTCATATGATGAATCTAGCAATGCTCTTGATTATTATGGTGTGATAGAAGATATCATAAAAATTGAATGAGAAGGCAGTATGAAACTAGAGTTGGTTTTGTTTTATTGTCGCTGGTTTGATCCAACACCCAATGGATTGAGGCATACCGAAGATCTAGGCTTTGTAGAGATTAAGCATGCATTAAGATTATCAAATTTTGACCCATTTGTGATGGCAAGTCAAGCTACTCAAGTTTATTATCTGTCATACCCATGCAATAATAGGGATCTGTCTCCTTGGTGGGTTGTGTACAAGGTTTGTCCACATGGATTTGTACCTGTAGACAGCAGCTACAATGTGCCCATGAATCCAGAAGGACCAACACATGACATCTATCAAGAGAATGGGTTGGATGGCACATTTGTTGTTGATTTGGGGGATGCCTTAGAACCTATGGTATCATTGGGCTTGGATGAGATTACTGATCCAAAAGACTTGGAATCTATAGAGAAACAAGTCGTTGAGGATGAGGAATATGATGAAGAAGCTATTGAGGAAGAGGGAGAAAGCACAGAGGAAGAGGAGGAAGAAATGGAGGAAGTGGAGGAAGAAATTTATGATCCAAATGATTTCTGAATCTGTAGAAATTGGTCCTAGAAAATGCAATGTGTTTTAATATTATTTGTTCTGTCTAGGATCCAATGTACCCATGATGCTTTTTTTATTATTCAATATGCAATTGATGTTCTGAATTCTTATTTTTTCCTTGTTGTATTATTTTGATTGTATCTGCTGCCATTCATTGCTTCAATGATCTTGTGTTTCTGCATGATGCACTATTTGTTGTTAAATTGATCTAACTTCTTGCCCCTATGCAGATGACCCGTAGTGTTTGCCATGCACACAGCAAGTGTGCTTCTGCCTCCCAAAGGAGTGCTGCTTCTGCCTCCCAAAGGAGTACTGTTGATGCCTCCCAAAGGAGTACTTCTGATGCCTCCCAAAGGTGTGTACTACTGATGCCTCTCAAAGGACACCTAAAAAGAGAGGAAGGAAGCCGGGGTCACAAACAAAGTTAGCACAACCTCTGCAAGTTGGCAAGGTGGCTCTTAAACCAAGTGGTGACATGTGAGTATGTGAATAGTTGATTATTGTTGTTGTCTTTCATTACTAATCGGCTAATATCAACCATTGTTTATTCTAGGCAATTTAGTTATGTCAACTACAAGCCCCCATACAAATACAGTTCTCAGCTTGGAGTAATTCTCAAAAGAGAATACCCAGGTTTACTTGAGGATTGAGATTAGAATGGTGTAGGCACTGGGAACTTTCGTCCAGCTCTGGATTGGCCTGACTATTTTCTGAGCATCCCGAATGAGTTGGGAGTGACACATGGAGATCGAATTCTTTCTGAATTTTGAGTAAGCAACAAGTATTTTGCAAGTCAACTTTTACTGCTGATTCTTTAAAAATTAATTCATTATAGATATATAATTTGTTTGTCTCTTGCACATGCAACGTTTGTTCGAGGTCGCAGAGGGAGATCAAGAAGAGGCGGACCATGTTCTTGAAACCTATTTGAAGAAAAAGGTGAGAGTCATGATGTATCAAGCACGTGTGGATTGTGTAAAGCAATACTACAGGAAAGTCCATAATCAGGAACTCGATGATACACTAGCACGCCCAATAGAGCTTGATTGTGGACAGTACATGGATGGACGACTGAAGTGGTGACAATGATGAAGTGTGGCCCGAACTCTATAGTTATTGGTGCTCAAATGAGTTCAAGGAGGCTCGGAAGAGAGGGCAAGAGTGCCGCTTCAGTTCGGAAGATACAGCTCAAAACCACGGAGGATCTAGACCATTCACAGAGACACAACAAGTACTAATATGTTTAGATGTTTGCAAGCACAATTCAATTAGCCTATTTCTTTGTTCCTGTCTCATTTGACTTGTTGATGTTGTAGGAAGCTAAATATGGACCAAAGAAGGCTACTCCTCTTAATGTATATGATGTGATGAAATCTGGCATAAAAAAAGTGGACAACAATGGTAGTAGTGGTGCAATCAGGAGCCACAAAGCGCAAAAATGTTTGGTATGATTTTTTTCCCACATCAGGAGGCAATATGAATTTCTTCTTTTGTGTGGTCTTGCAAGTTGCAAGGGTCTGCAGTAGCTAGAATTTAATAAATGGCAGCCAGCAACATTGGTTTATTGATATGTACAAGTCTTACTGCTATATCATTCCTAGCTGAATTATTTTAGAATGTGCTGCCAACTACATTGTTTTAGTTATATGAATTACATGTGCTACTACATTATTCTTATGCTGCTATTGCCAAATATTTGTTCATATGCTTCTAGGAGAGAGGTCTAGACTCACTGGTATTGGTTGGGCTGAATGCTGGCTGAATTCCACTTGTGGTAAATTCTTGCATGTCCATGTTTTTTCAGCTACCAAATTGTGCTATATTTTTTCATATGTTGTTGCTGTCACCAAACTGTAGTATATTTGTTTATTAGCAGTTTGATCAGGTTATGATTCCATTATTAATGTGCTGCTTCCATTTGCCCATGTGGAATAATGATTGATGGTCACATTTCTTGTAGGATGAATATATTACCAGTGTTAGGATGGTCTGTGGTCCAGAAGCAGAGGATGAAGAGCATCAGGGCATAGGTGAGGAAGAACACCAGCACCAGCAGGAGCAACATTTGAATGAGCAAGTGTTGTATGACATGTCTGCATTATACCTTTGTACATATGGATTCATGTTTGCATTATACCTTTGTACAATTGATTCCTATTAACTTGTGAATTATGTATGTTTGCACTATACCTGTAGGGATTGTATCAGGAGCTAGGAAAGGAAATCCCGCAGCGAGTGCAACAACGTCTAGCAGCTGCCCAAATTGTGAGTTATTCCCTATTATCAATCTCTTTCACAGCCAAGAAATTCGGTACATGTTCAAAAGCTGACGAAATATAGAAGGCTAACTAATACTTTGTGGTGGTACTCAGAATGTCAGCACATAGTGCAATAGTGAGGAAGTGGCCTCATGTTGATTATTGGATAGCTACTCCATTTAATTTGCATTAATTGTGTGCCTTTGGATACTTTGTGGTGGAGCCCCATTGATTGGTTTAGAAGAAGCTGCGTATGCTTGCTGTATGTGCCTTTTATCAGATTTGGTGGTTGAAGCGTGAGTACAACACTTGAATTTTTTTTGGTTAAAACAATTATAGACAACTCTTCAATTTAGATTGCTAGGAACTATTGTGTTGGTTATAGTGCCATAACCCAATTCTGAAATTAGCATTGAGTTTTGCTGTCTGAATAGGAATGAATAATAAATGCAATATATAATTATTATATTCACATGCAGGCTACTGGTTCTTCACATGCTGCAGCAGAATCTGCTGTCGATGGAGTCGATGGTGGCCACAACAGCGAAGATCAAGAGATTGTGAACCATGATTCTACTAATCGACAGACCACACACCAAGAAGCTATCTGATGTTGGGGGGGTGTAGTCAGTTGCAAAAACAATAGGCTGGTGTTGTGGGAGAATGTGTCTGACCATTTGCTAACCTCTAGCTAGTTTCTAGGTTCAGCTAAGAGTTTATGGCTTTTGGGCAAATTAATGAACTGTGCTTTTGGTTATAGCTACAACATATATAATGATTTCAAATAGTGTTAAATGGTCAGCTTCTTTTGGTATGAAGTATGTAAGGCCTGCTGTCTTTTGGGTACATTGATGACAAAACTATGGACATCATCCTTTATGAATGGTGTATGCAATGGCCTTATGTATTTTGGGTAGATTGATGACAAACCTTTGGACATCATCTCCATATATATGTATGTTATATGCATTGTGCAATGAAACTGTGATGTATCCAACTCTATGAATGGTTGAGATCCAATTTGAGCTAGTGTTTCAGAAATATACAGTTGGTTTATTTTCCTGTCTAGTTACAGAAATTTTCTGACAGTCATTGAGTTGGCAGGGTAATGTTTTTCCCTGTTAGTGTGCAGAAATGATGGGAAAAAGTGATAATTATCCTGTCGGTTTGGAGGAACGCACAGGAAACTGTCAATTATCCTGTTGGTGCATGGGTGCGATAGAAAAATTATAATTATCCAGTCAGTGCCAACAAGACAGAAAATGTGCTGCCCTGATGTTGTCATTAATATTTCCTGTCGGTTCAGCGCATCAGGGGAAAAAAACCTAGACCTGACGCAATAACATTTCCCTGTGTGTGCCCGACCGACAGGGAAATACATCTTGTCGGTGAACCGATAAGCAAATTTATTTTTCCTTGTCGCTCTTGGCCTGTCAGTATTTCCCTGTCGGGCGGCCGACAAGGAAATTGTTTTTTTGTTTTCCCTGTCAGTTTTTGGCTATTTCCCTGTCGGTTTGGCACTGACAGGCCAAATCAGTTTTCATGTAGTGGTTGTTTGTTGCTATAGGTTGTTGCTTCAAAGAGTTTGATGGTGGAGGGTTTCCCATTGAAGTGAAAAGGGCTCAATAAATTTCTAGCTTAATGATTATCTATGAAATGTCTGGTTTTATATTCGGTGTTACTCGGGACTTTTGAATTTAATAATGTATGTGTATGTAAATTATATTGTATTTTGACATTGGATATTTGGCCATTTTTATTTTGGGCTACATGTGATGCTATTGAGTTGTGGCCTATTAAATTGGCTTGGCCTGCAATGCAAAAGAAATTGCTAACGTGCCATATGGAATAGGCCTTCAAAATGGGTTTTGGCCAGCATCCAAAATAAGCCTCAAAATTAATTTCAGCCCAAGCTAAAATGGTACTAAAAATGGTTTGGCCCTATCTAAAAATGGGCCACACAATGGGATTCGGCCCAAACTGAAATGGGCTAAGCCCAAAAATATTTTGCTTGCTTCAAGGGTTTTATTGGGCTACAACATATTTTGTGACATTGTTGGACTCGATAAGGATGAAAGACGGTCATCATAAATCAATGGCAATCAAATGGATAGGTGACGAATGGATTTTCGTCACGAGACTGTCAAAAAACATGAAACATGAAAATATATGTTTTATGACATAAATAAAACGTCTCCTATCAAGACATTTCTTGCAATGATAGAAAGAGCAATCCTCTTCAAAACAGAAGAAACTTGAAGGGGATGACATAGTCATGACCAATGATGTCAGACATGAAGATACATAAGTGGCTGTTCATGGTGAGATGGAATAGAAAAAGTTGACACAAAGAAAATGTAAGGGGAAGGGAGGAGACAAAGTGAAAGAATCAAGAATCAAGGGACTGGCCACATGAAGATTGTTGATAAAGCTGAGGTGCTGATCAAGAAAAGTAATCTGGGAGGTAATCAATTAAATTCCAAGAGCTCCTTTGCAATTGTTTCGAATATTAAACTTGCTACTAAAGATAATAAAATGTGAGTTAAACCCAAGAACAATACCATGGAGCATTTTGATATCATTAAGGATCTAGAATGTGCTAGGTCCAGCCTTCATGTAAAAAATAACAAAATGATAATGTACCTATCAATATTGATACTAAAGTTCTATCCTCGGAAGAGCAGAAATTTGTTGAATGGAAATCAAATACCTCTAATGATAAGGGATTTGTAATGGTGTCATCTGAGAAAAAAAGAAAGTGGGGGGAGTTTCTCCAACTATTCAATCATATACCTCTGATGATGAGGGATTTATAATGGTGTCATCTTGGAAAAAGAGAAGAAAGGGGGAAAACATTTCTCCAACTGTCATGAGAACAAGAGCTAGAGGAAATCACCCTATGAGTGATGAAATATTTTCAGAAGAGGGGGAGTCTAATATTAGCTCTAGACATAACCCTAGGGTGAGAGGGGGGATAAAAGAAAATGATAGGTATCATTTGGAATTGTAGGGGAGTGTCCAAAAAAGGAATTAGCCCATACCTCAAGTAAGTCATTTTAGAGTATAAGGATAATATGATAGGTCTGCAGGAGAAACATGAGGAAAATTTGTGATGATGCATTTTTCAGGAAGGTTGATAATGGCAAAGCCTATGCTTGGCAGTGGATCCCTTCAACCTGGAATTCTGGCGTTATACTTTGTGGCATTATGCCAGAAAGTTTTAATGTCATTCATTTTGAGAAATTTGTTTTCCTTTTTAGCCAATGTCTATGATAAAAATTGGTGCCTAGCAGTAGTGTATGGCTCAACTCATGATGAGGACAAGGAGCAGCTCCTCTCTAAACTTTCTCAAACTTGTGTACAAAAGAAAACTCCTATTTTCATTGGAGGGGACTTTAATATCCGGAGATATGGTTGCGATAAAAAATAAGCTTCGCTAATAGTAATTCTCTAACATGTTTAACCTCATTGTCAACACGTGTGGCCTAATGTAACACCCTAATTTTCATCACAAGAAATCATAGAAACAATTTTAGAATTTTCTAGGATTAATTTAAGGCATAAATAAAATTTTAAGAATTAATTGGAATTATTTAGGTTTTTTATTCTATTAAATAATTAATTAACAGCTTCAATAACTTTTTGTTGCATTTATGCTATTGCTTCTGTTTCTGTTTGGTTTCTTTTCAAATTTGAGTTTAAATTCTTTTAAATTAGAATTTGAATGGCATTGTTTTGATCCTTAGATTTGTTCTTTTCAAGCAAGTCTGTTTTCCCCTCTCGAAGTCCTGGACTAGCCCGTTTTCTCTCCGTCTCTTCCTTCTCGGTTTCAGCCCAGCAGACCCAGCAACAGCCCGGTCCATGCCGGCTTGATTTTTCCCCTCTCCCTGTCGCTGACGTGTGGGTCCCACGAGGCAGACCCATCTCCCTCCTCTGACCGTCCTCGCATCGGACTCAGGCCCAACCGATCCAGATACCTCTCGCATCGCCGCCCCATTCCTTGCTGCGCATGCTATAAGGTACTCGCCCCCTGTCCTTTTATAGTTGAGCCACCTCGCCCGCGACCCCAGAAAGCCTAGGCGCTCGCGTGCCCTAGCCCCTGTAGCGGCACCACCGCCCGAGCTTGAGCTCGCTGCCGCCGCCGCTGTTTGTGGCCGCCACCGCCTATCCATCGTCAAGAACTCGACCGGAAGGATCGCATCAGTGTAAGGAAGCTTCCAAAGCGAGTTTAATTCATTTAATTTCTCAGATCGGGTGTCTAATCCCTCGCCACCGCTGAACAGAATAGCCGGCGCCGCCCCTCTCGGCGGAGCGCCGTCGTCCTTCAACAATCGCCATCAAGAGCATGCTGGGTGGTTTCGCCGTGCTCCTCTCTGCATCCTGGCTCAAGCCGCGTCAAAATCTGTGCACTGTAGCGCCGGATCAAGCTTCTCCGGCGAGCCCGCCTCCCGTCGCCGCCGCCGGTTTTGACCGCCGAGCGTCTCCGTCCATCCGATCGCATATCGACGCTCCAGATCAGGTCAACAACGAGGCGTATCAGTCAGACATGGCAGTTTTGTTAAAGAGACCCTACAGATTTCAGAAATTAACCCACGGTCCAAGATCAGTTGAAAGTATTTGTAAGTAGGTCCCATTTTCTTTTGTTCAACCCCCTGGCCTTTCAAGTATTATAATCCACCATCCAACCCTCTCATTTTCTAAGTTAGCCCCTAAGTTTATAAGCATAATTAAGTTTATGCCTTTGGTTCCTTTCTTGCTAATCCTTGAAATTGTTTCTATTCACAGTTAAGCCCCTGGAATTCCGTTTTGACCGTATCTTGACTATTCTAGCGACGTTTTTTGTGATTCTTCCGCTCACGTGACCATAACGACATGAACTTTAGCTTTACACCGTTCTTTTGTACTGCTGCCCATGTTTGGTGTATTGTTTCTTATTTATTGTAGAGTGAATTGCACCCACCATACAACAACTTGGCAGGTGGGTGCAAATTGCTCCAACAACTTGTAAAATGCTCAATGTAGTGCTACAACTAGGCAGGTGGGTGCAGATTTGTACGCCAACTTGTAAAATGTTTAATTTAGTGCATTAACTTGACAAAATGATTCATCTACAGTCCAAGCATTATGACAATGATGTATTTGGCTATGCATGAAATCGGATGTGTGGAGTATAAGGCTTGTATTATGCCATTTTAGGATTATGTTTTTTAATATTATGACCACAATCATTCCCAGTTTCTACTATCTCTTTTAAATTGATGTTCCAATATTTTTTGTAGTTCCACACTTTCTTGTTCCCATATTACAGTTATAGAATTCATTTTGTTTCTGATGCAATATTCTACTTACAGCTGATCATTGATACACAGTATAGAAATAGGCTAATAAATTAACTAAGGTCTTTATCTTTGTTGAGATAAAATACTTGTTAGCATTCTAATATAAAAAATATAGTTCAAAATAAATAAAAAATTAAGTAATGTATGAAAGCATATAAGTAAATTACGCTTCTAATGTATCATAGAATTTTTTTTATATTAGAATTAGAAGAAACTAATTTATATGCTCTAATTTCCAACATGAATCATTTCCAAGTTGTTGCACTAAGTTGACCATTTTACAAGTTGTTGGACCAATCTGCACCCACTTGTCAAGTTGTTGCACTAAATAGAATATTTTACAAGTTGTTGGATCAATCTGCACCCACCAACCAAGTTATTGTACAATGCATGCAATTTACTCTTTATTGTATTGTTCTTGTATGTGACCCCGTGATGCGTATAGATGATGCAACGTTCGTGGAGTTCAAGACTCATTCATGTGATTCGAGGATTCAGTTGAGAAGACCCTGAGCAATAGCATTTATTAGCTGGATTTAAGGCAAGTGTATTCTTGATCATGAATTTTTGTCCTAATAATCATATGAAATGCTCACACTTTATAGTTATGCTATGCTTGCATGCTTTGTAATCATAATGGGTCCTATGCTAATTAAGGATGACTAGTTTTCTTCAATCATGCCTTGATAACCTAGGTTTTATAATAATGTTGTGTAGTTTTGCTTAGTTGCTCTACATGGTTATGGTTTACATTAAAGATAAAGATAATTAATTTGTGATACTATGCTGATGTTAAACCAAGACCACATTGATTAATTGGAACATGGAGAACCACTTGGGATTTCCCGTACAATCACAATACTACATGGCTCTGGTCTTGGCTAAGTAACTAGATGAACTCTATGTTGTGTTTGGGGTCGTACGTTTGACGGATTTGGTTGGTGTAATTTGCGCGGGGAAGGAAGGTTTGCCTTCTGAGGACCTGCAAGGAAGGGACCAACACATACATAGAGGGAGTCTTTGGAAATACCTCGTAGTAAATCCCTAGCTCCTCACCTAAGGAAGTGTTGAAGAGGCTCGCGACCTCAGGCGACATGGGAAACACAAATTGTTGGGAAAGTTGTACAACCTCTGCAGAGTGTCATATTTTATTTAGCAGCATAATTACTAAGATATAAGTGTATACCAACCCAATTAAGCATGAAGTAAACCATAAGCATCATCATGGACATAAATAAATAAACCAATTTAATTCATCTTCCAATATATTAATCATGTGAGGGTCCAAGCCGCCCATGACCGTGAGCACGGCTATTTCCTTGTTAAGCCTTTGCATGTCATATGCTTTGCTCTACACTTGCTGAGTACCAACCATAAGTGTACACAACCTTGCTTTATCTGCTGCTCAGGCTTGGATAGGAGATTTTGGTGAAGTATTTTGGAGGTTTCTAGGCGTACATGTTCCCCCAGTCAGCTGCCTGTGGAGAAGTATTGAAGTTCTGCTGCTAGTTATTCACTTCGGTGAGTGTAATAATGATATATAATATTATTTACATTTTGCGATGTCTTTTATATCATTGATGAAGTCTCATCTGTGTAAATTTGATCCTGGTGCACATATGATAGTCATCTGGTTTTATCCTTAAAACCGGGTGTGACACCTAAGGAAAATACCTTTGATTGGGGGAGAGTACTCTTGGACCAACAACCACCAGGATTCTACCCTTGAAAAACTTGATAAGATTATGATATGTGGCAAACAGGAAAAGAATTTCCACTCACAAACTTGAAAAAAGTGGTAAGGTATATGTTTGACCAAAACCCTATTGTGTTGTGCACCAAAAAAATGGGAGCAAAAGGAAAAGACCCTTTTGTTTTGAAACCACATGGATTAAACATCCCTTGTTTTTACAAAAAGTTGGTAAAATTTTGAACAAACAAGTAACTACCAATAGCACTTTTGGGATTTGGAGTATCAAGATCAATAGGGCTAAGGTTGGGGGAACAATTGGAAAGGTTAGAATATAATATATGACAATTTTAGAAGAAGAGCTGGGAAGTTTGGAATCATAGGAGGAGGAGGAGGCTCCCATCTCGTTGCCTTACTCAACAAAATGCTCATCTAGGATGAATTGCACCGTCTAGCCAAAGAGGGGATTTAGCATAAATGTTCCAACTCAACTTGGTTGCTTAAAGGGGACAATAACCTAGAGTTCTTCCATAGGGTGGCGAATGGTAAGATATAAAAATCCATTTATTATTTTGAAAGTGGAGAATCAACTATATCAAGAGAGGAGGAGATTGTGAAACAAGAAATTGAGTACTATAAAAACATTTTTGGCCCCTTATAGTATGAAAACCAACATTACTAGAAAATTCGATGTCAAAACCAGTTTATAATTCTCACTAGTCTTGGTTCACAACTGGTACTAGGAAATTAAGACTACAAGCCTAGTACCGACCCTTTAGCACCAGTTACCAACCCTTACTATATAGACTTTCCCCTTTAAATTCTTTAATGTTGTTTATTTTACACCAAATTGCTATGCGTACCTGTCTTGTGTTCCACATACTCTGCTATGCGTGCATATAGTCTCGATCTAGTTGAAAATGTATGAAACCAATTAACATAAAACAATCCATCATGGAGTTAAGTATATGTACAATATACTACTATCTACATATATACAATATAGTTTATATATTACAGAGGTAACATATTTGATAATGTTTACAACTAAGACGACACTAGTCGATTAAGTGGACATCCATCGTAGTGGAAATCCATGGGGATTTACAGCCTCATCCATATATAAGAAATCCCAAGAGCTACATAGCCAGTAGGTCATTTCTCTTCGTCTTGCATGCAGTTCATGAGTCCTTCCCTAGAGAACTTTGCGTCCATCTCGATTACAATTATTAAAATAGCCCAACAATGATGGAGATAGACATAAGTATTAGAAAATCATGAAAAAGATTATGAACCATAGATAATAAATAAAATTGTTTACATGACGCTTATATATATACTTAATTATCTTTATTAAGTTCTGATATACCTTAGTTAATACTACACAATATATTATTTTTTTTCATTCATCCTCATAGTTTTGTTTTTCACTTTGCATTGCATCATCCATACGTCTTTGATACATGCTTAGTTAAAGCTTTAGTTTAAACTATGTGTTTAACATAAACATTGTGATTCTCATTGTTACTCCATACATGTAAACATATGGATACACACATGACAAAAATATATAATTTATAATTATATATTGCTCTATTTTGAGATATTTTCTTGTAATGTCATATGTAAGTAATATATATTCATATGTAGGGGTTAATATTTTTTATAATGGCAAATATGAGTAAGCTTGATGAAAATTTAGGTGGTTATTACATTAATTTATTTTATAGTGGCATAGATGTTGTGATTTAGATGAAAATTAGAAAGTTACATTATGTTATTTTGCATAACGGCAGAGATGTATAATATAGGTATTTATAATGGGAGATCTGAGTAATTTAGATATAAATGTAAGGTTATTTTAGACTATTTGTATTATGACAGAAGTGGACAATTTCTAGAAAACATAATAGCCGTATTGGTTATAATTATTGGCAACGTATCAGGTGCAAACCAACCTCCCCGTGCAAACTATGCAAACCTCAATCTGGACCACATGATCTTGATCCAAGGGGACGCGTAGAGAGAGGTGGGAGGGGGGATTTGCAAAAGTGATCTTGCTGTGATTAAGGGTGGGCGGTGATTTTGCAAATCCCCCCTCCCACCTCTCTCTACGTGCCCCCTTGGATCAAGATCATGTGGTCCAGATTGAGGTTTGTATAGTTTGCACGGAGAGATTGGTTTGCACCTGATACGTTGCCATAATTATTAGAGTCTGCCGGATTAATTGCTATATGTTCCTGATTTTTGCAGCAATATATAAGATTTATTTTTTTACCAACGCATCTCGTGGATGATTAATGTGGATTCTCAAAAGAAGCCGTCAATTAGTAATATTAAGATTGGTCATTTGGCCTGTGGTTTATGTGGGACACATGAATTGATTGTGAATTTGGTCCATATAATTAGACCTTTACCCATTGATTCAAACCATAGGTCTAGCGTGTACACTTTATCCTCTGAGGAACTGTTGGAGTAAGTATTTTGTATACACTATATCATGATTTTCATATAAAAATAAATTCATTTTAATTCTTCTCCCACTTTTACCATGGAAACAATTCATATTTTATTTGAAACATTACTGGAGAAACATTTCAATTTCCTGCCTCTCAATTCCAGTAATTTGACCTTGCATTATTCTGATTTGTATCTACATTGCTGTGCACAGACAACGTAATAAAGGTAATGTAGATCCTGTTGCGAACTTTATTTCTTGACATGTTTAGATGAATTTTGATACATGTAATGGAAAGAAAACAGTAGCAAAATATAAAAGACAAAACCCACAATCGTCACAAGCAAATGTTTATTAAAGTAAAAGGCCATTCTAAAACAAACGAAGGCAAAGACCATCATGCTCAACCATGTAGCGCTGCAAATGCTTCTTTGATCGTGATGACTTCAGCATAAACATCCTGCATTGTTGGTCGATCTTTTGGTGTCTCCATAGAGCACGAGAGACCGAGTTTAACAAGATGCACGATGCAGCTCTCCACACCAGCTGTTGCATTGTTTCCATGGTCTAAATTGTTGTTGTCCACATCACAATCTTCAGAGCTTGGAATGATACAAGGATCTAGAACTTTAGCAATCTTTTGAGGAAATGTCTTTTCCACATACTGGTGAAGGTTCAAACCATCGGTAAACATCTTATCTGTTGGACGCTTCCCCGTGAGCATTTCTAAGATGATAATTCCATAGCTGTAGACATCGCCTTCAGTTGAGAGTTTTCTCCCAAATCCATACTCTGCAATATATGTGTAATTGGTCAAACAAACTTATCCCTTAATATTGACAAAAGAAGGAACATTAAATTAATGTTCATGTAAAACATGAATAACTAAAATAGACAAAAACGTTTTTGATATTGAAAATGTTCAATTTTGTAGGAAAAGTTTTCACCTGGTGCAATATATCCAATTGATCCTCTTGGTCCCATCAAGCTTGTAGAACTGTGATGGCATGAACGACTAGAACTTTGAAGAAATTTAGCTAACCCAAAGTCAGCAAGACGTGCACCCATGATGTCATCAAGAAGGATATTGCTGGGCTTTAAATCACAATGGACCACAGGAGGTAAACAATGATTGTGTAGATAATCCAAAGCAGACGCTACATCCACTGCTATGTTTATTCTGGCACCCAAATTAAGTGTTCTTTTCAATCCATGCATGTTCAATTTAGGATAGAGCCAGCTCTCTAGGTTACCATTAGGCATATATTCGAGAATAAGAGCTTTGAACTCATGTCCAGATGGATCAAATGTTGAGCATGCAGTAATCACCCTTAGAAGATTACGATGACGAGTGTTCTTCAGTGCCTCACACTCAGCAAGGAAGCTCTTTGGTGCGCCAAGTTGATCAAGTTTGAAAACCTTGATAGCAACTGTATGTTCTTCAAGCTCAAATCTACCTTGGTAGACTGATCCAAATTTTCCTGAACCAATCAAGTTGGCTAAAGAGAAACCATTTGTTGCTTTGACTAAATCAGCATATGAACACTTCCTTAACTTCATGCAGGACTGATGAGATTCTTGTTTAACTTTCTTTCTCTTCTTCAAGAGACTAACAAAAAAGCATGATAAGAAGACCAAACAAAGAGCAGTAAATCCCAATATCTTCAGAACATCTGATGCTCGCTTTTTTATGGATGTTTGTGCACTGCAAAGTGGAAGTTGTAGCGAGGGGATACTGGCACATAACAACTTGTTACCTTGCATGAACACCACTCCTGTGTTCTGAAATATCCCACCTGATGGTACTGGTCCTTCTAGGTTGTTGAACGACAAATTGAGAAGCTTCATAGAGCTAAAAGACTCGAAGAACTCGGGGAGTTCACCTGACAAGTTGTTTCGAGAAAGATCCATCTCATTGATGCCTCTCAAATTAATGAAAGATTCAGGGATTGTCCCATGTAGAAGGTTCCCTTCCATGTGAAGCGACTCTAAGTGCATGCAGTCTCCTAGAGTGGAGGGGATTTTCCCACTCAAACGGTTATTGGAAATATTCAGCATGCCTAGATTTATCAAGCCACCGATCTCCAGCGGTATTTCTCCAAACAGTTGGTTGTAAGACATGTCCAAACCTTCAGAAAGTGTGGAAAGAGTAAAGAGCTCCTTTGGTATGCTACCACTGAAGCTGTTACAAGAGAGATTTAGCGTTACCAAACTTTTGCAGTATCCTAAAGCTTTTGGGATCGATCCACTCAAATTATTATCTTCTAAGTGAAGCTCACTTAGCTGACTGAGATTACCGATGGATGACGGAATTTCTCCAGAAAGTCTGTTATGGGACAACCTCAGGACAAACAAGTTCGGTAGGTTTCCGATTGAGTCTGGGAGATGGCCAGCAAGTAAATTATGTTCCATGTAAAGAAGCGTAAGGTTTTTGAGGTGCTCTATCTTTTGTGGTATGGTTCCGGATATTTCATTTGCTGTTAGCAATAATACTTGTAAGCTCGTTGGAAGATCCCCAAAAGAACTTGGTAACGTTCCTTTAAGGATGTTACTATCTAGGCATAATTGAACCAATTGGCTGCAATTTGTCAATGAGGATAAGAAAGACCAATCTCCGGCTTCGAGATGATTCATTCCAAGATTCAGTTCAACTAAGCTAGGCAGGTTCCCAAAAGAAGGAATAATACCATCAAATGCATTGTCACGGAGGTTAAGCACTTGAATATTTGTTGCATTGGCTAGTGAAGCAGGAATTTGACCTTCGAATTTATTTCCTTGCAAAATCAATGTCTGGATGTATGGAAGGGTGTGTCCAATGTTATATGGAATTTCACCGCTGAGGCTGTTCGTGCCAATGGCGAGGTATGTAAGTGTTGTTATGTTGTATAGAGAAGCTGGAACAGTTCCCGACAGGTTGTTGAATGTCAAGTCCAATTGTTCCAATTTTGGAATCCAGCTTAAACTTGATGGAATGGATCCTTGGAAATTATTTTGCGAAAGATACAGCAAAGTAAGAGTGGAAACATTTCCGAGAGAGGAAGGTATGCTACCTGAGAGATTATTTTTGGATAGGATTAGAATCTTTAGTGGTGAGTGCACGAGTGGTGGGATAGATCCAAAAAAGTTATTAACTCCAAGGGCTAAGATTACAATTGATGAGCTATTGAAAAGAGCAAAAGGAATCTCCCCACTGAGCTGATTGTTTGTTAAATCAAGACATTCAAGTGATGAACTATTTGCTAGGAGAGGTGGGATGCCGCCGGTTAGTGTGTTGTTCGTGAGAATAACAGCATAGAGAAATGAGTTGCTGCCAAGTGTTAAGGGAATATTGCCAGTAAGATTGTTGTTTGCAAGAAACAGAACTGAAAGGTTGGAGAGTGTACCTAAGGCATCTGGAATGATTCCATATAGTTTGTTGTTGAACAGGTATATCTCTTGAAGATTCAAACATTGCCTCAGATTTGCGGGGATCTCACACTCAAGATAGTTGTTTGAAAGATCAATGATCTCAAGGTGGGAGCAGGAAGAAAGAGTATTTGGTATGATGCCCGTGAGGTTGTTGGAGCTGATGTTCAGATAGGTGAGGTGATTCAAGCGTCCAAGTTCAGGTGGGATGTGCCCATTCAGTTGATTATTTGGAAGGTGGATAGACCTAAGAAAAGTGAGATTGCCAACACAAGGTGGTATTTGGCCATGGAGGTTGGCTGAGTCGAGAGCCAATGAGATGACACGGGACATGTGCCTCTTGCTACAGGTGACGCCGAGCCAACTACAATACTGCATGGAATCATTTTTCCATGAAGCCATGGCTCCGGTGGTGTCAGAGAGGTGGAGCTTGAGGCAAAGTAAGGCCTGAAGATCAGCATTAGATGCATTTTGCAGTTGTGCAGTAGGAGTTGAAGATGCAGTGGAGAGGAGGCAGGATAGACATATTAGCAAGGCGGTCAGTACAAGGACAGGGGAACCAGTGATGCCTGTGTACCTGTACACAGGCGCCATCTATTCACCACGGTGGATTACAGCGCTGCTGTTGTTGGTGTGTTTTTGTACTTCGGTTGCAAACTTGAGTTGTGGTGCTTGTGAACAAGGCTTACATGCATTTATAGAGATCGCTCACTGAACACCCTACCGAGCAAGACAAAATTTCAGAAATGGCCGAGAGCATGGGTAGTGCTTATTTCTGTCACACAAAAGTAGTCAAACTTAATCATGGTTCATAGAAGCCAATGGATCTATGCGCTAAGGACCAAAATATGTTTGTTTCTTTGAAAATAAAGACCCAAAATATGTTCTTTAACCATTGGGTAACAGCTCCAACATTTATAAAATATCAAAACCCAACCGAGACTAGATGATGAGATGCATAGTAATTGTGAAGAAGGTAGCAATCTATGTTTTTTCGACAAATGTGTATGCATTAATGCAAGGGTCTTTTTCCTTGATGCATGAGGGTCTGGAGAGAAGTGATGCTTGCTGTGCCAGCATTGAGGCCGCTGACAGGAGCTTTGGCTAATGCTCTTATTCTCGATTTTCATAACTTTAGCTTAAAGTTGCTCTTATTCCGAATTTTATGTTTCTGTTTAAGAGAGAGCATATTCTTCGATTGCCACATATATCGTTACAAGTTCATGCATATTTTGCTTTGCCGTGGAAACACACAATAATCATGAACCTATCCTCATTTTGGTTTCCTTTTCTTTTGAGATAATTTTATTATGGGTCCATTAACTTTTACTGAGTTCTCAACTAGGTCCGTTACTAAAAAAATGGTCATGTGGATCCATTAACTTTTACCGAGTCCTCAACCAGGTCCGTTAACTTAAAAAAGGTCATTTAGGTCTCAGATCTAATTAAGAGAGCAAGTAGAGGTCCAGACCCAGCCATAGAAGCGCTTTTTGGCGACGTGGCGCTGCCACCGTGGATGACCGGCCATTGAACTATTGTTTTTTTTATGTTTTAGGCCTCTATGTATTTGTCCATGCATGGCGGCTGTGAGGACTCCCCCGTACCATGCGGATGAACTTCCTTGCAACATCGTCGGAGCAGATCAGAAATAGAGGCGAGGGGATGCTTCACTGCTCGTATCTGCTGCCGATGGATTGGATCGGGATGATTGGAGCGGTCGCCATGAATCTTTGATGAGCTCTGTTGGAGAAGAGAGAAAGTAAAAGGGGATCAATTTGAGGATAAAGGTGCACAGGACAAATACATGGAGGTCTAAAACATAAAAACAACCAATCGTTCAATGACCGGTCATCCACGATGGCAGCGCCACGTCGCCAAAAAGCGCTTCTGTGGCTGGGTCTGGACCTCCACTTGCTCTCTTAATTAGATGTGGGACCTAAATGATCACTTTTTAGTTAACGGACCTGGTTGAGAACTCAGTAAAAGTTAATGGACCTACGTGACCACTTTTTTAGTTAACGGATTTGGTTGAGAACTTGATAAAAGTTAAAGGACCCATAGTGAAATTATCTCTTTTGTTTTTATGTTCCTCAGATCAGGTCATCATGCCAACGACCTTGACGGCTTGACCCTGCTTTTTGTAGAGAGTTTGTTAGTGCTTCACGTACATGATTGAGATCGCAGTGCACCTGGGAAAGTCTAGTCGCCCACTATGGGTCCATGGCTTGGCCCGCAATTAATGCACCTGGGAAAGTCTAGTCGCGGCACTAAAACAATGTCTCGTATCCCACACTCCCACTCCTTCTGATGTCGATGTTCGTTTACATAGATAATCTTCTACAAGAACAGTAGTCTTCAGTGTTGTAATGGATCCAACAAAACTAATTTGATATTTAGATGTTAGTGCATTTTTCAACGCGAATGATAGAACACCATTGATCATACATGATAATAATATTGTCGTGTTTTTGGACAAAGAACGACCCAAATCCATTACCAACTCAGAGGATGACCCAAGTTTTTAAACTTGCCTAAGTTACCTGTCCCTCTTTTAGAATATGCAAGCACTAATTTCTTTCATATGTATACTCGTACCATCCTACATATATTACAACTTTAAACGTATGCTAAACACTACTACACAAAAGGTTTTTAGGAGCGGTTGATTTTGATTTCTAGACGCGGGTCGGAGGCCTGCTCCTGCTTTTCGCCCCTAAAATGGCGCATTTACAGGAGCGGGTCTCGACCCGCTCCTAGAAATCAGATTTCTTCTAGGAGCGGGTGGCTCCATGGCTCGCTCCTAGAATTCATTTTTCAATTTTTTAAAAATCATAAAAATAGAAAACAAAAAGAGAAAAAAAGAAAAAAAATTATACAACCAGCCACCACCCCCCACTACTACAAGCTCAAGAATTTTCAAACCCATATGATCATATGTGTCCGTCGCGTTTCAAACCCTTGACCTCCGCCTCGCGTGTTCTTAGCTCCACCACTACACTATACATTCACATGTGCCCACATAGCATATGTAGTTTATTTGTATTATTGTTTGTTAGCATTTGTAGGAGCGGCTGGAAATACCACCATTTCTGGGTGCGGGCGAGGGGGCCATTGGCGAACAGGTGCGGGCGAACTGCTACAATTTTGTCATCTTTTTATTGGAGCGGGTAACGTTGTTTTCCGCACCTAGAAAAAAATCACTCCGGACCTACAAATCTTTTCTGCAGTTGTGAAACTTATTTGCTATCTTTAATAATATATTTACTTTTTCAGTTACTTTTACATTTAGTGATAGCTTTCCACACAGTTTACATTGATCTAGCCATGGGGCAGCTCAGCCATTCCTTGAAGGTCTAGGGGACTTATTTGGATTTCTTACAAACGATGATATCAGCAAATGATAAGTAATGGATTATGACATAAAAAACTGAATTATAGCTTCTATTATTACTTCTCACTTCTCCCAGAAGGAAGACAAGATATATGCGTATTTGCATCGGTATTATTGCTTTTAAGGCTGGATTAGACTGTTTGGCTCATAACAAATGATTGATAACTTGCATTTATTCTCAAATGTTCTAGCTATCTTCAGACTACACATACACACCAACTGCTTTTTGAATATATGCGAAGATTAGTTTAATGATTTGGTTATATTTGATATGATGATCCTAGAGCTAGATCCAAAGAGGCGGATGGGAAAGCGTTCGGCAATACTCAAGTGCCGTCTGCCAACCGTGATGGATTCGTCCCAAACTTCTCGACTGTGGCCCGGCCGACGAGGCGTGTCGACCCGTGCAAGACCCGGCGGACGACCTATAATGGGGAGGGTACGAGTGCGGTGCATCCACGCGAAGAAGCCATGAGCACTCTTCCGGGTTCCGGCAGGCAGAAAGCAGTATGCATGGATAATGCCATGAGACGTGCGCCTGACCATTTGAGCGGATCGGAGTTGAGTCATGTTGCCAATTTATTTGCCATGTTGGCAACTGTTGACGCTAAAACGCGCCGCGCCAAACACTCACACGCGCGGAATCGCAAGATGCAGATCTGACTGCGTAGAAACCGGTGAAACCGGTTTGGGAAACCGGTGAAACCGGTTTGCTAGGGTTTCCTGCGAAGACCAACGAACACACGCCCGGGAGGGACCCCGTCAGGGTGTGCGCACCTTGGGTTGTTCTAGGATCGGTCAGGCCACCTAGAACGCCCTCAATCGCCGTGGAGACGAAGGAAGAACAGCAGTTAGGGTTTGGAAGAGGCTAGGGTTTGAAGAACATAAAGTAAAGGCAAAAAGTAAAGACAAATAAAGGATAAATTGTGTTTGATCGATTGGATGATACTCAATCGGCCGCAACCCTTTATATTTATAGGGTGGGGAGGTCTTGCCCTGCAAGGAAAGTCCAAATACAAGTCGGATCTACGAAAAGAGTCCAAACCTATCACAACTCGGGGAAAACCGGTTCCACCGGTTTCCAGATCCGGTTCCACCGGTTTGTCTTGTCAGACACGTCACAGTGACCCAAACCGGTTCCACCGGTTTATAAATCCGGTTCCACCGGTTTCCCTGCAGAAACTATTCCTTGCCAATTTTGATCGCTAACATATGCCCCCCTGTTTTCTAATAAACTAGTGCACTAGAAAACACTTCTAAGATCAAAATTGTTCTTCTGGACGATGTTTAAACATACAAAGCATCGGCCATGTCATGCGTCTCGCCTATGTTGAAGTTGAAGCAACTTGTTTTGGTCTCCACACCATCCTTGTAGGTGCCGCTGATCTTTGTTCAACTTCTGGCTCCATTGATTGCCTGTGCATCCTTTGTAATTTCCTCTTTTGAGTATGAGTTAAGCCTGAGGGACACCACCTCGGCTGCATATACTTAGAATCTGATTTGCTGCTGTTCTCACACTGTTTAGGATTAGTACATACATCCTTTTTAACCGGATTACCATTGTAAGCAATCGGTTGTTGTAAGACACCATAACTTGGATAAGAAATAATATGTGGCGGCATGTATATACTACCATAGTCACTAGGAGCATAATAACAAGGATATGGCCAAGACAACGGCATATATGATCCACCAAAATAATATGGTGCAGCATAATTACCTTGGTGTTGATGAAATTTTTGTTCACCTTGATATCTTGGTGTTGAATCTGTATCTCCAGTGCTATGTGATTGATTTTTATGCTTCTGGACAGCTCCCTTCTTCTTATATTTTTCCAGAAGATCTTCAAATGTCAGCTTCACCTTTTCCTTTGATCCACCAGAACTTCCAGGCGCAAACCGGTTATACCGGTTTGAATAACCAGTTCCACCGGTTCTATCAGAACCAGCACATTTGCTCTTGGTTTGCCCCCTGAGCGTCGAATTCCTTTTTGCAACTTGAGGGTCTTTTTTCTGCCATACCTTCTTGCTCCTTTTCTGTTCTGGTCGTGCTTCACCAATGATTACATTTTTTCCTTTTGTTGTATCGGCTTGATTTGGCCGGATCAACACTTTAGGATTCTGTAATTCAATGGTATTGACAGAGAAATTCTTGGAAAAAGGATCAGAATCAACCTTCATTTCATGCAAAGTCAAATGGCCTTCATTAAGGGCCGATTGAATTCGCCTACGAAATACATTACAATCATTAGTTGCATGTGAGAAAGAATTATAAAATTTACAATATGCACGTCGCTTTAACTCATCAAGTGGTGGTAAAGTATATGCACATCTGATGTATCCGTTTTTATGCAACTCATCAAATATCCTATCACATTTGGACACATCAAAAGTAAATTTCACTTCTTCTTGCCGATTTTTGTGGATCGGCTTAAGTGAAGGGCAACTATATGATTGAGACTTGCTTGGCCATGTAAATTCAGCAGCACATACTTCTCCATTCTCATCGTCCACTAAATCATTGTTTAACATATGCATGTTAGGACGATCAGATTTTGGTCTAGCATCTTTGCTTCGGCTTTCTTGAACCAAAGCTTTTTGTAATACTTGATTAAGGGTAAGAAACTCATAGCCTTCTAATTTATCTTTGATATGAGATTTCAAACCTTTAAAGGCTAATTCGGCAAGATCTTTTTCAGAAATAATTAAACTATAACATCGGTTTTTTGTATCTCTAAATCTTCTAATGTAATCAGCAACAGATTCATCATTCTTTTGGATAACCGATGTGAAATGAGATAACCTCAATTCATTATCACCACTATAAAAGTGCTCATGGAATTTATGTTCTAATTGAGACCATGTATAAATAGAATTGGGAGATAATGCCGAAAATCATGAGAAAGCAACACCAGATAATGACAAAGGGAATAATCTAACTTTCAAATGATCAACACTATCATTAATACCCATTTGTGCATTAAACTGACTAATATGCTCCCATGTAGTCCTATTGTCTTCCCCAGTGAATTTGATAAATTCTGGAACTTTAAAACCTTGAGGATAAGGCATAGTATCAAAAACTGGAGGATAAGGTTTCTGATAAACTAAAGTTTTATTCTTAACCTCTACGCCAAAAGTATCCTTAATCAAAATAGCCAAATCTTTTTTATATTCTTCCATCAGACTCTGAATATAAAGATCATTTGAGCTTTGCTGATCATTGACATTTGGCACATGTTGTGACATTTGGTTCGGTGATGCATGTAATGGTTGTTGCAAATAACCCGAACTTTGGGAAGACATAGGATTTGTAGTTTATGTCATTGGAGTACATGTAGGTACATGACCAGAAACACCATTAACTCGACCAGGATTAGCCTGAGCAATTGATGCACTAGTTATAAGCTCAGGTGTTATCTGATATGCAGTAACAGGGGTAGAACCGGTAGGACCGGTTCCTACAACCGGTTGAACCGGATTTTGGCCGTATTGTACATTAGGATTAAAACCGGTAGGACCGGTTACAGAAACCGGTTTCACCGGATTTGCCTGGCCAAATTGTCCCTGTGAATTTTGTCCTATTGAATGATTCAACGGCATCCCATATTGTGGATTTTTGGGTGGTACTGCTGCCGATGAATTCTGAGGTACAATTGCGTGCTGTGAAGTACCCACTAGATCAGAATTAATAGCATTACTAATTACGGTCGAGGGTTGTTTTCCTACGGATTTATCAATCATGCCTTGAACAATCGTAAGAAGATTCTTTTGACCAGAAAGTAATAAGCCATTAATTTACTCAAGGGTAAGAGGCGCGGATGCAGCACTTACAGTGGGTGTTACCTCATCTTTTTCTTCTTCTCCCTCTGAAAGAACAACCACCTTCTTGTCCTTGGAGATAGCACCTTTTCGATCCTTGGAGAAGTGCGAGAGGAACCATTGCGCCTTATCTTCAAGTTTCTTCTTGGCCCGTTCCATCTCCTCCTTTTCTTGCAGCAGGAGTTGCTCGAATAGATGACGATCTTCAGCCTTCATTAGCAGTCGGCCTTTGAATATTATCAGGATCCACCTCGCCTGGCTTCGGTAGACTCGACATGATAGTAGATCCCTTTTTCTTCTCCCCAGCGGAGTCGCCAAAAAGTGTGTTGACGCTAAAACGCGCCGCGCCAAACACTCACACGCGCGGAATCGCAAGATGCAGATCTGACTGCGCAGAAACCGGTGAAACCGATTTGGGAAACCGGTGAAACCGGTTTGCTAGGGTTTCCTGCGAAGACCAACGAACGCACGCCCGGGAGGGACCTCGTCAGGGTGTGCGCACCTTGGGTTGTTCTAGGATCGGTCAGGCCACCTAGAACGCCCTCAATCGCCGTGGAGACGAAGGAAGAACAGCAGTTAGGGTTTGGAAGAGGCTAGGGTTTGAAGAACATAAAGTAAAGGCAAAAAGTAAAGACAAATAAAGGATAAATTGTGTTTGATCGATTGGATGATACTCAATCGGCCGCAACCCTTTATATTTATAGGGTGGGGAGGTCTTGCCCCGCAAGGAAAGTCCAAATACAAGTCGGATCTATGAAAAGAGTCCAAACCTATCACAACTCGGGGAAAACCGGTTCCACCGGTTTCCAGATCCGGTTCCACCGGTTTGTCTTGTCAGACACGTCACAGTGACCCAAACCGGTTCCACCGGTTTATAAATCCGGTTCCACCGGTTTCCCTGCAGAAACTATTTCTTGCCAATTTTGATCGCTAACAGCAGCAAATCATATGCGCCCTCGTAGTATTAATACGTGCGGCCTTCTCGCACTTCAGACGTGCCCCCAGCAAATCGTGCGCCTGGCCTGACTATTGATCGCTCCATCCATCCACTATCCCATCCATGGCGCCGAGCACTTGCCTTGTTTCGTCGAGGTTGCTCCTGCTTCGAATCGTTTTGTTGGTGCTTGTGATCTGCAGTGTCAACGACGGCGGCGGCGGCGGCCTCCTCCTCCTGACATCTGCTACCACCGGCGAGTCCGGAAACAGCGGACAAAGTAAGTGACAAGCAGACATGCCACACGCACGGGGAAATATTGCTTCGGGGTATCAGGCTCACTTCCATGGGTCCTCCGATACCCTGCTATTTTTGTCAAACCGAAAATTCAAGGATGCGGGTGGTTATTCTTAGTAGAATATTTACATTTGTAGTAATTAAATAACCCACCACGTCTAGCTCGGCTCATGTCTTCTTACCCACATTTAGTAATTGACAAACATATGCAGCCTTGTAAATTGTACCTCAATTATGAAATAGAGAGCTTTAGCTGTAACATGTAAAAGTATTTTCAATTTCTACAACACGCATATAGATAGAAAAAGGAAATGTTATAGTTTACGTTTAGAAATTAACCATTTGCCTTTGTGTTGCGCCATCTTTTCCCTAATGCAGATCGTCCCATTGGATCTGGTCCTCCAACACCTGGCAATCCGTACGTGCCGTACAATCATATCGGGCCCAATTATTTCCATCGCCCGCGACAGTACGCACTATACGACCCTCACGACCCTGCATTGGGACATTAGTACTAGGGGCGTTTTGCTCACCGGGACAGATGTGGGGGATGGATAGTGAGTTTTCTACTCATGTTATATCCTCATCAATATTATAATATAATGGGACTTGGAGAGGAAGGTATGCTCTCCTCATGTTGAATTTCTTGGCACGACCACATGTAATCTTTCATTCAAACTCTTGTACAGGCATATCCAATTTTTGGCTTTATGTGTAACTGGTTCGGCACTTTTGTTTCATCATGTATAGCTCTTAATAGAGTTGGTGTAACTGGTGCTAATGAACTCATATATCCCGTGTAACTGATGTATCTGAATCATGCATGGCTAAGATGTTCTCATCAGTCATCACTGACACTATTGTGAAACACTAGTACACTACTTTCGGTTCTTGGTGTTGTAAGACCAACGGAGAATTGAGGTCTAAGGAGGAAAAAAATTTCTTGTAAGACCAACCGACAATTGAGATCAAAGGAGGAAAAAATGAAGTCTAATACTTGTCTGGTTTCTACGTGGGCTCTTACCGAACTTAATTTTCTATAGTTTTGCAATTAAGATCTATAGCTCCGGTTGAGAAATAAAGAAGGAAAGCTAAAAAAACCCGAATAACAATCTAGGTAGCCAAACTGAGTATGTTTAGCTAAGCATATAATCAATGAAGGTCAAAAGCTCGATGCTCAAGAGGAGAGTGAATTGGGTCTTTTTCAAAATCTCTACAACATGTAAACAAACTTGGCCTAGAGTTCTAGTATTTCCCAAGCCTATACTTCATGAAAGGATGGAATTCTATAAGAACAATAAGAGAAGTCCTTAACATGAGCACACTAACACCAAGATCCAATGCAAGGTTGGAAAACACTGCATGAAAGTAAGTACCCAAAGGAAATTGCTCAATGTAAATACAGGAAAATATAAGGATGGGCACAGAGACAACAGATTTTTTTCTCATGGTATCGAGGAGTTGACGGCTCCCCCTAGTTCACGTTGGAGCACTCATGAAGAGTATTGCTCCCTCTTGATCCATTAACAATCAAGTGCTCACTAAAGGTAACCTCTTCTCCATCTCCGAAACGGTGGGCTTCAAGACCGTGTACAAGAAATCCTTTTTGGGGCTCCCACAAACTCGAAGAGCTCACCAAGAACTCCCCAATTACCAAAATCAGCTACGTGTCATCAAACACTAAGAGTAACAACAACCCAAGACTTCACTTGATTAGCACTAAACCAACGACAAGCTAGATGCACACTTAGGGTCAATCTAGCACTAAGCTCTTTGAAAAAATCACTAATCACTCATGTGGCTCCTTACACCCTCATATGGTTGCTCAACTTCTTAAAGGTCCAAGAGCCCACAAAATGACCAAAGGAAAGAGTATATATAGCCATCAAGATCTAGCCGTTACAACAAACCCCATTGAAACTACACAAGCCGTATCTTCCACCGGTAGATGGCATATCATATATGCTATGTACCTTTCCCAAAGGCCAAGTTCACCTTTTCAATTGAAAACCCTACACATTGTTTCTTCGGTCATCAAATGACATATCATATGCTGACAGTCAAATTCAACTTTTGAACTGCCAGCGTCACCAAAAATTTGTTGTGTACACAAAAAGTGACACCATACTATAAGCCATGATGACCATCAACGGCTCAGAGTTGAACTCAAATACTACAGCGTCCATCGCCGTATGATATGCCATGTAGAATATTTCCAAGACCCAGTTGACATGCTTATCGTGAAATTCCTATGGTGATTACTGCACCACACTACAATGGATCATGCGCCATGTACAAGAAGTTGCACTAAGACTTTCTCCTGCACGCCGTATTTTTTTTTTGCCAATACTCCGTGTATGAGCACAATACGCCATCTAGAATCTTTGCATAACTTTTCAATTCAATCAATTTGAGTTCTTTCTTTAATTCTTCCAACTTACATTGATGTTTATGGAAAGGTTTAGGCTAGTTTTTGGGATAGTGCGCATCTAACTTTGACTAGGCCGGATTTGATCAATGATAGAATGGTCTATCTAGAAAACTATAAAACCTATACTACACTAAGTGTCCTTCATATCTTTGTGACACTTAGTTCTAGAAAGGTCCTTAATCTTCATGATTGAACCGATTTGCATCCAAATTGAGGGGCCTCCTTCGATTAACTCAATATGACTAACATTGAAACAATGTTAATCACATGGCTAGTGCTATCATAACACCTAAACAAGCCATTCAAGGTGGCCTAGCTGCTTTCAATCGCCCCCTTTTAGGTGATAGAAACTATAATAGATCTTCGATGGCTCTGATGATTGGAGTCTATGGATTGATGGCTAGATGTTTCTGATTTTTGTGATAACTTCGATTTTTTTTGCATGTATCGTGAGTGCTAACGTGAAGGCTTCAAAAGAAATCTCCAATTAGTAATAGTAAGATACTATACTTGGTCCATATCTAACATTGACTCTTTGCTTCGATCTAGAACTAACATGGAGGCAGCACAATGGTTTGTTCTCTACTTAGCAAAATCCGCGAGTAGTATAATGCTTTAGCACCCTCAGTTTTAGGAGAGTTACAACTTTTTTGTCTTTTATTACTTTTATGCGGGCAGGTGATTTGACAGGTTCAGCTACACTAATACAGCAATACTCCTTTAGTCATTAAACGATTTGAATGAAACGGGCATGCATCGTCTCATGCCCAGCTTGTTTTAACGGCTCAGGCGACGGGGTAGGACGCCTGCACGGCGAGGCCGCAAAGACCAGTATCTGACGCCACGTCCCTTGCGATCCTGACGTAGCCCCCCTCGCCCCAGCCGGTTCCCCAGGAGTTCTTCATCACCCAATACTTGGTGCCGTGCTCGTCCTTGCCGTACCCCACCACGGTCAGGGCATGGTTGAGGTTATTAACGTTACACTTCACACGTTCTTCCGCGCCGTAGATTCCGCTTGAGTAGTGCTGAAACGCCTTGTTCCTGCCATCGAGGGCCACGGACACGGGCTGCTGGGAGACGGCCAGCAGAAGCGCCGTCTCGTTGTTCGCCGGGACGTACTGGAAGCCTGTGATCTTGGCCGCCACCTGCTTCCCTGATGCGCTGCAGTTGCTCTGCAGAGCTTGGTATGGGTAGGCCGACTCCTCGCTGATGCCGCCCCCCCACAAGACGCTGCCGGCGGCCGGGGCGCCGATGCCGCCGCTCTTCCGGTCGGTGCTGCCATGCCCGGCGATGTACAGGAAGGCCTCTTCCATGTCGCCTTTGTTGCAGCCACGGTTTTTGCTGCCAGTGGAGCAGTCCAGCAGCTGCTGCTCGGATAGGGAAACCAGCTTGCCAGTCTTGATCGCGTGGATGCCCTCCACGGCTGCCGCCGCAGAGAACGCCCAGCAAGAAGCTGTTCAAATAGCACAAAGATTACTGCTACATATTAAAGTGACCATGTTTTAACATCGTTTCAAGTACGTGAGAGAGAGAGAGTTGGGGAGTGGAATTATGAAGGAAATACTCCCACCGTCCCAAAAAGAATGCAATTCTCGTTTCTCGAAAAGTGAAACAATAACTAGATTTATATAAAATAATATTGACATCTATATAGTCTATAAAATAAGTATCATTAGATTAATCATAGATATATTTTCATATTAAATTTATTTAAAAACATAAATATTAATAATTTTTTGTATAAGCTTAGTCAAACTTGAAATTGTTTAACTTCTCGAAAAACGAGAGTTGTATTTTTTTTGGATGGAGATGTCCATAGAGCTAGCTCACCGCAATGAACGCTTTGGTCCTTGACGCCAGTGACCGCGCCCATGGCTTTCCAGTCCCTGCTGGGAGGAACGTCCGACTCCGAGAGGTTGCCATAGAGGAACCCCGGTATGCTACCTTTAAACCGCTTCTTGAGGCCCCCAACGTACATGGCCTGAAACTCCTTGTCGGTCAGGTCGGAGAACTTGTTCGTCGACAGCCGCGGACTGGACTTGCTCTTGCCCTCCGCGGCGTTGTACGAGTCCACGAACTCTGCATTGGACTTGAACACCTCGTACCGCCGAGCTTTCTCGGCGGGGTCCTTGTAGTTGCGGCCGTGCTTCGCCGCCCACCTCTCGTACCGCTCCCTCATCGCTGTGCCACTGGCGCCAGCGGCAGGGGTCTCACGGAGGGCCGCTGCGACCGTCGTCGTCAGTGACAAATTTCTGGCGCAGCATATGATAAGGAGAAGTGAGAAGAAGGGTTTTGTCAGCGGCTTGGTGTAAGCGGACTTCGGGGCCATGGTAGTGAGTGGTGTGATTGTGGTGCACGCGCTTGGCAAGAGCGAGCTCAGTTTTCAGGAATTGTTATGCACTCTTAATTAGTTGCTGAGGCTCCATTAGCTATACTAGAGTCGCTTGAAGCTGCATATTCCTGCTGAGTTGGGGCATTTATAGGGGACGTAGTCGATCGCGACACCCACTGATCAACATATGAGCGCCGACCCCAACGTGCATTATGCTATACTCTCAGCGTTCTAAATTATAAATCATTCTAACTTTTTTAGAAAGCCAAACCATCAAGTTTGATGTAGTTGTGGAACAAGCATAGCTTAGTTGGTTAGGTTCCTTGTGGTGGAACCTGCCCACCCGGGTTCGAGTCTCCGACTCGGCACGGGTGTCACATTTTTCTGGATTTATTCCAAGATTTAACCGGCGCTTTTCTTTCAGTGGTAGGCGACGTGCCCGTCGATAGCGAGGCGCCTGTGGTGACTTCGTCAATCTCAAGATCGGAACAACCGGCCCAGTCTCTCGGAGGTGCTCATAGAGGTAGGGTTTGCGTGCGTGTATTCATAGGGGTGAGTGTGCGTGCGTGTATAAGATCGGAACAGCCGGCCCAGTCTCTCGGAGGTGCTCATAGGGGTAGGGTTTGCGTGCGTGTATTCATAGGGGTGAGTGTGCGTGCGTGTGTGAGCGTCTGCGTCTGTACTGGTCTTTCGCAAAAAAAAAAGTTTGATGTAGTTTATACAATAAAATACCATATGATACATACCAAATATGTACCATTAGATTCTTTAATTAAACATATTTTTATAAAATATCTATTTAAAAATCTTAAAATGGTTTGATTCTCAAAAAATTGGAATAACTTATAATTTGAAACAGGATCTAGAATTTAGACCCAAGGCTTTTGGCTCTATTTTGTTGAAAGGGTATAGTCTCCTTTGGCCATACCGACTTGTACATACATATATTTAACATTTATCCCAATCCGGTTACCTAGTTTGCTTAACTTATAATTCCTATGTACTTGCCCTAGTCTCTATCACATAATTAATCTCTTATTTATTTCTCCTTCACATATATTTTCTTCTGATCAGAGAAGGCTAAAATAATAATGCCGCCGAGGTGGTACAATTGTGCATGCCTGGAATTACATATTGTGCATGGATTTACCCTTTTATCGTATCGTATGTTTTGAGCTCTGACAGACACGAGTATTGTTCCCGTGAGATGTAAGAATAGTCTTGAAACCACTTATGTTGCAAGAATAGTCTTGAAAAATATGCACTATCGGAAACCGACTGATTGCCGAGTGTCCAGTGGTTTGCCGAGTGCATTCTATCTGGCACTCGGCGAACAACCGTTTTGCCGAGTGCCGCACAAAAAACACTCAGCAAAAAAAATAAACTGGGCAAAAATTGTGTTTGCCGAGTGCCAAAAAAATACACTCAGCAAAGAATTGAATGACACACGGCAAAGACAAAACACTCAGCAAATTTGCTTGTTTTTGAGTGTTTTTGTGGCACTCGGTAAACAAGGCTTTGCCAAGTGCTGTAGAAAAAAAAACTCGGCAAAGACCCAGTTTGCCAAGTGCTGGAGAAAAAACACTCGGTAAAGAGAAATTTAAAGCAGTAAATTAATTCAAATAAAAAAAATTCAACTACAAAATTGTATAACTTCTCAAGATCTACAACTTTTATTTTGGTGATTTCTTGATAGAACAAAGTGATAGTAACGTTGTTTATAAAATCTACAACTCTCATATAGTTTCATAAAACTAGAAAAGAGATATATAGGATTTGTGAGCAATGTTACTACCACTATGTTGGATAAACAAATAACAAAAATAAAAGTTGTAGATCTTCAGAAGTTATACAACTTTGTAGTTGAACTCTTTCTAATTTGAATTAATTTTGCCAACAAAAATTACGTTTGAATTTCTCAAATTTTAAATTTGAGTTTTTCAAACGACCTCGGATGGAGAAATAGCCATAATGAGAGTTGTAGATCACAATAAGTTATGAAAATTTGTAGTTGATAAATTTTTTATTTAAAATAATCTTGTCAATGAAAACTAAGTTTGAATTTCTCAAATTTAAAATTCAAATTTTGTAAACGACCTCGGATGGAGAAACTATCAATATTAAAGTTGTAGACTTTGAAAAGTTATGAAACTTTGTAGTTGACAACTTTTTAATTTGAATTTGTTTAGGGCCTCAAACAAGCAATTTACACTCGGTTTAATATAATATGTGAGAAACCAAAACGGAGTATAGACACAAGTAGGTTAGACTTGCCGACCGGTGGGGGCCTCCCTCTCCCCCATTAATTTTTTTTGCTATTTTTTGGATGTTTTTCGTTCACATTTTACCGAGTGTCAGTTTAACACACTGCCGAGTGCTCGATAAAAAACACTCAGCAAAATGCTCTTTGCCGTGTGCTGTTCGCCGGGTGTTACTCTCGGCAAAGCTTTTGCCAAGTGTTTGCTGGCCTTTGGCAAAAGAGGGTTCCCGTAGTGATAGCTGGTTTCTATAGATGTTATATTGCTGGCCTACACGACCCTGCAGATCGAACGTAAGAGATGCATAAATTTGATAGTATACTACTATATTTTTCTATAAACTTGATCAATGTTAGATAAGTTTTAATTAAATATCGATGTCACCATAATCGGAATTTGGGTTAGGTTATAGTTTGTTCCGAAGCAAATTGACCGTGTGATGACAGCTTATGAAATTTGTGGTCAAAAGGGTAGACCATAAAGTAAGAAGCGCACCGTCGTTCAATTGGACTGGTATAAAGGCAAGCCCACTCAAGAGTGGACTGGTAAATTCAATGCCCAAATCAATATAAATGGTCCATTTCATGCCCACGAGTGGTGGAGTCTGGAGTACACAGCAGCTTTAAGACTCAGAAAAAGCATAATCTTACTACTACTAATTAGATGACCATATGTTCCAAAAAAAGATAAATTTGAAGAATTCTCATGAAAATCAGAAACATTCAACCATTAACCCAATAATAAACTCTAATCATAGTAGCTATTAGATATATTATGTTACAAAAAATTAGCCACCTTTGCATCATAAAAATAATCAAAAGACACTCTCAAATTTATATATAATTTATCCACATCTATCATTAAAAATTTATATATAATTTATCCACATCTATCATTAAGAAAATAATCTAAGTAATCTCCACCACACACGTTAAGCTGCTGGAGGATGCGGCGCGAGACACGTATTTGCTCAATTGGAGGGAGCACAATCCGCTTGGGCGCCATCCTAACAACTCAAAATGCAATGTCACATTGAAACTAAAAAAATACACGAATATGGAGGAGCATTTTGTCTTGGAGTCGAGTGCGAGAAGTGTAGCTTCAAAACACAGAATGCGCAACAGTGAGATTTTCTCGAACGAGAATGGAGATGCACACTGGTGTGGAGATTAGTGTTTACTGTGCAGCAACTTCCAATCCAAGTTAGAAAGCGCATTGAGACGATCCAGCTTACTTGGAAATAGGGAAGACAGAGCACTTTGGCTTCAACACTTCTCTTAAAACCGCGTGCCAAGAAAACAGAGCACTTCAACTGCATCATATCCAGTTCACATTAATACAAATCGCACAGAATTCAAACAGGTTGGTTTCAAATTTCAGCCTAATCAGCTTAGAGTCAGACTGCATGGATCTATTATGTTGAATATTGACGTTAACAAATTGGTGTAAAATGGCAACGGGGCGTTTAGTAAAAGGTATTGTCGAGATTTTTCGCCGGTGCATTTAAAGACTATTTGAACCGGCTCTTTGCTACAGTAGCACTGTCGCCAGAAGTACCGGTTAGTTTGTTCTAAACGTACCGGTGCACTTTGACCGCCACGTATGAACCGATACAAACTTTGACCGGTACGTATGAACCGACTCAAATGAGTGCTTCTTTGGTAATGAATATTTCTATCATTCTTCCAGTATTTGACCATAATTTTTTTTGAACGAACAACACTCGACGAGTGTGTTTCTATTGATATAGCAGAAAAAATACAAGATTATGTCCCTGGAAGGCCATAACCAGGCAACAAAGGAAAAAAAGAGAAACAAAAAAACAACACCGGCCGGTTGGACTGAGGCATCAACACGAGCCGAACTCAACACTACTCAACAACTCAGGCCGGTCGGATTGGGACATCGACACAGACCGCACAAACACGTCTCCAAGAGACAAAACTCCGCACGACAAACACGTCGGATTTGACCATAATTGATCTTCAAGTTCCCGCAGCAACGCCATCTAGTTAATAATATTTATATGTCAAAAATATTAGCCCGTGAAGTCCAGTTGTCCGATCTTTACGAGCTACTCCTAGTAGAGTTTTTTTCTTTTTTAATTGATAGCGCGTCGCATGCATTGAACCGGACACTGGACACACTTGATCAAGGAGACACATCAAACCTTTCCTGCTGCACGAACTACAATTGTTCGGATCTGAAAAGCTGCAGGGATCGACGACTAACGCTAGCGGCACGTCAATGCGGGGGAAGACCCAGAATGGTGAAGACTTGAAAGCAAAATAACGACGCAAAGTGAGCCACTGGCGTTTATAGGCAGGTAAAAAACGAAAGCATGGATGCTGATGCCGATGTCGACGTCTCTATGAATTGGAGCGTGCGGTAGGCTAGTAGGCAGGTCATTAACTTTATTCTGCAATATTTATTTGACCGAATCATTGCCAGAGGGCTGTGGTCTAGCACTTTGCACCTAAGACATGATGCATTGACCATAAAGTCGTCCTCGACTCTTTGTGCACTTCGTATTTGCGACGTCGTCGTGTAGCGCGTGTATTGACCGGAACAGCGAGCTTGTAACACCCGGTCGAATTTGTATACAGTCTACTTGTGGCCTATAAAGTGCAGGTGCGTATGTTTAGTATCATATGACTAGTTGAGTAAGGGTGAAACCAGCTTATAAGTCTTTGTTCTCTAGCCATAGCACCTTCAGGTTAACCTTTTTACACGAAACGAGGACGAAAGTGTAAAAAGGGTACATGCTATGTGTAAGTGGGCAAGCCACATATGTGTAAGTGGGCAAGCCCCAATAGAAGGGCGGCGCTGTGTGGCTTTGGAGTACAGGGTGTTCCTATGAGAACGCCGCGGCGCAACATCAAAAGTGTGTGGGTAAACTGGAATGTATCTTCGTGCTAGTTAACACACATCTGAGCTGCCAAGACTTTCGTTTCTTTGGCCGCATGACAAATCAGCCGGCGTCTTGGTTTCCATGGCGACTTGGCCGCCATGGAAATGATCATGGCAGTTAACTGCAAAGAAAGTCGAGTTCCGGTGACAACCTATGTTTGGTGGATTTCGCTTAGCAGTCAGTTGCCAAGAATAATTTCCTTGGTATTTTTCTAGGCACATAATTGGCGGTTTTAGCTATGTTTGGTGGATTTCGCTTAGCAGTCAGTTGCCAAGAATAATTTCCTTGGTATTTTTCTAGGCACATAATTGGCGGTTTTAGCTGCCAAGGAAATTTCAGATTCGTGTAGTGAACTCCATCTCCATTCATACGAAAGCAGGAATGTCACAAATCCGCGTGAAATAGGTATGTCAACGTTAGCCACTACCGTTATCCCCTAGTTTGCCATGTGCCGTCCACGGCAAAGTCCGCACAACAGCAACATCTGACGGCAAAGCGGGCTTTGCCGCGGACTTTGCCGTGTGCTTTTTATCGCGCACACGGCAAACAACTTTGCCATGTGTTTTGTGAGGCACACGGCAAAATAAAGCAAATGGACGGCGCGGGACGGTGACGGCGCGAGATACGGCAAGGGGGGTCAATTTTGCCGTGTGCCGCCTGCACGGCACACGGCAAAGAATGGCAACTTTGCCGTGTGCCGCCTGTATGGCACACGGCAAAGGATGGTAACTTTGCCGTGTGCCGGCATTTGCACACGGCAAAGTTTTTACCAGAACTGTCAGAAATGGTCACTTTGCCATGTGCTATGGTCATAGCACACGGCAAAGTGACCAAAAAATTTCTGTTTTTATTGTTTTTTCGCGTATAAAGTTCCCCACTCAAACACACATCACAGTTATCATACATACATATATCACAACAAACATCACAAGTACCACAAGTTCACAATTAAGTATGATAAGTTCACAAGTGAAGTACGACAAGTTCACAATTATTCGCACGTCAAGTTCACAAGTACCACAAACATCACTGATGTGGGTGGTCCGGCGAGGGCTGAGGTGGGAACAACTGGTGTGCAGGGAATGGTAGCTCTTCCTCCCCTCAATTCCGAATGTCCCTGTTCTCTACCCATTCATTCCGCGTCTGTTCTCTAGCGATGTAGTTTTTCACTAGTATCTATATTGTTGTGCTCAATTGGGTGTTGAAGCAGTAGAAAGCTAACATGAAACTTGCGTCAATTAGATGAGGTAACCAACATAATATACAGTGCAGTTCCTGTGGTGACCTTTATTTCATGACATGTTTTGAATTTCTGAACTTCAGATGCATGCATAACAAACACAAACAGTAGAGAAATGGAAGCCAAGGCCGCACCTAGTGGTTCTTAAGTAAAAGGATATTCAAAGCAAACTATAGGCAACATGCCATCATGCTCTACTAGTATGTGAATAACATAATCAACTTTCCTTTTACTCAATCATGAAGTGCTTCAAATGCTTCTTTGATTGTGATGACTTCTGCATAAACATCTTGCATTGTTGGTCGATCTTTTGGTGTCTCCACAGAGCATGAGAGACCGAGTTTAAAAAGATGCATGATGCAGCTTTCCGCACAAGTTGTTGCATTATTTCTTTGGTCCAATTTGTTATCCACATCTCCGTCTTGAGAACTTGGAGTGATAAAAGGATCTAGAACTTCACCAATCTTTTGGGGAAATGCTTTTTCCACAAATTTGTGAAGGTTCAAACCATTAGTAAACAGCTCATCTGTTGGACGCTTCCCTGTGAGCATTTCCAAGATGATAATTCCATAGCTATAGACATCGCCTTCAGTTGAGAGTTTGCTCCCGAAGCCATATTCTGTAATATTAATTGAATTGATAAAAATAATATATCTTAATGTTGGAAAACCATAAAAGAATCATGTTAAATAGTGGAAAAGGAAAACATGAATATAGAAACAAAACTGGCGTAACCAGTAGGGGTTAAGACCCGCTACCAGAGAACCCGCCATCCATCCACCGTAATCGGTCACGGATGGAAAGGACCCGGTACCAATGGAAGCATTGGTACCGGGTCCAACGGCCAATAATTCTGCGAGCTCATTGGTACCGGGTGGTGGCACCACCCGGTACCTATATGGCCACATTGGTACCGGTTGGTGTCACCATCCGGTACCAATGAGCCACGGGGCCTTTGGTACCGGTTGGTGACACCAACCGGTACCAATGTGACCCCCTTTGGTACCGGATGGTGCCACCAACCGGTACCAAAGGGGCTCTGCGTATAAGTCCCCTTCTTCCTCCCCCAGCCCGAGCCATGGCTCATTTCTTCATCCTCCATTGAGCTCGGTTGGGGGAGCTCATGCCCGATTTTTCCATAACTTTTGGAGATTTTGCAAACCAAGTCCGCTAGAAGGTTAGCAACTTCATCCTCTCTCTTTTGACGTTTAGTATGGTCTATTTCATGCTCTATATTTTGAGTAATTTGTGTTTTGTGGAATAGATTGAAATAAGAGATTTTAGATCGAATCTTCATTTTTATTATGAATTTGTAATAGAGAATCACTATATAGTTAGTTGTTGCATGTGTAGAGATGATGCACAAATTTTTAGACATTGTTTAGATTTTTTGGATTATTTGTAGAAACTTTAAATGATTTTCATATTTATGCTTATTATGATTTTTAGATATTATAAATGATATTCATATTTAGGGTTATTAGGATTTTTAGAGATTATAAATGAAATTCATATTTAGGCTTATTACGAAATTTAGAATTACATTTTTAGAGGCTTCAAATGACGTTGATATTTAGGGTTATTAGGATTTTTGAGATTATAAATGATATTCTTATTTAGTTAGATTTTAAATTCAATTTTACTTCTCATGGTTGTCAATATCTTGAACTAAAACAATCTGACTCTTGGCATGCCTATGATGATATCAAATTTTACCTAGTTTTCTAGCTGGGTAACATATGATGACTTTGAGCTTGAGCTTGTATTGTATAGTTATGCTTCTCATGGTTGTCATCAAACCGTGGGATACATCCATGCCCAAGCAACGAATCGGTTGTGATGGTTGGGCTGGGTGTGTCCCACGGTTCCATTCCTACCATGAACCAATTTTTTTTACCACCTGTAATGTTTCTTATGCTCCAAGTTCAAGGTCAAATGAAAGACAACATATCTGAGGTAAATCACTCCTTCAATTTTTTTTTTGAGATGAGCAAAAGTAAGACGTTGATGATTTTGGAATGTGGTTGTCGGCCATCGTGCCCTTGGTTTGTCGCAGGTTTTGGAAACCTCCCGATGCAGGGGAGGTGCTGTCGAAATTTTTAGAGATTATAAAAGATATTCTTGTTAAGGCTTACTACGAACTTTAGAAATACATCTTTTTGGTGGCATCAAATGATGTTGATGTTTACGGTTATTAAGATTTTAGAGATTATATATGATATTCTTATTTAGGTTTATTACGAACTTTAGAAATTTATATTGGGGGATGAATTTTTCGTTGTATTTTGTGAATAGATGAATCGGCAATGGATGTACAATGCGGATAGACCCTCATCTGACTTCATTAATGGCGTTCATCAATTCCTCGACGCGGCAGGTCTGTGAGAATAAGAAGGATTATCACATCTCGAAGAAGGTGGTCCACACACACTTGCTTATGAGTGGTTTCATGCCTAACTATATCTGTTGGACCAAACACGGCGAAGCGGGGATATTCTTTGAAGAAGGTGACGACAACATCTCGGACTTTGCACAATACGGTGCCTTTGCAGATGATACAGCAATGGGCGAGGGTGAAGCAGTTGCAGAAGATGAGGATGATGACGCCTTAGGTGGCATGATCCGTGATGAAGAGAAAGACTGCGAAAGTGCGAAAGAGCGGGAGAAGATGAAGCGTTTGTTGGAGGACCACAAAATATTGTTGTACCCAGATTGCAAAGAGGACCAGAAAAAATTGGGTACCACACTGGAACTGTTGCAATGGAAGGCAACTAATGACTTGTCTGACAAAGGTTTTGGAGAGATATTGGAAATGATAAAGAAGATGCTTCCAGAGGGCAACACATTGCCCGAAACAACATACGAAGCAAGAAAAATCGTTTGCCCTCTAGGACTGGAAGTACAAAAGATACACGCATGTCCCAATGATTGTATCCTTTATCGGGGCAAGTCGTACAAATCTTTGGACGCCTGTCCGGTTTGCAATTGTTCGTGGTATAAAATCAGGCGAGATGACCCTGGTGATGTTGAGGGAGAGCCCCCAAGAAGAGAGTCCCTGCCAAGGTGATGTGGTATTTCACTATAATACAACGTCTGAAGCGCTTGTTCAGAAACAAAGAGCATGCTAAATTGCTGCGGTGGCACAAAGAGGATCGGAGGGAAGACAATATGTTGAGACACCCCGCTGATGGGTCGCAATGGAGAAAAATCGACAAAGCGTTCCCAGACTTCGCAGAAGATGCAAGGAACATAAGATTTGGTTTGAGTACGAATGGCATGAATCCTTTCGGTGATATGAGCAGTAGCCACAGCACTTGGCCCGTGACTCTTTGTATGTACAATCTTCCTCCGTGGATGTGCATGAAGCGGAAGTTCATTATGATGCCAGTGCTAATCTAAGGGCCAAAGCAGCCTGGCAACGACATTGATGTGTATCTAAGGCCACTGATTGAGGAACTTTTGTTGTTGTGGGGCAAAGATGGTGTAAAGGCGTGGGATGAGCACAAGCAAGAGGAATTTAACCTACGCGCATTACTGTTTGTGACCATCAATGATTGGCCTGCACTTGGTAACCTGTCGGGACAGTCAAACAAGGGATACAAAGCATGCACACATTGCCTAGAACACACCGACTGCATTTACCTGAAACATTGTAGAAAGTGTGTGTATATGGGCCATCGTCGATTCCTTTCTGAGAAACATCCGCTAAGAAAGAAAGGAAAGCATTTTGAGGCGGAAACTCGTAGCAAACCAAGGCATCGGGATGGAAAATATGTATTTGCTATGGTAAAAGATGTGAAGGTGGTCTTTGGGAAGGGACCTGGCAGCCAGCCAGCGGCAAGTGAAAATAGAAAGGCACCCATGTGGAAGAAAAAGTCAATATTCTGGGACCTACCATATTGGGAGGTCTTAGATGTCTGCCACGCAATTGATGTGATGCACCTGACGAAAAATCTTTGCGTAAACGTGCTAGGGTTCCTTGGTACTTACGGAAAGTCAAAAGATACGCTTGAAGCACGACAGGACCTGAAACGTATGAAACAACGAGATCCCCTGCATCCTGAGAAAAGAGAGAAAGGGCGTTGGAACTTGCGTCCTGCTAGCTACACTCTAAGCAAGGAGGAGAAGACCAGCAT
>CM014273.1:15329440-15358237 GCA_004135705.1 Alloteropsis semialata | reverse complement strand
CCCCACCGCCCGCGACCGCGCCGCGCCGCCCCGCCCGCGACCGCTTCCTGCTCTCATGGGGAAAGGGGTTCGAGGCCTGCGACAAGGCGGCCGTGGAAGCTCCGGCTTGGCGATGGCGTCGCTGCCCCTTCCCACCTCCGCGCCGATGCGCCACCACTGGATGCAGGTTTGTTCCTCGCTTGCCCTAACTCTCCTCAAACCCTAGATCCCCGTGCCTAATTTCTCAATTGGACTGCCCGATTCATGGTGGTTCATGCTCCATGTTGCTGTTAAGCGTGCCATAATCCCTGCAATTGTACTAAAGCTTGAGGAAGTTACTAATTTTGTTGTCTACTAGGCAGTGTATACATGTTGTGTAAATGGTTTCTGATTTGAATGAGATGAAGACATGTTTAATTTGTTCTATCACATTGGTATTTCACTGAATCAATTTTGGCAGCCAACAGTATAGGGTAGCCACCTTTGTTGATAAAGCATTGTCCATAACTGAATCACATTGGTATACACTGAGAGCTTGTCAGTTGAAATTATCACTTGTCCATAAATTAAAAGATTAGATAACAAATGACACAATTATTCAGTTGGACATGGTAAAACCATACAACATTCAGTTGTTATCTATCTGATATGGGACAAGTGTTTAGGCATTGATGCAGCATAAATTTGGAATATTGGTAATCACCACCATTATGCAATAGTGAAACATAGGTGAAATAGTTTACTTTGGCAACATATCTTGAACAGTGACTTTTGTTTGCAGATTACGCCATGGCAATAGGCAAACTATGCACCAGAAAATATATTACGAATTTGCTGGTTATTACTTTCATGTTCTTCATTTGTGCCTGCAGCAAGATAGTAAAATAATTATCAGAATGCATCATTGAATCCTACAAGTTCAGTCCAACTGTCCAAGATACTAATTTGTGAAACTACTTAGGAAACATCTAAATTATTTTCTATCGAACCTCCTGGTAAACATCTAGGTATCTACTGAATATTAGAATGTGATGTATGAGATTTATCAATTTACATATATGTATATCTTTCCTGAGTCTTTGTTATCTGCTGGGACACTTTTTATGAGTCCTCGTGATAATATCTGCTATCATATTGAAGCAATAATGCTTGAGACTAAAAAAAACCAGGAGTTGCGGTATAAGTAACGATTAACATTGCAACATATAAATGATGTTTCCAGGTCCATTTGGATTATTTCCAGCACTGGATATTCAGAGCAGCTATGTGCTCTTTATTGCCAGTTTGTCCTGTCACTGAATGAGTTCTCTGAGTTGACTTTTCTATTTTGTTTAACAGTCGGATCGAAGAGGAATGAGAGGGGAGAGGATTATAGCCCAAGTATTCTGAATTTTAACTCTCATGCACTTATAGCATTCACAGTTCTAAAGTGAAAAGAGATGCCCACTGAGTCCCAGAAAACAGGTATAACCTTAAGCATGAATTTTCTTCTCTTGCATATGTTCTTCATGTCTGCATATGTTGGAGTGATGTTGATCAAATCAAATTGGCCAGAGGGGGTCGCGCCAAGGAGCTTTGTTATCATTTACCTGCTCTACAGTGTATGTCACTATCAGAATTTGTTTCTTGTCAACCCAATTCATGGTTATTGCAGTGAGTGAAACTTATATGAAAGTAGCTTTTAGGACAATGAAACCTTTGTTATTGCAGTTTACTCCAATTCTTATGCCCTCATGAATTGCTAATTACTCCAGTGCTAAGTGTACTAGCAATCGCATTGTATTACATCCAATTAATGATTTGGAAGTCAGTGCTTAAATCTTCATATTGAACATTTTGATTTGTTTGTGCAGTTGAAGATGAACATTTCATTTTGTTCTTGCTTTTGCATTAGACATGTTGTCTAGGACATGGCCTTGCTTGCGGTGCTAGAGCAGCTTGGGCCTATTTTTGAATGAAATGAAAACTGAACCTCAAAAAATGATCTGTCCAAGCTCACTGTTAATTTTTTCTATGCATGTACAGACGAGCCATTTACTGAAACTGAAAGAGTGAGGGCTAGAACAATGATGAGGAACAATCAAAGCAGAGGCTTGGTTTAACCGCAGGCATGTGTGATTGCTTATAGTAGCGTGTATTAGGAGAAAATGTTTACAGTCCTTGTTCATGTCAGTAAGCCTAATAAATCATGCATTAGTGGCTGAGTAGATTACTAGTAGCATTGTATATGCTAGTGTGCTCTGTTTGTGCAGGTGAGATTATGTGAATTATATGTGTATTTGTGAATGCAACGAATTATATATGCATTCTGTGATTTATAGAAAAATTCTGTGAATTATATATGAATTTCAGATTTGATTTTTTTTTGGTGATGAATTGTGAATGCATTATATATTTGTGAATTATTGTGCTGTGAAAATTGAGACATTTTAATTATTTTTTTTATTCTGGAAAAACATATCACAGCCGGTTCAAACCGGCTGTGAAAAAGAGTTTCACAGCCGGTTTTGATTTGCAGAAAACCGGCTGTGAAAATGCACTTTCACAGCCGGTTTTGGTTGGAAGAAAACCGGCTGTGAAAAGGCACTTTCACAGCCGGTTTTTTGGCAAAAAACCGGCTGTGATAACGCCTGACGCAGCAGGTTTCGAAGGTTCAAAACCGGCTGTGAAACTGATTTTCACAGCCGGTTCATAACGTAAACCGGCTGTGAAAATCGATTTTCACAGCCGGTTAAAAACCGACTGTGAAAAAGGGATTATCAGCGCCACTTAACCAGCGCCACTTTTGAAAACCGCCTGTGATGTGGGCAACCGAACCGCCTGTGATGCTCCTGCTGTAGTAGTGGAGCCAGCTCTCTAGGCTACCATTAGGCATATATTCAAGAATAAGAGCTTTAAATTGATGTCCTGATGGGTCAAATGTTGAGCATGCAGTAATCACCCTTACAAGATTACGGTGACGAGTGTTCTTCAGTGCCTCACACTCAGATAGGAAGCTCTTTGGTGCACCAAATTGATCGAGTTTGAAAACCTTGATAGCAACTGTATGTTCTTCTAACTCAAATCTACCTTTGTAGACTGATCCAGATTTTCCTGAACCAATCATGTTGGATAAGGAGAAACCATTTGTTGCTTTGACTAAATCAGCATATGAGAATTTCTTCAACTCCTTGCAGCATGGATGAGATGCTTCTTTAACATTCTTTCTCTTCTTTAAAAGAGCGATGACAAAGCAAGATAACAAGACCAACGAAAGTGCAGTAAGTCCTACTATCTTCAGAATACCAGATGCTTGCCATTTTCTGGATTTCTCTGCATAGCAATGTGGCAGCTGTAGCGAGGGGATACTGGCACATAGCAACTTATTACCTTGTAGGAACACCTCTCCTGTATTCTGAAATATCCCACCTGTTGGTACTGCTCCCTCAAGGTTGTTAAATGACAAATTGAGAAGCTTCATAGATGCCAAAGACTCAAAGAACTCAGGGATTTCACCTGACAAGTTATTTCGAGAAAGATCCATCTCACTGACACCTCTCAAATTTTTCAAAGATGCAGGGATTGTTCCTTGTAGATGGTTTCCTTCCATGTGGAGGGATTCCAAGTGCATGCATTCTCCTAGAGTGGAGGGGATTTTTCCACTCAAATGGTTATTTGAAATATTCAGCACGTCGAGATTTATTAAGCCACCAATCTCCAGCGGTATTTCACCCGAAAGTCCATTGTAAGATAAGTCCAATCCTTCAGATAGTGAGGAAAGATTAAAAAGCTCCTTCGGTACGCTACCGCTAAAGCTGTTACAAGAGAGGTTTAGTGTTACCAAACTTTCGTAGTACCCTAAAGCTCTTGGGATCGAGCCACTTAAATTGTTTTCATTTAAATGGAGCTCACTTAGTTGACTGAGATTACCGATGGATGACGGGATTTCTCCAGAAAGTTTGTTATGGGATAACTTTAGGACAAACAAGTTTGGAAGATTTCCAATTGAGTCTGGGAGATTCCCAACTAGTAAATTATGTTCCATATAAAGAAGTGTAAGGTTTTTTAGGTGCTCTATCTCTTGTGGTATGGTTCCAGAGATTTTATTTCCTGTTAGCAATAATACTTGTAAGCTCCTTGGAAGATCCCCAAAAGAACTTGGTAACATTCCTTTAAGCATGTTACTATCTAGGCATAATTGAACCAACTGGTTGCAATTTGTCAGTGAGGATAAGAAGGACCAATCACCGGCTTCGAGTTGATTCATCCCAAGATTCAGTTCAATTAAGCTAGGCAGGTCCCCAAAAGAAGGAATAATACCATGAAATGCATTGTCACGGAGGTTAAGCACTTGAATATTTGTTGCATTGGCTAGTGAAGCAGGAATTTGACCTTCAAATTTATTTCCTTGCAAAATCAGTGTTTGGATGTTTGGAAGAGTGCATCCTATCTTATATGGAATTTCCCCAGTGAGGTTGTTCGTGCCCATGGCGAGGTATGTAAGTGTTGACATGTTGTAAAGAGAAGCTGGAACAGTCCCTGACAGGTTGTTAAAAGTCAGGTCCAACTGTTCCAAGTTTGGGATCATACTGATACTCGATAGAATGGGTCCTTGGAGGTTGTTTTGTGAAAGGATGAGGGTAGTAAGAGAGGACAAGTTTCCAAGAGAGTAAGGTATGCTGCCTGAGAGATTGTTCTGGGATAGTATGAGTGCTTCTAGCGATGAGGAGATACATGACACTTGTGGGATTGATCCAAAAAAGTTATTGACTCCAAGGTCAATGAGTTGAATTGAAGAGCTATTGAAAAGAGTTGAAGGAATCTCCCCACTAAGATGATTATTTGTTAAGTCTAGCCATTCAAGTGATGAACTACTTGCTAGGAGAGGTGGGATACCTCCGGTTAGTGTGTTGTTCGTGAGAATAACAGCTTGGAGGAATGAGTTGCTGCCAAGTGTCAAAGGAATACTCCCAGAAAGATTGTTGTTTGCGAGAAAGAGAACTGAAAGGCTGGAGAGTGTACCTAACCCGTCTGGGATGCTTCCATAGAGCTTGTTGTTGTACAAAATGATCTCTTGCAGATCCGAACATTTGTTCAGACATGAGGGGATCTCGCTGTCTAGGAAATTGTTTGAGAGATCAATGATCTGAAGGCGGGAGCAGGAAGACAGAGTATTTGGTATCATGCCCATGAGGCTGTTGTTGCTGAGGTTCAAATAGTAGAGGTGATTCAGGCGGCCGAGTTCAGGTGGAATTTGACCATTCAGTTTATTATTCGGAAGGTGAATAGACCTAAGAAAAGTGAGATTGCCAATACAAGGTGGTATCTGACCATGGAGGCTAGCTGAATCGAGAGCCAGGGAGACTACACGAGATGCGTGCCTCTTGCCACAAGTGACACCGGGCCAACTGCAGTATTGTGCAGAAGTATTTCTCCATGAAGCCATGGCTCCGGTGGTATTGTCAGAGAGGTGGAGCTTGAGGCAAAGCAGGGACTGGAGATCAGTGTCAGATGTGTTGTGAAGTGGTGCAGTGGGAGCTAAAGAAGATGCAATTGAGAGGAAGCATGAAAGACATGCGAGCAAAATGGCCAGAGTCACAGGGAAACCAAGGGTGCCCGCGTACACAGATGCCATCTATTTGCCAAGGTGGATTACAGCGCTCTTCTTTTTTTCCTTACTTCAATTGCAAATCTGAGTTGTGGGGCTTGTGAGGCTATGGTTCGTTGAATTTATAGAGCTGGCTCGAAAGGCAGTCTAATTATGTCCATGACTTTTTTGGCATAAAAATGCTTTTGAGGTAAAGAAAAGAAACTATAACACGGATGGACCATCTGAGACATTATACATAGCTACTGCATTTACGATTTATGTATGTTACCATAGACAGTATTAGACTGTATAGACAACCATCAGGTCCATGTACTTCCATCACAGGACTGTGTCTACATAATCAGTAATCTAGATGCAGTATAATATATAGTATATCATTAGACTACAAAAGGATTTTTGTAGCTAGTTAACTTTTATCTTTTTTTTTTTGCTTTCTCTCTCCGCCACATATTGTTTGTTAGACCCTTGTGTTGGGATAATAGCTGAAGCCAATGAGCCCAAGCAACGGAAGAGATTGAGTAACTGGGACAAGCTACAATATATTACTTATCAACAGTGTTCTCGGGAATTAACAACCTTTACATGTAGGAGAGGGGCCTCCTTTTATAGGGAGACCAAGGGTCTTTACATCCCCATTGTACCCTTGGAAATCAGGCATCATCCTCTAGACTATATAACACAAATAGCCCAAGGACACTTTGGTACATTTACTCCTCCCAATGTGAATGAGTAGACTTGCAATCCCGTGTTTGACTTGGTTTGGACTTGGTCTAAGCCTGCTTCGCTCGCCAAAAAGAGTTGTGCAGTTCTTTGATTTGGCTTCCTCCAAGTGACGACCCGAAGCCGTCTCTTGGTGTCCAAAAGCCAATGGCTCCCCCAAGGACCTGCAATATAGAGCGAACCGAAGCTAGACATTAACTCAATCATAGCTTTTGACACTCAATAGTATCAATACTTCCTCAAATTAGTTTCTAACTTAGTTTGGATAACGTCGCTTTGGTATACTGCTAGACGTGATGACCGAAGCCGATTAGCTTTGGTTTAATTCTCCTGACCGAAGCCAAATTAGGGATCTATTGAGTGATCGAAGCTGATTGGCTTCAGCTCCCTTGTTCATTGCCGCCTTTACGCATGAGAGAGAACATAACAAGTAGAGGACGTTTGTCGGCGGGCCAAATCCCCAACACCTTGCAATATATATAGCTGGCTATAATAACTTCTTATAAACGTGATAAAGAATGCATCAATAATGTCTCAATTGATTCGGGTCAAGAAGCAGCATGCCATAGTGCATTACATGTAATATATCGCACAACACAAGATTCTACCACTATGCAATGATCTGATTTCTTGGCCCGCAGTGCACGAAGGAAAGCCTAGTTGCAGCATGAAAACAATGCCACATATCTCATTCACTCTGAAATAATGCTGCCGCTTTGTTTGAAGATTTATGCATGTTGTGTTGACTAAAGTAGCCACGCTCGCAGTGTAGGTAAGATTCCCGCAAGCTGTAGTTGACTACTCCATCCGTTGCAAATTGTTGGTCGTTTTGGCTTTTTAAGATTCATTACTTTTTTCATGCACCTAGATATACATAATGTCTGGATACATGTCAAAAGTAAATGAACCTTGAAAAGTCAAACGTCTTACAATTTGAAAGTGAAGGATTTACTATCTGACACCCAAATCAGCAAGGAGAATGTGCACCCCCCACACCAGGGTTGAATACCATCACTTTGCCTAGAATTGGCTTAAACAATGACCGTAGTGTTTCTGGTATAAGTTCCATGATGTTGGCAAGAAGTTTATTATTCTTGAAAAGGTCGCATTAACTTTTACCATCACATGTTTCACTAGTGCATGGTAAGGCTTGGTGTATGGGGTAGGCAGGGTTAATTGTGCCGGTAGAGAAGTTAGCAACATGAGATAAAAAGCGCTGAGGACTGAGCAGCATCTTCTCCAGCCTGACTTCTCGATTGATGACACTACAGAACTCAACGGTTTAGGATTAACAATAGGGAAGTTATGGTGAGGGAAAAGCAGATTCTAGTGGACTTTATAAGGCCTCTGATATTCAACTTTTTTGTAGAGGCTATAAGTAAACTTGGAGTAATAATTTATACCATTTTCTTTTTTTCTGAACTTCTAATTCGTGGTTGTATTTTTGTCTACGGTCCACAAGGTAAAGCCATATATAGCGGTAGATGGATGCCAACTGTGCTCCACTTGTCCCTGTTCTTCTTCCCCGCGTGCGCCGGCAAGGCAAGCAGCCGCACAAGAAGACCCGGCGGACCAATGCAAATGGGATGTGATCCATCGTGCGAAGATGACAGGAGCACTCAGTTACTGGCGGCATGCAGAAATTAAGCCCGGTCAAAGTCATCCCCTCAACCATGCGCACATCACTTATGCGTGATGACGATGCCTGCCAATATAAGTGGAGCAAGGCTGATAGCAAATCGTGCCCTTTTCTATCGTACTCCCTCCGACTCAAATTATTATTAGTTTTGGTTTTTTTAGATTTATTATTTTTATTATGTATCTAGACATAAACTATATCTAGATACATAGCAAAAACAATGAATCTAGAAAAATCAGAACAAACTGTAATTTGGGATGGAGGGAGTACTATATATTCACAAGCTACTCTCATCTCCCTCCTGAACCCCTACGCAGTGGCAACAATCGATCGATCAGCGCAATCCATGTTGCCAAGCATTTGGCAGGTTTGGACGAGGTCGCTCGTGGTTTGTATCATTTTTTCTGGCGCTTCTGTTCAGTGGCAACCACAGCGGTGGCCTCGATGTCCAGCCGTGCGTGCAGCCTGCGTCCGAGAAGAATGCGTGCCCACCTCACGGTCACGATACCCACAGTAATGTTCACTTCCCCCTAATTTGTATTCCCAACCTTTTCTTTTGCATGCACATGGCAACGCCCATGCACACGTACATGGATGCTCCGTTTAGATCTATGGACTACACTTTAAGAGATAAAGTTTAGTAAATAAAAATCCCCCAAAAGGGCTAAAATGTGGTGCTAAAGTTTAGTCCGTACACAAAAATTTAGCCCACCTAAATGAGCTAATTAGGACTAAAGTTTTGTGTAGGACTAAACTTTCGCCCCATATATAAACATATGTATGACATAGTGCATTACATGTAACATCGCACAACACAAGATTCTACCACTATATGCAATGATCTGATTTCTTGGCCCACAGTGCATATAGGAAAGCCTAGTTGCAGCATAAAAACAAAAATGTCACATATGTCATTCACTCTGAAATAATGCTGCTGCTTTGTTTGAAGATTTCTGCATGTTGTGTTGAATAAAGTAGCCACGCTCGCATTGTAGGCAAGATTCCCGCAAACTGTAACTATTCCGTTCGTTTTAAATTGTCAGTCGTTTTGGTTTTTCAAGGTTCATTACTTTTTTCATGCACCTAGATATACATAATGTCTAGATGCATGTCAAAAGTAATGAACCTTCAAAAGCCAAAACGACTTGCAATTTCAAACGGAGGAAGCAATAGTTTATTACTACCTGTCACCCAACAAGGATTTGCACCACACTCCAGGGCTGAAGACCTCCATCACCTACTCCCTCCGTCCAGAAATATAAGGCATTGTAGTTTTGTCCTAAGTCAAACTAGAAAAACTTTAATCAACTTTCTAGAAAAAAGAATAACATTTATGACATCCAATAAGTATTGATAGACTCATTATCAAATATATTTTGATACTTTACTTATTTGATTTGCTAAATGTTAATATTTTTCTTTATAAATTTGATCAAACTTTAAAAAGTTTGACTTAGGACAAACCCAGAATACCCTTTATTCCAGGACGGAGGGAGTAGGCCATAATTGTCTTAAACAATCACTAGTTTTTCTGATAAAAAGAGCTACAACGTGAGGCTTGCCCTGATAAAAGGCGCTGAGGACTGAGGAGAGCTTCTTCTCTGGCCTGACTTCTCGATCGATGACACTACGGAACTCAACGGTTTAGGATTAACAATAGGGAAATTATGGTGAGGGAAAAGCCGATCCTAGTGGACTTTATAAGGCCTCTGATGATATTCAACCCTTTTTTGTAGAGATTATAAATAAACTTGGAGTAGTGAATACATTTATACCAACTTCTTTTTCTCAAGATTTAATTCTTATGCTATCTACATTCATGAATCTCTTGCAAATTTCTACCTACCAAAGCCTTTACATATACATGATCTTTCCTGATGAAACCTTTAGATTTGCAAACTTATATTTTGATGAGTTAGATTAAGATTGATTTCTGTGGTTCGAGACTAAGAAGCTGGCCATTCCGTTTTTGCGTACTTTCTTTTTGCTAGCCTATCTATCCATGCATTGTGAGTTTCTACACCAGAAACGTCGCAAACTTCGCTGGATATGCACCCTAAACCCAAAATATCTTTTTGTGATTACCTCCTTGACCACAACCTACAATTGAGTATGGATCATTATCGCGAGGAAAATTCAGAAGAATCAAGAGCCTAATTTAGAGAACATCAGTTTGGGAGACATAGAGAAGAAACTCCCTGAAGATTCAAGTAATTTTTCAGAAGATCAAGATGGATTTTGTGTACTTAGGGCGTGTTTGGCACAGCTCCAACTCCAGGAAAATAGCTCCGCTCCACTAACTCCAATTTTTTTCATGCCAAATACGTCCAGCTCCAGGAACTCCAACTCCAGAAAAAACCTGGAGTTAGGGGCCAACTCCAGGTTTTTCTTGGAGCTCCTCAAGGGGTGCTCCAAAAACACTAGTTTCAGAATTTAACATGGAGTTGGATGGAAATTACCCACCAATGCCATCGATTGCACACATACCGGTTCGCCAAAGAAAAAAAGAAATCTTCCACGCCCGTCGTCGCGATCCCGTCGACGCCGGACCTCTGCGCGATGGCTCCGGAGCAGCAACGTGTGGCGGCAGGCCGGGACTGCGGCACTTGGCAGTGGCCAGGCGCGGCGGCAGCTCTCTGGCGAGCTCCCCGGGCCGAGGCGGTGAGGTGCGGCAACAGCCCCCTGGTGAGCTCCCCGGGCCGGGGCGGCAAGGCACGGCCGGGCCCTCCCGTCGAGCTCCTCGGGCCGCGACGGCCCCCCGGCGAGGTCCCTAGGCTGGAGCGGCGGCTCCAAGTGGACGCGGCAGACAGGGCGCCACAGCGACCGCAGCGACCTCCCCAGGCCGGAGCTGCGGAGCATGGTGGCTCCAGCATGCTCCCCCGGGCCGGAGCTGCGGAGCATGGCGGTGGCCTCCGCGTTCGTGACTGCCTCGAGGTCGCCGCGCTCCACTACACAAACCAGGACGCCGCCCTCCCGTGGCCTGACGCCAAGCCGTCCACGAAGGGTGGGTCCCCACAGCCCGCTACAGGCATGCTCCCGGCGACTTGAACTTGAACCAGACTGTGAGACGCGGCCCAGGACCTCGAGGAGCAAGGAGAGGCCTGATTGGTTTGCTTCCCAGGCGAGGCAGGCTCGCATGGGTGAACCAGGCCACGGCTGGCCAAGCCGTGCGCATGCAACCCACCAATGTTTGGTAGTTGGATCGTACAAGCCAGGTCCACGAGTGAATATGATTGGTTGTCTGGACATACAATGACCATAGATAAAATCCATCGTTCCGGCACGCTCCTTGAGCTCGCGCGAGCCTGGCTCGGCAGAAACGCGAAAAAATTCCGCATCCCGCGAGCCTGGCTGGGAGAGGGTCCGGTTGCATCTTGGGAGCCTGGTCCGATTGCTGGTGCGGGCTTCCAATCACTCGCATGCTGCATCCGGTCAGCCTGGACGGACTGAATGCAGTCATCCAATCAGGACGGAGAAGGACGACAAGGAGGAGGTGCTGGTCCTCGACGGGATCGAGATGGCTGCACCCCTTTTTCTTTTTTTATTTCTGTTTTCCTTTTTTCTATGTTGCATACGTTTTAAAAAAAAGAAGAGAAATAAAGGGTAGAGACTGATATGCGGGTCCCAGTCCTATGGGCAAAATAGACTTTTCACAATAACATTTGTCATTTCTGGAGCTGGATCTATGCTTTTTGCCAAACATGTAGACAACTCCAATATTTTTATGGAGTTGTGGAGTGGAGCTGCAAAATAGTAGAGTTGATGGAGCGGAGCTAAATATATTAGAGTGGAGCTGTGCCAAACACGCCTTTACTTCAGCAATTATCGACCACTTCTATGCTCGAGGACGAGCAATCGTTAAGCATGGAGGGAGGTGCTGAGTAAGTATTAATGTTGCTAGAAGTTCTAAGGAGCATAAAGAAAGAAAAGAAAAAAAAAGAAAAAGAAAAGAAACAAAGATAGCGTGTTCTAAGGAGCTCCATCGAGTGCGTGAAGACCTTAGACCAATAATTGTGCAATGGCTAGATAGCGTGTTATAAGTTTGCAGTTGTAAATTCTTTTAACCCCTCCCCCCACTCTTTGTAAGTAACGCTCTCTTGTTTCTTTTAATTTAAAAAAGATGTTGTGGGGAACTCCCCCAAAGTTTTATGTCAAAAAAAGAAACAAAGATGAAGAAAAATATAAAGAGAAAAAATGCTCCTTAGTTCTTTTAGCTTCATCAAATTCCAAGTGCTTTGAAGACAATTCCATACTCAATTTTTCAACCATGTGCAATCCGATAACGAGGACTTCATTTGTGCCTCGGGATCATTAATTTTTTTTGCTATTTTTCAGATGTTTTTTGTTCACATTTTGCCGAGTGCCAGTTTAACATACGGCAAACTTTTTGCCGAGTGCTCGATAAAAAACACTCGGCAAAAAGCTCTTTGCCGTGTGCTGTTCGCCGAGTGTTACTCTCGGCAAAGCTTTTGCCAAGTGTTTTCTGGCCTTTGGCAAAGAAGAGGTTTCCCGTAGTGATAGCTGGTTTCTATAGATGTTATATTGCTGGCCTACATGACCCTGCAGATCGAACGTAAGATATGCATAAATTTGGTAGTATACTACTATATTTTCTATAAACTTGATCAATGTTAGATACGTTTTAATTAAATATCGATGTCACCATAATTGGAATTTGGGTTAGTTTATAGTTTGTTCCGAAGCAAATTGACCGTGTGATGACAGCTTATGAAATTTGTGGTCAAAAGGGTAGACCATAAAGTAAGAAGCGCACCGTCGTTCAATTGGACTGGTATAAAGGCAAGCCCACTCAAGAGTGGACTGGTAAATTCAATGCCCAAATCAATATAAATGGTCCATTTCATGCCCACGAGTAGTGGAGTCTGGAGTACACAGCAGCTTTAAACTCAGAAAAAGCATAATCTTACTACTAATAATTGGATGACCATATGTTCCAAAAAAAGATAAATTTGAAGAATTCTCATGAAAATCAGAAACATTCAACCATCAACCCAATAAACTCTAATCATAGTAGCTATTAGATCTATTATGTTACAAAAAATTAGCCACCTTTGCATCATAAAAATAATCAAAAGACACTCTCAAATTTATATATAATTTATCCACATCTATCATTAAGAAAATAATCTAAGTAATCTCCACCACATACGTTAAGCTGCTGGAGGATGCGGCGCGAGACACGTATTTGCTCAATTGGAGGGAGCACCATCCGCTTGGGCACCATCCCTATGCAAAAGCATAAAAATATGAGTTAACAACTATGCAAAAGCATAAAAATATGAGTTAACAACTCAAAATGCAATGTCACATTGAAACTAAAAAAATACACGAATATGGAGGAGCATTTTGTCTTGGAGTCGAGTGCGAGAAGTGTAGCTTCAAAACACAGAATGTGCAACAGTGAGATTTTCTCGAACGAGAATGGAGATGCACACCGGTGTGGAGATCAGTGTTTACTGTGCAGCAACTTCCAATCCAAGTTAGAGAGCGCATTGAGACGATCCAGCTTACTTGGAAATAGGGAAGACAGAGCACTTCGGCTTCAACACTTCTTAAAACCGCGCGCCAAGAAAACAGAGCACTTCAACTGCATCATATCCAGTTCACACTAATACAAATCGCACAGAATTCAAACAGGTTTTTTTTTTAGCCCGTGAAGTCCAGTACGTTGTCCGATCTTTACGAGCTACTCCTAGTAGAGTTTTTTTTTAATTGATAGCGCGTCGCATGCATTGAACCGGACACTGGACACAGTGGATCAAGGAGACACATCAAACCTTTCCTGCTGCACGAACTACAATTGTTCGGATTTGAAAAGCCGCAGGGATCGACGACTAACGCTAGCGGCACGTCAATGCGGGGGAAGACCCAGAATGGTGAAGACTTGAAAGCAAAATAACGACGCAAAGTGAGCCACTGGCGTTCAAAGTGAGCCACGCAGGTAAAAAACGAAAGCATGGATGCTGATGCTGATGCCGATGTCGATGTCTCTATGAATTGGAGCGTGCGGTAGGCTAGTAGGCAGGTCATTAACTTTATTCTGCAATATTTATTTGACCGAATCATTGCCAGAGGGCTGTGGTCTAGCACTTTGCACCTATGACATGATGCATTGACCATAAAGTCGTCCTCGACTCTTTGTGCACGTCGTATTTGCGACGTCGTCGTGTAGCGCGTGTATTGACCGGAACAGCGAGCTTGTGACACCCGGTCGAATTTGTATACAGTCCAGTTGTGGCCTATACAAGCACAGGTGCATATGTTTAGTATCATATGACTAGTTGAGTAAAGGTGGAACCAGCTTATAAGTCTTTGTCCTCTAGCCATAGCACCTTCAGGTTAACCCTTTTACACGAAACGAGGACGAAAGTGAAAAAAGGGTACATGCTATGTGTAAGTGGGCAAGCCCAAATAGAAGGGCGGCGCTGTGTGGCTTTGGAGTACAGGGTGTTCCTATGAGAATGCCGCGGCGCAACATCAGAAGTGTGTGGGTAAACTGGAACGTATCTCCATGCTAGTTAACACACATCTGAGCTGCCAAGACTTTCATTTCTTTGGCCGCATGACAAATCAGCCGTCGTCTTGGTTTCCATGGCGACTTGGCCGCCATGGAAATGATCATGGCAGTTAACTGCAAAGAAAGTCGAGTTCCGGTGACAACCTATGTTTGGTGGATTTCGCTTAGCAGTCAGTTGCCAAGAATAATTTTCTTGGTATTTTTCTAGGCACATAATTGGCGGTTTTAGCTATGTTTGGTGGATTTCGCTTAGCAGTCAGTTGCCAAGAATAATTTCCTTGGTATTTTTCTAGGCACATAATTGGCGGTTTTAGCTGCCAAGGAAATTTCAGATTCGTGTAGTGAACTCCATCTCCATTCATACGAAAGCAGGAATGTCAGGTATGTCAACATTAGCCACTACTGTTATCCCCTAGTTTGCCGTGTGCCGTCCACGGCAAAGTCCGCACAACAGCAACATCTGACCAAAAGGAAATTTCTTTTGATGCTCACTCCCCGTCATGTATTGTTTGTTAGGCCCTTGCAATATATATAGCTATAATAACTACTTATAAAAGCAATAAAGAATGCATCAATGTCTCAGTTGATCCAGGTCAAGAAGAAGCAGCATGCCATAGTGCATTACATGTAACATCGCACAACACAAGATTCTACCACTATGCAATGATCTGATTTCTTGGCCCACAGTGCATATAGGAAAGCCTAGTTGCAGCATAAAAACAAAAATGTCACATATCTCATTCACTCTGAAAATAATGTTGCTGCTTTGTTTGAAGATTTCTGCATGTTGTGTTGACTAAAGTAGCCACGCTCGCATTGTAGGCAAGATTCCCGCAAGCTGTAACTATTCCCTCCGTTTTAAATTGTCAGTCGTTTTGGTTTTTCTAGGTTCATTACTTTTTTCATGCACCTAGGTATACATAATGTCTAGATGCATGTCAAAAGGAACTTTTAAAAGCCAGAACGACTTGCAATTTCAAATAGAGGGAGCAATAGTTTATTACTACCTGTCGCCCAACAAGGATTTGCACCACACTTCAGGGCTGAAGACCTCCATCACCTACTCCCTCCGTCCTGAAATATAAGGCATTGTAGTTTTGTCCTAAGTCAAACTAGAAATACTTTGACCAACTTTCTAGAAAAAAAGAATAACATTTATGACATCCAATGAGCATTGATAGACTTATTATCAAATATATTTTGATACTTTACTTATTTGATTTGCTAAATTTTAATATTTTCTTTATAAATTTGGTCAAACTTTAAAAAGTTTGACTTAGGACAAACCCAGAATACCCTTTATTCCAGGACTGAGGGAGTAGGCCATAATTGGCTTAAACAATCACTAGTTTTTTTTTTGATAAAAAGAGCTACAACATGAGGCTTGCCCTGATAAAAGGCGCTGAGGACTGAGGAGAGCTTCCTCTCCGACCTGACTTCTCGATCGATGACACTACGGAGCTCAACGGTTTAGGATTAACAATAGGGAAATTATGGTGAGGGAAAAGCCGATCCTAGTGGACTTTATAAGGCCTCTGATATTCAACCCTTTTTTGTAGAGGTTATAAATAAACTTGGAGTAGTGAATACATTTATACCAACTTCTTTTTCTGAAGATTTAATTCGTGGTTGTATTTTGTCTGACGATCCACAATGTATAGCCATAGCGGTGGATGGGTGCCACACTGCCACCCATGCTCCACTTGTCCCTATTCTTCTTCCCTGCCTGCATGCGCGTGCGCCAGCAAGGTAAGGAGCCGCACAAGACCCGGCGGACCACCAAATGGGATGTGATCCATCGTGCGAAGACGGGAGCACTCAATCCGTTACCGGCATGCAGAAATTAAGCCCGGACAAAGTCATAGTCATCCACTCAGCCATGCGCACGCCACTACTTATACGTGATGACGATGCCTGCCAATATAAGCGGAGCAAACGTTGATAGCAAATTTCGTGCCCTTTTTTAGGGATGGGAATGGGTCAGCCCGGCCCGGCCTTGGACCTGGCCCCTATGGCCTCAAGGCCAATTTTAAGGGCCACAGGTCGACCCAATTTTAGTGTTAACTATGGCCTCGATGTCCAATGGGTCGCATGGGTCGGCCCAATACATTTTTAGACTATACTTATACAAGCACTTTTAAATACATAAGAGATGCAAATTATATTAATGGTATTTTAAAACACAAATTTAAGGTTTTGGGTCGGCCCTACTTGACCCATTGGGTCGTTAGGTTTCGGCTCTTATGGCCCCTTTTCTATTTGAAGCCGACCCACATAACCCATTGGCCTTGCTTTTTTGGGTCGGGTCAACTACCCAATGGGTCGACCCGGCCCATTCCCATCCCTACCCTTTTTCTATCGTATATATCGACAAGCTAGTCTCATCTCCCTCTCGAACCAATCCATGATGCCGAGCATTTGGCAGGTTTGGACGAGGTCGCTCGTGGTATGCCTCATTTTTCTGGCGCTTATTGTGTTCTGCAGTGGCGACGGCAGCGGTGGCCGCGATGTCCAGGGACTGGGAGCTGACCGGTCTGCGTGCCGGCCTGCATTATCTGACAATGCGTCGTGCTCTTCCCACGGTCGCGGCGAGCCCTACAGTAATGCCCATTTCCCCCTAATTTCTTTTCCCAACCTTTTCTTCTGCATGCACTTGCATTGGCAACGCCCATACATATGCACATGGATGTATATAATCATGTCTCTTCTGTAGTAGTACCTAGGAAGAAAAATCCTATCAGTTTCTAGCATATGAACTCCGATCCCCAGAAAAATGAAATGTTCTACTACATTTTATGCACAAAATCAACCCCTTGTCTTTGTGTTGCTCCGTCTTCTCATTTATACAGATCGTCCGCAAGGATCTGGTCCTCCGAGACCTTGCCCTCCTTACGTGGTGTACGGGGGTCGTGGCAGCTGGCGTGCTGCCTGCAATTGAACCGCACCTGAAGAAATCAACTATGATCATGTTAATGTAAGCAGCAAGGGATGTGGCGGGTGTTTGGGGCCATTGGATTTTGACGACGCACGCGCGACATGTGCCGATGAGCAGATACTCAATTACGTAGGCCCGTACAACTTGAAGTGATTGCTGATTTTTGTTTTTGATTTTTCTTTCTTTCTCCCATTCAGTATGTAACACACAAATATATCCATTTCAATCTTCCTAGTATCACTCGACGTGGAAACGTCTGTATATGTATGGCATAGTACAACAGAATGACGTTATCTCCTTTGTTCTGCGATAAATTTTATAGTTAAACGATGAAGTTATCGACAAGGTTTAGTGTAGTTGATTTACGGCGAACTTCATAGGTTTATCAGTGGTAAATTGATTGCAGGGGCCGTGTTTGCGTTAGTGGAGCAATAATATGGCATGGCCCCATGGAGAATCCCTTAGGCTACTCTACTCCCAATATATAGTTGGGTAGACATTAACCAAATTCCACATAGAAGTAATTTGGGCAGGAAAACCAGCTTTTTGAGGCCTTTCAATAAGATTGCAAGTTGTACAGTCATAAGTCGTAACAGAATCGAAATGAGAGTAAATTCTACTTTCTATGCTTGTATATTAGCCCAAACAAACTGGCACATCTTAAAGTTCTAAAATTGAAAATCTGAATCAAAATTTTCGACAACCATAGGTTCCATCACCGGTGTTGCGTTCTGACTGCGTTCAGTGGGACATGCACTTTCCTAAAGGAAAAGGCAGCATATAGAAGAAATTGCTACACCATCTAACGCAGTCACGACTTCAACCATAAGAATGCAATCGAGGGCAAAGTACGACAAGCTGTGACCAGTCTATCAGTCAACTAGCATTTGTTGAACAATATTTTCCAATTAATAGGCTAACAAAAGCTCTAAACCAGGCAATTAGAGACATCCCCATACACAAGAGATGAGAAGAGAAGATAGCTCCCAACAAAAGAGCTTTCGCCTACCTACAACAGAATACAAAGTCGCATGCGCCCAAAAAAAAACACTGGTTATTTTGGTGCACATTGTATTTCATGACGACAAAACTGCTCTGTAGCAGCTAGGCCGCTAGAGACTAAGATAAAATTTCCATGACAATGGAAACATAAACGTAATGAGCAGAACATCATGGGTTCAGATGCATATTTGTTCCAATTGCATTTGTTTCAGCTCCCTCCTTCAACTGTCTGTCTTTTCTACGTTAATGAACTTGCACATAAAAGAATCTACAGGCTACAGATGCAATGGCATCAGATACTAAGTTAAGGTGCCCAATGATCATGGTTTCTGGTGCATCGTTGGTTGATCCTGTGATTTGGTTGAGCTCTCTGTTTCAACTTTAGGAGCACCTGGTTCGTCTATGGCCATTGGACTCGCATCATTAGGCTGCAACAATAATAACCATGGAAAAGCACGTTGGTTACTTAGGGACTAGAGTACAAGACAACACTAAATAGAAAGGAAAAGGCAGCTGTGCCTGGACTACATAGACAAAAGAACACTTACCAGGGTTTGTTTTGAGGAACCAACTCCATCAGTCACAGGTCCACTGCCTCTCGAGTGTTCTGCACCTACACTATTAGCATCCTACATGGCACAAAAGGAAAAGAAGAATTTCAATAATGAGAATGATATGTAACTAAAGAAATAACTGTTGATACGTGCATCATGTTCTTGCAAGTCATAAAATCGTTTCAACAAACAACCCTAGTAAAATAGATAGTACAGAATCTTGACAATCTTGCCCAGAAATCAGTTATGTATGGAAACATGGGAATTACTAGCATAATTATAAAGAAATAAATTAGAGACCATTACAATAGACCCAATGTAAAGCACACTACTACCATGCAAAGATTTGATTAAATTGAATTTGTAAACAACATTGGTCAGTCTCAAGCGTCACAATACAGACTACTGGGCCCTAAATACTACATAGCACTGTCAATATCAAAAGTGTAATTAGTAAGTCTAGGTTGAATGCTAATACCTCACACTGCCACATTGTACGCAATGGAGAGAGAGACAGTGGGATGGGGGTGGATAATCTCAATATAAACTTATCATATTCCTAGCTACATGGTCAAGGCAAGACAAGGCAGAAGGTGCTGCCCCCTTACAGACTACAGTTTGGCCAGCTGCTCCCATGGGTATTTGGTATACTACTGGCCCCACATAATAATGTCATATTTAGGCCACAAAAAGGAGCTGCATACAATCTTAAATGACCCTGATGGGACAGACATAGCATCTTAGGGAGTGTTTGGATCCCAGTGTTAGTGTCCAAAAGTGATATACTTTAGCACTAGCCCATCCAAACAGGAGTGCTAATGGACAGTGCTAAAGTTTAGCCAACACTCAAAAACTTTAGCTAGGAGAGAAGTGCTAATGAGTGCTAAAGTTTAGCACCTCAACTTTGGCACATCCAAACTGGCCTTAGTTCTCTAAAATCAGCACTGGCACATGTCAAGCCAGCACATCACCTAGCACTAGTGCTTATATATCTTCCAATCCGAGTACACATTACATACAAGAAATGAAAATTCATGCCCCTACATCATTCAAATTAACACAACTAAAAACAGAAAAATACCTGATCGGTTGCCTCTGTCTCAGATTCTTTCTTCATTCTTACACCTAGTATGCTGCTCCTCCTATGATAGAAAATGGAGCATGGTAGAACACATAATATAACCACCTCAAGCAGTTGCTGCTATAATCACATTAATGTTGAAGAAACAATAAATACCTTCCAGAGTCCTCCAAAGGCTTGGCATCATTCATTTCCACATCAGAATCAGCATCATGTCTTTCATCAGGGTTCTCTTTATCTTCATCTTCCTGTATGAAACAGGAACACAGATTAGCCAAAAATGATGGTGAATCATTTATTTATGGCATGCAGAGCCCTCCTTAGGTCACACATCTCCCACCATAGTGGCAACCAGATGGGATGAAGCTCTTGTGGAATTCTACATTTTTACATGCCATGGAATTTTTTTAAAAAAGAAACACACCATGGAATTGCATCTCTTGTTGAGCTGCACTTTTGTGTTTATTGGGTTGCAATATCCAACTTTAGGCTGTTGCACTTTTGTGATTGCACTTCACAACATGTCTGATTTGTGTTGCCGTATTGCGTTTTTCATGTTATGGGCTTGTTTTTTATTTTGGTTTCTGAGCATTACCTCATTTCAAGGTGTTTGTGGTTTCTCCATATGCTTATATCTTTGCAACAGACGCTGCAACTCTTAGGATGGCACTAGACTTCCTCAGAACCTCCTTTCTGTGTTGAGCCCACATTTTTTACACAGCTCCTTTTCTAATTTTCTTCCAGATTTTGCAGTTCAACTAGTAGTTCAGTCTGGTTCTTAAACCTGTTCAGAACATACCAATGGAACTATACAACAAAAAGGAAAGCAAATAGCACAAAAGGAAAAGATAGCATGCCAAACTACTCCCGCATGAGTAGACCAGGATTGCATGAATATGGTGTTTCAGTCACTTATCAAAGTAAGCAGCAAGCAATGACACTCCCAAAATAATTAAACATTGTGGCGCCATCAACTTTCAATGGTCATCTCATCACCAGTTACTAGGAAGCAGTGGCCCCAGTTATACCAAAAGGACAATGTGAAAGTTAGGGAGGTATAACTGGGAGAGACTCTGTTAAAAATGTCCTCACCATTGTACCTGACTTATTTTAAAGGATAAAGCAACAGAATGCAACTAATGTATTGCTTGTAGCAGAACCTCACCTCAGGTAACTCAGCCTCTGGAGGTCGATCTTGAAATTGGACACTAGGAGCATGCCGGAGTTTCGAAAGATTATCAAGAAGTTTTGATCTTATATCATCCAATTGATGCCGGGTGTTTTTGTTCTCCATGTTACTTGGAGCAACATGTAGAGTGTAATCTGGACCAAAATACTCATAGTACTCATTTGGGGGCATCTTGTCAGTGAGCTCATGACCAAGTGCAACTCCTGTCTGCTCAAAAAATGTAGAAAAGTAAGCAAAAAAGGATAAATAAAGAATAAAGGTAACTCAGCATGTTTAGCAAAGCAATGAGCCCCAATCCCTTAACAGTAAATTGGATAATCTTATCCAGTTTCATAGATAAGATAAGAGCACAATCGACTATTCAATGGCTGAATGAATTGGAACTTGGTGGAGCTAATCTTTGAATAAAAAGGTAAAAAGAATGTTCAGTTCAGACATAAGTTATCCACGTATAATTAAACCTATACATTACTCCTATTACACAGTAAATAGTAAAAACTCAAGTTCTTGTGGCGTCTTAGTAGACTCAAAACACACAACATGAACTATAGGAAAATGACACTAGTCAGCACTCAGAAAGTAGAAAACTGGATAATGACATGTACAAATATTTTTTTTTAAAGCAAGATGCTTCATGTCAATGCAAGCAAAAAATTTGGATAAACTATCATACTTTGTGGATTAGTTCAAAAAAATGATTCTGATATACAAATATTGCTCTGAAATGTCATAATAAATTAAAACAAAGTTATAACAGAATTAGGAACACAGATAGCAACCAAAGAAATGTGTTTTATTATTGCACAAAGGTAGATTGTGATGCCAAGAGGCTTTACTGGGTCTACAGCAAAGCTGATGTCAGAGCACAAGGGGTGTACATGGAAACTGGAAAATGCTGACAGTGTTTTAAAAAAAATTAACAAATTACTTAGCTATACAGTTACAAACCAACAAGATATAAGTACTTAAGGAAAACATTATAGATAAGGTTAGAGAACACGGCACTTATTTAACACACATCTAACCTGATTTAGAACTTAGAAGACTATCTGTACGTGTGCTTGAATAAATAGATAATACAGACAGAAAATAAAGACTATATAACATATTACTTTTACGTGAGTATTCAAAATTCATAATTGTCAACCACTGTACCAATCCTAGCAGATTTTAGCAAGAATTTCGTGCCATACAGGGCAATGCAATAACTGGACAAAGCTACTGTAATAAGAACAACAACGAACAACCGAAACAAATGAAAAGGTGTTACAGAATGTGCTTTTCTCCATGAAGGAAACTCCCCTATTACATACCTCATAGCACCAACATCGTGCAACATTTCTTATGGTATACCCACCACCACCAAGCAGCAACAGCGGGACATTGAAGGATCTCATGAATCTCACACATTCTGCATGCCCCTTGATAGATAGGTTGAAACAGCCCAACCTGTCGCCCGACAAAGAATCCGCACCACACTGAAGGACAACTGCACCAGGGTTGAAGACCTCCATCACCTTTCCCATTATCGGCTTGAACAGCGACTGGTAGCTCTCATCATCAATACCATCATCCAATGGGACATTCAGGGAGTAATACTTCCCCTTTGAGTGTCCAACATCACGAATATCCCCAGTTCCAGGAAAATAATCCCCAAACTTGTGGAAGGAGACCGTCATCACCCTGTCTGTGGTGTAAAATGCCTCCTCCACACCATCCCCGTGGTGGATATCAATATCAACGTACAGAACGCGCTACAGTGCCATTACAGAATATGGGTAAAATTCCATCCATCTAACCATCGATTTTGAAAATTTTCAAAAAATCCAAGAGCGTTTGGCATACCTGGTGGTACTTGAGGAGCTCGAGGATGGCGAGGACGATGTCATTGACATAGCAGAAGCCGGAGGCCTCGCACTTCTTGGCGTGGTGGAGCCCGCCGGCCCAGTTGATGGCGATGTCGTGGCCGTGGTTGAGCTTGACGGCGCCGCCGACGGATCCCCCCGCGTAGGTCTGGCAGAAGCTGTAGAGGCCGTCGAAGACGGGGCAGTCCTCGCCGACGTTGAAGCGCTTGAGGGCGCGGATCTGGTCCTGCTGCGTCTCGGGGGTGACGGAGCGGAGGAAGGCGACGTAGTCGTCGGCGTGGAAGCGGCAGAGGTCGCGGTCGCGGGCGGGGTGGGGGCGGAGCACCTGCATCTGGTCGAGGAGGCCGTAGCGGCCGAGCAGCGCGTGCGTCATGCGGATGCGGTGCGGCTTCATCGGGTGGCCCTGCCCGTAGTAGTAGTTGCCCACCTCCGCATCGTAGAAGTAGCAGACGCGGCGCTTCGAGCCGTCCGCGCCGGTGGTCGGCAGGGAGTTGCCGCCGCCGCCGGCCGACGCGTCCATGGCCGGATTCGCGGCGGCGCTCTCGCTCTCTCCCTGACGGCGCTTTTGGGTTGGGTTTCGAGGGGGCGCTCGGCGGCGGCGTTTGAGTTGTGTAGGGACCGACGAGGGTCCGGCGGGGTGAGAATTTCGGGAGGTGTAGCCGTTTGTCAGCCTCCGACGGCGAGTGGTACTGTGTAGGTGTGCTTCAAGATGCGTGCCTTTTCTCTAGTACAAGAACCTCTCAATAGAATTTTATTGAGTTTTGTAAGGCCGTGTTTAGTTCGTCAATTTTTTTTATGCTACAGTAAAATTGAATGTTGATACTAATTAAAATTATTAAATATGGATAACTGACAAAAACCCATTTCATAACCTCCGGTGAAATTGTGAGATGAATCTTTAGGCTATGATTAGACAACGTCGTGCTACAGTAAACAATCTCTAATGACGGATTAATTAGGCTTAATAGATTCATCTCGCGATTTTTCATCCATCCGTGTAATTAGTTTTACAATTAGATCATGTTTAGTCCTCCTAATCTTCGATTTAAAATTGCTACAGTAAATTTCGTAAAATTTCTCACCGATCTAGACAGGCCCTAAGTGACACATCAGTAGTTTGCTGATTTTGCAAGATTATCATAAGACAGATGAGACAGTTTTTCTAAAAGAAGATTAAACAGTTTCGTCATAGAGTATGGGCAATATCGGAAGCCATTCTCCAGGACGGATTTAGCGTAAAAACGCCCGCAGCGGGGCGGTAATCCATACGGTACAATTCCGCACAACCGGCGGGCCACTATTCCCAGCGAAGTAGCAGATGCCCGCTACGGGTCGACGTGGCGCGCGCGGCCCAACCGCCGCCGTAGCAACCGCGCGCGCGGGCGAAGGCGATAAGGCGCTCGGCGAAGATGCCCTCGATGCAGGCGAAGGCGACAAGGCGCTCAGCGAAGCGCTCGCCGCCGCTGATCGGTGCATGGCCCTTCATCAACACCGAGGTAAACCACACGCTGGTAGTCGCGGCGCAGCGGGCGTCCGGCGGCGAGGCGGCGCTGGGCGGCGGCATCCACCTCGCTGTGGCAGACCGTCCCAATTAATCTGGTTTAAAAGCATGGGACCACTATCACCGCGGTGCTCCACACCCTTAAACCGAGCTAATCGTGCAATCCGTCAGATACCTTCCCGATTAAACCACCATTTCTCTCTACTGAAACGAAATAGCAGCAGTCTCACTCGAAGATGGGATCAGGCAGTACAACTCATCATAATTTTTACATCACCAGGTTCACATCGATAAATATACAAACATAGTGCATAAGTTTTAGTTATTACAAACCAGAGTTATAATACAGCGGAAGTCTAAACGTCGAGACAAAAGACATTATGCGGAGCCCTCGCACAACATCTAATCACCGCGGCCTGAGTCGGACTCAGACGGCACCCGCTCCATAGTCCAACCATCAGGAAGCACACACGGCCAAGTCAGAGCAGCAACAGGGTCATCGCCATCACAATTATCTAAAACAAATAAGCCATACAAGCAAGGCTGAGTATACTAATACTCAGCAAGACTTACCGACTAGGTTAAATTCTAGACATGCAAGGCTTTATGGCTGAGGGGTTTGTTTTGCCAAAAAGCGACTATCAGTTGATCCCTATTTTTAATATTTTAGCCAAATTAAAGTGAGTCTAACCATTACTAAGTTTGCCAAACTATCCAACTGCTACACTCGCCATCAACCCCTCGCCTAATGGAGTGGACATGTCCGTCAGACGTCAATTTGAATCAAGTACTAGGTTTACCAGTTTACCACATTTCCCGGCATACGATTAGTACCTTCAAAAGCTTGACCAACAACGCCACACAAGCAATGCTTTAGCCAACATTTATCTGTGCAAGTGGGACATTCAACCAACAAGAATATCGTACAAGCCCCGCTTGCCGAACTTCATAAATAAACATAAAGTAAAAACCTATATCTCGCGAGTGACAAGGCAATCACTCGACTTCTACTGATCCTAATTAAGCATGGCAATCTAAACGACCTACACATACTAGTATTAGGACAGGGGTACCTAGGGATCATGCAACTAAGGTTTCATTCAACTCCTCCAAACTTAAATGCACAAAGTAAGGCATAAAGTAAGGAGTGTTAGTTTTAAACAGTGGGTTATGCTCCGGGGCTTGCCTTCTTGATCACCGGCCTTGGGCCCTTCCGGACTTTGGTCCGAGTCTTGAGCAGCAGTGTAGTTCACCTCAGCAGCGACCGGATCACCCTCGTGCTCGATCTCGATCTCGTACACTCTGTCAACAATGGGATTATCTACATGAAATGCAGATGCATGAGATGCAGTAATGCACAAGCAATCCATCAAAGGAATAACTGCAACAACTCACTAATACATCACTGGGCAGTCATTTACGGAGTATAAACAATTAAGAAGCTCACAAAGAAAGCTGGGTGGGTTGTTTTTAGTTGCTGATTAGGCCTAGTTTAGATCTGAATTAATGTATTAAGAAGTTTTATTAAACCTTTTCAATATGTTAAAAACACTTAAACTACTACATAAATTAAACAAAACACCTATAAATAACCACTAGTAGTACAATACAGTTTCAATGGCTGAATTAGACTTTTAGCATTCCAGGTTCTAATCATATTTTTAGGATTAATTTTACAACAAGAAAACTAATTATTAATTAAGTATTTTCTAGCTAGTTTTTACCAAATAAAGCCAAAAAAATATATTTTCATAAACAAAAATTAATGTAAACATGTTTCTGTGTTTCTGACAGCCAAATCTATTTTTCAGGAATTTTCTAATATTTTACCTATTTGTTTTCTAATTCTTTTAACAGCCATCATTTACCACTAGTTAGAAAATCATAATAAATTCTACCAATACTTTCTGAAGCTAAAATTTTTACTGCAACTACTATTCTACCAGAGACATTTTCTGTGAAGTTTTTATATTTTCGAATTTATACAGAATATTTGGTGATTTATCTATTCTCAATTAGCTAGAAACAAACTTAATTCCTAACTTAAAAATTATACACTTTCTAGAGCTGATTCTTTTTGCGAGGGTTCCTATACTCCAGAGAAGATCTAACAAAAATTGTCAAATTTTATTGAGTAGTTTATATATTTATTACCATTTCTACCCCATTAACTTAACTAATTCCAAACCTACCAAAATCATGAATAAACTTTGGCCAACAGATGCTCAACTCAACTCTACTAATCATAACAGAACCATCAAAAGTGGTTTTGCATTTTTAGCACATTCATATGATTTATAAAGCAATAAACAATCTCTCAAGCACTCATTCATACATACAGCAATACATTAGAAATTACACGGTTTACATATGCATATGATACATCACTGGAAAGATAATTTCACAAGGATTCCAGAAAGTCCAAGTTTGTAATTTTACGATTTTTGTGTGATTAACCAAAGTTCAACCGAAATAAAAAGGAAAAGAAAACGTAAAAGAACAAAAGGGCTTTACATCGGGGCCCCTGGAAAAGTAAAGGTTCGTGGACAGGTCCTTTTCTTCACAGATCTGTCCCTGGATTCTTGCAGAAAACCCCCTACAAAATCCCACCTCATCAACATAAATCCAAAACATTTACTGTGGCAGACCGCCCCAATTAATCCGGCTTAAGAGCATGGGACCACTATCACAGCAGTGCGCCACGCCCCTAAACCGAGTTAATCGTGCAATCCGTCGGATACCTTCCCGATTACACCACATTTTTCTCTCGACCGAAACAAAATAGCAGCAGTCCCACTCGAAGGTGGGCTCAGGCAGTACAACTCATCACAAGTTTTACAACACGGGGTTCACATAGATAATTATACAAATACAGTGCATATGTTTTAGTTATTACAAACCAGAGTTATAAAACAGCGGAAGTCTAAACGTCGATTACACAAACATCACATGGAGCCCTCATATGACATTTAATCCCCGCGGCCTGAGTCGGACTCAGACGGCCCCCACTCGACTGTCCAACCATCAGGGAGCACACCAGGCCAAGTCAAAGCAGCAACAGGTCATAACCAGCAACATCATCTGAAAAAGATAGCCACAAGCAAGGCTGAGTACTAATTACTCAGCAAGACTTACCCGATAAGGTTAAATACTAGACATGCAAGGCTTTTTGGCTCTGGGGTTTGTTTTGCCAAAAGCGTCTACAAGTTGATCCCTAATTTCAACATTTTAGCCAAGTTTTAAAGTGAGACTAACCATTTCTAGATTTGCCAAACTATCCCATAACATTCAGTGTCGAAAAACAATTGATTATCATGATACCAATATTTCTCATCCGAACACCCTCCTAAACCCATTGACCAAGCCATTGATGTGCGACAAAAGATCAAGCAGCTTCATGTAACCGCGAAGGACGGACAACTCGAGTTGATTTTAACCATGCATGGAACAACCTAATCGCACGACCCGTGAGAGACACCCAGGACCTCACGGGGCAACCTTTCCCATCTCTCCCTGCCATCTGCCATCAGGGACCACTCCGCCCGAGTGCACGCCCCAACGGACCCCAGGTGCCCCAGGCAAACCTGTGCCGCGGCCACTGCTACACTCGCCACAACCCCTCGCCCAAGGGAGTGATAAAACCCGTCAGACGTCAGTTTGAATCAAGTACTAGGTTTACCAGTTTACCATATTTCCCGGCATACGATTAGTACCTTCAAAAGCTTGACCAACAACGCCACACAAGCAATGCCTTAGCCAACAATCCTCTGTGCAAGCGGGGTGTTCAACCAAACATAAATACCGCACAAGCCCCGCTTGCCGAATCTCATTAACTGATAAATAAAGTAAAACCTATAACTCGCGAGTGACAAGGCAATCACTCGACTTCTACCGATCCTAATTAAGCATGGCAGTCTAACGACCTACACATACTAGTATTAGGACATAGGTACCTAGGGATCATGCAACTAGGGTTTCATTCAACTCCTCAAAACTTAAATGCATAAATTCAGGCACAAAGTAAAGAGAGTTAGTTGTAACAGTGGGTTATGCTCCGGTGCTTGCCTTCCTGATCACCGCTGGCCTTGGGCCCTTCCGAACTTTGGTTCGGGTCTTGTGCAGCAGCAAGGTTCAGCTCGGCAGCAGCTGGATCATCCGTGGGCTCGACCTCGATCTCGTATACTCCGTCAGCAAGGGTTTGCTC
>CM014273.1:15317626-15328440 GCA_004135705.1 Alloteropsis semialata | reverse complement strand
GTGGCCAGACGCACTGGTGGCCGGAATCAAAGAGAAAAGGGTGGGGAAATGATCAAGAGCACTTGGTGAATGTGTTTTGAGCCTCGGATTGGAAGGAGGAGGCCTGTAGAGTTACGATTTTGGAAAGTTTGGAGCTCGGCCCGCGTTGGCAATGGTGGACGGATTTCTCCGATTTCTCGAAGTCTAGGCGATGGCGGAGGATGCTAGGCCATGGAGGGCGGAGACGGCGAGGTGGAGGAGCTCTGGTCGGGGTTAATTGCAGGACGGTCGAGTATGGGGGGGTGAACTTGGCCGTCGAGTACTGAGGGTCGTAATTGTCCTCGAGGTTCGGTCGTGCTTATCTTGCCAGCGCGACTGCCAGCGCGGCATGCCCCTTGGCATGAGCCAAATGGGTCAAGGGATGAACGCCGCGTGGCTCGGACAGGTGGAGGGCAAAGGACGGCGTCGACGACGCCGAGGCGCCCTCTGTTCATCTGCTGCCGGAGAACACCGGTCAGACCGGTATTTGAACCGGTCTGACCGGTCCTGGTGGCCACGCGACACGGTCAGTTTCCTTCGCCTTGTTCTCACAAATTTGTGTAAAAACCTCACAATCGCCCAATATGAAAGTTGTAGACCAGTGTTCAAGCTACAATTCTTAGATAGAGAGTTCTAGCATTTGAGCAATGGTTTGAGAGATAAAATGTGGAGAATCCGGCCAAAAAAAAGCTGTTAACTGTCGACTGAAAATCCTACGTCTGATTCGAACGTTTTTGACCCAAATTCGATGACCTTTTTCTCTAAGATTTACATACAAACATCGAGATTGTCCAATACAAAAGTTGTAGCTGGTACATTAGGCTACAATTCTTACAAAGAGTGTCACTACTTTTGAGCAGCGGTTTGAAAGTTACGGGGCGATGAATGTTGGCAAAAATCACGTTTTCAGACTTAGCGTAATTCAGCTAAGTGCTGAAATTGCTGGTTTTTGACCCGATTTTGCCCAAGATTATGAGTGATCAAACAAAGTTTTCCTTGATCCACATCACCACCATTGTAAAGAGGGTACTTTGTACTCTAACTTTTATATTGGTGGAATTTCAAGTGTTTAGGCAAAATATAAAGATATTAGCCTCTCGAGAAGGGTAAAAAGTGAAACTGACAACACATGAAATGACGGTCAAATGAGTTCAAAATTGAATTTCGAATTTTTGTTTGAACTTGCCATACTCATTTAAGTTCATAAACATGTATTTGACATTATTTGTGTCATTTTGGTATAATTTTTGTATTTTGACTATTTTGACTATTTTTGGTTGACTTTGTCAACACATACACACAATTATGCACAAACAACACAATTATGAAATGATGAATGTCATTATTGGTTTAATTGAGTTTATTAAAGTTTTTAATTACATTAGTGACACCAGGGGTGTCACATTTACCCATAACCCCCTGAGCTTCCAATATCTCACCCTCAACTCCTTCTTCTTCCTCCTAGCACACGTACAGGCACTGGGCCTGTTCGGCTGTGCCTGTGGCCGCCGGCCGGCCTGGAGGTGGTCGTGGCCGGCGGGGTAGACGGCGCGACTGGCCTGGGGGGGTGGCCGGCGTGGCTGGCCCGTCCAGGCCCCAACCTGGAGCGGCCTTACCCCGAGCAGAGGCGGCTCGCCCGTGGCAACAGCTTGTCGACGACGAGAATGGTGGTGGCGAGGCGCGACGGAGATGGAAGGGAAGGGGAAAAAGGGTCGGAAAGTATCAGTGACTCATGGTGAATCCATTTTGGGGGTTGGGAACGGCCGAGAGGCAGCGAGGGTGGCTACCCACGGTGAGGGCGAGCTCGAACCAACACAGAGCAATGGCGGTCAAAATTCTTCGAATTCCCGGCGATGTGGTCGAGGGGAAAGGTTGGGAAAAGGTTGGGGACGGAGAGGACGAGGTTGGGCAGGGTTGGCCGGAGTTAATTGCGGAATGGAGGATTTGGATGGAGTAATTTTGATCGGTGGCCTACTGCCCCGTTTTCACCGAGCAGAGCGCCTGTGAGCTGGCGGCTCGTTTCTCCTCGCGCGTACGTGGCTGGACAGCGAGGCCGGGACGCTTGGCAAGGCACAAATGGGACGGGGAGCGATGGACGCGTGGCGCCGGAGACGCCGAGGCCGGCGTTGGTCTCTGGCCGGTGCCTGACGAACTGAAGTTGATTCAGTCGTCTGGCCGTTGAACAGCCTGCCCTTTGGTCCTATCTTTCTCAAATTTTTGTTTGTAAACGCAAAGATTGTCCTATGTAAAAGTTGTACAGGGTTCATCAGTCTACATCTTCTATAAAGGAAGTTATAGCATTGGATCAATGGTTGGAAAGTTATTGAGTGATGAAAATCAGCATAAATTCGGTCCAAATCCAATTCAGTTCTGAAGACACTGAATTGTTCAGTTCAGTTCGCTAAAAGTGTGACGGCCAGTTTTCAACTCAATTTTTCTTCAGATTTTGTTTGTAATCTTTATATTCGGCCAATACAAAGTTACAGAGGGTTCATAGGGCTACAATTCCTACAAAGGAACTTATATCATTTGCTCAATGGTTTGGAAGTTGCAGGGCCCTAAAGTTCATCAAAAACTCGAATTTCAGTCAAATTACCGAGTCCAGTTTCAGCCCACGAGCCTGACTTCAACTGACTTAAACTCAACTTTTCGTATATAAACTCAACTTCTACAAAGGGTGTCACTCCTTTTGAGCAGAGGTTTGAAAGTTACGGGGATGAGAAAATGGGCAAAAATCACATTTTCAGACTTAGGCGATGCAGTTGAATGCTGAATTTTCAGCATTTTGACTCGAATTTGACCAAGAATTCGAGCAATCAAACAAAGTTTTCATTGATCCACATCACCACCATTGTAAAGAGGGTACTTTGTACTCCAACTTTTATATTGGTGGAATTTCAAGTGTTTAGGCAAAATCTAAAGATATTAGCCTCTCGAGAAGGGTAAAAAGTGAAACTTACAACACATGAAATGACGGTCAACTGAGTTCAAAATTGAATTTTGAATGTTTGTTTGAACTTTTCATACTCATTTGAGTTCATAAAATGTAGTTGACATTATTTATGATATTTTGGTATAATTTTTGTATTTTGACTAGTTTGACTATTTTGGTTGACTAAGTCAACCCATACACATAATTATGCACAATCAACACGATTATGAAATGATGCATGTCATGATTGGTTTAATTAAGTTCATTAAAGATCTTAATTACACTAGTGACACCAGAGGTGTCACACTCACGTCCATCCCGGACGGGCTGGTCGACGACGAGGACCACAAGGACCTCAACAAGCTCATCGACGCCTACACGCGCCACATGTCGGGCCACCTAGAGCGGCTCATCGCCAACCTGGAGGCCATCGGGCGGGCCAGGGCCAAGTGGCTCATCGGCGCCGTCGATCCAACCCAAGGCCAAGCCGTCGTCGATCCAGCGCATGGCCGCCCCCCGCTGCTGCGCTGCCCCACGCAGGACCGTTGCCTTCCACCTCCGCCCGTGCTCCTCCGTCCACCGATCCATGGCGTCCTCGTCACACGCCCACCGTCCCAGGGCCGCGGGGAGGGGGCCGGCGCATGCGGAGCTGCTGCTACCACCGCCGCGCCGTGGGGAGAGGGGCGGAGGTGGTCGGACGCCGGGGAGGAGAGAGGGGTGGGCGTGTGGCGAAGCCCCTGCCGCTGTGCCGAGAGGGATAGAGACACAGGGGAGGGAGGGGCAGTGCAGACTGGAGACGACGGGTGGGTGGTGGCGGTGGTGGAAGAGATAAGGTTGAACCGGGTGGGTCCCACTCGTCAGTCACGATAGATAGGTTGGGTAGAATAGATATGAGTAGAAAATGTAGATGACTAGGATATAGAGTATGAGACATAGAGTGTTATGAGTGCGGAAGAAACGGGTATAGAGGAGAGAATCTTGATAACCAAGATAGAATATTTCTTTTAGAAGATGAAAATAGAGTATGACTGTTAGTTTTTATACCGGCTAGTCTACTATAAGGGGTCCTGTGACACCCCTGGTGTCACTATAGTAATTAATAACCACAATAAACATAATTAAACAAATCATGGCAGTGCATTATGAGTATTTTATGTTTGTGCATTAATATGTATGTTTGACCAAGTCAACAATTATTAAGCAAAAAAGGTCAAAATATAAAAATTATACCAAAATGTCACAAATAATGTCAATTATATGTTTATGAACTCTTATGAGCATGGAAGGTTCAAACAAAAATTCAAAATTCAAATTTGAACTCATTTGACCATCATTTCATGTGTTGCAAGTTTTCCTTTTTACTCTTCTTGTGAGGCTAATATCTTTAGATTTTGCCTAAATACTTGAAATTCCACCAATATGAAAGTTGGAGTACAAAGTACCCTCTTTACAATGGTGGTAATATGGATCAGGGAAAACTTTGTTTGGTCATTCAAAATCTTGGTCAAAATCAGGTTAAACCCCTGAATTTTCCGCACTTGGCCGAATTGTCCAAGTCCTGAAAAACGTTATTTTTCGCCAAGTCCTGAAAAATGTTATTTTCGCCCAATTTCACAGCCCTATAACTTTCAAATGGTTGCTCAAAACTGGTGACACCCTTTATAGAAGTTGTAGCCTGATGTCCCAGCTACAACTTTTGTATTGTACCAATCAAATGTTTATATACGAAATGTTGAGTTTGAGTTAGTTGAAATCGGGCCTTTTGTGCTGAAACTTAACTGAATAAGCTCTAAGTCTGAAAATCGTGTTTTTTCCTGTTTTCACAGCCCAATAACTTCCAAAACAGCGAGCAAATGATATAAGTTCCTTTGTAAGAGTTGTAGCCCTATGCGTTTTCTACAACTTTTGTATTTGCTGATCTCAATGTTTATATGTGAATATTTGAGAAAAATGCACTCAAAGTCGGGTCAAAAATCAATCGATCCAGCACTTAGAAGATTTCAGCCGAAATTCAGTTTTGACAGAATTTTTGGCCTGTCTTCATCCCGATTTATCTCTCAAACCGTTGCTCAAATACTATGGAACCCTTTGTAGGAATTGTAGCCCTATGAACCAGCTACAAGTTTTACATCGGCAGTTTGAAACGATTACAAACAAAATCGGAAGAAAAGTTGAGTTGAAAACCGGCCGTCGCAGTGTAACCAGACTGAACTGAATGAAATCAGTTCAGTTCGTCAGAACTGAAACTGCTAGCCAGAGGGCTCGGCATCGGCAGTATTGGCGCCATGCGCCGGGTTCTGCCCGCTCTGGCCCCGCGCCGAGTCCTCCGCGCGCCTCCTAGCCCCTTCGCCACTCAAGCTTGCCCAGTGTCGAGCTGTCCGAACGCTTGAAAGAATGGGCCGCCAGCTCGACTACACCGTAAACAAGGCAGTAATTGTCAGTCACCAATTTCACCATCCTCCACTTCACCATTCTCCAATAAACCTCTCCTGCAGCTCATCCACATCGTCCTCTCCGCCCCCAACCTTTCCCGTCCTTCACCATAGCCTCCATGGCCGGCAATTTGAAGAAAACCGGCCGCCATGGCCTACTAAGCTACCGAGCTCCACCCCAAACGTGGATAGCCCGCTACGCTCCTTCTCCGCCCAAACCAAGCCTCAAAATGGAATCGCGGTGAGCCACTGGTGCTACTCGACCTCTTTCCCCTCGTTTTCCCCTCTCCGTCGAGCTGCCCCACTGCCGGCTTCTGTCGCCGCCGCCCTGTTCCACGGGCGCCTCTCCCTAGGCGGGGCTGAGCCGTGCCGAGCTCGGCTGAGACCACCCCTAGGTGCACCCGTGGCCGTGCACCCCCTTGGCCGCCTTTCAGGGCCGCGCCCAGGCCACCGCCGGCCAGCCAGGACCATGGCCGAGCCAAGCTCGAGCTCTGTACGTGAGGAAGAAGAAGAATGACCTGAATGGTAAGAGAATAGAAGTATAGGGGGTTATGGAGAAATCTGCAAGGGTTTTTTTGTGAGAAATCCAAAGATCAGGGGCCTAGCTGCGAAGATGTTTTGATGTTTTTCTTTTTCTTTGATTAAACTGGTTGGTTACTAATAAATAGGTATAAAATCACAAAAAAATCGTAAAATCACAAATTTGGTCTTTCTGGAATCCTTGTGAAATTATCTTTCCAGTGGTATATCATATGCATATGTAAACTGTGTATTGAAGATTGTATTACTTTATCTATGAATATGTGCTTGAGAGAGTATTTATTGCTTTATAAATCACATGCATGAGCTAAAAATATAAAACCACCTCTGATAGTTCTGTTATGATCAGTAGAGTAGATTTGAGCCCTTGTTCGTCACAGTCTATGCATGTTATTGATAGATATAGATTTCGTTGAGCTAATGAAGTGGAAAATGTGTTAAATAGTTAAACTGCTCAATAAAATGTGGTAATTTTTGTTAGTGCTGCTATGGAGCTTAGAAACCCTCACAAAAAAAATCAGCTCCAAAAAATGTGCATTTTTGAAGTTGTGATTTAAATTTTTTCTAGCTAGTTAACTGTAGTTAAATCACCAAATATTCTGTATAGATTAAAAAAATGAGAAAAATTCATAGTAGAGTTCTCTAGTGAAAAGTAAGTTTCAGTAAAAATTGCAGCTCCAAAAAGTATTTGTAGAATTACTTATGATTTTCTAACTGATTACAAATTGTAGGTGTTAAAATAAATAGAAAACAGTAGGGTAAAATGTTGAAAAATTCTTAGAAAATATGTTAGACTGATTAATTACAGAAAACATGCTCACCATAATCTTGGTTACTAAAAATCTTGTTGTTTGAGTTAAATACATAAAAGTAGCTAGATTAATGCTCATAGAATAAATAGTTTTTGAACTCATAAAAATCTGAGAAATTTGTGTTATCTTATTGAAGTGCTGAATGTTTAGTTTAGAAAGAAAAATCAACAATTTGGGTTGTTTGATGTTATGAGTGAATAATTGGTCTGTGTTTGTTTAATTTGAGTTACTGCATTCCTGCATCTCATGCATCTGCATCGCTATTTGTAGATCATCCGGTAGTTGTTGGCGTACCGTACGGGAAGCGATCCGCGAGCCGTCGACAATGAAGCCGGAACTAACTGAAGCCGCAGAAGACCCGGGCCAAGTCCGGAAGAGCCCAAGGCTATTGCTAAGCAAGGAAGGCAAGCCCCGGAGCATGAACTCACTATTCAAACTAACATTCCTTACTCTATGCTTTACTTTGTGCATTTAAGTTTTGAGGAGTTGAATGAAACCCTAGTTGCATGATCCCTAGGTACCTATGTCCTAATACTAGTATGTGTAGGTCGCATAGAATGCCATGCTTAATTAGGACCGGTAGAAGTCGAGTGATTGCCTTGTCACTCGCGAGATATAGGTTTTTACTTTATATCAGTTTATGAATTTCGGCAGGCGGGGCCTTTGCGATAATCCTGTTTGATTGAGCGCCCCACTTGCACAGATGGATGGTGGCTAAGGCATTGATTGTGTGGCAATGTTGGTCAAGCTTTTGAAGGTATATGGTAAACTGGTAAACCTAGTACTTGATTCAAACTGACGTCTGACGGACATATCCACTCCATTGGGCGAGGGGTTGATGGCGAGTGTAGCAGTGGCCACGGCACAGGTTTGCTTGGAGCACCTAGGGTTCGTTGGGGCGTGCACTCGGGTGGAGTGGTCCCCGATGGCAGATGGCAGGGAGAGATGAGAACGGTTGCCTCGTGAGGTCCTGGGTGTCTCTCACGGGGCGTGCGATTAGGTTGTCCCATGCATGGTAAAAATCAACTCTAGTTGTCCATCCTTCGCGGTTATATGAAGCTGCTTGATCTCTTGTCATACATCAGTGTGCTTGGGCAATGGTTAGAAATGTTGATAGTTGAGAAATATTTGATATCTGGTTAATCAATTGTTTTTCGACACTGATTGTTGTTGGATAGTTTGGCAAACTTAGTAATGGTTAGTCTCACTTTAAACTTGGCTAAAATAATGAAAATAGGTATCAACTGGTAGATGCTTTTTTGGCAAAATAAACCCCTCAGCCTTAAAGCCTTGCATGTCTAGAATTTAACCTTGTCGGGTAAGTCTTGCTGAGTATTAGTATACTCAGCCTTGCTTGTGGCTTGTTTTTCAGATAATGGTGATGGCTATGATCCTATTGCTGCTTTGACTTGGTCTTGTATGTTGCCCGATGGTTGGACCGTGGAGCGGGTGCCGTCTGAGTCCGACTCAGGCCGCGGTGACTAGATGTTGTGCGAGGGCTCCGCATGATATCTTTTGTCTCGATGTTTAGACTTCTGTTGTATTATACTCTGGCTTGTAATAACTAAAACTTATGCACTGCTTTGTATAATTATCCGTGTGAACCTTGTGCTGTAAAATATATGATGAGTTGTATTGACTGAGCCCATCTTCAAGTGGGAATTGCTGCTATTTCGTTTCGGTCATAAGAATTGGTGGTTTAATCGGAAAGGTATCCGACGGATTGCACGATTAGCTCGGTTCAAGTGTGTGGAGCACCACAGTGGAAGTGGTCCCATGCGTTTGAGCCGGATTAATTGGGGCGGTCTGCCACAGGTCCCTGTGTAGTCGAGTTGTTCACAGGGGCCTCGCCGGAACCAGAAGCATGATGGTGAACACGAAACGATTTAGACAGGTTCAGACCGCCTCGAAAGAGAGCGTAATACCCTACGTCCTGTATGGTGGATCGCTTCGTATTGATGATTATCATATTTACAAGGGGTCCCTGCCTCACCTTATATACTCGGGAGACAGGGTCTACAAGGCAAATAATACAGATTTCTAGTCAAATACTAAACATAGAGTCCTAACATGAGTAGGCCAGGTTGTTTCCTGGCAGCCGACTAGTTCCCTTAACCTGTACGTCTCTTTTTTGTATCTATTAGAGTTGGCGGCACAATCTCCTCGTGAGCCTGCAGCCCATAAGGGCTCTCATGGATCTTGGTCCCTCAATGACGAGTGCAGATAGCCTTAGGGCACTGGTTCATTTCATATTGGTAATCAAGTCTACTGGACTTTACAGGATGGAACTCCACGCTCTTAGGACACGTACCACAATTAGATAACAGCCGTTTGTATGACTCCAAATAAGCAAAATAGGCTGACATTACCATCATTAAATGAGGAGTGTTGTTGTCTACTCTTCTAGCATGTGCTACTAGGCTAAAAAAACACCAACTAGAGGACGTCAGTTCACCAAGATCTTGCGTTAAATTGAGCAATTTACAAGTTGCTGGACCACTGCATCACCTGCCAAGTTATTGTGTGGTGGATGTAATTTACTTCACGGCTATGTAGGTGAGATGGTAAGAACCCACCTCCATCTGCACTCACAAGCAATTTATAAGTTGTTGGACCATTTTGCACCTGAGTTAATGAGCAACTTTACAAATTGTGTGCATTCGAGACTAAATCTAATCTGTTATGTAGGTGAGACTACTTGTGAGGTGAGGCGCCGAGTTTAAATACCATGCACCGCGTGCGCCCTCTTCCTAGGTTAGAAAACTTTTTTTTTTGAATTTTGTTTGGGCAAATGGTCTTTCCTCCGGGTTGGTGAGCTACAGAGTAAACAATTTCCCGAAAACCTCTCAGCACATTATATCAGATTGATAGGGCAGGAAAAACAAATATACGAAGACTTTTGCTTCTTTCTAAGCCACACAGGTTCTACTATACCTCTCTCCTGGTCGCTTGTCGCTCGCAGAAGTCAGATGGTCAACTATTGTAGCACTCTCTACTAGGATGTCGATAAGAAGGCACAAGTTTCTTCTTTTTTAAGAATGGACGAGTCAGATAAATACAAGTGTGGAGTCTGAGAAAAACAACAGGTGTGGAGTAAATAGTAGCAAATGAATTACAAAGAAGGACAATATTCAATTTTGTTTCTCAAAACATGAAAATTTATGTGTATACATAGAGCTCTTGGCTCCTTAATGCTGATGTAGTATTTGTTCAAGACATTGTATTATTCTGCGAATGTTCATGATGATGGATTATAATTTGTGCATGGAGGCCAAAAAAGGTTTAAAAGAGGTGAAGCTAATGGTCGCTTTCCTTCTGGTCTCTCTCTTTCTTCTGTCCTGCCGAGTGCCGAGCAGGGGCTTTTTTACCGACCGGTGGCCCGTTACCGCCGGCCGGCGGTAGCGGTTAACCGGTCGGTTAGCCGCGGTTACCGCCCATTACCGAACAAATTCAAAATCAAATTCAAAACACGTAGTTCAAACGGTATATAGCGGTTAGCCGGTCGGTAGGACCGGTTAGCCGGTCGGTTTGACCGGTTAGCCGGTCGTTAGGAGAGGTTAGCCGGCCGGTTGCGAAATAATTGAATAATTATGCATAGAAATAGAAAATGACCACAAATACATACAAACATGGATACATAATAATAATTGTGCATAGAAATAATAATTGTGCATAGAAATATATCAACGGTAGTATTGCCTAGCCATTTCATACTCGGCGGTGGACATCACATTCAAACCTTGCCTTAGAAGCAGCTCAGCTTTGTAGTCTTGCCAAGTTTGGCCCGTCCACGCCGATGTCGTCTGCCATTCCTGAAGTAACATACTGTACCAATGGGGGTCTTGCCATTCGTACACCCATCTCATCGGTGGCTGCGTGCTCAAATCAGGTATAGGATAGTGATAACTAGACTGGGAGGAATCGCTGTATGAGCTAGAAGAGTACTGTGGAAAGTGTGGAGTGTTGTAATCCGTCGGTTCAACCGTTCTCCTCTGGGATTCCGGTGCTCCATGGTCAACATCCTGAGTAGCATGCGTGAATTCAGTCTCCCCTGCAACCAACCATATAGCATAATTAGTA
>CM014273.1:15282069-15311971 GCA_004135705.1 Alloteropsis semialata | reverse complement strand
AATGTACGAGCGGTCCCTAAACTTGTTCCGGTATGTCATCTAGGTCCCTAAACTCTTAAAATGCATTTTTAGATCTCTGAACTTGTTTAAGATGTCATATAGGTCTCTAAACTCTGAAAATGCATATCTACGTCCATAAACTTATCCTGCGGTGTCACGTAGGTTCCTAAACTCTTAATATGCTATTTTAAATTTAATAAAAATATTGTTTTGCTACTTTAAGTTAATGAAAAATGATTTTGCTATTTTAAATTTAATAAAAATGCTATTTGATATTTATTGAGAAGGAGAACAAATTATGTCGATAAAGTTATAGAAAGCCCATGCAAAATATAATTAGTTAGTAGGAAAGATTCAAAATTAGCGTAGATATTGACATGTTAAGCGATAAAACTATAATATTCATCGTTGAATTTTTAATTATTGAATGGTCTTGACTAACCTATGTTGAGTATGATTAATAAGCAGCTAATTTAGAATTAAAATGGCATGAAGAAATAGTTCAATAAACAATTCATTTCAAATACAATTAATTAGTGGTGATTTTCAGGGTATGAAAGTTCACCTTGAGAGTTTAGAGACCCAAATGACACCTTTGGACAAATTTGCGGACCTAAAAATGCATTTTAAGAGTTTAGGGACCTAGATGACATCTCGAGACAAGTTTGAGGGCCGCTCATGTATATTACTCTAAAAAAATATCTAAACTACATACGCGGCCTTCTTCCTATAGTTGCGTGAACCGCTCCGTGAAACTCTTATATGGTCTGGCTGGATCCACCCTAGCTAAATTTTAGCTAGCTAGGCTGTTTGGATTCCCTAACTAATTGATGTTTATTGACCATATTACCCTCTTCCTTCTCCCACTGTCTCCCTCATATCTTTCTTCTTCTTATCCTCGATTATCTCCCGTCCACTGATCCAGCGCACCAGGAGGTTCACCCGCGGGGACGTGACGGCCAGCAGGGAGCTTCACACGCAGGGCCGCGGCGACCGCGGGCTCCGGCCGGCGCGGGATCTTTCCGGCAGCGGGCCTCCGTCCTCCACATCATCCGCGGTGTCGAGGAGGGACGCGGAGGGCACGTGGTGGCCCACGAGTCCGGCCGGCACGGGCGGGGACTCACCTCGCGCCGCAGCGGGTTCGGCCTCCACGGGCGGGTGTGTGTGGGATGGGAAGGAGAGGGGGCTCGCTGAGGTCGCTTCAGGATGCTCGAGCTCATCGATTCACGCCCCACGTCGCCCCGCCGGTCTGCCCCATGCGATTCGCGTCGGCATCGTCGAGTTCCAGTCGTAGCTCGGACTCCGTCGCCCGCCCGCCCCTACACCGCTGGAGACTCGGACTCTTGGAGTGATTGTGGCTTCGGTGGCTGACCGCCGCCGGCTTGCCCCTATGTTGTCGGCTGCCGCAAGGCCTGGCCACCGCTACGAGCCCGCCCCTGAGCGGAAGCCATGGATGACGCGGTGGCAGCGACGCAGGCGTTGGGTACGAGGAAGTGGCCACGGGCGAAAGAACGAGAGGAACGTCGGGACAAGAGAAGTGACAAACAGAGGAAGGGCATTTTGGTCTTTGAGCATGCTTTAGCTAGTTTAGCTGGGTTGGAATAGCTAAAGAAAAAGTTGGTTCCCATTTGCTAGGAGCACTTTTAGCTGGCTCGTTTGGATTCCATCCAGCTAAAGTTTAGCTGGTGGATACAAACAGGCCCTATATCGAATAGATTACCCTTACTTCTCTCCAATATCAAAAAAATGTTCTTATTTGATAGAAATGTTTTAGCAGATTATCAATCCAATCCCTATTACTAAAAACATTTTAGTGATTACCAAAACACACCTCACTTTTGTCCAAGAAGGAATTCACTTCACTACCCTAGATATCATTGCCTTTTTGGTTATTCTGCTACAGCATTAACAAAACACACATAAGAGCTGTTGGTAAAGGAGAGATAAGTTACATTGAAGGATAAAATATTAGTAATCTGCTAGAGATGCTCTTAGATCCATGGGTGATGCTGAGAGATGGCTTGACAGACCCAGGAAACATAGGAGTGATGGCATCCACGGAGATTAGCTTTCGCTAGTGATGTCCTTCTGTAAAATTCAAGATAGGATGGCGAGTGATTGCACCAAGGTCGCCACTGACGTCATCATGATGAAGGCGACGATTTTCGCAAATAAAAAAGAAAAAAAGATGAAGGCGAGGATGGCGAGCCTCACTTGCCAAACTCATTTATGAAGGACGAGGTGTGAAGCTCTAAAATCCAATTTTCGTTTAGTATTATTGCTTCTTTTTAGTCTAAGAAATTTGATGCACTTACGCTAGCAAAAAGCTTGTTATATTGTTCTCTGGACTGGCATGTGTGGTCTCTTGTCTTCCTGATGGTGTTTATGACTCTTTATTCACTGCTTAAGAAAAGAAGCGGCTGCTATAAAAGGTAGACAAGTCAGAAGTCAGAACTTATTCTACAGCGTCAGAACTTATTCTGCAGCCTGTTATGTCTTGGAGAAAAGGGGTGAGCAAACGGAATTGGATACCACGGGCTAAACTTTAGCTCCTCTCATATCGAATGTTTGCATACTAATTAGTAGTATTAAATTTAGACTAATTATAAAACTAATTGTACAGATGGAGGCTAATTCGTGAGACAAATATATTAAGTCTAATTAGTCTATGATTTGACAAAGTGGTGCTACGGTAACTATTTGCTAGTGATGGATTAATTAGGCTTCTCGTGAATTAGCCTAGGATTTCTGCAATTGGTTTTATAATTAGCTCATATTTAGAGCCTGTTTAGTTGGAAAAGTTTGAGAAAGTTTGGAAGAAAGTTACCATTGGGAAGCGTGTTCTGTGAGAGGGGGCACGGTTGTCAGTGTAAAGAAAGTTACCACTTTTTGTAACTTTCACCGAACTAAACAGGGCCTTAGTCTTTCTAATTACCATCCGAACATTCGATGTGACAACGGCCAAACTATAGCCCAAGGATCCAGACATAGCCGAAAAACACAACATTTTCAAGGGGAAGATTCTCCATTCAGTGTCTTCACCCTCTATACTCGCTTCGTCCCCAAAAAAAGAATTTACGGAATATTTATGATATCAAATAAATATCATTAGTTAATTATAAAATATATTTTATAATAAATTTATTTAAAACCATAAATATAAATATGATTAGAAATTTGATCAAATGTAAATAATAACTGGCATGCAACCCACATTTGCCCCCCCTCCCCGGGAGGGGGGGTGCGGGGGGGTGTTGTTTTTTGACAGAGAGTATATATATGCTTACCCGACATTAGCTTCCTCCGGGAGTTATAGCCACGCAGTACGTTGCATCGTTAAGTGAAGTCTCGATAATGTGGACGCAACCATGCAGAAGACTAGATCATATGTACCTCTGTCTACATCATGCTAGTGCATAGCTGTGGACCAACGGTGGTTACCCTTGGATGATGAGTGATTGACAACCGTTGTGTGGTTTGATGTATCTCTTGGCTTGTGATGTGCAGGTGTAGGATGCGACATGGCGGTCGACGGCATGCGGTGAAAGTCAAGCGTGAAAGGTTCATGCCGATGGACCGAGGGCGGTGAAGGGTGAACGAGTAGGCTTGGACTGAGGGACTCGAGGAGTCTGGGCGGAGTCATGGGCGATCCACATGGTGCGCGGAAGAGCAAGAGTACATGATGGGATGAAGACGGCGTCGGTCGAGTCAAGCGGGACGGAGGCGAGTCGAGTAGGCGGCCCGGATGCGGGAGCGAAAGACTTGGAGGCGTCGGAGGCTTGGCGGAGGCCGGACACGCGTCGACATCGGTCAGTCACGTCGTGCGGCGGCGTGCAAGGAGGGTTTGGCGGTTTGGTCCTCAAAACCGGCCAGTAGCAGGTTTACCGGTTTGGGCCTCAAAACCGGGCGGTGGCAGGTTTGCCGGTTTGGGCCTCAAAACCGGGGGCGCGTCCGGTGCGGCCGGATGGCGGAATGGAGGGCACGTGGCGCCATCGTGAAGCTTGCGTCGAGACGAAGCGAAGTCGTGAAGGTCCCGTGTCCGTCCGATGTGTCTGCGAAAAATTTGACGACTTTGCCCCTGCGGGGTATGTATCGACTCAGGGGTATTTTGGTCTTCTGGCCAAATGCCTATATGTATTGGGGGGCTGAAATTTTCAGCCACCTCTTGGGGGGTTGTCTAGGTGGGGGTTGTTCATTTGTTTGTGGGTGCCTTTGGGTGAGAGGAGAGAAGAGAGGAGAGGCTCTTGTTCTTGAGCTTTTTGCCATCCAAGTTTTGCAATACTTGTGAGTGGCTTGTAACCGGATATGGCCAAGTGATTCTTAGTGAAATCTTCCTCTTAATCTTGTGCCAAATCTTTTGTTCCTGGCGTTTTTCTTTTTCGGATTTTTGGAGGTATTTTCGGGGAATTTTTGTTCTTCGCGATTGAGCTCAAATCCCGTGAGATTTGTTGGGGGAATATGTTGCTAGGAACCTTGTGAGCATTTACCATATGATTCCCCTTCAAAACCCTCTCGGATTTGGCTTGAATTTGAAGATTTCTCCAAAACCGAGTTCTTGCTTAGGGTTTCGTTTTTCTCCTAAATTCGTGATGAATACTTGAGCTTTTTGTGAGATTTTTGGTGGATCTATTAGCTCTAGTTGTGATACTGCCGTGGCTCAAGTTGCTCGTCAAATCGTTGAGTTTTGAGGAAGTAATTTAAGTTTCTTCGGAGGTTGTTCTTGTGTTTCGTTCTCTGTTCTTCCTCTGTTCTCTGCAGGTCAAGGCGTCGGCAGCCGCGAGCTCGGGCAGCGCCCGCGGTGCGGGGGAGCGGACGGCGCGTGGGCTCCAGCTGCCAGCGCAGCAGCGCTCGCGCCTGTTAGCGTGCACGCTGCGCGTGGCGCAGGCCCAGGCGGTGCAAGTCAGACCAGCAGGCTGGCTTCTGGCGCGGCCCATCAAGCTGTGCCGGCCCAGCGGTCAGGCAGCAGAGGCCCAGCTGCTCGGCAGCCCAGAGCGCAGCGAGAGCTGCAGCGTGGCAGCTGCAGGGCACACGGCCCATCGAGGAGACCAGCTGCTCGTGGACTGGCAGGTGAGCAGCTCGTGGGGCAGGCCCGGTGCAGCAAGCAATAATAGCACTTGATCCAGCATCAGGTCCAAGCCACGGCTCCATGTGCATCAAGGTTTAATCTTTATTGCAATTTTAGTTAGTTGCATTTCTTTCTTGCCGATCACGGTTTACTTCCTTAATTAATGCTAATTAATTAATCTTGCTAATAGTAACCTCTCTTGGCAATCTTTGTTTAACCTTTAGTAATTAATCTTTGCATGCTTAGCTAGTGAGGTTTGGTAGCTGTTTAGCTTAATCTTTCTGTGCAAGCTTTTCGGTGTCTTGCTTTAGCTTCCGCATAGCTTTGAGCTTCTCTAATCGTTCCTAAGATAAGCTTGTCACGAGTTGACTTGTGTTATCTTGGCGATTATGTGAGAAGCGTGTTTGGGGTTGTAATCGGGATATAGGCCTTGTCTCCGAGAGAGAATTTTTAGAGGCTCCCATTCACCCCCCCCTCTGGTCGCCCGTTTCGGTCCTTCAATTGGTATCAGAGCTTTGGTTAAGGATCACTCCACCCTAACCGGCTTTGTGATCCACGGGGTGACAAGGGAAATGGCGTTTTCGATTCCAGATTTGGTTTTTACGATTTGAGCTTGTTTTCAGCTAATCCTAACCGGTGCTTTGAGCTATGGCGCCAAGCTCTTCTTCTTGTGTGTCTTTGTCCTCAGGTTTGGATGATAGTGAGAGGAGGAGCACGAAGCTTGACATGGATCAAGAAGTGGATGAGGTGCTGGATCTGCTCGAGCACTACGAGGATGGTGATCTCACAAAGAGCAAGTTCTTCCGCGAGCTAAAAGAGATGAGTCAAGGTACGCTCGCCAAATACATCTTGTTTCTATGCAATCGAAATGATGATGATGCTATGAAAAACAAAGAGTTTTGTGATACTTTGCGTAGGAAGCATGAGAAGATGAAATGTTCTCTCTCTAGGTTGAAATCTGGAATGTCTCATTGGAAGTCACGTGCTTTAATGCCTTGCAACTCTTGTGATAGATTGCTTAGAAAAAAAGAGTTTTGTGATGCTTTGCGTAGGAAGCATGAGAAGATGAAATGTTCTCTCTCTAGGTTGAAATCTGGAATGTCTCATTGGAAGTCACGTGCTTTAATGCCTTGCAACTCTTGTGATAGATGGCTTAGAAAAAATAATGTTTTGAGTGCTTCACTTGAATGTTTGAGTCTTGAGAATGACATGCTAAAAGATAATTCATGTGATAACTTGCTTAGTAAGAATGATGAGTTAAGTTCTTCTCTTGCTTGCTTGAAATGTGAAAATGAATTGTTGAAATCTAATGCCTCTATGCCTTGTGATTCATGTGTTACTTTGAATAATGATCTTGATAAGGCTAGAGATGAGATTGCTTTGTTGAAATCGAATGCTTGTTTACCATGTGTTTCATGTGAGTCTTTGTTTGCTGAAATTAATGAACTAAAATTGACTCACACCACATGTGTAGAACAACTTGAGCATGCTAGGGCTAAAATTGATGAACTTGAATCTATGCCTTGTAGCACATGCTCTTTTGTGCTTGAAGAGAATGCTTGCCTTACTTCTTGTGATAATCATGATACTTTGCTTGATGTGAATGATGATGCTTGTTCATGTGGTCTCATTTGCACTTCATGCATTGATTTGGAAAATGAAGTTTTGGCTTTGAAGCAAATGCGCGATGATATGAGCGCCAAGTTGGTTGAGCACAATGAAATGAGTGCTAACCTTGAGAAAGAGATTGATCTCTTGCGTACCACATATGCAAAGTGCATTGAAAAAGAGATGGATAATTTGAGAAATGCTCCTTGTGGTACTTGTGATCGCCTCAAACATCAAAATGAGGTTTTGGTCATGAGATGCAAGAGTCTTAGTGCTAAGTCTTTGGATTCTCGCAATTCTTGTCACTCCGTTGTTGGTGTTTCCAAAGTTGCTTCTTCTCAACCGGAGTTGACTTCTTGTGTTGAGCGTGAGTTTTTAGATGTTGGCACTTGTGCTAGTGCTTTGGATAGCTCTTCCATAGCTATTCCTAAGCTTGTTGATTCGTCGGGTGTTGCCCAAGGGATTTCTGATGGCAAGGGTGCTTCTCACTTCTTTGGAACTCAATCCCCCAAACCAAAGTTTCATTGCACCTTTTGCAAGAAAGATGGGCATACCATTGAGTTCTGCTTTCGCCGTGTCAAACACGAGCGACGTGTGCGTGCTAAAGCTTTTAGGAAGCCACGTAGCCTTTCCCATGGCACGTGTGATCCTAATTTGGGCACCAAGTTGGATACTGATGCTTCTTGCTCTAAGTCCCAAGGGACCTCTCACATGAATGGAAATAGTGATTCGTCCACTCGGATTATGCTTCCAGATAGACCTTTGTACCATTGTTCTTTTTGTGAGAAAGATGGGCATCAAGAGAGCTTTTGCTATAGGCGTGCAAGGCGCATGCGGCGAGCTCGTGCTTCTAGGCCTTCGGTTGTTCATAACCCTTCTCATGGCATGAGCACTTGTGAGCCTAGTGCGAAGCCTCTCTTTGTTGATGGGTTTTATGACTCCTTCTCTAGTAGGTTAGGTCGTGATCGTGGACATGCTTCTAGTTCTTCTTGTGTTGGTCCACGACATGATTCTCATGGTGCTTATGATGGTTCTTCTCTTAAGACCTTGGGAGATCGTTGCCTCTTTGCTAGTGGTAGCACTCGTTCTTCTTCTCGAGTTGCTCTTTTGAGGCATGCTTCTTTCAAGGGTGTTTCAAGATCTTTCCATTTGAACCGGCATTTGCATCATGCTAACCCATGTGACAAGTTGAGTGCTCCTTTTACTCGTGTGACCAAGTCTTGGGTTCCCAAGTATATGCTTGCTAACCCTTCGGGATCCAAGACTAGGCCTTTGTATCCTCATGTGTAGGTACAGGACGTGGGTGGAGAACATGAGCTTAAAGGAACTTGATCTTCCGCTTCAGGTGATCAAGACTTGATGGTTCTCCACACCATTTGGATGGCCCTCGAGAGTCCTTTGTATACTTTATATAGTGAGCTTTCCTTTCGTACACTCTTGTACACACTTGTATATTGTTTGCATGTTTTATACTTGTATCATGCTTTTGTATCTTGTCTAGCATGCTATTAACTTTGCTTATCATGTGGCATGCTAGCTTTGTAAATACCCTGGTAGGATAGCCACCTTTTCATGTCTAGCATGTTGTATTGTTGTTTATCTTGAGACATGCTAGCTTTTCTAAATGACATTGTAAGCTAGCCACCTTTTCATGTTAGCATGGACGTTTCTTCATGTATATCTTGCCATGCTAGCTTTGTATATATCTTGGTGGATTAGTCTATTGTGAGACTTTTGATGCAGGTTCTTCATTCTATGGCAAGGATCTTGGTGGATTAGTCTATTGTGAGACTTTTGATGCAGGTTCTTCATTCTATGGCAAGGTAATTTGGATAAACTTGAGTCTCTCTCTACTGATGGTTATTTCTTGGTTATGCATCTTATAGTTGTGCTTATCATGTTATTAACCTTGAAACTAACCAGATAGTAGAAATTGTGAGATAATATTCGATGAAACTATGTCTTGCACACCATCTGCCTTTGAGCTTGCAGGTGAACATGGAATGAAGCAAAGCATCTTTGAGGAAGAGGATGAGCTTGTAGATGGTGGTGATGAAGATGAAGCTGTGATCGATCATCCACCAGCTGCTGCACCTGTACCTTCTACTTCGACTACACCAGTTGATGGCCCAGACGCTACTTCCACTACACCAGGCCATCGACATGTACCACTACATGATCAAGTTGAGGAAGATGACCAGGAGAGTCCAGCTGCAGTTGAGGGGGAGGCTACCTCAGAGCATGAGGCTCAACGACACTTTCAGCGTCGCCATCCACCTCAACAGATGATCGGTAACTTGCATGAACACACCTCTTGGCTCTTGCTGTTTTGTTGCCTCTTTCTTCTCCCTTTTGTGTTGGGTTCTGGATGCTTTCTCTTGCATCACATTGTATCATATATGTCTCATGCATTTGCATTGCATTTTGTGACATAATGCATTTGTATCACATCTATGCAATAGATGAGCTTCTCTTATATATCCTGAGTATTTACTTATGCTCTTGAGAACTAGTGCATAGGATTGTGGTGATTTTGCAATGTGCTGCTTATGCTCTTGATGATATTGTCATAAGAAATCTTGTGAGCTAAGCTTGTTTTTATAAAATGAATCATGAAATGTTTATCACCCATGAGTAAGTCTTTGGTCATGCGCTGCTCTTGCTTGAGATGCTAGGTTGTGCTACAGCTTGTACTCGGGCGACTTATTCTTTGCACATGGCTTATCATTGTGCTTGCTTTGCATTACCTAGGGGGAGCATGATTTCTGTGCTTCACTTGTGTCAAGGGACACCTCATAAACCTTGGTTTTATATGTGCTTAATGAAAAATGCAAGTAATAGAAGAAAGCAAATAGTATGCATGAAAATGCTTTTATCTATGTTGCTCACTTAAAATCATCACCAGGTTGCTCTACTGTTACATGTGCTTGCCATAGAAGTAGGCTCATGGTCTCAGTGAGTTTGAAAATGAGTAGGAATGTCTTGCAAGTGTTAGCAATGATCTTATGTTGAGAATGTGTCATCCTTATATGAGCTTTTGTGATCTAGTTTGACCTTGCTCGAGTTATCATGGCTAGACTTTTGCTCATGTGGTGATATCTTTTATAAAATATAAAAATCTGAAATTATGCCTGAGCCTCCTGATTCTATCATAATATCCTCATGTCGGCTATTTGTGCTTGCTTATGATCTGCTTCTCTGTGCTTTAGTTCATTTATAGCATTTGTAAATGCTTTGTGATATATTTGAGAAGCTTGGTAGTTTTTGCACCCCATGGCATGCATTTTGTGCTCTCATGAAATCCTTGATGTTTGCATTGACAACAAGGGGGAGAAATTTATGTTGCATATGCTCAAAGGGGAGAGTTTATGGTTTTGCATGCATTTCATGGAGATAGGAGAATCTGCATTGCATTTAGTAAGGGGGAGTTGCATTTGCTCCTGCATGCATTTGTGTAGCATGTTTTCAGGGAGAGTGCTTTCGCTCAGGGGGAGCTTTGTGTTGAGTTTGCATCTCTTTTGTGTGAGTTGCTTCTCTTTTGCTCTCTTGCCGGTTGCATTGAGCTTTTACCTCTTCTTGAGGAGCCGGTGGTTGTTTGAGCTTTCGCTTGTCACATGATTGGTGTTGAGCCATTTCTGCCTCTTCTTGAGGGATAATGTGACTTTGTCTCAGTTGCGTCGAGCCGTTGCCCTTGTCTTAGGGGACTGGACTTTGTCTCAGTTGCGTCGAGCCGTTGCCCTTGTCTTAGGGGACTGAGACTTCTCATCTCGAGTGATCTTGTGTTTGCCTTTTGTCTTGGCTTTTGGATCACTTGAAAGAGATATTTGTTTTTCCTTTCTCTTCTTCTTATTGTTTTCAATTTATTGTGGTGGGTGTTGTCAATGCACTCATCAAGGGGGAGATTGTGGACCAATGGTGGTCACCCTTGGATGATGAGTGATTGACAACCGTTGTGTGGTTTGATGTATCTCTTGGCTTGTGATGTGCAGGTGTAGGATGCGACATGGCGGTCGACGGCATGCGGTGAAGGTCAAGCGTGAAAGGTTCATGCCGATGGACCGAGGGCGGTGAAGGGTGAACGAGTAGGCTTGGACTGAGGGACCCGAGGAGTCCGGGCGGAGTCATGGGCGATCCACATGGTGCGCGGAAGAGCAAGAGTACATGATGGGATGAAGACGGCGTCGGTCGAGTCAAGCGGGACGGAGGCGAGTCGAGTAGGCGGCCCGGATGCGGGAGCGAAAGACTTGGAGGCGTCGGAGACTTGGCGGAGGCCGGACACGCGTCGACATCGGTCAGTCACGTCGTGTGGCGGCGTGCAAGGAGGGTTTGGCGGTTTGGTCCTCAAAACCGGCCAGTAGCAGGTTTACCGGTTTGGGCCTCAAAACCGGGCGGTGGCAGGTTTGCCGGTTTGGGCCTCAAAACCGGGGGCGCGTCCGTTGCGGCCGGATGGCGGAATGGAGGGCACGTGGCGCCATCGTGAAGCTTGCGTCGAGACGAAGCGAAGTCGTGAAGGTCCCGTGTCCGTCCGATGTGTCTGCGAAAAATTTGACGACTTTGCCCCTGCGGGGTATGTATCGACTCAGGGGTATTTTGGTCTTCTGGCCAAATGCCTATATGTATTGGGGGCTGAAATTTTCAGCCACCTCTTGGGGGTTGTCTAGGTGGGGGTTGCTCATTTGTTTGTGGGTGCCTTTGGGTGAGAGGAGAGAAGAGAGGAGAGGCTCTTGTTCTTGAGCTTTTTGCCATCCAAGTTTTGCAATACTTGTGAGTGGCTTGTAACCGGATATGGCCAAGTGATTCTTAGTGAAATCTTCCTCTTAATCTTGTGCCAAATCTTTTGTTCCTGGCGTTTTTCTTTTTCGGATTTTTGGAGGTATTTTCGGGGAATTTTTGTTCTTCGCGATTGAGCTCAAATCCCGTGAGATTTGTTGGGGGAATATGTTGCTAGGAACCTTGTGAGCATTTACCATGTGATTCCCCTTCAAAACCCTCTCGGATTTGGCTTGAATTTGAAGATTTCTCCAAAACCGAGTTCTTGCTTAGGGTTTCGTTTTTCTCCTAAATTCGTGATGAATACTTGAGCTTTTTGTGAGATTTTTGGTGGATCTATTAGCTCTAGTTGTGATACTGCCGTGGCTCAAGTTGCTCGTCAAATCGTTGAGTTTTGAGGAAGTAATTTAAGTTTCTTCGGAGGTTGTTCTTGTGTTTCGTTCTCTGTTCTTCCTCTGTTCTCTGCAGGTCAAGGCGTCGGCAGCCGCGAGCTCGGGCAGCGCCCGCGGTGCGGGGGAGCGGACGGCGCGTGGGCTCCAGCTGCCAGCGCAGCAGCGCTCGCGCCTGTTAGCGTGCACGCTGCGCGTGGCGCAGGCCCAGGCGGTGCAAGTCAGACCAGCAGGCTGGCTTCTGGCGCGGCCCATCAAGCTGTGCCGGCCCAGCGGTCAGGCAGCAGAGGCCCAGCTGCTCGGCAGCCCAGAGCGCAGCGAGAGCTGCAGCGTGGCAGCTGCAGGGCACACGGCCCATCGAGGAGACCAGCTGCTCGTGGACTGGCAGGTGAGCAGCTCGTGGGGCAGGCCCGGTGCAGCAAGCAATAATAGCACTTGATCCAGCATCAGGTCCAAGCCACGGCTCCATGTGCATCAAGGTTTAATCTTTATTGCAATTTTAGTTAGTTGCATTTCTTTCTTGCCGATCACGGTTTACTTCCTTAATTAATGCTAATTAATTAATCTTGCTAATAGTAACCTCTCTTGGCAATCTTTGTTTAACCTTTAGTAATTAATCTTTGCATGCTTAGCTAGTGAGGTTTGGTAGCTGTTTAGCTTAATCTTTCTGTGCAAGCTTTTCGGTGTCTTGCTTTAGCTTCCGCATAGCTTTGAGCTTCTCTAATCGTTCCTAAGATAAGCTTGTCACGAGTTGACTTGTGTTATCTTGGCGATTATGTGAGAAGCGTGTTTGGGGTTGTAATCGGGATATAGGCCTTGTCTCCGAGAGAGAATTTTTAGAGGCTCCCATTCACCCCCCCCCTCTGGCCGCCCGTTTCGGTCCTTCAATAGCCCACTTAGGCTATCCGCACTCATAATACTCTATATTCATCCTCTAAAAAGAATATTTCATTCTAGTCATCGAGATTCTCTACTCTATATCCAGTTTTTCCGCACCCATCATTCTCTATATCTCATACTCTATACCAACTACCCTATATTTTATTCAACCATCTTCAATTACCATCTTCTCAACAAACACATTTCTTCATAACACAATCATTTAAAATAGTTATTCTAAATCATGGATGAAAATAATTAGTAATACAAATTTTTAATTAAATAAAATAATTATTCATAACACGGCACTCAGCAATGGAGAACAATGGAATCACTCCAGTGTACCTCACAGAATAGTACGCAAGATTCAAATTACTGACTCGTGTTATACCAATTGAAAACAAACCAAACGATCGAAGATGCATGCAACATTGAACAAATAACAGATGATTCTATCGACAAAAACTACTAAAGAATCGAGTTCATATGAATTCGAATTAGCAAAAGGATCGACAAAAGGTCATACGAAATTCCTAGCAAAACAGAGAAAACTAGCAGAAAGGAAAACAGGGATATTAGTCTTTGCCCCTGACTTGTTTGACGGTAGGCATGGTCAGCTTTCTCCCAGAGTGCCGTCTGCCGTGTCAGTCACTCAGCCTCAAATCATGCTACAGTACTATTGAACGAAGCTGCCTCAACAGAACATTCGGCCGTGGTGTACACGGAACTGCAGAAGTCAGTCCTGTCCTGGCGTCCTCACCTGACTTCAATTATCGTACTAGCATTTTGAAAGAACCTATTTAACACAAGACAGGTGACCTGTGTTTAGTTGAGATGCAGTGCATTACACACACACACACAACTCACATTGCTCACCTCTTGATCATATCTTAGTGCCATGGAGCTAAAGTCTTTCAAAGGTTCATGTTGGGTAGCAGCAAGCTTCATGCTGCTTGCAGCTACTCTAACGCCCAGCAACTCATGCTTCGCCTCCTCAATTGCCAAACCTTCACCTCCTGCCGCCACATCCACCAACTTCACGGACCACTCCGTGCTCCTCAAGTTCAGGTCACTCATATCCCAGGACCCCTATGGAGCACTCGCCTCATGGGGCAACAAGTCGCTCCATTTCTGTAGATGGCGAGGTGTGGCGTGCGGGAAGCACGGTCATCGTCGTGGCCGCGTCGTTGGCCTCGACCTCGGCTCGCTCGGTCTGGTCGGTACCATCTCACCTTCCATCTCCAACCTCACGTACCTCAGGAGGCTCCACTTGCCAATGAACCAGTTCAGTGGGCACATTCCACGTGAGCTCGGCCTTCTCGGTGATCTTAAGCATTTGAATCTGAGTGACAACTCTCTTGAGGGTGAGATTCCTAGTGATCTTGCTCGTTGCTCACAGCTCCAGACCATAGGTCTCTGGTATAATAATCTCCAAGGCAAAATCCCGGCCAATCTAAGTCGCTGTTCAGGCCTCAGAACAATCGAACTTTTTGCTAATTATCTTGAAGGAGAGATACCAAGTGAGATTGGTTCCCTTCAGAATCTTGAGCTCCTCAACCTTTTCGACAATAGCCTAAATGGAAGCATCCCCCCTGAAATAGGGAACTTGAAAAGCTTGTACTTTCTTGTTCTAAGCAATAATGGCCTTACTGGTTCCATCCCACCAGCAATTGCCAAGCTTCAACTTTGCAGTACATGGACTTTGGAAATAACAAACTATCTGGGTCTGTTCCAGCTTCTTTAGGCAATCTCTCCTCACTATCATGGTTGATTCTTGAAAACAATAGTCTCTCCGGAACCATCTCGCCATCATTTGGTGACCTCCCTTATCTTAACACTTTCAGTTTAGCAGGGAACAGCCTTACTGGGGACATCCCTCCGTCATTAGGTAACCTTTCTTCCGTCGCCCAACTGACATTTGCAAGAAATTATCTTACTGGTAACATTCCTCATTCCTTGGGAAATCTTTATGGTCTTAACATTCTCTCTCTAGGAGTAAACATGCTCACAGGCACCATCCCTCCCTCATTTGGTAATCTACTTAATCTAGTTTATCTTGGTTTGCCATTCAACAACCTCGTGGGAGTGATCCCGCCATCGTTATTTAACCTTTCCTCTCTTCAGAAGTTGGATATGCAAAATAACAGGTTAGGTGGAAGTTTGCCAAATTATTTTGGAGAGAAGTTTCCTCATCTCCAGGGTATTGCGTTGAATGGAAACAAATTTTATGGCCACCTTCCTTTATCACTTTTCAACTGTTCAATGCTCGAAATAGTTCAACTGGATAATAATTCGTTTTATGGCACGATTCCTTCAAGTCTAGGAAACCTCAAGAGTTTGCTGAAACTGCGCCTTGACTACAACATGTTAGAGGCAAATCAAGCTGCTGACTGGGGGTTTTTTGATGCTTTGACAAATTGTAGTCATTTGCTAGTTCTGCAATTGAGTTTCAACAGGCTTAGGGGTGTGCTTCCAAACTCACTTTCTAATCTTTCGACTAGTCTACAACACCTTGCAATTCTACAGAATGAGATAAGTGGAAATATACCTGAAGGAATCGGGAGACTCGTCAATTTGATGGCACTTTACATGGGCCCAAACCTCCTCACTGGAACCATACCTTCTTCCCTTGGTACACTCTCGAAACTGAATAGGTTATCCCTAGTTGAAAATACACTATCAGGAGAGATCCCAGCGACACTTGGAAATCTCACACAACTCAACCAACTTTATCTATTTGGTAATGCACTTACTGGGCAAATTCCTCAAACCCTTGGAAAATGCCCATTTGGTGTACTAAGCCTTGGTCAGAACAATCTGACTGGTAAAATTCCAAAGGAGGTTTTCTTATCCAGCATGTCAACAAGTTTAATAAGCTTCCAGAACAACATGCTAAAAGGACCAATTCCTTCAGAGCTTGGTCTCCTAAAAAATTTGCAAGCTGCTTACTTCTCGGGTAACAGACTGACCGGTGAAATTCCAATCTCTATTGGAGGATGTCAAAGCTTGCAAAATCTTTATATTGGACAGAATCTTCTCCATGGTCCTATTCCTTCTACAATGGAAAAGCTGACAGGCCTTCAGGAGCTAGACCTTTCACACAACAACCTATCTGGGACCATTCCAAAATTTCTTAGCAACTTTTCAGGTCTCACATATCTAAATCTTTCATTCAACAACTTGATAGGTGAAGTTCCAGATGCTGGGATATTTCGCAATGCAACAGCATTCTCTATTATTGGAAATGGCGGCCTGTGCAGTGGTATTCCAACATTGAGTTTGCCACCATGCCCAAGCCCAAGCCAACAATCGATCAAGGAGCATAAATTCCCAAAGCTCACAGTAACCTTGTCAGTATCAATAACATTTTTATCTCTTATTACCATCATATCTTTGATTAGTGTTGGGAAACAACGATACCACAGGGGACGATCAGATCAAACAGCTGACTGGAGTCAGCTACCAAGAGTTTCTTATGCTGATTTGTCTAGCGCAACAAATGGGTTCTCCACTGCAAATCTTATTGGTGAGGGAAGATTTGGTTCAGTGTACGTGGGAAATATGAGCCTCGGGGAACATAGTATTATTGCAGTGAAGATAATCAAGCTCCAGGAGATGGGAGCATCCCATAGTTTCCTTGCAGAATGTGAGACTTTAAGATATCTTAGGCATCGCAATCTTGTGAAGATCCTAACAGTCTGCTCAACTATAGATCCCAGACAACAAGATTTTAAAGCTCTAGTTTTTGAATTTCTACCAAATGGCAGTCTGGACAAATGGTTGCATGTTAAGATTGATGAGCATGGAGGTCAACAAGTTTTAACACTTCGTCAAAGGCTAAGCATCATCATTGATGTAGGAACTGCAGTGGAGTACCTTCATGGTTTCAAGCCAAAGCCAGTTATTCATTGCGACCTTAAGCCCAGCAACATCCTTCTGGACAGTGATATGGTGGCTCATGTTGGGGATTTCGGCCTTGCAAGGTTCATAAATCTACAAGATACAAATTCATTTCAATCATCTGGATGGACCACACTTAGGGGAACCCTTGGATATGCCCCTCCAGGTGTGTACATTGATCATATGCCAAATTGTTATATATTTAATATTTGACCACTTATGTGCAACTGTATACAATTAAATTACCAGTTGTATTCAGTTGAGTATGATTCCACAATAAAACTTCACCCCATCTTGCCTTTATGTTTGGGAAGTAAAATATTTTGCACCCTTCAGTCCATTAAAACCTTTTGTAATATATATAAACCATTTGAGATCATTTGCACTTGATCTGCTATGACATACCCATTTGCCTAACTCGTGTATTATCCATTATCTGCATTGTTAGCTGAAATTTTGATATTAGCATTAACACACTGAGTTATGACCCTTGTGGAATCACATATTCGCAGAATACGGAATTGGCAATGAAGTTACTACTTATGGAGATGTCTATAGTTATGGAATACTGTTGCTAGAGATGTTCACAGGAAGAAGTCCGACAGAAGAAAATTTTGCGGAGGAATTCAACCTTCACAGTTTTGTTGCAGCAGGATTACCTGATCATGTTGAGAATTTAGCTGACCAGAATATCATCTCACGAAGTGAAGAAACAGAGGGGGCCCAAAATTCACTCCTTAGCAAGGAAGCAACGCTCTCATGCCTGAGCTCCATTCTAAGGATTGGCATCCTCTGTTCAAAACAATTACCCACAGAGCGGATCCAAATACGAGATGCAGTAGGAGAACTTCACAAAATCAAAGAAAAATTATATCCATGAAGAAACAATGCAGGCTGATTTGAATGTCATATAGCAGAAAGAACACAGGGGCAAGCAGATTGGACAAAATCTATAAGTAACTCATGAAGCCAACTGATTATTAAGTCTTGTCTCTTTCAGAATTTCGACTTGTTCCATGCATAATATGCAATGTGTACTGATATCATCTTATCGGTTACATCTACTTCCATGTAATTATAGCTACATGTCAACCACAGAAATATTTATGGAATAATGCCAAATAAAAAAGAGATACTGTGATACCTGATGATAGTTTGGAGCGTTACAAGTTATAACCAGAGTCCCAGGCTCCCAGCCTATTATACTGATCATTTCCTTCCTATCTCTCTTCGGGGGTGCGGTCAGAGTGGAAATCCTGGGAAGGAATCAAATCACTTCCCAGTCTTTCATCATAACGACCACATATTCCATGGATGGCAGAGCACGGTTCCAGCGCCCAGTGCAGATCTTGACGAACCTTTCTTGCATCAGCACCCAAACCACATCGTAGTGGTACGGGGTTTGTAAGCAGCGGACTTTAGGCTCCGAGTGCTGCCAAGTGCCGGCGATGTGTCCACGCCTCCACGGCATTCCGTCGAACACATTGCGCGCCCTGTGCCCCTGTGGGACGAACTACATACATGTAACCATGGAAGAGCCTAGAGGGGACCAATGACAGATCTATTGTTGGTGGTGAGCCTGGCGCTATCTATCGATATGGCCAAATGCAAAGCCGCCAGTTTAGAGACCAAAAGACATTGGCGATTTTTCCGGCTAAGCAGAGCAGGTCCAAACGAAGGGTTTGTTTGTGTTCCGGTAGTGTGTTGCGAACCCCTGTAAGCTAAATAGGAAAGTACATTTGCTAATCCTAATAGGAAGTTCTGCTTTCTATCAAATTATATGCATGCTTGGTGTATTAAAGTTGTGTCAATATATTTGCATCTCACTAATCTCAATTATAATATTAGATTTCGCAGCGAGGTGTTGCAGCGTTGCGCTGGATAAAGATGAGGAGGCAGAGGGGAGTTGGGCCGTGCTTTGAATAGGAACGGTGTTGGCCCATGAGATGTTTATGATTAGCACTACTCGGTTTCCAATTCAAACAAAATTGAATTCTAATTTTGAAATGCACAACTTTCAGCCAAAAACACCTAATGCAAACTATATAGTATGAATGCACCAAACAAAGTATATATGCGCTACATTGATTATTTTGTATAGAAAATATTAATATTTCCTATAATTAAGGTTTTGCTATTATCTAATTGTTGAAACAAATTATAAATATGAGAAAAATATTTAAATTTTTAGTTTTAATTGTTCACATTCCAATAATAGAAAATTGGGTGTGACAAATATGGATTTTGCAGACATATATTATACTCCCTCCATTCTCTTTTGATAGTCATATTTCATCTTGGCACAATGACCAAGGATAAAGAAGTTTGCTTATCATCTAATTAATCATGTAATCATACACTCCTCGTTTTTCCGCGAAAACTCCTCGGTACCAATGTCATTCTATACATGCATCAATCTTTTCTCTAGAGTAATTACTGTACACAAAAGCTGAAACAACTGTTTATGTCAGATTTGTGACCACAACTCAAATAGGACTATGAAAAGAGAATATTTTAATTTTAGAGATAGGACTATAAAAAAAAGAGGGACTAGTAACCGATAACATAATACTAGAGAAATAAATGGTCAAAGTATATACAAAAATGTGTGACCTCAAGAATATATCTAGTTATATTCGAGCCCCGTACTCAGCGCAATTGCTCGCGTTTGTTATATGTATTTTTTTTAAAAAAAAAGGTAAAAACATAACAAGCTTGTTCTACCCCTTGCTGATGGTACAACCTTAGCGGCATTCCCACTGTCCCTCCACTTGCAGCACCGGTGCCGCCAACATCACCTTACTGCCCTATCGCACTGCCACCGCGCAGATGGCACTGTCCATTTCATCTCATCATAATCCCTGAATATCTCTGCATCCAATAAATCTATCTCAAACTCGAACGCACCCCCTCCCTTGTTCTCGCCATCCCCATTCTTCTCTGCCGCTATGTTCACAGTTTCAAGTAAGCTATAAAATAGCGGGCTAAAAACTTTAGTGTTAAGCTTTTTTTTAGAGGCTAAGAAAATATTGTAGCGGACTATACCCTCTACTACTTCGTTGGGCTCCATCTTCCTTGTCAACAGTCACACCAGCCATAACCTAAAGGTGACAGAGTCACACACTACGGGAAACCCATGGTTTGCCGAGTGCCTGAGGCACTCGGCAAACCCACAAATGCACTCGGCAAAGGGTATGCCGTGGGCCGCCCACGGCATACCCCTCTCGGCAACGCCTGAGACGGCAAACCCATGGCTTGCCGAGTGCCATCTGTCGGGCACTCGGCAAACACCTATGCTGAGTGCACTCTGACCCTTGGCAAACACTCGCACTCGGCAATATAAAATTCTTTGACGGCATGGATGAACGGTGACGGAGAAAGGTTTGCCGAGTGCCCCACGCCTGGCACTCGGCAAACCCATGCAGTTTACTGAGTGCCCCATGCCTGGCACGGCAAACCCATGCAGTTTGCCGAGTGCCCCACGCCTGGCACTCGGCAAACCCAGGGTGTTTGCCGAGTGCCAGGGTAAAAACACTCGGCAAACCCATGACCAAAATGGCAGATTTGGTCACTTTGCCGAGTGCTATGGTAAAAACACTCGGCAAAGTGACCCAACATGACCTTTTTTATTTATTCAGTCACGTATAACGTACCCCAATCTCACAAACATCACAGACATCACATATATCACAGTAAGCATCATCAAAATTATCACAACCACAAATATCACAGGCAATTCATATAGTTCACAACCACATTAATATCATAAAGACGTCCAGTCACAACCACATTAGTATCACAACCACGTAAGTATCACAACCACATAAGTATCACCACCACATAAGTATCACAACCACAGAAGTACCACAACCACAAATGAAGGTAAAATGACAAGTCACTGAGGTGGGGGTGTGTGCCATGGCTGTGACAAATCGACGTCCGGATTGAGCTGATTCGATGCCGCCGATGGAATCTGCACAAAGGAGAAGACATTGCATGTGTGAGACAAGTTTTATGTCAGAAACAAGTTATCATCTAAAGTATTCTAAGATTTCTAAAGTTTTCTAAGTTTTCTTAAGTTCTCTGAGGTTTCTAAAGGTTTCTAAGTTTCCTAAAGGTTTCTAAGTTCTCTAAAGTTCTCTAAAATGCTATAAAGTTCTATAAAGTTGTAAAGTTCTCTAAACTATAAGATTGTCAAAAGCGACTCACAGGAGTATTATGTATTATCGGCGCTGGAGAGAAAACCATCGGTGGTGGTGCAGGCTGACCCATCCTCTGAGAAAGACTCTGCATGTACTCAAACATATGTTGCATCTTCATCTGATCGGCCTGCCGTTCGGCCTCGTACCTCGCCTGATCGGCCTCTCGTTCGGCCTTGTGCCTTGCCTCCATGTCCTCCCGGTTCTTCCTCTCTTGTTCTAGCTGGGTCTACAATATATCATCCCAAAGTTACAATGCAAATCAAACATATGTACAAACAAATGAACGACGAATAAAACAGAAATTACCTGGAGTGCCTCCATCCGGAAGTGTGCAGTGTCCGGCCGTGGGCATATTGCGGGGCTCGAGCTCGTGCTCCTTGCTCGAACCTGGGACAGAGTAGGAGTAGTGGCCGTGTCGAGTGTGGAGTCGCCAATATAGTACCGCCCATGCTTCTTGCCTCCTTCCACTCTCATGATGATTTCTCCGTCAAGGGGCTGGGTGACCGGATCGTACTCTGGCCCATGGACCTCCCTTGCCATTGATGTGTATGCATTGAGGCAACTATGGATGCTCGCATTGCTGTACGCTGAGGGCGGGTCGTCCGGGTTGTAGTCGACATTGGACGTCGCCTTGCCCTTGTGGGCCATAGCATATGCCTTGAACTGGCCACATGGCTGGCCCTCATGTGACGAGGACTGCGAAAGAAACAGCACCTTGATTACAAATTATAGAGAATTGAGCGTAAGGACAAAGAAATCAGTTGACATACCCATCTAGACGCATACTCATCGACGCTAAGGTTGCCCTGATGGTGTGATACACCAAGCATCATCAAACGTCACTCCCGGCAAGCATTGTGCGTCTCTTCCCACTCGGGCGTCAACCACTGGTCCACCATGTATTCCCAGCACTGGAGATGCTGGGCACACCACCACGAAGGCGCCTACATGTCATCAACAACATCACATATAAGAAGATCAAATTAAGTGTACTTAATCTCGAAAACAATCAGTTTTAATGTTCTATATGTACCTGCAAGTGTTGTTCCCGGGTCAGCCTGATGTTTCTTGCATCAGCTTTTGAAACCTTCATTTGAAGAAACGAAGCGTAGTATGTTACCACTGACTGGACGCGCGCCTCGTAATGCATGTCCTTCACGAGTTTATAGCATGCTTTGTGAGCCACAGCAGCCGCCCTTTGCTCGTATCCCGGCTCGCATCTGCAGAAATCCTGTATATAGACGAGATGTACGCAATTATTATTTAAAGAATGTCCAATGAATGCGATGTATTGAGCAATGTAGTTTATTGAAGAAAGACTTACCCACAGCTCGCCCTTCACCCGCTCCGCCTTGTTCTGGAATGACCTGCCCTCTCGATCAGGTACATCGGGGAAGGCCATGTAGTGGTCCCACGTGTAAGCCGGCTCCGTGCTGCTGGCATGCTGAATGAAGCAAGGGAAGTGTAGCCAGCACAAAACTCCAAGGATCCCGTTGACAAGACGGTTGTGATCACCTGGAGCGACAATCAACCAATTCATGCCCAAGTGATTAAGATAAATTATTAGTTTCTAATGTGATTATAAACATATCAAATAAAAATGTAGTAATAACATCTAAAACTACTTACCGCTTCCCTATGGGGCGAATCATCGGGCGCCTCTCCAAAGGTATCGGTCGCTGAGGGAGATGCGAGGGACCTCGCAACCAGACACTAGACGAAGTAGAGGAAGAGGAACCCCCTTCTGCCGCCTCCTCCTCCTCCTCCTCCTCCTCCTGCTCCTGCTCCACCTGCTCCTCCTCCTCCTGCTCCACCTGCTCCTGCTCCACCTGCTCCTCCTCCTCAGAGGAAGACGACGAAGGTACAGAGGATGGCTCCTGAGCCTACTTCCCTCGACCCCTGCCTCCAGTCTTCTTCCCTTTTTGTCGACCCCTGCCTCCACCACTCCCTCGATCACTCCCGGACCCGTCACCTCCATCGGTCACGGGCTTGGTAAAGCTCATGTACTGACTTCTTGAAACCACCCACCATCTGCAATAAAAAAGAGTAAACCAATCAGCCCAGATAAACATAAAGTAATTAGAAATAGTTGCAAAATAAATAAAACCGAATTATGAAATAATATGGTATTGCAAATAATAAATACGGATCTTACATGTATTAGAAATAATCATCGTGATTGGGATTATCATGCCCGTGCTCCGGAGGAGGAATGTCCTCATCATCACTATCACGCAAGTCGAAATTATCATGCCCGTGCTCCGGAGGAGGAATGTCCTCATCACTGTCATTGCCTAAATGTAATCGCTCTAGTAACTTTAAATCCTTCGCATTACGAACCTCATCTCCAGCGTCCTCGTCCACAAACATTTCATTGTCTACTTCCATTCCGATCGCATCGGTTAAGTCAATCTCAAAACTCCCTTCTAGCCCATCTTCTTGGAAGAACTCTCCGTCATATGTGTTTGGTCTATGTTGTAATCTTCATTGTTTGGGACAGGCAGCTTACCGTGTGGCGATACCTTGTACACAACATCCCACCCCTTAAGACGCTCGTCAGTTTGGCACGGGTATGAAAGATAATAAACTTGCGTGGCCTGTTGAGCCACAATATAGACATCGTCTCCTGGTAAGACGGTTGATTGTCGAATTTATACTAGCCCAAGGTTAGGTGTCCGTCTCACTAATTTGGGATCAAACCAATGGCATTTGAATATGACAGGATTAAGAGGTTTGCAACCATGAAACATGAGTTCGTATATTTCTTCAATTTTGCCATAATACTCGACCCCATCAAGGCCTGGCGTAAAAACATCAGAATTTGTGGTTCTTCGATTGGGCCGACTCTGCTCGTAGCGTGTTGTGTGAAAGAGATATCCATTCACGTCGTAACCAGAAAAAGACTAGACCCTATAGCCACAACCATCGGCAACCTGTCTCAACTAGGCACCCATAGACGCATCAGTTTGGCCCTGCAAGTTCAAGCATGCTAGTTGGTTGAATATTATTCGCTCGTATGAGGAACTTGTAATAGAAATTAAATAGGACAGATAAATTAGACAGTACCTTATATTTGAACTAAGAAATGAAATCGGGCAATCCATTTCCCGCACCCTGTTTAAGAAGGGTCTCAGATTCATGCGGTGTAGGTTCCCTTGAAAGACGCCAGAATTGATGAATAAATTCCCTATACCAACGAGAAACAAAATGAGTTGGATGCAGAATAGTCACTACCAATCGAGCAACAAGTTTGAGCACTTACCCCATGTACGGCTCCACCTCGTCAAGGTTGGTCAACACATATAGCATGATAGTGCGCCACTCTTCATATTTCAAGGTCTTGTATTTTGCACCACTAGTAGTTCTGAGTTGCCCTCGAAAAATGCTAAGGTTGGATTCATCTTCACGAGCATTGTAACGAGTGGGTGGATTATGCACGTTAGGAAGGTTGTCAGCATAGTATTTTGTTGTGAAGTTTGACACCTCCTCCGGAATGTATGCCTCAGCAATGGAAGCTTCAATTTTGCATTTATTTTTACATTTATTTCGAAGAACCTTTTGACATCTCTCAATTGAATAGCACCAACGGGACTGCACAGGCCCCCCCATTCGTGCCTCATACAGTAGGTGGAGAAGCAAATGCTGCAACGGATTGAAAAAGCCAGGTGGAAAGATCTTCTCCAACTTACAGAGCAACATAAGGGCCATTTTTTCCATTTCTGCAATCACGGTCTGAGATATTTCCTTAGCACAAAGCTGACGGAAGAAGAAGCTCAACTCTTCTAGCACTAGCCATACATTATCAGGGACATAGCCTCGAATCATCACCGGAAGAAACCGCTCAATTCCATATGTGGTAGTCATGACTCTTGAGCCCGTTGATTCGCATAGTAGATAGATTCAGTCCCCTCCTCAGATTCGTTGCATACCCATCAGGGAACATTAACGTTTGGAACCATTCTAGTACTTCCCTCCTTTGGGGCCTCGTCAGGACGTAATCGGCCTTAGGCTTTTTCCATGACTTGCCGGCTGCAGGAGATGGTATGTCTAGTTTTGGTCTATTGCATAACCTCGTCTGATCCACTCTAGCCTTAACATTGTCCTTCGTCTTATCAGGAATAGCCATGACTGAACCCCAAATTGCCTCGGCCCAATTCTTTTCAGTGTGCATTACATCAATGTTATGTGGAAGAAGAAGGTCATCCATATAGGGGAGTCTCCACAAGCCCAACTTATGAGTACAAGCATGTTGCTCACCATATCCCACAAAACCACCTTCCTCTTGATTGACCTCGAGAGCATCTAACTGAGCACGAACCGCGGCACCTGTCATCATTTGCGGTGGAGGGTCTTCAACTACGACATCTTTCGTAAAATTCTTCTTGTCTCGTCTGAATGGATGGTCAAGAGGGAGGAACTGTTGATGTTTGTTGAACGAAGAATATTTGCCACTCTTGGGCAACCAAATGAACTTCACAGATGTCTTGCATATTGGGCATGGCCACTTCCCGTGAACACACCAGCCGCAGAATGACCCATACGCCGGCAGGTCATGCAGGGAGTAGTGGTACCAAACATGTATTTTGAAGTTTGTCTTTGTAGCTCGGTCGTATGTCAATACCCCTTCCTCCCAAGCACGTTCCAAATCATCGACCAGAGGCTCCATGTACACACTCATATTATGCCCCGGGTATCCAGGAATTATCAACGACAAGAATATGTTCTGACATTGAAAGAGCACGCCGGGGGCAAGATTGAGGGGGATAACGAACACGGGCCAACAAGTGTACGGGGCAGCTGTCATTCCATAAGGATTGAACCCATCTGTTGCTAGCGCAATATGTACATTATGAGACTCCGTAGCTTTATCACGATGAATCGCATCAAAGTGAGTCCATGACTCACCATCGGATGGATGTACCGGCTTGTCAGGGTTGTATCGACGACCATGTTTGTGCCATGTCATCTGTTTCGCGGATTCCTCAGTCATGAAGAGCCGTTGGATCCTCGGTATGAACGGAAGGTACCTTAGGATTTTCACGGGGACTGTGAGCTGCCTCTTATTACCATCACCAGAGTCTACCTCCAAGAACCTAGATGATCCACACTTTGGACAGTACTTTGCTTCCGCATATTGTTTCCTAAATAAGATGCACCCCTTCGGACAAGCATGTATCTGCTCATATGGCATCTTAATTGTACGAGGGAGCTTCGTAGCCTCATACATGCTCTTTGGCAGAATATGACCACCTGGAAGCAGGCTGCCAACAACTGTCAATATAACATCGAAGGCGTCTCGACTCAGGGTAAACTGGGACTTTATGGCCATTAGGCATGCAATGCCATCCAGTTGAGAAACATTGGTATGATCGTGAAGGGGTTGCTGTGCAGCAGACATCATGTGGTAATACACCTTTGCAGATGCCTCTGGCTCCTCCTCACTAGGTCCTTCATCGATATGTGCTTCATGATAGTCATTTAACATGTCTACTACCCTGGCATCATCATCAAAATTCTCGATGCGTTGTCTCACGACCTCGTCTCTCAAGCGATCGGCTTCACCATGGTAGATCCACCTGGTATAGCCTGCCATAAATCCATTCTTGCAAAGATGTTTACCCATGTTCATCTTTGTTTGTCGGCGTGTGTTTGCACAAATGCGGCAGGGACACCACGTGTCACGCGCACCTTTAACCCTAGCAAATGCTAGTTCCAAAAAAGCATCGGTCTTCTCAATCCACTCATCAGTGTACGAATCCCGACTTGTGTGGCCCGTGTACATCCACTCACGGTCATCCATCCTCTAACATATGAGTATGTGATATAAAAATCAATTATATCTACACGATGTCTATAATGCTCTAATAGGTAAAGATAGGTCCTAATCCTACCCGAGGATGTGTAGAGAGGGTTAGTTTCCATGCTCTACTTCTATCCGAGACAGGATTTCGGCAGCACCTCCCCGCTGTTCTCCAAATACACGTCCGCAAGGAGATTGTGTATCCGGAGAACAACAGGGAGGTGATGCCGAAATTCTGTCTTGGATAGGAGTAGAGCATGGAAACTAACCCAATCTACACATCCTCGGGCTGTCCAAAAAACGTGAAAAATTCAAAACAGATACGGTCAAACATATGCAAAGATCTGCATATTTTAACCGTATCTCTTTCGAACGGGAGCCGCCTAACTAGGTTACGCGATCTACGAACATGACATGAAAAGAAAGGGGTTTTAATGCCTCACCTTGCTATCCTGCAAAGTGTCGAGTCGAGGACGATGCAATAGCCGACAATGCAGTAGCCGATACTAAAAAAAGAATACAATAAAAATCAGATAAAAATTTCGGCAGCACCTCCCCTACATGATGAGGTTTCAAAACCTGCAATAAAACAACAGCTCGATGGCCAGCAACAATATACACAACGGCTCGATGGCCGGCAACAACATATAAGGATAATTTTAGCACATTATAAAAAGTTGATATCATAGATACACTTTCATATGATATAAGATGATATCAAAGAATATTAGTTAAGAGATATCTCTACAGAACTTCAAAATTGTGAAATGCAGCTAAAACGGTTAAATTCTTCTTATTTTTTTTGGCCAAGACTCTAAATTATTAGACAAGAGTCTCCTTAATTATGTGTTCTCCAAAAACCTCCCAAATTCTCAATTCAAATCATGCAACACATTCGTCATTTGATTCGTCAATTCATGCAACACATTCGTCAAATCATGCAACACATTCTTTAATTTGTTTTCTTTGGCAAACGATAGATTTGAGGCATCTGATTCGTCAATTATGTCAGTCTAGGTGGTGTTTTAGCATTGTCGGAATCTAATTCCTCCATCAGGACCATATGGTTCTCTAGAAGCCGGGGACCGGACCTGGGGGCACCTGCTGCCGGGGACAGGGGGCATGGGTGCCGGGGGAGCCGGGGGCCGGAGCTGGGGGCCTGGTTCGGGGGGGGGGGGGGGGGGGGGGGGGGGGGCGGGGGGGGGGGGGGGGGGGGGGGGGGGGGGGGGGGGGGGGGGGGGGGGGGGGGGGGGGGGGGGGGGGGGGGGGGGGGGGGGGGGGGGGGGGGGGGGGGGGGGGGGGGGGGGGGGGGGGGGGGGGGGGGGGGGGGGGGAGGGGGGGGGGGGGGGGGGGGGGGGGGGGGGGGGGGGGGGGGGGCGGAGCTGTGAGCCTGTGAGTGTAGTGTCTGGACTCTCGAGGAGAAGAGTTGTCCGAGGGGCTGTCCGAGGTGAAGTGTCTCGGTTTGCCGAGTGCCACGAGGCAAACTAGTAGTTTGCCGAGTGCCGGATCACGTGGCACTCGGCAAAACTTTTTTTTATTTTTTTAAGAAATACGCTGGCAAATGTTTTTTTAAAAGATAAACACATTTTTGCCGAGTGCACGACACGGATGACTCGGCATTGACCCTGTTTGCCGAGTGCCAAGACCAGTGCACTCGGCAATTATTTTGCAATTTTAGTTTTTCATAAATTTTTTGCAATGTAATTTGAAAAAAAACATGTGCATTTCACTCTAAAATGCATGTCATGATTCTACCAACATAAATCCATTATTTCATGTGATATTCGTCAGAATGAATTTATATGCATTACAATTCTATAAGTGCAGAAAATAATTTAAAAATTATAAAATAGATCCAAAAAATTACCAAAACTTAACATGAAACAATTCATGTTGTTTCTTGCCTATAGAAAAAGATGTGAAGTCAAACTCCAATTGGATCGTCACTTTGACTTCAAATCTTGAAGATCCCTTCTCGACTCTACGATTCTTCTTCGGAGATGTTCCGGTTTATAAGCATCATACATGACAACTTGTGCAAAACCTTCCCTATTTTTTTACCGCAGCCTCCACTTATGATATCATAAGCTCTAGACAAATCTCATGATTTTCAGACTTCGTTTGCTTTTTCTAGAATTTTAAAATAATACAGACACACATAAATTGACATGTTTCATGTTCAAAAAGTTCCAAATTTACTTTCATTACACATATAAGGCCTCACAATGGACTCAATAATATGAATATCATTTTTTTACTAACTCTGTTGCTCATTTTGAATCACTTGCAGTTTAAATTTGACATAAACCAAACAATTCATTTAAATGAACAAAATTATCAAAATATAGCAAATAGACCAAAAAAATACCAAATTCAGACATGGAGCAACTCGTATTGTAAGTAGAGAAAAGAAAAAGTTTGACAAGTGTAGCATGAAATATTGATGGCTGGTTTGCCGAGTGTCAATAAAAGCACTCGGCAAAATAGGCCATTTGCCGTAGAGCACTCGGCAAAATGGGCATATGCCGAGTGCCTGACGGCGGGCACTCGGCAACTGTTCACGCCGTCCCTTGGCTAACGCACGATCGTCCTTCGGCCGGTGCCAGGTGGGCAGTTTGCCGAGTGCCCTACTCTATGGCTGTCGGGGGTAGACCCCCAGGGGTACCCAGAAGGCGGATTGGCCCAACCAGCAAGGGACGGCCCAATCCGAGTGCAACTGGATCGGTTTGTCGGACTGGGTGGCCCACCAGTCGGGAGGCCCACCAGTCGGGCGAACCGGATGGGCGCGACGGCGCGCATAGCAAGGAACAACACGGCGTATCCCGCAAGAAGCTCGGAGATCAAGATAAACTAGCCGGAATTATAGGGAAAGATATCTGTAATCGTTATAGGATCGAATCCTTGTATTTCGGGTAGGTTACGATCTCTAGCCGACTTGTAACTCAAGGCAGCCGGACTATATAAGGCGCCTTGAGACCCCCCTCCAGAACACAACATCTACGAAACCTAGGACAGAACCCAACTACGGAGATCCTTCAGGAACTTCATACACAGCAATACAATCACCCCCAACACAGGACGTAGGGTATTACGTCATCTCGACGGCCCGAACCTGTTCAATCCTTGCGTCTTGTGTTACCATCGACTTCTGATCCTCGATCTGTCCCTCAACAAATCAACCACGTAGGCTACCCTGTGTGGACTGCCGGGTCCAAACATCCGACAGTTGGCGCGCCAGGTAGGGGTTGATCGACGAGATCAATCTACAAGCTCGATGGCAGAATCAATC
>CM014273.1:15257692-15281069 GCA_004135705.1 Alloteropsis semialata | reverse complement strand
CTCCCACGCTCGGGGGCTGGCGCCACGATCAAGCCAGTGTGCCTCTCGGGCTCGATTGGCCCCGAACCACTCGGGAGCCAACACTGCAAACCCAGTCGGCGTGCCGCTAAGGCTCGAACAGCTCCCACGCTCGGGGGCTGGCGCCACGATCAAGCCAGTGTGCCTCTCGGGCTCGATTGGCCCCGAACCACTCGGGAGCCAACACTGCAAACCCAGTGGTGTGCCGCTAAGGCTCGAACAGCTCCCATGCTCGGGGGCTGGCGCCACGATCAAGTCAGTGTGCCTCTCGGGCTCGATTGGCCCCGAACCACTCGGGAGCCAACACTGCAAACCCAGTGGTGTGCCGCTAAGGCTCGAACAGCTCCATGCTCGGGGGCTGGCGCCACGATTAAGTCAGTGCGCCTCTCAGGCTCGATTGGCTCCGAACCACTCGGAGGCCAACACTGCAGAACTGCAGGCGTACCGCTAAGGTTCGACCGGCACTCGGACTCGGGGGCTGGCGCCATATCAAAAGCAGCGTGCCATGCGGGCTCGATCAGCGCCGAAACGCTCGGGAACTGACGCTGCGAACGAATTGTGACAGGTAATGCAATCCTTTTGCAGGAAATACAGCTACAACGGAGCCGGACTTACGCCGGTTTCAAACATCAAACACATCAACCGCCAAGATGACGGCCTGGGGCACTCGTCCCTGCGCCTAGTGCTACATCCGGAGCAAGCTTGTTCACATGAGCTCCTCGCAAGCTCTCTTGTAGCACCACTGCAGCCGTCGACGGGACAGCACCGGTGGAGGGTTGATAACGGGTGCCTTCGGCTACCCCTTGCTCTACAAAGCATTTCACCCCACATGGCCCTCGTCACATGGGAATGCGGGGGTGAACGGGGGAGCGCTCACACGCTGATCAACGCCTCAGATCCTTCGCAAGCACTCTTCTAGCACCACGCCATGATGACCCCATGAACTCTCCCCGGTGGATGAACCCAACAATGAGCCTCCGGCATATTGACTGCAAGGATCCTATATCTATTCGCTCTTGGGTAGCAGCTCAGGCTCCCCGACGGGTATTTATAGCCCCTGGTCGCCGGAGGACGGAAGATTTTCTCCACGATGACGAGCGCAGACTCCGGGCCACGCGTCTCTCCACCAGCCTGAAATGCACAGGACACCTTTATCTCCTTTGGCTCCACTCGGCCACGGGAGCGCCCTGTGCAATCACGGGAATACTATTCCTGACGCCGCCTCACAGAAACGACGCCGCTTTGCCTGTCCCTCCTTTGGAGTATTTGACAGAGAAGGAATCCTCCGCAACTCGGACCTTTCGCCAAGATAAGTTTCAATTGATTAATTTTGTCAATTCCGCGAGCTTTGAAACAAGTTGCTAAAGTACTCGGGGAGCACACGTCTTAATCCGTGAAACCTCGGTTCTTCCGTACGCCTACGCTCCTACGCGTGCACGCGGCCCAGCTCCCTGCGCTATGGACTACGGCTATCGGGGATCAGGTGCATAAACGTAACAGGCTAACTGCCCGGGGAAATTAAAAGACTTAAAAGCAGGAAGCGGAGTTCGTTAATATTTATATCGCCGAATGCTTTCTCCTCGAATTTTTACTTTGTTGCAGGGTACTGGCGACCACTCGGCGTGCTCAGCCCTCACGCTCGGGGGCTGGCGCCGGGACGACCACTCGGCGTGCTCGGCCCTCACGCTCGGGGGCTGGCGCCGGGACGACCACTCGGCGTGCTCAGCCCTCACGCTCGGGGGCTGGCGCCGGGACGACCACTCGGCGTGCTCGGCCCTCACGCTCGGGGCTGGCGCCGGGACGACCACTCGGCGTGCTCGGCCCTCACGCTCGGGGGCTGGCGCCGGGACGACCACTCGGCGTGCTCGGCCCTCACGCTCGGGGGCTGGACGCCGAAATTAACATCGGATGATTTAGCCAGACGCTCCTTGACTAACCCTTGGACCGATTCCTTCGGAATCGCTTCAAGGCTCGGGGGCTACGGCCAACGGACGCACCTCGCGGCGCATCCGTTGATCATTCGGTGACCTCTGAAGAAGGCTACTAACTCTTGGACCGATTCCTTTGGAATCGCTTCAAGGCTCGGGGGCTACGGCCAACGGACGCACTCTCGCGGCGCATCCGTTGGAAAACGGCTCTTTTCTCTCCAGTATCACGCGGTTTCGCTTCCAACTGCAGCAGGCTCGACGCTCATCAGACAGCACGACCTCGCCGACTTGTCTCTCAACCACGTACTACTCGGGGCTTGTCGGGGGTAGACCCCCAGGGGTACCCAGAAGGCGGATTGGCCCAACCAGCAAGGGACGGCCCAATCCGAGTGCAACTGGATCGGTTTGTCGGACTGGGTGGCCCACTAGTCGGGAGGCCCACCAGTCGGGCGAACCGGATGGGCGCGAAGGCGCGCATAGCAAGGAACAACACGGCGTATCCCGCAAGAAGCTCGGAGATCAAGATAAACTAGCCGAAATTATAGGGAAAGATATCTGTAATCGTTATAGGATCGAATCCTTGTATTTCGGGTAGGTTACGATCTCTAGCCGACTTGTAACTCAAGGCAGCCGGACTATATAAGGCGCCTTGAGACCCCCCTCCAGAACACAACATCTACGAAACCTAGGACAGAACCCAACTACGGAGATCCTTCAGGAACTTCATACATAGCAATACAATCACCCCCAACACAGGACGTAGGGTATTACGTCATCTCGACGGCCCGAACCTGTTCAATCCTTGCGTCTTGTGTTACCATCGACTTCTGATCCTCGATCTGTCCCTCAACAAATCAACCACGTAGGCTACCCTGTGTGGACTGCCGGGTCCAAACATCCGACAATGGCACTCGGCAAAAAGGGGTATGCCGAGTGCGCCAGAGCGGCACTCGGCAAAAAGGGTGTATGCCGAGTGTCTTCCTTCATGCACTTGGCATACATCCTTTTTGCCGAGTGCCATTTTTTTTTTGCCAAGTGTCCTGCTCCAGACACTCGGCATACCCTTTTTTACCGAGTGCCCGATGGAATACACTCGGCAAACTCCCTGGCACTCGGCAATTATGGGATTTCCGGTAGTGACAGTTATAGCCAACTCTGTCTCCGCCGCAGGTTGCAAGTTGCAACCCACAGGTCACAAGGTCTAGTGGAGCTAAATGAAATGTGATTTAGCAGATTTAGCAAACTAATAATGGATTTTAGTGGATAATCACTACTGGAAACTCATACTTTGCCATGTGTCCGGTTGTTTGCCGTGTGCTTTCTATCGGGCACACGGCAAAGTACCTCTTTGCCGTGTGCTTATTTTTGGCGCACGACAAAGTCATACCTTGCCGTGTGCTTTTTTTCTTGGCGCACGGCAAAGCCATACTTTGTCGTGTGCTTTTTTTTTGGCACACGGCAAAACACGAGTTTCCGGTAGTGAACAGTGTTGAGGGCTAAATAAGCTGTATATGCTATATCCGGCTTGTGCCTTGGTTCCATCACACCGCATGGACTGATTGATTCCGAAATCTCAGTGGCCTTATCAAGCGCATAGGAAGCCTGGCAAATAAAGACAATGCAAGAGATGGATAAACATTAAATAGAGAGGCAGTTCAGCTCCGGCCTTAAAGCTTTCTCCTCCTTTACCTTGTTTCAAGCAGGGTTTTTTTTACCGACCAGTGGCCCGTTACCGCCGGCCGGCGGTAGCGGTTAACCGGTCGGTTAACCGCGGTTACCGCTTAAAACCGGTCAAATTCAAAATCCAAACCAAAAACGCTAGTTCAAACGGTTCCCACCGGTTAGCCGACGGTTTGAGCGGTTAGCCGGCCGGTTGCGAAAACATTGAAGAATTTGACATATTTTCGAATTTTAATTAAAAATTGGAAAATAAAAGAAAAATTCTAAAAAATTCCTAAAAATATTTTAAGGTGCGTAGAATTTAATGGTGTCAAAATTTTTCAAATATTAGTGCATTTAGTATTTTTTGCGGGCATTAGAAGTTTAACGTGCTGATTTAGTAGGCTGTTTGAACTTCTAATGCCAGCAAAAAAAATACTAAATGAACTAATATTTGAAAAATTTTGACATCATTACATTCTACGCACCTTGAAGTATTTTTAGAATTTTTTTTGATTTTTTATTTTTTTTGAATTCAAATTTCAAATTTTAAATTTGACCGGTTTGTAACACGGTTACCGCGGGAACCGGACCGGTAGCGGTCGGGAAGAAAAACCCTGGTTTCAAGTGCCCAACTCGGCATCGCCACTGCACCGCGAGTCCGCGACCCAATAATAGCAAGAACAGGACGGACACACGAGCTCAGGACACGCAGCTTACCTCGGTCATTCCACAGAGAACTAAATTAAGTTTGTGCGGCTCGCCTCCCTCCTCGCATCAGCGCTCCCTAAATTTACCACCACCTCCATCGATCCCCTCTCGGAACAGTGGCTCCTCCGTTATATAGCCCTCCCGGTTCCTCGACGCTACGACCGAGCAATGGCGCTCACCGTCCTACCTTCATATACCTAGCAGTTCTATCACTGCATAGAACGATAAAGGTAGGAGGAGGCGCAGTGGTGGGTTAGTGTTCGTATTGAAGAGGAGATCTTGGAGTTTATATATAATTATTAAGTAGTAGGTATCCATGGAAGAGGCCTTCCAATGGAGCAGACCGGGCTCCTTGGTCCTGTACGTCGTCGTCGTCGTCCTGTCGGCGGCTGTGTCGTCGGAGGCCAACATCGGCGAGTTCGATGACTACTGGCGGCAGCGCAAGCTCATGGCGGACGCCGCCGCCGAGGCCACCTACAAGCACGACCCCATCGAGGTCGCCAACCAACTCAACCGCGCCGTCCACAGGCAAGCAATCCTCTCCCGGGCCCCGGCCGCTTAATTTCTTGTCTTGGATCATCGCTTGCGTTTCATCACCATGCCGATTGCCGATGTGCTAGGGAAGGAAATCCAATTCGTTGAAGCTGAATGCCTGAATGCGTGTGACTAATTGCACTGCAGATCGATTAAGAGGGAGGATATGAGCATGCGGCGTGAGATGCTAGGGCAGAAGAAGGCCAAGAACCGCGGGCCGTGCCAGGCGACGAACCCGATCGACCGTTGCTGGCGGTGCCGGGAGGACTGGGCGACGGACCGGAAGCGTCTGGCGCGGTGCGCGCAGGGGTTCGGGCGCAACACCACCGGCGGGCTGGCCGGCAAGTTCTACGTGGTGACGGACGGCACCGACGACGACGTGGTGAACCCTCGGCCCGGCACGCTGCGGTGGGCCGTCATCCAGTTCGAGCCGCTGTGGATCACCTTCGCCAAGACGATGATCATCACGCTCAAGGAGGAGCTCATCATCCGCGGCGACAAGACCATCGACGGGCGCGGCGTGCAGGTGCGCATCGCCAACGGCGCGCAGCTGACGGTGCAGTTCGCCAACAACGTCATCATCCACAACATCCACATCAACGACCTCATCTCCTCCAACAAGAAGGGCGGCTACATCCGGGACTCGCCGGACCACTTCGGCTTCCGCACCGTCTCCGACGGCGACGGCATCACCGTCTTCGGCTCCACCAACGTGTGGCTGGACCACCTCTCCCTCTCCAACTGTCAGGACGGCCTCATCGACGTCATCGCCAAGTCCACCGGCGTCACCATCTCCAACTGCCACATGACCAACCACAACGACGTCATGCTCTTCAGCTCCAGCGACAAGCATCCCGAGGACCAGATCATGCAGATCACCGTCGCCTTCAACCATTTCGGCAGAGGCCTCGTTCAGAGGATGCCCAGGTTCCTACTGTCTCTCTCTGCATCGGCATCATGCTTCTGCGATCTATCTCTTGATTTTCCTCTCATCTCATCCATGGATGCAAACGAAATCGTTGCACAGATGCCGATGGGGATTCTTCCACGTGGTGAACAACGACTACACGCACTGGCTCATGTACGCCATCGGCGGCAGCAAGGCGCCGACCATCATCAGCCAGGGCAACCGCTACATCGCGCCGCCCAACCTCGCGGCGAAGCAGGTCACCAAGCAGCACGACGCGCCGGAGTCGGAGTGGAAGAACTGGGTGTGGCACTCGGAGAACGACCTCTTCATGGAGGGCGCCTACTTCACCGTCACCGGCGGCCAGATCAACAGGCAGTTCAACAAGAAGGACCTCATCAAGCCCAAGCCCGGTTCCTACGTCACCAGGCTCACGCGCTTCGCCGGCTCCCTCGAGTGCAGGCCCGGCAAGCCCTGCTAGATCAGCGGCGAGATCGAGGTGCATGCAATGGTGGCCTGCATTTCTAGTAGTTTTGTCAGCTTCAATTTCATCACGCAAATTAATTGAAGTATAATTCGTATATATATATATATGTACTAGGGCAGTCAAGAAATCTGTGGTGGGGGTAAATTCAGACGACCGTGTATAGCTTGTTCATCAATTCGCCACTAGCTAGCCCTGTAAGAACGAGGGGAGGTGGAAGACCATGTTTGTACTATGTATAGGTCTGACTTGTTGCTGGAGAGGGGGAGGAGTCCTCGTCATGAGGAACATGCATATATATGCAAAGGGCCCGGAATTGATTTGTGGTCGATTATGTCAAATTATACTTGTTTTTCTTAGTGTAACTACTTTTAATTAGTGCATCATTCCTTTTCTTAAGTGCATATTAAGTTAACTAGGTGATTCCGCACACGTTGCTGCGGGATTTGTGAGAGCTTTTCGATAAACTATGAACCAATGTGGTTATTTAATTGCTCGTATAAATGGCGTACTTGTAGAGATTACGTTGAATGTTAAAAATGATTATTCATTTCGTCTACTACTACCAGTTTATGTAATGACCCTTAGTTGATGGAAGATGATGTGGATAGCTTGCATGAAGAAAGGATTGGTAGGAGATGATGTGGATAGCTTGCATGAGGAAAGAAATAGAGTTAATGACCCTTAGTGGGAAATGATGTGGATAGCTTGCATGAAGAAAGAATTGGTGGGAGATGATGTGGATAGCTTGCATGAAGAGAGAAATATAGTTAATAATCCTTAGTGGGGTGCATCTATATAGGTTATATAGATTCAAAGCTATCCTCCTTAAAGAAAAGCAAAATTGAAAAGTCATCGAGTGATCCGGCAAAGAAATAAGGTGGCGTTTGGTTCAGTCATTTCACTCCGTCATCTGATTACGCCGGTAACGTTACTTTCTGTTTGTTTTGATCGGTGTGTAAACAGATACCGTGTAATCATTTACCGGTGCTTCACAAACTCGATTCCGCCCATCTCTCCGCGTTAACAGATTCCCGCACCCCGTCGCATGTTTCCTTCCATAAATAAAAGAAAAAAAATCTGCTCGTTCGCACAGCTCCCTTCTTCGGTGAGATTTCGCGAGAGGTCATATCCGCGGCAAGCTGCCGAGGTCGGACCAGTTAAGAATGGCGGTGATGCAGATGCAGGGAGTCGATTCTCCTTTCACACGTGTTGACAACCAAAATTGACAAATACAGGTTTTGCAGGGAAACCGGTGGAACCGGATTCGTGAATCGGTGGAACCGGTTTTGGTTCACTGTGCATCGACCGACAAAGCAATCCGGTGGAACCGGATCTGGAACCGGTGGAACCGGTTTTTCCTGACTCTTAGTAGGATTGGACTCTTTTGTAGATCTGAGTTGTAATAGGACTCTTTTGTGAGAAAAGACCTACCCTCCCTATAAATATAAAGGGATTTGGCTGATTAAGAATCATCCAATCGATCAAATACAATTTACCTATTATTTTTGCCTTTACTTTCTTGTACCTCTCAAACCCTAGCTTTTCCAAACCCTAATTGTTGTTCTTCCTTCGTCTCCGCGACGGTTGAAGGCGTCCTATGTGGCCTGCCGACCCTTGGGCACCCCTACGCGCGTTCACCCTGACGGATCCTTCCGGGTGACGTGTTTAGGGTTTGCTCCCGATCTCTCTGGAGAAACCGGTCAGACCGGTTTCCCTAACCGGTTAAACCGGTTTGCGCAGAGAGGTGCTGCGAACAGTACGTTACGTACCGCACGATCTAGCGCTCTCGTGTGTTGACCTAATTCTGCGTCAACATACTTTTGGCGACTCCGCTGGGGAATAAGAAAAAGGGATCTACTACATGTCGAATCTACCGAAACCAGGCGAAGTTGATCCTGATAATATTCAAAGGCCGAGTGCTAATGAGCTGTCGGCTGAGGATCGTCATCTATTCGAACAACTCCTATAGCAAGAAAAGGAGAAGATGGAACGGGCCAAGAAGAAACTTGAAGATAAGGCGCAATGGTTCCTGAAAGTACATCTAGGCCTCCCATGTGTTTTGGTGATAATGACAATTTGAATTTGGGATTTGATGGTTGTATTAAGTATATGCAGGAATAAAAAGAAAAGAAGGATTTATGAATATCAAAGGATGGCCCCCAATTTCTTATGTATGGTGGATGAGCTCATTGAAGATTTAAATTTATTTTTGGTTTGAAATTGAGTATAGGAAATCACCGTACTATCAAGAGGGACGTGCTTGATGGATCAAAAGTGCCAAAAATGCTTATTTGAGATACTAACTACCCAAGAGAGAATTTAGCTTCGTTTTTCAGGCCAAAACCGGTCTGACCGGTTCTGGGAACCGGTCTGACCGGTTTCTAACTTCAGTTTTTCAGGCGCTGCACAGCAGCTGGTCGGAAATTCCGACGCTGTGCCGGAAGTTCTGGCAAGCCCGGAAATATCCGGTGCAGTAGCTCCAGCAGCCTCGGTGGCGTCCCGGTAATTTCCGGTGCGTAGTTGTTGGTATTTTTAACGATCACAGATAAATCCGCAAGCGTACGGATACCGATGTAGCTTTCACCCGAGAGTATTCCAGGGTATCGAATCCACAGGGAACGTGTGTGTACTAGTGACGAGTTGAGATCGACCAAGGACAAAAGAAGTGATAATTGTGTAGAAGGTAGAGAGGGCTATTTCTATGTATTCTGGATAATTAAAGATTAGTTCAAGGTATTTACGATATTACTTACTTCGGGACGCTCAACCGTCAAAATCCGGAAAGGGATGAGAAGGGGACGAAGCAAGCCAAACAATGGTCCTACTGACTCTAGTACTTCTCACGTGGTGGATTACGTAGGCCGTCAGGGCTGTCACCACCTGGGGCTACCACTACAAATCCATGGCACTAGGCGCACTCCAAGGTATTCAAAAGACTATACACCACGTATACTCAATTAAATACTATCTTAGCATTGCAAGTACTAAGACACTTATCACAGCAAGGAGCCCACAAGTATAAAGTAAACCTTGAACTATATTAAATAAATAATCCAGAAATACTAAGAGAAAATATCCGGATGAAACTCAAACCTGAACCGCACCCGCCGAGGAACAAGAAGAAGAGAGGAGCCGACATCCCCGGATCTCCCGGACTCTTGCCTCACCTCTCACCTATTCTAGCACTACATAGTATCTAGGATTGGAGCTCTTGCTTCACTTCTTGTGTGTTGAATGAGTGGTAGAGGGTCTCTATTTATAGAAAGAGCAAACTTGGACATGTGGAGAAGCCCCACTTGAAAGTAGGGGGTACCCCTCCTTTCCTCGTGCCATCTGGCACGTAACCGACGTCCAGAGGCGGTGGAAGCGTGAGACTCGCGCCCAGGAGGTCGGTGGAAGGCAAAACCGCTCAGAACCGCCAAGAACCGGACGCCTGGGTCAAGAACCGGGGCAAAACCGGCCGCAGACCCCGCTAAACCGAGCCTTATCCGCTTCCTGTACGTCGGTGCGAGGGCAAACCAGACGAAAACCAGAGCTTCGGAGAATAAACCAGCAGCAAAACCGGCGCGAAACTATTCCCGCGGGGACACCTGTCCCGGCCAAGCTGCCTCCCGCGCGCGGGCGTGCACGCGCGCGCGTGAGCGCCGCGGCCGCCACGCGTCGGCGCGGCATGGGCCGGCCGCTGGGCCTCTGGCCCGCCCGCCTGCGCAGCTGGCGTCGGCAGCGGCAGTGCTGACGTCATGCTGACGTCAGCACTGCCCTTTTAATTTCTAAATTCAATATCTTTTTATTCTGAGCTCGAAAATATATATAAATAATATATCCGTTAAAATCGTCTTGATGAGCTCTACACAATGGAGTAATCCAAATTGGCATTTGAGATACTTTGTGATAATGATATATTCATATCTTTCTCAGGCCCATAGCGTCATTTCCTGCATAGCCAGTTCAAAACACCAACACTCGTGGAATTCATTAGTAATAAACCCTACCACTATGTTTGGTGATCATATTTAATGTATTTTCTGCAGGATTTGACGGTCAAAAGTAGTACTTAAGGACCGTCAATAGTAGTGCCAGAAGTTCCGGTGGGTTGTTCTTCGTTCTAATTCTGGTAGTTTGGGCCTGCCCGGAAATATCCGGTGGACATTCTCCGGTGGGCTCGGTTTGGTTCTGGAAGTTCCGATGCGTAGTGCCGGAAGTTCCGTTGGGGCTATTCGTCAGGCAGGTTCTTAGTTCAAAACCGTGCCTTGTCGAAAGTTCCGACGCTATGTCGGAAATTCTGGCAAGTGACCTGGCAGTGCATAACGGCTAGTTTTTGGGGGTTGAGTATATATACCCCCTCAGCCCCCCCTTTCTTTGCTGCTGACCTAACCCGAGACAAACACATTCACTAGCATTCAATTCACTCTCCCAACTCCCTCTAGTGCCAATTCTTGCAAAGATTTGAGTAGGGCCTTGGGTGTGAGTGATTCTTGAGGTGTGAGACCAAGCCATTGAGTGAGTTCATCCATTGTTCATCTCAAGAAGCACTTGAAGCAAGTTTGGCTCATCGATTCTCGTTCATTACTCTTGGAGCTGAGCTCCTAGACGGTTAGGCGTCGCCGGCAACTCCCAACTTGGTGTGGTTGAGTGCCGGACGTTTGTAATCTTCATCCCTAAGTGAGAACAATAGTAAGAATTTCAATCCGGCCCTTGTGGTTGATTGAAGGAGGCAAGGGGTTAGAGTTGACCCGGCTCTAAGTGAGCACCTCAACGGAGACGTAGCTCCTAAGTGGAGTGAACTTCGGTGAACAAATCCTTGTCTCTTGTTCTTGTTGTTCTTCATATTCATATTGTTTTTGAGCTTAATTTCATCCGATCTATCTTGTTACAAGTTTCTGCTGCTAGAGATCATAGTTTTAAGCTTCCTTGCACTTGTGGTGAACTTTCTATTCATATAGAATCTGCAGTTTCATATCTGTTTTTGAATCTCGTATTCAGGTTTGTGTTGAGCCAGAAGTTCTGCCCCTGTGCCGGAAATTTCGGAAAGCCGGAAATTCCGACACAGCGCCAGAACATCCGGCACATTTAATATTTAATTGTCAAATTTGCAGAAATTTTATACAGGCCTATTCACCCCCCTCTAGGCCTAGTGTCGGTCCTTTCAATTGGTATCAGAGCCTAATCTCTTGATTTAGGCTTAACCGCTAAGGGAAAACACTATGGCCGGTAAAGAGGATGAAGTTGTTGTCACCGGTGCTTCCGCCAATGTCTCTGATGCTTCCGCTACCGCTGCCCAACTCATAAAGATTGGCCGCACAAGTCATCCCTCAACTCCATATGACTCAAGCTCTAGTGATGATGATTTTGATGTGAGCAATGTTGAGGGTGACTTCACCGAAGAAGAAAAGAAGAAGAAAAGAAAGGAGAAGCTAAAGAAGAAGATTCAAGAGAAAGCCGAGAAGAAGGCTCAAAAGCTTCTCAAGAAAAAGATCAAAGAAGAGAGGGAGAAGAATACTCTTGATGGGCTTCATGCGGTGTCTCATCCATATGGGGCATCTTCACAAAATACTTCTAACCCTTCTCCATTTTCATTTACTCTGGTTCCAATGGGCAAAGCCCCTCACTTTGATGGGAGTGACTATGCCCGTTGGAGTGATGATATGAAAATACATCTTTATGGTCTTAATCCCGCTCTTTGGACCATTGTGGTTGTAGGTGTGAAACAACATGATGAGGATGAACCTATCACTCCGGAGCTCGAGCATGACATGTTCTGGAATGCTCAAGCCGTTCGGGTTATTAGAAGCTCACTTTGCACCTATGAGTACAACAAGGTTAGAGGGATTCAGAGTGCCAAGGAGATTTGGGACATACTTCAATTGTCTCATGAGGGCTCCGATGAAGTCAAGGAAGGGAAAATGGATCTACTCCAAGGGGAATTGGAGTCATTTGTCATGAAGAAGGATGAAACTCTCCGACAAATGTATGATAGGCTCAAGTTGCTTGTGACCGACATTAGATCTCTTGGAAGCAAGGATTGGGATGATAGCAAGGTCACAAAGAAGATGCTTAGAGCTTATGCTCCCAAGAACTGGACTTTGGCAACTATCATTAGAGGAAAGAAAAACTACAAGAAGATGAAGCCTATCCCACTACTAAATGAGTTGGAATATCATGAGATGAATGACTTGGATATTACCAAGTCAATTGGGCAAGATGAAGTCAAAGCCATTGCTCTCAAAGCCGAACCAAGCAAGAAAGTTGAATCAATTGAGAAGCCATCAAAGCCAAAGAAGAAAGTTGATTCAAGTGAAGATGAGAGCACGGATGAAGAAACGGCAATGATGGTCAAGAACTTCAAGTGATTCTTGAAGAGACGAAGTGACAAGAAAAAGAACAACTCAAGAAGATGCTATTCTTGCAAGAGAGTTGGTCACTTCATTGCCGAGTGTCCGGACAAGAAGGATGATGATGATGAGGACCACAAGGATGAGAAGAACTCCAAGGACAAGGAGAAGAGGTACAAGGAGAAGAGCAAAGAGTACAAGAAGAAGAATGGCCATGCTCATGTTGGTGAAGGATGGGATTCAAGTGATGAGTCCGATGAAGAAGGTGTGGCATCCATTGCCATGCATGAAGCTTCACCAACACCAAGGCTCTTCAACAACCTCTCCAATGATGAAGATGATTATCCCATGTGCCTCATGGCTAAGGGGACTAAGGTATCAAACTATTCCAATCCTCCATCATCTCCTACCTCTACATCTAGTAATGTAGAAAATGACTTAGATGAGAAAGAAGAAGCCGAACACAAAGCTATCATGATAAAACAATTAGGTAAAAAAGGTTATAAGGAAATTAAAAAGCTTGTGGAGAAATTAGAGAAAAAGAAAGAGACACTTAGAGAACTAGAAGAATTGCTCAACCTTGAGAAGGAGAGAAACCTAGTTCTAGAAGAGTCTCTAGTTGAGGAAAAGGTGAAGGTTGAAAAATTGGTGATGGACTTATCCCTTGCCAAGGATTCATATGAGCGGATGTCAAAGGAACATGCTTTGGCAAATGATGCTCTAGCTAACCTAAAGAATGTGCATAGCGAGCTTCAAGAAAGGCATTCACGCCTAGAAGACACGTACAAAGAACTTGAAGTTAGCTTTGGTACTCTTTGGGAAAGCACCAAAACCAACTCCAAAACTACTCTTGACTCCAATGTCTCCACTAGCAAAGGTTGCTCAAGATGTTATAATGTTGATATCGATGCTTGTGCTACTAACCTTTCAAAGCTAGAAGAGTCAATCAAGGACAACGATGCTCAAATCTATAGATTGAACATGTATATTGGTAAGGACAAGCTCAAAGGTAAGAGTGAGTTTGATACTCACCCGGCTTACAAAGCCGCAAGGTATCCCACCATCCGTGATGGACTTGGCCACACAAGAGGAAACAAGACAAATGGTGAAGAGATTGTGAATGGCAAGTCACGTCCATTGTGGAAGAAGGGTGCCAACCTTGATGAGTTGATGGACATGGCTCATGGTGTCACCAAGAAGAATGTTGCACAAGGTAAGGCCATGGTTGAGAGCTCAAACAAGGTAAACATCAAGAGCTCAACCAAGGTTAATGCAAGCAACAAGAATGTGACACATTCTCCTTCTCCCAACTACACCATTGACTACATGGTTGTATTCCAAAATGGCAAGATGGTGGTCAAGTATATTGGTGCTCACACTAAAAAGATGATGACGAGTGTGTGGATACCTAAGATTGCTTACTCTAACCTTCAAGGACCCAAACAAGTTTGGGTACCTAAACCTTGAGCTTAACTTGTTTTGTAGGCATATTCGTCCGGTGGGACTTCATGGTTGCTTGATAGTGGATGTTCAAATCATATGACCGGAGAGAAGAATATGTTCTCATCACTAGAAGAATATGATACGCCTATTGAGAAGATCACATTTGGTGACAATAATCATGGTGATGTGGTAGGTCAAGGTAAAATTGCTATCTCAAATGATTCATCACTTTCAAATATTTACTTAGTTGATTCTTTAGCATACAATTTGTTGTCGGTATCACAACTTTGTGAGATGGGCTACAATTGTCTCTTTACTAATGAGGATGTGTCCATTTTGAGAAGGGAGGATTCCTCTATTGCTTTTACGGGTCAACTTAAGGGAAAGCTTTATCTAGTTGATTTCACAACTACTAAAGTGGAACCGAAGACTTGTTTAGTGGCAAAATCTAGCATGGGTTGGCTTTGGCATCGCCGACTAGCTCATGTTGGCATGAGGAACTTGGCCAAACTTCAAAAGAATGAACACATCTTAGGACTAACAAATGTTGTCTTTGAGAAAGATAGGTTGTGTAGTGCATGTCAAGCCGGGAAGCAAGTTGGTGCTCCACATCCACCCAAGAACATATTATCTAGCTCAAGACCCTTGAAAATTCTTCACATGGATTTATTTGGACCCATTGCTTACATTAGCATTGGGGGCAATAAATATGGTCTTGTCATTGTGGATGATTTCTCTCGGTTTACTTGGGTATTCTTTTTGAAAGAGAAGAGTGAAGCTCAAGGAATTATCAAGAAGTTTATTAGAAGGGCTCAAAATGAGTTTGAATTGAAGGTCAAGCGCATGAGAAGTGACAATGGCTCGGAGTTTAGGAATACCGGTGTTGAGGAATTTCTTGATGAAGAAGGCATCTTGCATGAGCTCTCCGCCCCCTATACACCTCAACAAAATGGCATTGTTGAGAGGAAGAATATGACATTGATTGAAATGGCAAGAACCATGCTTGATGAGTATAACACTCCGGATATCTTTTGGGCCGAAGCAATCAACACCGCATGCCATGCCACCAACCGGCTTTATCTCCAAAAGTACTTGAACAAGACTCCATATGAGATAATCACTGGTAACAATCCTAAGGTGCATTACTTTAGAGTTTTTGGTTGCAAATGTTATATTCTTAACAAGAAGGCCAAAAGTTCTAAGTTTGCACCTAAGGTTGATGAAGGTTTTCTACTTGGTTATGGTACTAATGAACACGCCTACCGTGTCTTCAACAAAACCACCAGTTGTGTTGAGGTCACGGTGGATGTGAAATTTGATGAATCAAACGGCTCTCAAGTAGAGCAAGTTGAAAATGATCTTGTAGATGAAGAAGAGCCTCCAAGTGAATCCATCCTGAAGATGGGATTAGGTGAAGTAAGGCCAAGGGAGACTCTCATGAAGGATCAAGTGCAAGCTCAAACTCCGGATGTTGGTACTAGTGATCCATCTTCTTCAACAAGAGTTGAACCATCCACTTCTCCTCATGGTCAAGATCAAGGTCATGGTGACGATCATGGTCATGGCATTGATCAAGGGGGAGGTCAAGATGAAGCAACTCATGACATTGCTCCTCAAGCTAATGAAGAAGATGATGATGGGCCTATTTAAAGGCAATCTCAAGTATCTCATCCTAGAGTTCATCAAAGTGTCCAACGGGATCATCCCGTGGATAATATTCTTGGAAGCATCCGAAGAGGGGTAACTACTCGTTCTCATTTAGCAAATTTTTTGTGCTAGTTACTCGTTTGTTTCCTCTTTGGAACCTCTCAAGGTTGAAGAAGCACTTGGAGATGCGGATTGGGTAATGGCAATGCAAGAAGAATTGAATAACTTCACAAGAAATGAAGTTTGGGAATTGGTGAAGCGACCCAAGCAAAATGTGATTGGCACCAAGTGGGTATTCCGCAACAAACAAGATGAACATGGTGTTGTCACAAGAAATAAGGCAAAATTGGTTGCTCAAGGGTTCACTCAAATTGAAGGTTTGGATTTTGGTGAAACTTATGCTCCCGTAGCTAGGCTTGAATCAATTCGTATATTACTTGCCTATGCTACTCACCATGATTTCAAGCTTTATCAAATGGATGTGAAAAGTGCATTCTTGAATGGGCCTCTCTCCGAGTTGGTATATGTGGAGCAACCACCGGGCTTTGAAGATCCCAAGCATCCCGACTACGTGTACAAGCTCGATAAGGCGCTCTATGGGCTCAAACAAGCTCCTAGAGTATGGTATGAATGCCTTAGGGAATTTCTCCTCAAGAACGGTTTTGTAATGGGCAAAGCTGATTCTACTCTTTTCACTCAAAAAGTAGACAATGATTTATTTGTTTGTCAAATATATGTTGATGATATTATCTTTGGTTCTACTAATGAAAAGTTTTGTGAAGAATTTAGTAAGATTATGACCAAGAGATTTGAGATGTCCATGATGGGTGAATTGAAGTTCTTTCTTGGATTTCAAATCAAGCAATTGAAGGAAGGGACTTTCATATGTCAAACCAAGTATGTGAATGATATGCTCAAGAAGTTTGACATGACCGATGCAAAACCCATCAAGACACCCATGGCCGTCAATGGACATCTTGATCTTAATGAAGATGAAAAATCCGTGGATCAAAAGGTATATCGCTCCATGATTGGTTCTTTGCTTTATCTTTGTGCATCTAGGCCGGATATTATACTTAGTGTGTGCATGCGTGCAAGATTTCAAGCTAATCCTAAAGAATGTCATTTGATAGTCGTTAAGAGAATTTTGAGATATTTGGTGCATACTCCACACCTTGGCTTATGGTATCCCAAGGGCTCCACTTTTGATTTACTTGGCTATTCCGATTCGGATTATGCCGGTTGCAAAGTAGATCGAAAGAGTACTACCGGGACTTGTCAATTTCTTGGCCGGTCCTTGGTGTCTTGGAGTTCTAAGAAACAAAATTCCGTTGCCCTATCCACCGCCGAGGCCGAGTACGTTGCAGCCGGTGCTTGTTGTGCTCAACTACTTTGGATGAGGCAAACCTTGAGTGACTTTGGTTGTGAGTACAAAAATATCCCTCTCTTGTGTGACAATGAGAGTGCCATAAAACTAGCCAACAACCCAGTCCAACACTCAAGAACCAAGCATATTGACATAAGACACCATTTCTTGAGAGACCATGAAGCCAAAGGAGATATCGCTCTAAGCCATGTGAGTACCGAAAAACAACTAGCCGATATCTTCACTAAGCCTCTTGATGAGCAAAGGTTTTGTGCTTTGAGGAATGAGCTAAATATCTTGGATTCTCGTAACGTGGTTTGAATTGTTGCACACACCCATTGTTTGATGCTTAGACTAGGCAAAATTGATTTATTTATGTGAGTTTTTTAAAATATTTGGAGTTGTGATCGTTGGATCATTCCTTGGCTCAAATGATCATAGTTATGTAATGTTGAATGTGGCTGATCATTTTGAGTCAAGTTTCTTACCTGTCCAATCTCCAAATCTATCAAAATCTCAAATCAAATCTCATCTCAAAATCTGTTTTTATCCAGAGCCTGTCGGAACTTGCCACCAGATTTTGCCGGCCGCAATATTCGGTAGCCTCTGTTGGCCCACCGGAATTTGCCGACAGCTATTTTCGGCAGCCTCTGTGGCGCACCGGAGGCAGGCGCCTCGACTATATATGTCGGGCTGAACCGTTTTTCTAGAACCCTAAACTCATTCTTACTCAACCAGCGCCGCCCCTCTCTGTTCTCTCTCAATACCTTGAGGGGGAACTCGATTTTCGACCGTGGGACTTCGATTCTTGGTGTTGGGTTTGATTCCCCACCCTCCGGAAGTTTCGTTCCTCCGCGAATCTTCATCAAATCGCGCGGGAAAACTCTAAGGTATTTCATTCAAAATCCCCGAATCCCGATCTCTTAATGCCATAGTTTCTAGTGGATTTCCTTTGGGGGATAGACTCAAGAACCTCTCTAGATGCAATGCCTGTGATTTAGTGAAGTTTGGTGGGCAAAATCGTTCGATTCCTAGATTTCTTGGTCGTGCACTGCGTCGGTCGGAAATTGCCGACCCGGCTTGGGCCGGAATTTTCGGCAGGCCGCAGTGAACGCCAATAAATCTTGTTTCTTGGCTAAAGTTCATGGATTAAGGATTATATTATCATATCTTTTCAGATGGGCCATGAACGTCCACGTGGCAAGGGCATTGTCATCCGCACTCCATCACCATCTCCATTCCCCTCTCCAAGCGAGACCGAATCGGATGAGAGGGTGCAACCAACCAAAGGGAAAGGGAAGAGGGTCAAGAAGCAAGCCGTGCCCAAGAGGGGCCTTGGAAGAGGACGTGCAAATCCCCAAGCTCCTACTGATCCTCCCCGTGGTCGCCGCACCAAGAATGCTAATGTTGATCCAACCGGTGAGGCATACAATGATAACATTGATCTATCTCTTCTTGAGAGTCAAGTGACCACTCTTCCCCCAGTGAGAAGCTCTGAAGATCCTCCTTTGGTTGACTGTAGCAAGGGGGAGACAAACATGAAGGCACTAAGGTATGGTGAGGACCCTCGTGCTGCTCTTTCTAAGGAATTCAAGGGTGATCCTCGCTTTTGGCTTCCTTTTCAAGCGGATTGGTATCAATCCGTTATCATGGGGAAGAAATCCATCAGCACTGACATGAAATGGATTGATTGGGCATATCTCAAGACACTTAGCTCACCGGTCAAGGAAGTGGTGGACGCTGTGTATGATAGGTGCAATGAGTTGGGGCTTGTGAATCTTATGGGGTTTAGATGTGATTGGAATGAGGAAGTGGTGGCACAGTTTTATGCCACCCTTTATGTGGATAAACCCCATATGAGGCTTCATTGGACTCTTGGAGGCAAAAGGTTTACCATTGATAGAAATGAGTTTGCAGCACTCCTTGGACTTCCAAATGTTAATTATAGCTGTGCCCCAGGTATCGTATCCATGAGCATGCTGATCTTGAGGTGACTAAGATGCATTTTATGTATGATCCTGCTTATGGGGAACATGAACAATGTGAGTTTGGTAAGACCAAGGGCCTCACTCCATTCTATAAGATGCTCAACCAGCTTTTTAGGTTCACTATTTGCCCTCGTGGTGGTGATGCAAGCAATATCTCTCACAAGGCAAGAAATCTTTTGGCTCAAGCTGCACCTGACCGAGCCCAGTTTGATGTGGTTGACTATCTTTGGTATGAGATCGTGTTTTGCTCACATGATGCTTCAAGTGCTTGCCAATATGCCCCATATATATTTCACTTGATCAAGAATGTATCTAGGCTCAACATTCTGCCTGATAGAGAGCATGAGCGATACAAGGCATCCAAGGGCAAGATTCTTCAGCTTCTCAAGGTTGATGCCACTGGAAGAACTCCTATTCCTCCCAAGGGATCTTTTCCTGGTGCTTATCCTTCAAAGGGTTCTTCCTCTTCAGCTCAAGGTGTTTCTTCATCTCGTGCTCCACCTTCATCTAGTGCACCCACAGCTCCTCATGGTCCTTTTGCTCCTACACGTGGTGCTCCCAAGAAGAGGGGTAAGTTTGATCAACTTGCCCAAAGCATATTTGCTTGTTTCAACATGTTTAAGCATTGTGTGACCGTGGTTGAGGAGCGCATAAGGCATCTTGATGAGGACAATGTGAAGCTTGAAAAGAGGCAAAAAGATATACTTGATAAACTTGATATTCCTCACTCTCCCGTTCGTGCTCCAAGGGATTACCCTCCTCCTCCACCTTTCTTTAATCCTTATGAGGAAGGTGGTTCATCCTCTCAAGCTTATACTTTTGGGGCTGAAATTGAAGAAGAAGATCTTCATGGTGGTGAGGGAAATGAAGAGGATGAGGAGACCGAAGAAGAGGGCTCTTATGAGAGCCAAGGCGATGATGAAGGCGGCAATGGCAATGGTGATGATGAAGAAGAAGAGGATGACGATGATGATGGCAATGGGGATGGCAACGACGATGAGTAGCTCTCTTTTTTGGTGCTTGTTGCCAAAGGGGGGAGTGAATTTGTGATTGCTTTGGTGGATGGAGACCCATATCTATCTTTTTCTCATGTTTTTATCTTTGGACATGTAAGAACTATGTGTTGGTGTTATGTGTGGTATGTGCCAAGTGAGAACTTTTATTTGTAAGACTTATTTGTGCTAGTGTGATGTTGAACTCCTTTTACTTATGATGAGATGCTTTGTTGGATGATGAATGGTTGGTGTAATGTTATTCTCCACTTTTATTGTGTGATATACCATTGTCATATGCATCACGGTTATAATTTGACACCTCTTGCACATTTGTACCTTTGTATGCAAAGATATTGGTTAAGTTCTTTCATGAATATGTGCAATGGCATTTGAGGCCATTTGAGTTGAATATGCACATATTTAGGGGGAGCTTCTCTACATATAATTGGGTACAAAAACATGATTTTATTCCTATCTTGTGAACCCAAATTGAGTTGTCATCAATCACCAAAAAGGGGGAGATTGAAAGTGCATCTAGGCCTCCCATGTGTTTTGGTAATAATGACAATTTGAATTTGGGATTTGATGGTTGTATTAAGTATATGCAGGAATAAAAAGAAAAGAAGGATTTATGAATATCAAAGGATGGCCCCCAATTTCTTATGTATGGTGGATGAGAACATTGAAGATTTAAATTTATTTTTGGTTTGAAATTGAGTATAGAAAATCACCGTACTATCAAGGGGGACGTGCTTGATGGATCAAAAGTACCAAAAGTGCTTATTTGAGATGCTAACTACCCAAGAGAGAATTTAGATTCGTTTTTCAGGCCAATACCGGTCTGACCGGTTCTGGGAACCGGTCTGACCGGTTTCTAACTTCAGTTTTTCAGGCGCTGCACAGCAGCTGGTCGGAAATTCCGACGCTGTGCCGGAAGTTCTGGCAAGCCCGGAAATATCCGGTGCAGTAGCTCCGGCAGCCTCGGTGGCGTCCCGGTAATTTTCGGTGCGTAGTGCCGGAAGTTCCGGCGGGTTGTTCTTCGTGCTAATTTTGGTAGTTTGGGCCTGCCCGAAAATATCCGGTGGACATTCTCCGGTGGGCTCGGTTTGGTTCCGGAAGTTCCGGTGCGTAGTGCCGGACGTTCCGTTGGGGCTGTTCGTCAGGCAGGTTCTTAGTTCAAAACCGTGCCTTGTCGGAAGTTCCGACGCTATGTCGGAAATTCCGGCAAGCGTCCTGGCAGTGCATAACGGCTAGTTTTTGGGGGGTTGCCTATATATACCCCCTCAGCCCTCCCTTTCTTTGCTGCTGACCTAACCCGAGACAAACACATTCACTAGCATTCAATTCACTCTCCCAACTCCCTCTAGTGCCAATTCTTGCAAAGATTTGAGTAGGGCCTTGGGTGTGAATGATTCTTGAGGTGTGAGACCAAGCCATTGAGTGAGTTCATCCATTGTTCATCTCAAGAAGCACTTGAAGCAAGTTTGTCTCATCGATTCTCGTTCATTACTCTTGGAGCTGAGCTCCTAGACGGTTAGGCGTCGCCGGCAACTCTCAACTTGGTGTGGTTGGGTGCCGGGTGTTTGTAATCTTTATCCCTAAGTGGGAACAATAGTAAGAATTTCAATCCGGCCCTTGTGGTTGATTGAAGGAGGCAAGGGGTTAAAGTTGACCCGGCTCTAAGTGAGCACCTCAACGGAGACGTAGCTCCTAAGTGGAGTGAACTTCGGTGAACAAATCCTTGTCTCTTGTTCTTGTTGTTGTTCTTCATATTCATATTGTTCTTGAGCTTAATTTCATCCGATCTATCTTGTTACAAGTTTCTGCTGCTAGAGATCATAGTTTTAAGCTTCCTTGCACTTGTGGTGAACTTTCTATTCATATAGAATCTGCAGTTTCATATCTGTTTTTGAATCTCGTATTCAGGTTTGTGTTGAGCCGGAAGTTCTGCCCTTGTGCCGGAAATTTCGGAAAGTCGAAAATTCCGACACAGCGCCAGAACATCCAGCACATTTAATATTTAATTGTCAAATTTGCAAAAATTTTATACAGGCCTATTCACCCCCCTTCTAGGCCTAGTGTCGGTCCTTTCAGTTCCTCTCGCACTTCTCCAAGGATCGAAAGGGTGCTATCTCCAAGAACAAGGAGGTGGTTGTTCTTTCAGATGGAGAAGAAGAAAAAGATAAGGTAACACCCACTGTGAGTACTACATTAGAGCTTGTTACTCTTGATCAAATTAATAGATTGCTAGTTTCTGGTCAAGAAAAAGTTCTTACTCTTGTTCAAAGCATGATTGATAAATCTATACGAAAACAACCTTTGACCGTAACTAGTAATGCTATTAGATCTGATATGGCTGGTACTTCACAACAAATTGTACCTCATAATTCATCGGCAGCAATACCACCCAAAGATCCACAGTATGGGATGCCGTTGAGTAATTCCGCAGGACTGAATCCTTCAGTGCAGTTTGGCCAGGCTAATCCGGTCAGACCGGTTCCAGTAACCGGTCCAACCGGTTTTCATGTTGCAGCGCAGCACGGCCAAATTCCGGTCCGACCGGTTGTTGGAACCGGTCTAACCGGTTTGGGTGAGTCTGTTGTATATCAGACAACGCCTGAACCTATAACTAGTACATCACATGTTCAGGCTAATTCTGGCCGAATCACTGGTGTTTCTGGTTATACTACAAGTACTCCAATGACATATACTTCAAATCCTATGCCTTCCCAGAGTTTAGGCTATTCGCAGCAAACACATGTACAGCCAAACCATACATTGCAACAAGTGCCGAATGTTGGTGAACCTTCATAGATGGCTGATCCCTATATTAAAGGTTTATTTGATGATTATAAAAGGGATTTAGCTAATATGATTAAGGACACATTTGGTGTAGAAGTTAAAAATAAAACTTTGGCGTGTCAAAAACCTTATCCTGTGTAACGTCCCGGAAAATCGAAAACCTTAAAACGCGCTTAACGAGTTTTCAAAAACCTTAATCGATGAGTTTCCGAAATCCCAAATTCCAATCCGATCAAAAAAACCTTCCCATCAGATTCCAAATCCGTCCAAAGCCATTCCACCCAAATTCTAAACCCAGTCTTCCGAAAAACCCCTTCGTCTGTTCTTCCCGCCGCTCACTTCCTTGTCTCGTTCCGCGTGTCGCTTTCCGACCCGCCCGACCGAACCCGCGGACGCCGCCGCGAAGTCCGGCCGATCTCTTTCTCTCTCTTCTTCCTTCCTCTCTTTTCCTTTTTCTCCTTTCTTTCTTTTCTCTTTTTCTCTTTTCTTTTCTTCCATTCCTTTCCTCCTCCTTTCTTCCTCCTCCCGCCCGAACGCCACCTCCTGCCCTCCCTCCTCCC
>CM014273.1:15201744-15257665 GCA_004135705.1 Alloteropsis semialata | reverse complement strand
ATCGCGCCACCGGCCACCTCACCGGCCGGCGAGCTCCCTCGCTTCCCCGCGGCCTATATAAGCCTCTCCCCACACCTTCCACCGCAGCACCCCCTCCACCACCTCCAGAGCGCCACCATCCGCAGGCCCACTACTACAAAAAACGTTTGTAGGGGCGGGTAAAAACACGTTTCTAGGGGCGGCGCCGAAATCCGCCCCTGCTTTTGGCTGCTAAAAATGGCCATTTGCAGGGGCGGGTTAGTAGCCCGCCCCAACAAACGTATTTCCAGGGGCGGACCATGCCATTACCCGCCCCTGGAAACCATCTTCAGGGGCGGACCATGCCATCACCCGCCCCTGAAGATGGTGTTTTCAGGGGCGGGTCATGCCATCACCCGCCCCTGAAGTTCTTTTTGCCGATCAGTAATAAATCGGAAAAAATAGCAAAAAAAATTTATTTTAATGTGGGAAGGACTCCAACCATCCAAGCCATCAAGTCGCAAGTCGCGCAATTTTTCGCGTAAAATTCGCGCGCTCCGCGGCTGGTGGGATTCGAACTCACGACCTCTGCCTCGCGCGTAGCCTCCTCTACCACTGCACCATACTCTCACCTGTGACTAGATGTTGTTTTGGTTCCTACCATATTATACGAAACCGAGTGTAAATTGCTTGTTTAAGGCCCTAAACGATTTCAAATTAAAAATTGTCAACTACAAAGTTTCATAACTTTTTGAAATCTACAAGTTTCATTTTGGTAGTTTCTCCATCCGAGGTCGTTTACAGAATTTGAATTTCAAATTTGAGAACATTAAAATTTAGTTTTCGTTGACAAGATGATTTCAAATGAAAAAGTTGTCAACTACAAAGTTTCATATCTCATTGTGATCTACAACTTTTATTTTGACTGTTTTTCCATCCGAGGTCGTTTGAAAAATCTCAAATTTCAATTGAAGAATTACAAACATGCATTTCTAGGGCGGACCATGCCATGACCCGCCCCTAGAAATGCATTTCTAGGGGCGGGTCATGGCATGGTCCGCCCCTAGAAAGGGCAGCATTTGTAGGGGCGGACCATGCCATGACCCGCCCCTAGAAATGCATCTATAGGGGCGGCCCTTAGCTACAGTAGCGCGCGCGCATTTGTAGGGGCGCGTCGCCTCAAAGTCCGCCCCTAAAAAAAAAACCCCTGGCTCTTACAAATGTTTTTTGTAGTAGTGGCCGCCGCTCCCTCCTCGCCCCCTTGCCGCGCACCGCCGCCCACCAGAACGCCGCCGCGTCCTCCTTCGCCGCCGCCCCGTGGAGCCGACTCCACGCGCCGTCCGAGCCCGAGGTGAGGGAGGGGATGGATACCCCTCGGCTCCCTCTCGCTCTTCCGCCCTCCTCCGGTCGCCGCCTTGGCCGGGATGGCCGGCGTCCGAGGCCGCCAGGGCCGCCGGCCCGATCTCCCTCGCTCTCCCCTGTTTCGGCCGGAAGAGGAAAGAAGAAGGCCGAATTCCAAACACCCCCCTGCCCTTTTCGTGTTTCCATAAAGAATCCTTTCCCCTTTGCCAAAACTTCAAGAAAACCCCCTGAGCTCCACAAATAATTCCAAATATATCCCTGGCCAGTTACCAAACCCCCCATAATCTTTTCCAATTCACATATAGATCCTTCCACCATTCAAAAATAATTACAGAAAGACCCTTGGTTCTTTTAAACCTTTCAATTAGGCCCTAAACCTCCCTGTTTAGCCCTAATACCTCCCTAAACTCGTCATTTCATGCGCCAAAATTCTCCGGAATTCCACCAAACTCGAACACGTCTATCTTTCATCTATTCCGGCCGAGCTATACACAAATCATCCCAAAATAATCTCTTTCCTATTTTATTTTATCGTTTCCTGTTTCGAGCTCATCGGTAAAGGTTTGATTGTTTTCTTTTATGTGTTTTGTTGTGTGTGCCGTAGACGACGGTATAATCGAGGAAGAGCCACCGAAATACGCAGGAGAGTACCGCGAGCCCGAATCCGACGACCCATACCGCGAGCAGGATCTCCCGGAAGCTTTTGACGGCAAGTCCAATCCCATCCTTTGATGCATGTTTATCCCAGTTTTATAAACACAACCTATTGGCCTTTGATAATTGCATTGTCTTTATTGAAAACCCGGTTGGATAGCCACTCCTTGATTGTTATAACCATTCTTTGATAACCTAGTTATCACTAAATATGATTTGCTCTGTTTGGTTGATAACCTTTGCTTAGAATGCTTAGGACTTGTTCTAGTTACTTAATCAATCATGACAATTACTGGTTTTACAAAGAATAAAAGTGTGAGTGTGTTGAGTAAAGGTTTGGGTTTTGGGTTTTGAAAGTAAAGAAAGTGTTGGATAAAATGGATGGGTATTTCTTTGTGAAATACCATTCGGTGGCTTGTACCTTTGTGGTTAAGCAAGTTGGGAGATATCCATTTTGTCCGGTTTTAAACCGAGATGATGTGTTCATCTTGCCTAACCCATTTATCTCGTACAACCACTCGACTCTTGTATGGTGCAAGGGCTTAGTCTAAATCCCACTAGCCGTGCTGTTAGTTGTCTGGTGGCAGGTGTGCAGCGAGAAAACCAAGTGTCGTCTTAGTGACATGGTTACCGACTTAGTGTCATAAACCCCTTGGTTATTTCTCGTGATGGCTAGGCAGTTTGGCTATGGTGGGTAATGGCTTCGATAGGATCCGCGCTGGCACTAAGGTGACCATGTTGCGGTACCCTACTTGTGGTGAAAGTGTACACCTCTGCAGAGTTTCCAAACTATTCGAATAGCCGTGCCCACGGTCATGGGCGAGTTATGGCTTGGTCACAATACCGAAGGTTTTGGGATGGGTTGGAGTGTGTGTTTTGGAATTGTGTTCGGCTTTGTGCCAAGAGCTACGGCGGATGGGAAATCCGGTAGCATTTAAAATTGGGATCCTTTGTGGATCAACCCCCACTTACTTAGTTGTGTTACTTAAGCTTGCTTTGCTAAAGTTGTTCCTTGATAAACCATTGCATGAGTAAAATTAGCTTTATTGCAAATTAAACCTTAGCCTTATTCCTTGATTTATCCTGTGCATAATTCTGTGTTAACCCCTCCGTGGGTGTGGTTGGACTTGCTGAGTACTTTTGTACTCACCCTTGTATTTGTTGCTTCAGAAGAAGACCCGGACTTTGTCGTTGAGGACGCCGAGTAGGTGGTCGTGCCCGCACCCGACTTTGCCTGTGGAGGTTGGCCCTGCCCGAGATGCTTTCGCTGTCGCGCAACTCTGATCCTTTTGTTGAACCGGTCTGGTTCATCATTTGGCTCATAGCCGTAGTTTACCTTTTGGTTGTCTTAGCTTGTATCAAGTTTCCTCCCCATCGGGGAGTGTAAGGTTCTGAACTATCTGTTGAATAAATGTGTATCAGCCTCCTGGGACTGATAATTGTATCACATTTAGTCTCTGCTTAGGCAGGGGCGCTTCATCCTGAGAGTTTTGATTCTTTGCCATATCCTCAAGGTTTTAAAGTGTCAGAGTTTGTCAAATTTACTAGGGAGGATAACAGGACTACATGGGAGCATATTAGCCGGTTTAATGCATAATTGGGTATTCATGGTAATATTGATCATTTAAAAATCAGATTATTCCCTTTGTCATTATCTGGTATTGCTTTTTCATGGTTTTCGGCATTATCTCCTAATTCTATTCATACATGGTCTCAATTAGAGCATAGATTTCATGAACACTTTTATAGTGGAGATAATGAATTGAGATTATCTCACTTAACGTCGGTTATGCAAAAGAATGATGAATCTGTTGCTGAATATATTAGAAGGTTCAGAGATACAAAAAACCGATGTTATAGTTTGACTATTTCTGAAAAGGATCTTGCCGGATTATCTTTTAATGGTTTGAAATCTCATATCAAAGAGAAATTGGAAGTCAATGAGTTTTTTTACCATTAATCAAGTGTTACAAAAAGCTTTAGCTCAAGAAAGCCGAAGTAAAGATGCTCGCTCAAAATCTGATCGTCCCAACTTACATATGCTAATTAATGATTTATCGGACGATGAGAATGGAGAGGTTTATGCCGCTGAATTTGTATGGCCGAGCAAAACAAAATCATATAGTTGTGCTTCTCTTAAACCGATTCACAAAAATCGGCAAGGAGAGATGAAATTTACTTTTGATGTGTCCAAGTGTGATAGAATATTTGATGAGTTGCATAAGAATGGATACATCAAGTGTGCATATACTATACCGCCGCTTGAAGAGTTAAAGCGGCGTGCATATTGTAAATTTCATAATTCCTTTTCACATGCAACTAATGATTGTAACATATTTCGTCGACATATTCAATCGGCCATTGATGAAGACCATTTGAGTTTGTACGAAATGCAAGTTGATTCAAATCCTTTTCCTAGCACTTTCTCTGTTAACACCATTGAAATGAAAAATCCCAAAGTATTGATCAGGCCATGTCAGGCCGAAACAACAAAAGGGAAAAATGTAGTCATTGGTGAAGAATGACCAGAGCAGAGAAAAGACAAGAAAGTGCAACTGGAAAAGACTCCCAAAGCTACATCTAAGGATTCAATGCTCGAGGGGCAAGTTAAGAACAAACAAGCCGATTCTAACAAAACCGGTTTAACCGGTTCAAGAAACCGGTCTAACCGGTTCTTGGCCAGAAATTCTGGTTGTGCTGAGAAAAGGTCAAGGTTGACCTTTGAGGAACTTCTGGAGAAATACAAGAAACTAGGTGCTACTCAGAAGCATAAAAATCGGCCAGAAAAAATAAAAACTTCATCGAAGCACCAAGAATCAAATTCTTCCTCAACTCAGGGTAATAGTAGTGCCACATTATATCCATCTTTTGGACCGACTACACTGTGGTCTTGGTCATATCCTTACTACTATTTGCCTTGGGATTACGGTAGTATGAATGTGCAGCCATATTTTGTTCCATATCCTGTTTCATACTACAATCATGAGTCATCACAAAGACCGGTTGTTCCTAGTAATGATTTGGTCAAGCAAAGTGTATCAGCTGATTCTAAGACAGGTGAAAGGGCAACAACCAAGATTCAAAATACATGCAACCAAGGTGGTGTCCTCCAGGCTTGTCCCGTACTCAAAAAAGAAAGTTGCAGCGGATGCGCAAGAAATCAATAGAGCAACAAGTTGAAGAGAAGCCAGCAGCGGTGACAAAAACAAAGATGGTGTGGAGACCAAAGAAAGTTGCTTCAATTTCAACTTGAGCAAGACATCAGGACATAGCCAATGTATGAACATTGTCCTTAGAACAATTTTGGTTGCTGAGTGTTTTCTGATTCGCAAGGTTTACCAGAAAACAGGGGGGCATATGTTGACGACCAAAATTGGCAAATACAGGTTTTGCAGGGAAACCGGTGGAACCGGATTCGTGAATCCGTGGAACCGGTTTTGGTTCACTGTGCATCGACCGACAAAGCAATCCGGTGGAACCGGATCTGGAACCGGTGGAAAAGACCTACCCTCCCTATAAATATAAAGGGATTCGGCCGATTGAGAATCATCCAATCGATCAAATACAATTTACCTATTATTTTTGTCTTTACTTTCTTGTACTCTCAAACCCTAGCTTTTCTAAACCCTAATTGCTGTTCTTCCTTCGTCTCCGCGACGGTTGAAGGCGTCCTAGGTGGCCTGCCGACCCTAGGGCACCCCTACGCGCGTTCACCCTGACGGATCCTTCCGGGTGGCGTGTTTAGGGTTTGCTCCCGATCTCTCTGGAGAAACCGGTCAGACCGGTTTCTCTAACCGGTTTGCGCAGAGAGGTGCTGCGAGCAGTACGTTACGTACCGCGCACGTACCGCGCGATCTAGCGCTCTCGTGTGTTGACCTAATTCTGCGTCAACAACACGGTTCCGAGCCGCCGCTACAGCACGGCTTGATCTGCATCTACAAAGTGTAGAAACGCAGCAGCCACCTTCCCGTACGTTGGAGCAGGCACAACGTGAAGGCGGCTGTCCACGTCCGTTTGGCTGAGCCTGCGGCCATGTTTAGATGGAGCTCCTACAAATTTTGCAAAAAGAAATCTTTCTTGCATTGAGTACTAAATGTAGTCTATTTGCAAAACCTCTTTACGGATGAGCGTAACTTTTCGAGACGAATCTAATGAGCCTAATTAATCCATGATTTGCTACAGTAATGCTACAGTAATCATCCTCTAATCGTGCGGTTAAAGGCCTCATTAGATTCGTCTCGCGAATTTACCAGAGGTTGTGGAGGTAGTTTTGTAAACTGACTTTATTTAATACCCATAATTAGTGGTCAAAGAAGGGTGAAAAAAATTTCACCCTCCATCTAAACACAGCCTGCGTGCAGCTCGCGGCTGCTGCAGTGCTGCGATGGCTGCGAAGGTCTTGCTCCTGCGGCGGCTTCAGGCGGCACAAGCGGGAGGTAACTGTTCGATTGCCGAAGCCTTGCACGGAAGATGGAGCGGGCCTCGTCGGCGAGCTGTGTGGATGCGATTGGAAGTGCTAGGTCGTGCTGGAGGCTTACGCGCGAGGAGCAAGACGATGATGGCGAATTGGCGACGACGACGTATGTGATACCGTTACGCCGGTATACCAAACAAAACTCGTATTAGTTTACATTGTTTCCGTTACCGACGCTATCTGATACCGTTTGTAAATGTCACTGACATACATCTTCAATTGTTGCCACCTACTGGATATAAATTTGTAAAAATAAAAAAGACTTCCAATAATTAGTAGTTTTATTTTAGAGCCTTCCCAAAAAACTCTTCATTAATTTCCCATAACTATTAACCATCAGTTCAAAAAAGTTAAATTTGCACCACCACAATCACAAGTGGGCAACACTCGTGAATTTGTTCTATCCTTGCTAAACAAACAAAATGGTACTCAAATGTGCAAACAACACTTGAACCCACGACTGGAGAAATGGCCTCAAGTACCAGGTGAGAACCCCTTTGGTACCGGATTCCTGCCCGGTACTAGGATTTCGGTACTAAAGAGGATACCCTTGAGTACCAGGTGCCACGCCCGGTACTAAAAGGCGTGCTTTAGTATGGGCTAGTAATACCAGACGGTACTAAAACAATTTCCGGCAAAAAAAATAGCTCTCCGGTCATTTCTCCTCCCTCTCTCTCCACTCTTTTTTCCACTGCCGCATCAAAACCCTTAACTACAGGTCCGGTCTGCTCTCCTCTCCGGCCTCCCGCGAGAAATTAGACACGTGTCGAACAGTCGTGATCCCTGGAAGTTTTGCAGAAGTTTTGCAAAAAAGCCCTCTGCTTTTCTCAAAATCAACCCGCAGTCGAGCCTACCCATACCGTACAAAGTTCACGTTATAATATTTTGCATCCGGACCCTGATGTAAATTTTATTTAAACATGAAGAAGAGAAAATTCGATAATTCCGTTAACTTTGCAGAAAACCCCTCGCAACTTTTTTCAGAAACCCTCCCTCCACAATCCAAACCCTAGCCCCCACTCACCCATTCCGATTGAGATTTAGTGACGTACGTTACGTGCAGTACGGTCACTGACTCCTCCCACCCATTCCTCTCCTCTCCCCGCCGCCGCGCTTCCCGACTCGCCGCTGCTCCTCTCCTCTCCCGCCGGCACGCCTCCGGTTCGCCCGCACCCCCTCCTCCCCCCCCGCGGCTGGCGGGCCTCGACCCACACCACCAGGAGGCTGCGGGATCTCGGCAGCGGCCATCGAGGCCTACGCGGGCCTCGAGCTCGCTGCCACCGGCTTGGGCCCCCACCCTGGCGGCGTCGACCTCCGCCGCTGGGAGGCTGCCCGACCGCGGCTACATGAGCGGCGTCTCCCCCAGTTGCCGGATCCGGCACGGATAGGCCCCTCCCTGTGGGTCACCACAAGTTTCGGCACCAGACACTGCCCCCGCCGGCGAGTGCGCGGCACGGCGGCGACGCGCGAGCCGTGGGGCCACACGCGGGGAGCGGCGAGCATCGGCCCACGGGGACGCGCGACGGCGACCCGCGAGCCGCACGCGAGCGCCGCTTGCGAGAGCGGGGCCGGCGGCCACGCAGGATCGTGGTGCGGTGCATGGCGAAGGAGCGGCGGCCGGCGGGTGTGGATGGTGGCGAAACAGATCCAGCGGAGCTCGCCGACATGCTCACTCGCGACCCCGTGCTGCAGCGCGCGATCCTCCCTGAGGTCGCGCTCGGCGCCGACCGGTACCTCTCGCCGCTCACCACCATCGCCGATGTCGAGCTCTCCAACGGCCTCCAGCTCAGGTCACCCCCGCCGCTCACACGCCCAAAATGTCCGTCGGCTTGCGCAGGTGATGCTGAATTCCAGTGTGCGCAGGTGTGCAAGGTTTACGAGTTCGTGTTTGGAGACGAGAGGGGGAAGAAGGTGGCCATTGAGGGGCTCAAGGCCAAGACCAAGTATGTCAGGAGCCAGATAGGCAAGCGGATGAAGCTGCACCTCATGCCAGAGATTCGGTTCATCGAGGATGAGTCCATGGAGCATGGAAGCAGGGTAGGATTTAGATTTGTCATTTGTCTATTTCTATGGGAGTCGAATATGCCTATTTCTGCATGCTGCAAATTTCGATAGTCATTCTTGTGTGCACAGGAGTACTAATTACTTTGAACACACCAACTCTGTACCAAGAAAAATGCAGAGTTTTCTTTTCTTTTGTTTGTTGTCTGGTGATTCTCCTTGATTGTGGTGTTAATATTTTGTCAGGGCTTTATATATACTATACCTAAGTGCTTATATTATCTATTGAGCAATCTATTACTACTCCTACATGAAAGCAAGTCCTTTTCTTAGACTCCTTTATTGTTCGTGAATCAACAACCTACTGTGTAGTGCTTCTTTTCCATTTTCAAGTCATTGAACCATGTCTAGCTGTTACCATGGTGAAGCTGATTCATGTAAGTTATTCAGCTAATTATATATGTGGTCAAATTTAGGTATGAGCTGTCGATGTTCCTGGATTTTGTGATAACGGAAGGCCCAATGGATGATATTGCTGTGATGGCTGGATGAGAGGTTAGCTAATATTGTTGTGATGTCTGGATATGTGTAACATTGTGGAAACTGGAAACATTTATACTATCTGGTTTCATTGTCGCATAAAAAAAAACTAACTGGATCTTGATTTAGCCTTCGGCTATATGCTTTTGTTTCTGAGATTTGTCTTGAGTTGATATTGTGTGTTTCACACAGAAAAAAACTAACTAAAACATGTGTTACAAATGTCTAAGCCTCTACTGACATTTTGGCTCCAGCAAAAGCTGTATCTACACCTCATATAATAAGATTATTTGCTTCGCATATTGCCTTCAAGCTTGTTTTTGTTTTTCTGAAATATGTGTGGCTTTGTATGATAAATATATTAGCCTCCAAAAAACTTGTACAGCATTTGAAATGGAAGCATGTGTGGTACTTCTGAAATTTATATTATGTTCAATAGAGCTTGTCTTTGTATCTGTGCTATGCACAACGAATGATGGAATTATAGTCAGGAATTTAGTTTCTCTTTCCATTCCCATGACATAGCCATTGTTCTACTGATTAGCTACAATACAATTTTATTTTAATCGAGCTAGCAGCCTAGCACACAGTGCTTTTCTAAAGCTAGAAACCTTGCTAAGTCAAATATGTAAAACATTTTCTTATTTGAAACCATGTGATGCTGCTTGAGATTTATCTTATCTCTGCGAATTGATCAGTAAACCGGGCAGCCTTGCTGGGCCACGGGCGAGCAACGGCAGCAGGGACTTGGGGAGTCCATATGTGCAGGATAGCGAGCATCTGAACAAGCAGCAGATTAGCACAAGAACTGCTGGTAAGGGCGGACCAGAGCATTTCGATAGAGTCTTCAGGTATTGGGTGTTGTTTAGTTCCACTTTGATTCAATCACTAGGGCCATGAGTCCAGGCCACTTATCCATGTAATAGGTTCTTAGTTTCTTACAATGTTCAACAATTTAGTTAACTATGAGTCCACATAAAAAATCGCAGCAGGCTTTCAGCTAACCAGCTATTCATGCTGGAACTCTTACTGGACAGAGATGGTTGACCTAGCAAGGTATGTACACATGCATTTCTCACCTGAAGAACTCCTATGGATCTCTGATTTTGTCACTGCTGATGCTCAGTGCTCTTTGTATTTTTGGTTTGCATAGAAAGATTAAAAAGAAATATATAGAGTGTTGATGCTCATTTTATTAATAAGACATACAACATAGAGCATCGAAGGAAACCTGCAAAATTAACTGCATACGACAAATATCTGACATTGAGGCAAACTAAGTGCAAGTTGCTGTGAAGAGGCAAACTAAGTACTTGGTTTACACACACTGGAACCTATCACTTCACCATTAGTTCTTAACTCTATACGCAAATAATTTACTTCTCTATAATTTGTAGTTATAAATGAGATAGAAGAGCCATACAATTTACTGTCAGGTTTCTGAATTTGTTGCAGGGTCTAGGCATTTATGAAATTATGTGATTATGTGCTAGGTTGATACGCTGATATTTGAATTAACCTTTACCGTTCTTTCAACTGTGGACACGATAGTCAGATGACCAGAATGCAATATGCCGCCATGCTTTTCATGGGCTGGTAGAAGGGGCTCTGGTTGCATTTCTACCACTGCTGCATTCCTGTGTCACCATCTCTAAACAAAATCTATAGTGGTGTTGTATTTTTTTTAACTGTTATCAAATACCTTCAGCTTCTCACCTATTACAACCTTGTTTTCTTTTGTTAATATACCAGGTTTTCAGATATGCACTGACAATCAAGTCCATCATGTAGTCCGATATTTTGACCAAAAGTCCAGTCAGTGGTATGTTTTTTCATGCATGGGCTATGTCAATCTATTTTGCTGGTGTTTTTGTCCTGTAGCTACTTCTGAGGTACAAACAACTGCATAGTCGACAATTAGCAGTGGGCAAGGAACTGGAAGTGCAACAAATAAACAAGATTTTGATGTATGTGTCTAAAATATTTTGTGAGAACTGGGGTAGCATTAGTTTGGAATGTCATATGTTTCTCAAAGAACTCTGTAATAATTTGCACCATCTGTTTGTTTGTTAATGGTTTAACAAGAATTTATTTTGGGTTCTTATTCCTGGATTCTTTCTTGATTTTTTTTGTTCGTTGATATATAAACAAACCTGTTCGTGGTAGAAGTTTGACTTGTGCAGGCACTAAGAAAGCTCATTTCAATCATTATTGCATGTCCAGGAAGTGAGAAGGCTCATTTCAATTGCTGCTAACACAGTAGGGCGCGCAAAGCACTCTTTGTTCATACTATTGATTAAATTTTTGTGTTTACTTTGCCTTTTTTTTTCCAAACTGAGAAGTTATATTGTTCTTGATCAATGGGTCAAGTTAGCTTAGGAGTTGTTTTCTAATCACTAGTGCGCGCCCATGTGTTCTAGTCTTCTTTCTGTTCTTCCTTCTCCTTCCTTTTTCCCCACCAAATGAAGAAGAAACAAGAACAGATGAGAAACAGCCAAGGGAAAAAATGAGAAGAAAGGAAGGGTAAGGGACCGAAGAACTTCTGTAGAACTTATCCTCTCTAGCTCACTTACATTCACATTCAACCAAGATTACAAGCACAAATTGAACTACATTCAACATTCAGTCCAAGATTAGAAGCACAAAACAAATACAAAGAAAAATCTTCAGGCTGCCGCCGCTCGAAGAAGAGAGGTCGTTCGTCGGGCCCCCACGCCCGTGCTGTCCGCAGAGGCCCACGCACGCGCTGGCTGCCGGCAAGGGAGCCGCGCTCTCGCGCCGCATCGGCCGCGTGGCTCCTCGCCCGCGCCGTCTGCAGGGGCCTGCGCCCTCTTCGGCTGCCGGCCATGGAGCTGCGCTCTCGCGCCGCTAGCCATGGAGTTGCGCGTCGTGACGGTCGCCGGGGCCCTCTCCCGCGCCGGCCGCCGCCTGCGCCGGTCGCCGCCGTTCTATGTGGAGGCGCCCGCCCCTGGAGCCTGAGGGAAGAAGAAGAAGATAAGATAAGATAAAATTTGGTAAGATAAGAGAAGATAAGATAAGAGAGACTAAGAAAAGAAGAAGATAAGGGAGAAGAGAGATCGAGGAAGGTATATAGCCCTCCCTTTAGTATTGGACCGTCTTTACGCCCAGTACCAAAAGGGGTTGGGCTATGGATTTGGCAGGAGGCCAAAATAGCCATCCTATAGTATCGAGTCGTGGCTGGGCCCGATACAAATATGAGTTTTTCAATATTTGGCATCCTTTCTTTTCATTTCTTACCTCTCAAACCACACATTATGTTTTCCTGATAATTGATTTCAAATACAAATCATCTTGTATAATACATATACGAAATGTTGTTTCCTTGTATCAAAATTATTATATTTACAAAACCTCTTTATTGCGTTGATTTTCTGGATAATACAAAGAAAATACAAATCATATTTATTTCTACCAAGCAAAATTTCAGAAATATGATAGCCATAGTTTACTTCATGTTGTATAATACATATAAAGACTCCAGGCAAAATTTCACAATTTTCGGAGCCCGTTTTGGGATTATTGTATTTTTCTTGCGATAAAATGGCCAGAAATTCATTTAATGCACGGAAAAGCGTAAATGGTACCAAAAAAGCCAAAACTCGTCTAGGGCAGTGTTGATGGTCCTTATAACAAAAAATCCGACCGTCAATAGCCTCAGAAAACATCTAAATACCAAAGATATCTTAGACATTTTAATTCAAATAATATGGTAGTATGCATATCTAGAATATATTTGAGTATAGGGACCATTGTGTAAAAGATGAAGGAAATTGGGCTCAGGCTCAGGTCGGCCTGGCTTGGCACCCAAACCGTGCCAGCTTCCATACCGGTGAAGAAGCACATCTAGGGATGATCATGGCCACTGAAACAAGGTCGGTTGACATTAAGGCCTCGTTTGGCAGAGCTCCCAGAGCTGATTCTCGGCTGAATCCAGCAGGAGCTCTACCAAACAGTTTTTCAAAGAGAAGTGAATCTTAGCTGATTCTGTGAAGTGATTCTCTGAAATGAACTAAGGAGCTGGGAGCTGAAACAAGTAGCTTCTCCTGATTCTGTGAAGTGGTTCTCCATGCTGATTTTGAGAGTTTTTGTTAGAGAATCAAAGAGAATCACTTTCAGCCACAGAATCACTTCCCTCAGAGAATCAGCTCCCATAGAGAATCAGAATCAGGTGGAGCTTTACCAAACAGGCCCTAAGGGGGAGAAATGAGTCACATGTCACTCACATGGATTAAAGGGCCCACATTTCAACCACAACTCACTCAAACTCAGGCATACCCACCTGGAACGGCCTTAGGGGCCCACATGCCAGCCAACCAGAGAACGGTGGGACAGAAAGACGGCGGAGCCAGGCCGATCCGACCCCGTCTCGCGGCCGTTTCACTCCCCCCTTGACCAGTACCTGTCAATCGCCATCTGGAGATCATCTGGGCCGTGCACGCTTGAAGGCGGTTCATCCAAGGGTCGGCTGACCCCCTACCCACGGCCAAACGGCCTCAACCGCTTCTGGCCGCCTCTACACCACCTATGAATGCTATAAATACCTGCTATGGCCTCTTCATCGATACACACCAGAAAAAGAGCTCTGATTTGCTACAAGCTTAGTCTTAGTAGTGATAGTCTTGGTTGTTGATCTTCTGAAGGGCTTTCGGAGGAGTCTTGGTAAGCTGTAGAATTTAGTTTTTTTAATTCTTTTCTTTATCTGTAAGACTTTGATCTTAACGGAATTATCGTCATACTTATGTTGTATGCCTCAACTTTGCTCTACTTACTTAGCATATACATCTTATGTCTTGCACCTTATTCAAGCTAACGTATATTATGACATTGGCTCAATGTGCCTTATGATTGCTCTGTCTATTAACGTGATAAATAGAGTTGTATTTCTTTATGCAAACATGATGTTTGATACGAGGAATACCATTGAGAGTATCGCTACCCCATAGAATTAGTAGAGGTAGGCGGCAGGTGGTGACAGCCCTTTCCGTTCTTTATAATCCTCCACGTTTGGGAGATGATGTTAGGCTTTTATGATAAGAAGTCTTGTGTCGTCCCTTGATGAGGGAACCACCTAACACCTCAATATGTGTCCCTTGACTGAGTTTGTATACGATAAGGTTATATATCCAAGTTCTATTTGTATGATGTGTAATAAATCCCTTGATTTCTACTAATGTTCTATCTACTAATTAAGACTTATTCATCGACGAGCAATGAACTTCTGTGTGTCACTCTACCCCCTATATTATTATATCATTTACTCCTGCCTAGACTTTGATTGATAAATAATGTTGTAAGTAAATGCATCGGATGACGTCTCTCTTCAACTATACGCTTTTCCTATGGATAAACAAATATTGATACTCTGGAATACTCCCGAGTCAAATGCTACAATTGTGGGATATGAATACCCCTAGGCCCACTACCAACGGGGTACACAGTCGGCCTGGGCCCATGTCTGACAACGATGTGGGCCGACCCCGGGCCGGCCCACGAGGATCCCGGCTTGATGGACAAGATTGATGAATACTTAGCCTGCAAGGTACATGGTGATCTACTCAGATCTCGCCCAAGGATCACGGAGATTACGTTACAACCGACTCGGATTACTTTCCCAGTTGTAGCCAGATAATGATTAGAGATAACCGACTTGTAAACCCTAGGCCGTCAGCCTATATAAGACGGCCTAGGTTGACCCCTTCAGGCATCTGATTCTACGCCATTCTACCACCCTCATTGTAACAAAAAACGCGCCATTGTTCTCCGGAGCATTGCCGAGCGAAACAATACAAGACCTCCGAGCACAGAACGTAGGGTATTATACCTCTGGGTAGCCCGAACCTGTATAATCTCTGTGTCCCTGTATTACCTCGAGCTCCCTAGTCCCGCGATCGTCCTTCGCCTACAAATCTACCACCTGGGTACCCCCGGGTGGACTGCCGGACGATAACTCTGACAGTTGGCGCGCCAGGTAAGGGTAATCGTGAGGCATTACAACTAGCTCGATGACAGATTCATCTGGAAAATCTGCCGGCGGCAGCTGTCGTTTGTCGCCGAGTCGAAGACGCAAGATCCCGGCCCGTCGCGTTGAAGACACGATACCAGCGATCGTCCAATCGAAGAGAACTCGCCAATCCGATGACGGATCTCTGTGGCGGTTGGTCGGGATCGCTTCCACCGCCTGCTGCGCATGTGTTCCGATCGGACCAGAACATGCTACATAATCAAAATCGAGGGAGCAGCCAGCGCTAGAGGCTCGCCTGTACCGGCGACACGCGTACGGGCGAGTCTTCCAGAGTAGAAGCACCGTTCAAATCTACATCGCCTGAATTGCAGAAGCAAGACATGGAGACGTGTTGCCGTGTTGGAGCCGATCAACCGAACTCTGGAAAAATCGGTGGCCAAGAAATCCATCTGCAAAAGCTCATGCACTGCCGCCGAACCCATCTGAGATGGCCCTTATTATTATTTTCTAATCTTTTATCTCGCTCGTCTCATCGAGGTATACATGCCTGCATCATCTAATTAACTTTCTAATCTCTTTTCTGTTGTTCATGTGTACGTGCGTGCATAAGGATACGGCACGGACTCCAATAGCAGGCTGTCGCATGCTGATCTGTACTGCTGCACCGACATGCCGGCGACAACCTCGACTACTCCGTCACGATGGCAATGATGCCTAAGGTTTCGTACCAATATTCGATGGCGACACATCGATCCTCCGACTCTCGATTACGAATCAAGCTAAGTATTATTTTTAATTAAATATTTTACGGCTTTCGTATATCTTCATACGCCTTGGCTCTCCTATGTCTCAGTGACTTTTGCCGACCATCTCGGTCACACTCCGACTGTTTATACAGCCTGGTCTGTCTAGACTGTACCTCATGGGTGCCCAGCTCATGCTATTGTTTTTCCGCACAGCTCCGGCTGTTTTGCGGCTAGTTCATCGCTTTTAACGGTCGCTAAATGTACTCGGGTAGCACATGCTTTAATCCATGAAACCTCGATCCTGCGTGCCGCCTACACCTAAGCCTCCCTGCTGAGCAGTGTAGCCTGTGGTAAGCCGTCCTCTCCGTGAGCAGTGATTAGCAGGGTCAGGTGCTTAAACGTAACAGGCCAACTACCCGGGGAAATTATACGCCTGATAAGAGCACCTTTGGGTCGATTATACTTTCGAGTTATTCAAATATTCTACATTATGCTACATATTGTTTGTGTTGTCATCCTGCAGCTTAGAAATTACTTGGGGCATGCTTGACCTCTTTGCTTGGGTGCGGGAGGCGACTCGGTGGCTCGTCTGGCTCCCAGGCTCGGGGCTGGGCGCCCCAGACGACGACTCGGCGTGTTTCCCGTCGTCCAGCCGACCTTTCTGGCTCGAGGCGGGAGGCAACTCGGCGGCTTGCTGGACTCCCAGGCTCGGAGGCTGGGCGCCACACACTACGACTTCGGACAGCGGGTCTCCGTGACTCGATCAGTCCCCACGCTCGGGGACTGGGCACTATGACTTCAGACGGTGGGTCTCTGTGACTCGGCCAGTTCCCACGCTCGGGGACTGGGCACTACGACTTCGGACGGCGGGTCTCCGTGACTCGGCCAGCCCCCATGCTTGGGGACTGGGCACTACGACTTCGGTCGGGGGGTCTCTGTAACTCTACCAGCCCTCACGCTCGGGGACTAGGTGCCACGATTTTGGGACAAGCTCCCCTCTTCGGGGTGCCAGACCGCCCTGTATGATTTCAGCAGCTTTTGCGACGCGGGTTCGCCATGTACACTCACAAGTTTACTGTTTTCATCACGATGTGTCCAGACACTCGTGGCGTCCTTATTCTCTGGGCGGCCTGTCTGTCCGGAAGCTCGGATGATTCTTTTTTTGACCATTCGCCTGATTATTCTAATCGGCCCAATGCTCGAGGACTACTCCATATGCCCCATCAGGATGTGACACTTTTCCAAAGTGGTGCAGTCCCTTATGATGTCCGACTCGGCCACAACTCGGCACTATGCCACTCGGGGCTTTACCCCCGGGTCTGTCCAGGGTCATCCCCGATGACTTACGGTTTGATCTTTTTTGAGCACCGCCCACCCTTGTGTTTGCCTGCCGACCAAGACGTCTCAACCGACTACGGAGGCTTCGTTCCTTCATCGGCAGTCCACCATGCGCCTGCACGTTGCTCGGGGACTTGTGGGATATGGGTACCTCTGGGCCCACTACCAACCGGGTACACAGTCGGCCTGGGCCCACATCTGACAACGATGTGGCCGACCTCGGGCCGACCCACGAGGATCCCCGGCTTGATGGACAAGATTGATGAAAACTTAGCCTCCAAGGTACACGGCGATGTACTCGGATCTCGCCCAAGGATCATGGAGATTACGTTACAACCGACTTGGATTACTTTCCCAGTTGTAGCCGAATAATGATTAGAGATAACCGACTTGTAAACCCTAGCCATCAGCCTATATAAGTCGGCCTAAGTTGACCCCTTCAGGCATCTGATTCTACGCCATTCTACCACCCTTATTGTAACCACAAACACGCCATTGTTCTCCGGAGCATTGCCGAGCGAAGCAATACAAGACCCCCGAGCACAGGACGTAGGGTATTATACCTTTGGGTAGCCCGAACCTGTATAATCCCTGTGTCCCTGTGGTACCTCGAGCTCCCTAGTCCCGCGATCGCCCTTCGCCTACAAATCTACCACCTGGGTACCCCCGGGTGGATTGCCAGACGATAACTCCGACAACAATGTACTTCTATGCGCTTGCAGAATAATGTAAATATTAAGAAATACTACCATGCAGTTTATATGCGTTATAATACTTTTGAAAAATAATAAACTTCCTATACGAGCAAACAAACATTTCTCGATGTAGAAACTTGAAAGAATACACCAAGTCCTATGGAAGTGTGCGGAAGATGTTACACTTTGTGAACAATGTGCACTATACGACTCTAAGAATGTGTTGGCCTTTTTTCGAGGAAGGCATGCGCCAAAATAAGGACTTCAAACCAAATTTCAGAATTTCTGAAGCCTGGTTAGGCATTACTATATTTTTCTTGCGATAAAATGCCCAGAAATTCATTTAATGCACGAAAAACCTTAAATGGTACCAAAAAAAGCCAAAACTTGTCTATGACAGCTTATATGCGTTATAATACTTTTAAAAAAATGATAAACTTACCATACGAGCAAACAAAGATTTCTCGATGCAGAAACTTGAAACAATACACCAAGTCCAATACATTATACAATTCTTAGAATGTGTTGGCCTATTTTTTAGAAAGTCATGCACCAAAATAAGGACTTCAGGCCAAATTTCAGAATTTCTGGAGCCCATTTATGTATAACTTGTGAAAAATACCCAGAAATTCATTTAAATATGTTTAAAAAAAATATGTCGAGGATATATGAGTTTGTGAACAATGTGTCAATATAAATATCAAATTTTGACATAACAAAATTTAGTCTACTAAATTCTTCCTAAAAATTCAATTTGATACTTATGGTCAATATAAATATCAAATTTTGACATTCATACAATTACGCAAAATAATATATATAATAGGAGGAGCTTTAGTACTGGGTGGTGGTTGCGCCCGGTACTGAAGCACCTCCTTTAGTACCGGCCGCAGCCACCGCCCGGTACTAAAGGTGTCCAGGGTCTTCAGTACCGGGCTGTGGCTCCGTCCAGTACTAAAGGGTGCTTATGGCCCGGTACTAAAGCCCTTCTCGGCCCTCCCGGGGCGCTATACGTTGGGTCCGGTATTAATGGTGGATATTAGTACCGAACCAAAAAAAATCCGGCACCAATGCCAAATCGGAGATCGGACCGAAGCACCTTTCTCCAGTAGTGACCACATCCAAATTAAGCCAGATGCCGCATTTTTTTGTTGTTGCACTAGATTAACAACCCTATGGTATTTTCAACCGACTCCATACCCGTCTTCCCTCGTCATCCTTCAAACTATCCATTCACTTCAGCACACTGGGTTTCACGGCAGGATATGTAATTGCAAGCCGTTGATTATGACACTAATTTGTGGGATCCTGTGACATGTAATTGTAAACCTTCGACTTTTTTCACTAATTTTGTGAGGCTTATATGTTAGTGATGAGCGAGTCATGATGTGCCCGATCCTAGGACTGCACGTGCCACACTATGGGCCTGTTTAGTTGGATGAGAAAGTTTGCGAAATTTACTGTAGCAATTTTAAACCAAAATTTAGGAGGACTAAACATGATTTAATTATAAAACTAACTACATGGATGGACAGAAAATCGCGAGACAAATCTATTAAGCCTAATTAATCTGTCATTAGAGATTGTTTACTGCAGCACGACGTTGTCTAATCATGGCCTAATTAGACTTATTAGATTCGTCTCGCGAAGTTACCCGGGGTTTATGGAATGGGTTTTGTTATTAATCCACGTTTAATACCTTTAATTAGTATCCTAATATCAAATGTGACGGATGAACAGTGAAAAGTTGAGAAAGTTTCCTTAACTAAACGGGCCCTATGTATACCCGCATACTGACCTCTACGCACAATTGCGGGGTTCACCTCTTATGCCAATGCAACATTACCTAGCCATTACGAGGAGCAGACATGCATATACATAGCACCATACTTACAATTTCATTCTCGATTTATGTAAAAGGATTACTTGAAACTGCTATACCTAGAGGTTAAAGACTTAATTAGTGAGATGATACTAAATGCCACACAACACTTCATGACCATTATCGGGTCATATTCAAATCTGGCAAGATGTCACGGAATTGAGCCCGTGCTACATCTTTTAAGATGACCGTGTTCTCTCTCTTTCTTTACTTTTGGAATAAATTCTTTATTTGACACCAAAAGATAAACCTATTCCCTGTATAACACTTAAAACTTTGATATTCCTTATTTGACACCGTATCTAAATCACTATCAGAAAATGGCCTATCGGTACCGGTTGGTAAGAGACCCGGTACCAAAGGTTTTGAAGCCAATAGAAAATATTTGAAATCCCGGGGAGGCCCCCTCACACGCGCACGTCGCAAGACACAAGTCACACAATTTTTCACGCGAAAATACGCGCGTGCGGCGCGCAGGGTTTGAACCCACGACCTCTTGCTTCGCGCGTTGCTTTCATACCATCTTACCTACACACCACAGCTGACCAAGTCCCAGATGCTTTCCTTTTGAAAACCCGTGGAGGACCCTTTGTTACGGGTTGGTATTACGTACCAAAGGGTCCTCGGGGCCTACAAAGTTTAGACCTGGTACCAATGACACCTTTGGTACCGAGTCATAAAAAACAGGTACCAAAGGGGTGACCGATAGGTCATTTTCTGGTAGTGAATTTTGGTTACTTCTTTGACACTGCCATGGTTTTTGTTATGTCATTTAGGGTTTTTAGGTTTAAGGTTTAGGGTTTAGAGTTATTGTTTAGTGTTTAGAAATTAGTGTTAGTGTTAGTGTTTAGGGTTTAGTGTTAGTGTTAGTGTTTAGGGTTTAGGGTTAGTGTTTAGGGTTAGGGTTAGGGTTTAAGGTTTGGGATTAGGGTTAGGGTTTAGTGTTTAGGGATTAGAGTTTTTAGTGTTTAGCGTTTAGGGTTATGCTTAAGTGTTTAAAATAAGGTGCCATGACAGTGTCATAAAAGACATCAAAGTTACCAAAAGTTGGATCCGATGTCAAATAAAAAAGATCGAAATTTTGAGTGTCACATAATGAATTGACTTATCTTTCGATGTCAAATAGGGAATTCTCTCTTACTTTTGTGCCATGTCAACCAAACATCTTATATATGTGGCACTCATTAGTAAGTACGATACTACTAGCTTTTCGTATCTTGATAGTGTTATTTGTCATTATAGATGCTTTTGATCACAGGAAGCCCACTTATTAGAAAGCGTAACAACCCTAACACACGATCGAAGCCATGTTCACACTGCTGGGTGCACCAGTTTTCAAGAGAAAGTTCAACCATGATTGAAAAGGATTTCCTCACTCAACTACCAAAGGATACTCTTAACTCAGGAACTACTAGAGCACACCTGCAAAAAAAACACAGAAACCTATTCACTGCAAACGACCACAACCGATAGACAAAAGCCCATATAGCAAAATAACCGTCCCAACCTAGTTTATTTTACGTAATCAACTTTTGTAAGACCTGCTTGCTTCTTCTTATATGATATGGCAATGCTCCTGCCGGTTTTTCAAAAAAAAAACCGTCCCAACTAAGCTTCACACTCTGCAACTAGTTTGCTGATAACCGCATCTACGACTTCTCTGCATCTCCTTGCCATGCTTCAGAAACCCAATGATCACCAATACTATTTTTTTTATAAACTTGAGAAATATAAAAAAAAAGTTTGAAGGAGACAAAACAATGAGCTATAATTTTCAGCGTAGGAAGGAGTAGCTCCGAAAACTAACTGTCCGTCCACATTTACGTAGTCACACACGCGACACTCCATAGATTCCCGACCACATAAGATCGTGATCGCAGACCCTAGTATTTCCTCTCCCATCTCAGATCGATCTGAGCTCTGAACCCCCGAGTCCCCGACTGAACCCATCACCTCCGCCTCTCCGTCCGCCCGGCCGGCGACCATGGCTCGACCTCCACACCAAATCCTACCCCTCCTCGTCCTCCTCCTCGTGTCGCTCTTCCCCGCCGCCACCGCGGCCGCGTTCCCGGGCCTCGACGCCTTCCTCGCGTCGGCGGCCGCGCGCGACCCGTCGGCCGGCAACGACACCTTCGCCGCCCTCCCTGCCGGCCTCCGCCGCGCGCTCTCTGTCCCGACCCCGCTCCTCCCCTCCCGCCTCCTCTCCCTCACGGCCGCCGTCCCCGTCCACGTCCGCCTCGCCGGCTCCTCTTCCCGGCCTCCTCTAGGCGGTCGCTCCCCTCCTTCGTCAACGCCGCCGTCTCCTCCGCCCCCTTTCTCTCCAGCCGCAGCTCGCACCGCCTCGCGGTCTCCCACACCCTCCACCTCGATGTCACCGGCCCCGTCGTGGCGTCCAAGCTTGCCTCCGCCGCCGGCAACGCCGTCCGCGCGCACCTCGACAAATCCCCCGCGCCCTTCCACTCCAACGCGCTCTCCGGCGTTCCCTACTCTCTCGTCGACAACCTTGTCGACGAGGACTACCGCGCGCTCGCTGGCTCTGGCGCCGCCGAGGCCATCTACATCTACTTGCTCGACCTCGGCCCGCAGCCGCGCCAGTACGCCTATACTGCGGCGCAGTCCGGCACCGAGGCCTCCTCTCCCGGGTACTCCCGCTGCCTCGGTCCCGTGTGGTCTGGCAAGGATCGGTACATTTGGATCGACCTTGGTGCTGGCCCCGTGAACTACGGCCCGGCGCTCTCTGGCGATGGCGTGCTCCCCCGTGGTGAGTTCCACCCTCTTGCCACCCTTCATGGTCGGCCCAAGTCGGAGAAAGCTCTCCTCGCTGATGTGGCCTCGCTGGTACTCAGTGCTTACAAGTCTTTGCTAGTGCCTTCGCTCAGAATTCCAGTGCATTATGAGCATTCGCTGCTTATTCAGTTTATTCACATCCATGGAGACAGGAAGGAATCAGAGGGGCTTGATTTCCATCTGATTGAGCAGTCGATTCGAGATGGGGATCTACTTTATAATGGGCAGACCTTGAAGTTTGATCTGCACACGGTCAAGTACTCTGAATGCCCAATTTGCTCATTTGCAATCGCTCGGTCTACAAACTCATTTACATCGAGGTTCCTGTTTGAGAATTACACACTGATAGTGAATGAGTACTTGGACTCCAAGCGAATGAGGCAGGTGCTGTCGGACTCGTTGGATGAGATACATCATTTGGCTGGGGTTCATGACAATGATGAATATGACAAGGTGGTGCCAGTTTTTGTGTTTGATTTGGATTACGATAAACTTTTACCACTGGATAGGTACCACCAGGCAGTGGCATTCGGGGATATGGTGGTTGCTGTGAGGACGAGGAGCTCACAAACAGTAAGTGACTACACCTGTAATGGTCGACATGTGCTTACAATGACTAGAAACCTTGAGCGTCCAATCATTGGCTCGGTGCTGCAGAGCATGTGGGGGGTTTCACCCACGCATCTGTCATGGAGCCCTGAGCATAACGCTACAGTTGTTGATTACACCTGGAGCACTGGCCATACACCATTTGGTCCTTTTTCAGAGACCAAATCACTTTCTTTTGTGCAGAAAGACGCAGCACGTAGGAATGTTCTTCTTACCACCCTGAACTACACCATCACTAGCACAATTCATGTTTTGGAGTCAATGGCAGCTCATGGTGGAGAGAATATACTTCTTAGAAAGAAAAGGCATGTTGAATTCATTCAGAGGTGGAATCTGCTCACATATAAACTGGAGAAGGTGGTTTCAGCCATGTCACGTTTGGACTACAATAAGGCAATGTACTTTTTGAGATCGTCAGACCATGATCTGTATGAAATCCACTCATTGGTGTATCAGGCATCCCAGGAGCTTGAGGCTACATTGGTTTGCTTCAAAGATCCACCATTCCCTTGGGTCTCGGTTTCCATGTCTGGAGTGTTTGTTTTTGGTTTCTTTTATGTGTACTCGAAAAGGGATAAATTATTTAGGAGCAAAAGGAAACAGTTTTGACCTCTGACAGCATTTTAGTTCATGGATACTGTCTGAATGTTTGAGCCTGATAATACCATGGTTAGACAGCACCGAGGATGTTGCATCCCTACACATTACATGGAGCTGTAACAGGACACGGGTTGCATCTTGTTTCAAGTAGATGAGTTTACTTGTATGAGATATACTGTAACAGGACACGGGTTGCATCTTGTTTCAAGTAGATGAGTTTACTTGTATGAGATATACTGGATTCCTTTTGAGGGAAGTAATACTTCCGTCTTGTAAGTTCAATGTGCCTGAATTTGTCCTTGATACATACTGTTGATCTAGATTTTCTCAGAATTTATTTTGTATTGTGGATTGTCTTGTTTCCTTTGTATTCATCATATGGACAACCTTGATAGATGTTGTGCTCATATCTAGTTTCAGAATGCCTGCCAACAGTAATACTAGATGCTACAGAATGCCTGCCAACAGTAATACTAGATGCTACAGAACGTTGGTGCTTTGGACATTATATATTATGCTGACATTTTGTCTGACTGGTCGATTTACTAATCATATGACATTTTAAATTACAAGATAGTATGTTTAAGATAATTATTGGCTAGGCCTTTCTGTCATACAAGTAGCGACTCCATTAAGCAATTGTTTTAGCAATGACCTTCATATGATTTATTTAAACTGGTGATCAGTGATTATCTGGTAGAGCATTTAATTTCAGTAGAGTTCTGTAGTATGTTGTAGCTTTTGTTGCTTTGCTTGTTTCCTAACCCTCCACTCTGTTGCTACTTTAAATGGCATACTAGCTGCTGAGGATGCTGGTTCATCCCGCTCACAGAAATTGTCTGCATATCTGTTCTTCTATACGGGCTTAAACTAGCTTATGGAGCATGCCCTACTACCATTTTTTTTAATTATCTTTACCTGGCTATCAACATTATAGGCTATTTTACATATTGTTTCTAAACGAGACCAGAAAACAGTGAGAGCCTTTTAATGAAAAGATGCCTGTTAAAGGAAAAAAAATACAGCTTTACAAACCTGAACCTCATCATTAAAAGGTGTTTCATCAATGGGTCTTGTAGGCACTTAAGATGTGGGGTTTGGTATTCTTAGTTTGATGAGGATGCTTCATTGGATTCAATGTTTGAGCAAATGAGATTGGAGCTTCTTAACCTTTAATATCCAGTGGAAATGACGGTTTTGTTAAAGCTGAGATAACTTCCACTTCAGTTTCTCCAACTGGTTTGCTTCCCATTTGGTATACCTCAAGGCCATTTCCACCATTTTCCATATAGCAGCTTGAATCATTTTGAATTAGTACCTGAAGTCCACCTTTGCAAATTGGAGTAGCAAGTTGTCAGGAGGGCCCTTGTCAGAATTAGTTGATAGGAAAGTTTCATTGACATACTGGAGCCTATAGAGAGGAGACCGTACCTGAAATTGCAGATTTGCTTTCTTGCTGGAACTGAAATGGCAGTGATCATCCTTTCGGAATACAGAAATTGCAGTGGGAGTGGCTAGAGGAACAGCAGACCTGCTGCTACTAGAAGTGGAAATAACAGCTGGAGCATGATTCCAAATAGGATGCAAACTTGGAGCAACTGAAATGGCAGTGATCTGGACAGGAACTTACCCTCCGGATCTTCAGACTGGCTTCAACAAGGAGGCATTTCCTGAGCAAACCTCATCCTTCCTCCTCCAGCGCTCCAGTCCAGATTCCTCCATTGATACCCCAGTTCTAGCATCTCAAGGCGCTTGCTGATCTACAACATGTTGCAGTGGCTATCAGGCTGTCTGCACCAGGACCTGTATGACGTCCGCTACGGCATCCTCCAGTTCCGGTTTAGAGGAAAAAGTGCTGCACCGGGTACGCTATGCACGTCCGCTACGTCCCCGTTTCCCTCGCCCTCCGCCAAATTTGGCGTGGTAGCGGACGAGCGCTACCGCCCGATGTGGCGAGGGGCCCACCGCTCCACCCGTCGCCGCTCTGCCCATCGCTGCTCTGTCCATTGTCCGACGCCGCGCTCCTCCTCGCCAAGGTCAAGCCGGCGCTGCAAGGTCCCCGCTCCCCGCGACGGCGCTACTCCCAGCGGATGGAGCTTNGTGCCGGCGTCGCCCCTGGGCCGGCGCTCCTCGGAGAGAGAAGGGGAGGGAGGGGGCGGTAGATTTTTTCAGTGGATTGGGACTGGGGCGGCGGTGGCAGGTGGGATGAGATAGGGTTGAGTTGGATGGGACCCACTCGTCAGCCATGGTAGATGGGTTGCTTAGAGTACATATGAGTAGAAAACGTAGATGACTAGGATATAGAGTATGAGATATAGAGGATGATGGGTGCGGGAAAACTGTCATAGAGTAGAGAATCTCGATGACTAGGACGGAATATTCCTTTTAGAGGATGGATATAGAGTATGACGAGTGCGGACAGCCTCAGCAGGCTCAACCATTCCTGCAGTCTGCCCTCTGCAGGAGCCTATAGAGAGGAGACCGTACCTGAAATTGCAGATTTGCTTTCTTGCTGGGGCCGTGTTTAGATTCACAAGAACTTATTGCGAAATTTATTGTAGCAAAACTAAATCGAAGATTAGAAGGACTAAACATGATCTAATTATAAAACTAAATACACGGATGGACGGGAAATCGCGAGAAGAATCTATTAAGCCTAATTAATCCATCATCAGAGATTGTTTACTGTAGCACGACGTTGTCTAATTATGGCCAAATTAGGCTCATTAGATTCGTCTCGCGAAGTTACCCGGGTTGTGAAATGGGTTTTGTCAGTTATCCACATTTAATACTCCTAATTAGTAACCAAACATTTGAATTTACTGTAGCAAAACTTATCTAATGGAACTAAACACGGCCTGGAACTGAAATGGCAGTGATCATCCTTTCGGAATACAGAAATTGCAGTGGGAATGGCTAGAGGAACAGCAGACCTGCTGCTACTAGAAGTGGAAATAACAGCTGGAGCATGATTCCAAATAGGATGCAAACTTGGAGCAACTGAAATGGCAGTGATCTGGACAGGAACTTACCCTCCGGATCTTCAGACTGGCTTCAACAAGGAGGCATTTCCTGAGCAAACCTCATCCTTCCTCCTCCAGCGCTCCAGTCCAGATTCCTCCATTGATACCCCAGTTCTAGCATCTCAAGGCGCTTGCTGATCTACAACATGTTGCAGTGGCTATCAGCAGGCTCAACCATTCCTGCAGTCTGCCCTCTGCTTGCAAGTCAGCCTGCTGCAGTCTTTGTTCATGCTACACACCTGCTTGTGTGTTCCAATCCGATTGGTTCTGTGTGTGGTCCGATTGCTGAGGTATTCAGTGGCTGCTGTGGAGGGGGTCTGCTTTGATCAATTGTGGCTACCAGAACACTGCCAATGGATTACAAGCTACTGCAGAAAGCGCCCACAATCAAGCCCATGCCACAAACAAGAGTGTTGGCTTTCCGGCTTTCCGCTATAACTGCAGAGGCGATGGTGGTGTTGCCTCTGCTATCCTACTATGGGAGAAACCTGCGCTTCCTTGCCATTGCTATGAGCCTGCTGCTCTTGGTGCTTCCTCCTGATTCTGATCACTGGCAGGGCAGGTCAAGCTGCGAGCACGTTACAAGGGTCCTTGGATACTGTCGTTGCGGCACAGCTGCGGATCCCCGATGATCTCATAAGTCATTGCCGTGTTGTTTCCACTCTATGTTTGCCATTCCAATCCTGTCTGCTTTCCACAGTTAATTGGTGAGACAAAGGCCTTGTTTAGTTCGTGAAAGTTGGTTGAATTTTCTGTAAAAAAAGTGCATTAGGAAGCGTGTTGCAGAGAGAGGAGGCACGTTTTTCAATACGTTACTTTTGGTTGAATTGCAGAAACTTGCTGGAACTAAACAAGGCCGAAGAGCAACTTCTGTTATCCAAAGTCAATCTTTCGGTTTTCAGTTTGTAGCTAGGAAGCTACATCACCGTGCTTTCATAAGAAATATGAGTTTTGTAACTCAGAAACCCTCTTTTTTTTCTTTGCTTAATATATAACCAGTAGGGGCCTACCCTTCCTGTTTCATCAAAAAAGAAGTATGAGTTTTATATAAAAAAAGTGGCAGTGATCTCAGTTGCCTGATTGGCACTGCAGTCATTCTCACTGTATAAAAAGAGTAGTCTGAAGATAAAGGGCCTGTTTAGATTGGTGAAAAACTTTGCAAAATTTACTGTAGCAATTTTAAACCGAAGATTAGGAGAACTAAACATGATCTAATTATAAAACTAATTACACGGATGGACGGGAAATCGCGAGAAGAATCTGTTAAGCCTAATTAATCCGTTATTAGATATTGTTTACTGTAGCACGACACTGTCTAAACATGGTCTAATTAGGCTTAATAGATTCGTCTCACAATTTCACCCAGAGGTTATGAAATGGGTTTTATCAGTTATCCACATTTAATACTTCTAATTAGTATCAAACATTCGAATTCTAGTGATAAAAAAATTGACGAACTAAATAGGGCCAAAGTATGCAGACAGTTTGTGCAGTAACTATGCCTTGACTTTTTTGACACGGTAATTGGAGGCGGCTCCGCGGCTGCTAGGCCAGGTTGGGTTGGTGCGTAGTGCGGGATGGGAGGCGTAGGTGGCTGGGCCTTGCTAGGACAAACTGGGCCACACAGGGAAGCTCCGGGATGCCGGAAGGGAAGGGAACCGGGCCGGGCTGAGCTGGGTTAAAAGGAAAGGAGGTGGGAATTGGGTGCAACCAAGAGAGGGAAAAAGAAATGAAGGAAAACTGTACATGGTGATTTCTTTATGCAAGGATTTGGAGAAACATTTTCGAAGAAAGTGTCTGACACACAAAGCAAGTTTTAGTTTGTTGGAAAATTTGACAAGTTCAATTTTTTAGTGGTTTTTATCATGGAAGGAAAACAAAGGATGTTGCACCACCCTTTATTCATAGGATGTGGAGTCCAACTGCATTGCGGAACACGCTTAAGATGGACTCAAAACTAAGTAAAAACGGACATCCCCAAAATTATAACCGGAACCTCCTGTATCTTTAATAGATTTTTAAAATAACAATATCTATCTCATTCAGATTTTGAACTCCAAATTGAACGACCTATATATGAATTTCAATTGTCTCGACAATGGTTATGCAGCGATGAAATCAGATTTGTGATTTGAAACTTCCCTAAAAACATATGCTCCAGTTTTAGTAAACCCGAAACTCTCCCGGTTTCGCACAATCGTGCCAAATTCGGTAGCCAAGGCACGTACACAAGTTCTCTGAAGCAATATCAACACTCGACATCGAAGCATCAATAGAAAGAAACACGACCCAGGACGGAATATCAAAAAGATGGAGCAGAACAAAATTACAGGAGCTACAGCATAACATCGCATGAGGAACCACGATCCACAAGACGCTCGCTCTTGGCTCTTGCTCGTAAGACGGTTGCTCTTGTACCTCTGCAGCATGGGTTCCTGGCCTCCTGGGATGACCACAGACTCCCCGTAATAGCGTTAAGCGTCACTTAGGATCAGGAGGCTGGTGAGTAGGCGACCCCAAAGGATCTTTAGTACCCACGAGACCACCTGATCCTCCCTCAGCTGGACGACGGGGCGGAACTGCAGAAAGACCAAGTAAGCGATCTCAGGGAATTTTTTTGTATCCACACTAATTTACTGGTGCCAAGAACAGCCCGTAATAGTTTCACATAGTGCAGTATTACATCCGTCCCAAATTACTTGTTACCTTTGAATTTTTCTCGCAACATTTGACAATTCATCGTACTCAAAAATTTTGTGCAAATATATAAAAAGATAGGTAACATATAAAATATCTTTGATGATAATTAAATCATAAATAAAATAAATAATATTAACATTATCTTTTAAATAAAACAGTGACAAATAACTTGCGACAGTAGATCACAATTCGCAGTGATGCTCACCAGTTCCAGCGCTACCTTGTTGAGAATGTGGGCCATCTCCTGGGCGCGGAGCCGCATCGGCTGGCTCAACGGCCGGAGGATCACTGCCCATAGCGGCTGGAGGATTATGGTCCGAAGTGGCCTGATTAGCCGGAGGATTATTGCCACCCGGAGCTGCATGGGGTGTGCAGCTGCTACCAAACGCCACCTTCTCTATGCAGAGCACCAGGTTGCAGGAGAGTGGCGGCCTCCTCCGGACCAGCTGAAGCGCCATTCTCTCTTGGCGGAGCTGAACAAGAGTTGGAGCGATGGCGATTCCTGCGTACCAGAACAGCGGGGTACTTATGCATTCAGAGTTTCAGACGACAGAGATGTAGGCTTGTCGCCGAGCAACGGGTTCCTTTCCCAGCGGCGACTCCAAAAATCGCGTGCGTTCAAATCTACCTTCCCCCCCAAAGATAAAGTCATGTGTTCATATCATGTGTCATAGTCATGAGTGGGGGGTTTTTCCCGGAGATTTACTTCATCTCAGCTGCATCTCACTGTCTCACTCTGAAACTGAGTCCTGAAAAGTCAAAGTTTCTTACAGTCAAAAATATTATACTCAATCTCCAAAGTGTAGGTGTCACCCCTTTAGAATGCCGGAATTTTTTTTAGGATACAAGCAATTGATTTTCTGTAAACATTCCCGTGTTCCATTTTTTAGACAGGTGCATACATGGATTCACACAGAAAAAGAGTGAGCCTCCACGAACCAAAACAAAAATCAACTAGCAACTTTTTTACTTTGAACTGGAATTGTGCATGCCGGCCTTGGCTGGTGAGCCCGGGTCAAAGATTATGACCAATGGGCACAACTTGGACTAGCCTTGGATAAGAAAAGCTCAGTACATTTGGTGGCCTTTTGGTGCCGGCTATGAATCAGGACCATGGAAAAATGCTGCGGCTGTTTACTGCAATGCATGAAGAGAGACGGTGCCTGGTGGCATGTCGCCGCCTCGGTCTTTAACCCTGAAAGTCAAGATTGTTAATTAGCACCAAAAGCCCGTCATGCTTCTTTCACGTTCCCACCATCGGTAGTACTGCCGCATTACTAAAAGTCCTCAAGGTGCTCTTCTCCTAGCTGTAACAAACAGCAATGGACTCTTTGGGTGTCTCGGCACCAAGTGTTGCTTGGCTTCTTTGTATCCTCATCTCCTGTTTCTTCCTACCATTAGCCGTATGTGACGAGAGCGAAAATGATCGACAAGCTCTCCTCTGCTTTGAGTCCCAGCTCTCTGGTTCGGCCGAAGTTTTCACCCCATGGAGCAATGCATCCTCGGAGTTCTGCAGCTGGCATGGGGTCACTTGCAGTGCAAGGTCTCCTCATCGTGTTATTGCGTTGGACCTAGCATCGGGAGGCATCACAGGCACCATATCACCTTGCATTGCCAACCTAAGCTCTCTTACAAGGCTGCAACTGTCAAACAATAGCTTCCATGGGAGCATACCGTCAGAGCTTGGACTGCTCAGCCAACTCAGCAATCTCAACCTCAGTATGAACTCTTTAGAAGGTAATATCCCTTCTGAACTCTCTTCATGTTCCCAACTTCGAATTCTAGGATTGTGGAACAATTCTCTTCGCGGTGAGATACCACCTTCCCTTAGCCAATGCATCCATCTTCAGGAGATTAAGCTTAGGAACAACGATCTAGAAGGAAGCATCCCCTCTGCTTTTGGGAATCTTCCAGAGCTGCGAATACTAGATCTCGCTAGCAACCAGTTTAGTGGTGTAATACCGCCCTCTCTGGGCAGCAGCGTTTCTCTCAAATATGTTGATCTGGGGAGAAATACTCTCACTGGAGGGATCCCGGAGTCCTTGGCTACCAGTTCATCTCTCCAAGTACTTAGGCTCATGAGAAACAGTCTTAGTGGAGAACTACCAGGGGCCCTCTTCAATACCTCATCACTTATCGCCATTTGCCTCCAAAAGAACAGCTTTGTGGGTTCTATACCACCTATCACTTCCACCTCTCCCCCTGTTAAACATCTCCATTTAGGGTATAACTCTCTATCGGGAACGATGCATCCCTCACTAGGGAACCTCTCCTCCCTACTTACTCTTCATCTACAATATAACAATTTAGTTGGGAGCATCCCTGAGAGCTTAGGTCATGTTTCAACACTTGAAACACTGGACTTGAATGTAAACAATTTGTCCGGGTCAGTTCCACAATCTGTCTTTAACATGTCCTCCCTGACAAGCCTTGCTGTGGCAAATAACTCGCTCGTTGGAAGATTACCCTTTGACATTGGCTACACACTTCCGAACATTCAAAATTTAATACTTTCATCAAATAATCTTAATGGCCCCCTCCCAGCTTCGCTTCTCAAAGCTCACTACCTGCAACAGCTTTATCTATCAAGCAACAGGTTTACTGGGCCCATTCCATACTTTGGATCACTGCCTAATTTGGAGAGACTAGATGTGTCGTACAACATTCTAGAAGCAGGAAACTGGGGTTTTGTCTCTTCACTCTCAAATTGCTCTAAATTGACTCAACTGATGCTTGACGGCAACAATCTTCAAGGAAATTTGCCAAGTTCCATTGGCAATCTTTCCAGTAATCTCGAGTTACTATGGCTAAGAAACAACAAAATTTCTGGGCCTATACCACCAGAGATAGGAAATCTGAAAAACCTTAATCAGCTGTACATGGATTACAATCTTTTCACTGGTAATATACCACCAACAATTGGAAATTTGCACAACTTGGTCATTCTAGCATTGGCACAAAACAGACTCTCTGGTCCAATCCCTGATATTATTGGCAACCTTGTCCAGCTGACTGATCTTAAACTGGATGGGAATAACTTCAGTGGACGGATTCCTGCAAGTATTGGAAGTTGCAGTCAACTCCAAACACTCAATCTTGCTCACAACTCCCTGAATGGGAGTATGCCAAATAACATCTTTAAAATCTTTTCTTTTTCTCAAGAGTTTGACCTGTCACATAATTACTTGTCTGGAGGAATACCAGAGGAAGTTGGCAGTCTCATTAATCTGAACAAAATTAGCATCTCAAACAACAGATTGGCTGGCAACATCCCATCTGCCCTCGGTCTGTGTGTGTCTCTTGAGTATCTTGAGATGCAATGCAACTTCTTTGTAGGAAGCATTCCACAATCTCTTGTGAATTTGAGAAGCATCAAGGACATGGATATTTCTAAGAATAATTTGTCTGGAAAAATCCCAGATTTCCTTGCATCCCTGAGTTCCCTGGATCACCTCAATTTATCCTTCAACAACTTCACTGGACCAGTTCCAAGCGGTGGAATTTTTTGCAATTCTAGCATCGTATCAGTAGAAGGAAACAAAGATTTGTGTCCAGGTGTTCAGATAGGAGGTGTGCCTCTTTGTTCACCAATGGATAACAGGGGAAGGAAACACAAGTCTTGGGCTCAAATCACAGAGATAGTAATACCAATTGCTGTGGTTGTTATAATTACTTCGTTCTGTCTTGTGATGTTCTTTTGGGGGAAGAAAATGCAAGATATGACACATTTCCAACAACAAAATGAGCAAATGACGAACACAACATATGAAGACATTGCAAAGGCAACAAATAAGTTTTCTTCCTCTAACTTAATTGCCTCAGGTTCATTTGGGAAGGTTTATAAGGGCAATCTGAGGCTTCACGATGACGAAGTGGCCATAAAGGTTTTTGACCTCAACATATGTGGAGCTCAGAGGAGCTTCCTTGCAGAGTGTGAAGCGCTCAGAAATGTCCGCCACCGAAATATACTGAAAATTATTACTTTATGCTCTTCAGTAGATTCTACTGGGGCAGACTTCAAGGCCATAGTTCTTCCATACATGCTGAATGGGAGCCTTGATATGTGGCTACATCAGAAGGACCATCCACATAACCAAAGAAAAATTCTGACTTTAAGCAAAAGAATCAGTGTAGCCTCGGATGTGGCAGTTGCTTTGGATTATCTTCATAACCAGTGTGAATCTCCATTAATACACTGTGACTTGAAGCCAAGCAATATTCTTTTGGACCATGAAATGGTGGCATATGTCAGCGATTTTGGCCTAGCAGGGTCTAATTGTACTAAATCAAGTGCACATCGAAATAGTTCAGCAAGTTTGACTGGCCTAAAAGGTTCCATTGGATATATCCCACCTGGTGAGTTAATCTTAAATTTAGGTTCTCGTTTCTGTTTGTTCTTCAAAAAATTGTACAAAAGTGATCATTTGGAATTCAATGGCAACTGTAAATATATATATGCAGAGTATGGCATGAGCCAAGACATATCAACCAAGGGTGATGTTTACAGCTTGGGAGTGCTCCTGCTGGAAATGATGACAGGCTGTTGTCCCACTAATGAAAAAATCGGTAATGGTACAAGCCTGCATGAGTTTGTTGACAGAGCTTTTCCAGAGAACATGGAAGAGGTTGTTGATCCTACCATGCTACAAGATGAGATCCGCGCAGCTGAAGTGCTGCAGAATTGCATAGTTCCCTTGGTCAAAATAGGACTATCCTGTTCCATGACATCACCCAAAGAGCGACCAGGAATGGACAAAGTCCGTACCGAGATCCTTACAATCAAGAATATGTTCTCAAGCATACATGATCACTCGAACTAAATGTCCAAATTTGACAGATAAGGCCTATATTTTAGTCATATAGCTCTACACTACTAACGAACCAAGTGAAGTGATGCGTTTTGTAATCGCCTTTTGCATTCTATATGGTTAATCAAATCTGCATTCATCTGCAGAAGGCTCACCCATTATTCAGAATTTCAGATGTAGCAGTTGATTTCTTCCATTTTGTTGGCAATGTACAGTATATTACAACCAATTGGCAATGTACAGCTCCTAATGGAATAATGGGGTTCAAGCGGTGTTTCCAGAAACCGAATTTAGGCCAGAACTGGGGACAAACCTAGAACTCTTGGGGACCAACTCCAAAACCAAATCAGCAATTGCGACCTAATCCGTGCGGCGTAAGGGACCAGTGAAACCAGGCAAACATCCGGAGTGTTCAGGCGTACCTGGCAAGTGGGAGAACAATGCTAGGCCCCGTACCGCCCACGCTTTGGTTGGACCGCACATCAGCTTTCTACCGCGCCGTGCGCCGCCCTGACGGCCGCCGCCGCAGGCCGCAGCAGCTAATCTTCGGGCGCACCACGACTCGCACCATTTCGTGCCGCGGCGACTCGCATGAGCACCGCCGAGGCGCCGACGCCGCCTATTGACGCGCGACAGCACGCATTGGAACGGAGAAAGGCGGGGTCGAGAGGAAGGAATGGGCCATTGCCACTTGCCCACGGTGTAGCGTGTCTGCGTGTGGATATTGGGCTGATCACTTTTCAAGATGCAGCAGACCGGTAGGCCTGTTGGGCTAGATTGCAATTTGCTGCCGAGGGAAAGAAATTAAAGAAAGAAAGAAAGAATAGAAAAGGAAGAAAGATGGCCACGTCTAGCATTAAAATAAGATATTTTAGCCAAATCTGGGTTTTCAAATTTGAATGATTGAAGGATTATTCAGAGAATTAGATTGGAAGAGTTGGATACACATCTAAATCTTCAGAGAAGGATTCGATGAATCAAAATAAATTAAGAACTCGACACGGGCTATTTTTTGTAGGGTTTTGAATTTTTAGAAAACTTTGAATATAAGGTATTTATCCTATATCATATGCTCTGTCCCAAAATATTGTTGCTATGGATTTTCTAATACATACTCCCCTCCATCTTCAAATATAAGTCATTCTAAGTTTGTCCTAAGTCAAACTTGATAAACTTTGACTAACTTTTCAAAAAAGGAATAATACTTACGAGATCCAATGAGCATCAATGGACTCATTATGAATATATTTTGATATTTTACATATCCAATTTGGGACATGTTAATACTTTTCTTTATAAATTTGATCAAACTTTGAAAAGTTTGACTTAGGATAAACTCAGAAATTCAGAATGCCCTTTATTTCAGGACGGAGAGAGTAGTTTTTACTTTGAATCTAGATATACATTGGTAAATAATGTTTATCTAGAAAAACCAAAATGACATTTATGTTAGAACGGAGGGGTACATATGTTTAGATTTAATTTAAGTATGCCCACCTAAAATCTCGGGCAAGCTCCACCACTGGTTCGAAAGTGGATAATCTATACATTCTATACATAATGGATAACCTAGTGTCCACAAAGGACACGCCGCTAGACCTTCCATTGTTCACAAAAGAAAACTGAAGTTCCTCATAGCTAGTTTGAGTATTGTACACGTACCCAGATGATCTGCCACGTTCAATTTTAGGAGTACCGGATGATCCTCCATGAGAAAACTTATGAACACTAGATTATCCAGAATGTTATTTTTGTGAAGACCGGATTATCCCTTAAATACATTTTCAATAGACTATCCCTTCGTATTTTGCACAAAACTTTTCAGTATGAACTCCGTTTTTATGATCTTGGACTCTATGTACAACATGTAAAGAGCTCTAGTACTTGATCGCAGAGGTTGCTTCTCTAGCTCTTGAATCATCATATATGAGATCTAACTTGGACATTCTTAACAAGCATGTTAGCACTACTATATTTTTATTAATCACCAAAATCATATATATGCACATAAATGAGTGCACTGTTTTGTTACAACATAAATCCCCATCCCCACGGGTGCCGATTCCTGAAGAAGAATACATAAACAATTGCACTTTTGAACACAATATGCAACCCTAGAATAAATCACAACAACCCGCACCATGAAAGCTATGGCGACTGCGGTCGTCAACAGCTTTAAGTCGTCACCTTGGCAGTAAGAACAATCAAGAGTAAACACAATATAGATGAAGAGATGGACACATAATTAAACACGAACATCTAGAAAATGTCGTCTCTGTTGTTTTTTGCGAGTAATGCCGTCTTTGTTTTGGTGTTGTGTACAAAATGTTCTCCCTCTTTTCATTATGGCATGTTGTCAAACTGGTTCTCACGGGCTGGGACTAGGATATCCATGAGTGTAGTCCTCCAACACATAGCCTGCCTCAGTCAAATTAAAATTACTGAACATGAGCTCAAACCAATAGAAATAGAACAATATACATTTTAAATCACTTTCATCGGTTTCCTTATAGTTTCAAAATATAAGGTGCGGTTTGAATTATTGCTAGTCTCCAAATGACTCTATCCTATGTTTTCCTTATAAAATAATTTTTGCTGCGCGAATCACAGTTATAAAATAGTACTCTCAAATACGAATCCAATTATACCAGTTTTGTGTATAAATTTACATATTGTAAGACTAACTGTTGACTAAATATTATTGGGGTTTGAATCTTATAAAATCTGTGCATGCCTTGTATATAAAAGAAATGGACAATATAATTTGAATTTACATCTAAAAGTTGATGAACACTTTGGCTTTACATCAAAAGGTGGGTATGTACTTTTTGAAAAGGAACAATTTGACATGTGGTGTGTCCTTATTTTGTGCTTTTCAGATCATCTTGGTTGTTCAAATAATCTCTAGTTCACTCAGCTTATTTGGTGCTTTCGGATTATTTTGGAGTATTTAGCAAACTTCTTAATCATTTTTTCTTGAATACGCAGGAGAGCTGCGTATCTAAACTTCTTAATCATTGGGAAGCACTCTTTTGATTAAATAGTATTTTATTGTATAATTACTATTACTGCCACCTTTCTTTTATTTCCACGTTGTTTTCTCACTTTTCCAATTTACCACTATCTCCATTCATACAGAAATTTGTTGAAAATATAATTATTTCAACTTATTTTTTCTAGAAGTCATACTTAAACCATTTTTACATGACAAAATATTGTTTTTTGGGTTTGGTTATCACTAAAGTTTATAAAGTTCAACTGCATGCATTTCTAAACGGTAAGAACAAGAATGAATAATTTTGTGCCGGTGGCTGTAATGATGGTAAGTTTTTGAACTGTGATTGGTTTATTGTCCATGCGTACCATCCTGTTATGGATGGGTTACATACTGTTATGTCTTATGTGTGAACCATGAGCATCACTCTAAATTAAAATGTATGTTTCTGGTTCATTTCGGGAGTGAGGGGGGTTATCAACCGAGAGTGTCATCTCTTTGTCTAGTAGTGTCATCAACTTTTAGTCCTGACCTTGCCAAGGACAATTAAGAGTAAATACAATATAGGACAAAATCAACACACTAAATACAATACAGTTCTTGCCACACCTTTTGTTGTTTTATTGTTGTGCATGCGTACAATACTAGTTGTTTTGCAAATCACTCCCTCACTTCCTAGGTGTTTATCACAAACACACTAGTATTTCTTCTCTAGTGGTACACCCATAAGAACACATAGAATTAATCCATCATAGCTTGCTTTCAAACCGGCTCCTCATGGGCAACAAGGACGATTACCATTGGGAAGGTAGTCCCATAAATCTAACAAAGTCAAAATTACCAAGATGAGTTCGAACCAAAGAAATAAGAAACAGACCAAAGTTAATAGCACTTTGGCTTTACCGATCTAAAAGCGCATTACCCTGTACTTTCTGAACCATTCAAAAACACTCTTTCAATCTAGTGGTACTTGACTGTATCCTTTGTATTATTGCCTCCTTTGCTTGTTTACCCTGTGGCCTTGTACACTAACACCATTCCAATTCATACATTTGACTTCTTTTTTTCTAAGCCTTTGGTATGAAAGTTATTAAACATATATTTTTGGTATTTAGTAGTTTCTAAATTATTATGGATGAATACATTCCTAACCACAAGGACAAAGAATAATACTTCATCCGATCACAAATTGAAGTCCATCTAGATTTGTATGATTCAAAACTATCTAACTTTGACTAGCAAAAGTTATTAAAAATAATGAAAAAGTTATATATTGTAAAATTAATTTCCATGGTAAATCTAGTAATAGAACACCTAACACATACAGTTTGAGGGTACCTACAAAAAGTTAAGCATGCATTGAACCCATATGGGAGACAAAAACCAAACCAAAATGCAAATTTTGACATGGGTGTTCATGCAGAATAAGGTTCTAATAGCATATAACTTAACAAAAAAAATGATGGACCCCATGACCAAAACATGCATAGCTCTTTGCAAGCCATGATGAATCGCTGGTGCATCTATGCAAAGACTGTTCTTCCCTAGGAAGTCATGGAATCAAATTACCCGATGTTAGAGGTTCTCAAGTTTGCCTTTTGGAGCAGGATGATACGGTCACGGGGGAGGGGAGGGGTTGCTGACGCAAAGCACAGTTTAAAGATGATCAAAACATCCGGAAGGAGCTTGACCAAGCAGTCATATATTTTTGTGGAATTTTGTTAAACTTAAAACAACAAAATATCATTTTTTTATTAAACTTTAAATAGCAAAACAATATTTTTCATTAAAACTAAAATAGCATGTATTGATAGTTTAGGGACCTGAATGACTCTGTAGGACAAGTTTATGGACTTAAAATATATTTTGTGGGGTGGGGGACTTATGTGACACCATAAAATAAGTTTAGGGACCTGAAAATGAATTTTGAGATTTTAGAGACCTAGATGATCCAGAATAAGGGTGAACGATAACGGCAACTCAAATAATATCTCTGTTTGGTACAGCTCTAGAGCTGGTCATCCCTGGCTTTAGAAATCTGTAGAGTTAGAGGTGTGGGCTGATCGATGGTCTTTTGTTAAGTCAGATTGACCTTCCCAACATTAATGTTGATTTGGCTTTTTTAGATACATAATTTTTATTATGAATCTAGATATACATTGTGTCTATATACCTGATAAAAAAAACTATGTATATAGGAAGCCAAAACGCCATTTATTTTGGGACGAGGAGGTACGTATGTTTATATTTAATTTAAGTATGCCCACCTAAAATCTCGGGCGAGCACTGCCACTGGTTGGAAAGTGGATAATCTAGTGTCCAGAAAGGACATTTCGCTAGACCTTCCAGTGTTCACAAAAGAAAAGTGAAGTTCCCAATAGCTAGTTTGAGTATTGTGATCTTCCATGTTCTATTTTAGAAATACCGGATGATCCTCCATGACAAAACTTATGAACACTAGATTATCCAGAATGTTCACTTTTGTGAAGACCGGATTATCCCTTGAATGCATTTTCAACAGTGACGAGGGTCTAGACCAGGGTTGACCAACCCTCCCTCAAATCAACGACACGGCATTAAACGACCCTTCAAAAACAAGAGCTAATACCTCAAATCAAATGGACCCGCCTCGTCTGGGCGGCTCTGGGCCTGCCCGAGAAGACCCGCTCGCCCGACCACTCTCCGCCTCACCCGACCAGCCTCCGCCTCGCCCGACTGGTTCACTCCTTCACGGCTAAGCAACCTCCGAGAGGACTCGCTCGCCCGATGAGTTTCCGTCTCGCCCGACGAGTCTTCACCTCGCCCGACGAGTCTCCGCCTCGCCCGACTGGTTCGCTCGGCGCAGCCCCCCGCTTTTGCCCACGCCGGGCCGTACCCACCTGATGCCTGCCATGTCAGAATAGGATGGGCGCGTGTCCATCGCCATGGCAGCCACAAGGACGCCCATCTCCTCTGACCAGGGACGCTACAGTCCCGGGGGAAGGACACTCGCCTGCCCAAGCAATGACACCTGGAGTCCGAGGAGGCACAGTGCGAGTCAACCACGACCCGAGAACCACTCAGGGACACACCCGGGAGGCCGCTACACCAACCACTCGGACGTCGCCAGCTCCGGGTCAAATGGGACGCCCATTCCGTCAACACCAACTACAACAGTGAACAACTATTCCCTGTGTACGGCCCGGGATGCAGGACGACAGCCACAAACTCCGGCGTTGTAACTCACTTTGTAATTCCTTCTTTTTTACCCCTCCCTTTCCTTATTCCCCTTGCGGCTATAAAAGGGGACCAAGGGAAGATCGATGGGGACACAGAGAACACTCGTGCACACACACTCACATAACACATTCCCACGCATAACACAGGGACTTGGGACCGTTCTTTCTCTTCCGACTAGTTTGTAACCCCTACTACAGACTTAGGCTCGAGAACACCGGTTCACACTGGACGTAGGGTATTACTCCCCGGAGGCCCGAACCAGTATAATTTCCTGTGTCTCTTGAGCCACCATCCGGTGCCCTGACACGTGATCGTAGAAATATTACTTGCCGGCGGTAGAGAACCCCGACAGTTGGCACGCCAGGTAGGGGACTTCGCGTGTCGCTTCACTCCACCAGGGCCTGGATGGCCCACGGAGGCGCCCTGTTGGCGCCAGGCGCTCACCTGCGTTTCGGCTCCCTCGACTTTGTCTTCAGCAAGTCGGAGGAGCCCCTCGTCGGGGCCACCTTCGTGCATCCCGAGCCCACCTTCAACGATGGCCCCGCCGCGATCCACGACAAGAGGTCCGACCCTCCACGTGTCTCCACGGGCGCCACTGCCTACGTCCTCGACATACTAGGCGAGGACCTGGCGGCCGCTCTGGGACGGAGCCCGACCCAGGAGCATTTCGCAACATCTCCTACATGATCACAAACCTCGCCCTACAAGCTGGAGGGGAAGAGCAGCTCCTCTAGGACGAGTTCCTCGACTACTACGGCGCCATGTACCCGGAGGGACAGCCGAGTCTGCCGCACGATCCAGCGGCCGCCTCCCCACCGACAAAGTTCAACTCCCGCACCGCGCCTGTCAATGAGGGCGCGACAGACGAGCGGGACTCGAACCCGCAATGGACCCAAGCTCCATCGGCGTTCTACGACCCCACCCAGGAGTGTTTCATGTGCCACACCCCGGATGTGGAAGTACAGTCCGACAGCAGCTCAACGGAGGACCACCCCGCCAAGCACCGTCCTGAGACGACCTCGCAGGCAACGCTCGGCAGGCTAGGCTGTAGGAGCTCAACGAGGCGCAATGTCAACTCGAAGACGAGCGCAGGCAACTCCACCATGAGCTCAGGAGAAACACGGATGGAGGAGCCGCCCGCACACGTGCCCGGGACGTACGCCAGCGCATAATCGACGACGACAACAACGACGTCGACGACGCACCGATCTTCAAACGAGCGTCCCAGAACCTCGCGGCGGCCGCTGTCCTGCTTCGCAAACATCCTGAACCAGCGACCCCCGAGGATCGAAGGTTCCATCAACAGCTCCGCACGCTCCTGGAAACTGCAGCAGTTCAGCAAGCGGAGAGCTCGGCGTCACGATAGCGGGCTCCCAAGGAGCAGGGCCAGGAGCAGTTCGTACATCATCATGGGGTCGTGGCGGACAGAGACGCCCGGCAACGAGATGAGCACCGAGGGCACCGCCCATGATGAGCCTACAATAAGCGGCGTGGAGGCCGCTACGACAGCGGCGAAGACCGGAGCAGGAGTGTCTCTCCTGATCCCAGGGGGCCGCGCGCTTTTGGACCTCGTGTCCACAGCGCTCGTTTCCCTCCACGCTTTCGAGCTCCAACGATGATGCACAAGTATGATGGGGACACGAATCCCAGCGTCTGGCTGGAGGACTACCGACTGGCATGCCACGCGGGCGGAGCACGAGACGACTACTTCATCATCAAGAACCTCCCCCTCCACCTCGCCAACTCGGCGTGAACGTGGCTAGAACACCTCCCCGACGGCAAAATCGACAGTTGGGCACAGCTGCGTGGCGCGTTCATTGGTAACTTCCAGGGTACCTACACACGCCCTGGGAACCCATGGGATCTACGTAATTGCCTCCAAAGGAAGGACGAAAGCCTGCGCGACTACATCAAGCGTTTCTCCAAACGGTGCACCAAGCTGCCCAACACCGCCGACACCGACGTCGTCTCGGCATTCTGATTCGGAACCACCTGCGCGACCCTCATTCATGAACTGGGGCGCAAGAAGCCACGAACTATCCGAGAGCTCCTCGACATCGCCACTGATTATGCTGATGGGGAAGATGCAGTCGCCGCCACCCTTGACCGATCCCAAAGCAAGGGCAAGCAGTTGGAGGAAACCGGCAAAGGAGCCTCTACTCAGGCCGACAAGAAGAAGGACAAGCGGCAGCGCGACGACAACATGGTGGTGGCAGCCGAACGAAAGGCTGCCAAGCCCAGAGGGAACGAGCCGAAGGATCACTTCGAGAAGCTTCTCGAGGCCCCGTGCACTAATCACGAAGGCCCTGTCAAGCATGCCTTGAAAGATTGTAAGCTCATGAAGAGTTTCCTCGCTGGGACCCTGAAGAAGAAAACCCCCGAGAAGGCCAAAAATGAAGCCAGGGGCCCGAACAACGACGACAACGAATACCCAAGGGAAGACGGCGCTGTCATGATGATCTTTGGAGGGCCCGCGGCCTGCCCTTCAAAGTGTACCGAAAAGCTGGTTCGGCAGGAGGTCTGCAGCACGGAGCCCGCGGTGCCCTCCTACCTCAAGTGGTCGGAAGCCCGGATCACTTTTGATCGCTCCGATCACCCCGACCACGTCCCGCAGCCGGGGAGATATCCACTCACTGTCGCTCCCCTTTTTGGCATGAAGCGCATCCACAAGGTGCTGATGGATGGAGGAAGCGGCCTCAACATCCTCTACGCCGAAACTCTTGACGAAATGGGGATCCCGCGGTCCCGACCGCGGCCGTCCGCCTTCCACGGGGTTGTTCCTGGCATGGATGTTGTACCCCTTGGGCAGATCGACCTGCCCGTCACCTTCGGGACTCCACGTAACTTCCGGAGGGAGACCCTCACTTTCGAAGTGGTGGGATTCCCAGGCACGTATCATGCCATCCTGGGAGGCCAGCGTACGCGAAATTCATGGCCATCCCGAACTATACATATCTCAAGCTGAAGATCCCCGGGCCCAAGGGCATCATTACGGTGGGAACTTCCTTTGAGCACGCATACGCATGCGACACCGAGTGCTCCAGTTCACGGAGGCACTCATCCGGTCCGAGAAGCTCGCCACAGAGCCCTCCCCCAGGGACCTCGATATCCCCGAGTTGTCTAAGCGAGCTGCGTGCTCCTTTGAGCCGACCAAAGACGTCAAGGAGGTCACCGTCGCCGACGACGGCCGCACCCTCCGTATCGGGACGGCGCTCGATCCAAAATAGAGAAGCGCGCTCGTCGACTTCCTCCGAGCAAACCTCGACGTGTTTGCGTGGAAGCCCTCGGACATGCCGGGGATTCCAAAGGAGGTCGCCGAGCACAAACTTAACATCAAGCCTGGCTCACCACCGGTCAAACAGAGGCTCCGGCGCTTCGACAAGGACAAGTGCAAGGCCATCGGTGAGGAGATCAAGAAGCTCCTTAGCGCGGGCTTTATTAGGGAAGTATACCACCCCGAGTGGTTAGCAAACCCCGTCCTTGTAAAAAAGACGAATGGAAAATGGAGGATGTGTGTTGACTATACCGGCCTTAACAAGGCATGCCCAAAAGACTCCTTCCCTCTTCCCCGCATAGATCAGGTAGTCGACTCCACCGTGGGTGCGAGACCCTCTGCTTTCTCGATGCTTACGTCGGTTACCATCAGATCGCAATGAGTTTAGCCAACCTACTCGCGACGTCTTTCATCACACCTTTCGGCACTTTCTGCTACTCGTCTATGCCATTCGGGCTAAAAAACGCGGGCGCCACATTCCAGAGATGCATGCGTCGCGTTTTCGGCGATCTCATCGGCCGACTAGTTGAAGCATACGTTGACGACATCGTGGTGAAATCCAAGCGCATCGGCGACTTAGTCCCGGACCTTGCGGCGGTCTTTGAGAAGCTCAGGCAAAACATGGTAAAGCTCAACCCCGAGAAGTGCGTTTTCGGGGTTCCGAGAGGCATGCTCCTCGGCTTTGTCGTCTCGGAACGCGGCATCGAGGCCAATCCTGAGAAGATCTCCGCCATCACTGACATGGGGCCCATCCAGAACGTGAAGGGGGTCCAGCGTGTCACAGGGTGCTTGGCCGCGCTCAGCCGTTTCATCGCCCGACTCGGTGAGCGGAGCCTGCCCTTATATCGCCTGTTAAAGAAGTCAGACAACTTCACCTGGAACACCGAGGCTCAAGAGGCCCTCGACTCACTCAAGACGTTGTTGAAAAGCCCACCGATCCTGAAAGCCCCGGCTGAGGGAGAATCCATGCAGCTTTACATTGCGGCGACCACCCAGGTGGTAAGCGCCGCCCTCGTCGTCGAGCGAGAAGAACCCGGGAAAGTCCAGAAGGTACAGCGCCCAGTATACTTCATCAGCGAGGTCTTGTCCGACACCAAGGTGCGATACCCCCAGATCCAGAAGCTAGTCTACGCGGTCCTCATCGCCAAACGAAAGCTCAGACACTACTTTGACGCTCATCCTATCACGGTGGTGTCAAAGTACCCGCTCGGCGAGGTGATCCAGAGCCCCGAAGCCGAAGGAAGGATAGCCAAGTGGGCCCTCGAGCTGATGGGGAAGAACATCACCTACGCCCCACGGAGCACCATAAAGTCACAAGCGCTGGCTGACTTCATCGCTGAGTGGACGGAGATCCAAACCCCCCCGGCCTCCATCGAGCACGAGACCTGGGTCATGTACTTCGACGGATCACTCATGAAGGAGGGAGCCGGCGTCGGCCTTGTCTTCGTCTCGCCCCTGGGCGTGCACATGAAGTACATGGTCCGACTACACTTCCCGGCTTCCAACAACGCCGCTGAGTATGAAGCCCTTATCAACGGGCTCCGCATTGCCCTCGAGCTGGGAATACGGCGTCTCGAGGTCCGTGGATATTCAGAGCTAGTCGTCGAACAGGTAATGAAGGAATCAAGCTGCGTCAACCCCAAGATGGCTGCGTACTGCTAGGCGGTTCGCGAACTGGAAGACAAGTTCCATGGCCTCGAGCTCAAGCACATCCTGCGACAATACAACGAGACGGCCGACACCCTTGCAAAGGCGGCCTCCAACCGAAAGCACGTTCCCAATGGCGTCTTTGCCAAGGACCAGTACACCCCATCCATCCGACTCGTGGACGAGCCACCAGAGCTTCTGACACAAGAAGCAACAGAAGTGATGGAAATTGACGGAGTATCAGAGCCCAACCTCGAAGACCCGGACTGGAGATTCCCACTCCTCGAGTGGATCGTGCAAGGCAAGCTTCCTCCCGACAAGACTGAAGCTCGGCGGATCGCACGCTGGGCCAATTCGTTTCTCTCATTGAGGGAGAGCTCTAGAGGCGAGGAGCCTCTGGCATCCTGATGCGCTGTATTCCGTTCGATCAAGGGAAGGAGTTACTAAATGACATCCACGCCGAAGCATGCGGACACCACGCCGCGCCAAGAACTCTCGTCGGCAAAGCTTTCCGACAAGGCTTTTATTGGCCGACCGCCATCGCCAACGCAAAGGACATCGTGCGCAGCTGTGAAGGTTGCCAATTCTATGCACGACAAACTCATCTCCCGGCGCAAGCACTACAGACCATCCCCATCACCTGGCCCTTTGCCGTATGGGGATTGGATCTAGTCGGGCCATTGAAGAAAGCGCCCGGGGGCTTCACGCATCTCCTCGTCGCCATCGACAAATTCACCAAGTGGATCGAGGCAAGGCCTATCAAGAGGGTTCGCTCGGAGGAAGCTGTCCAGTTCATCACTGACATCGTCCACCCCTTTGGAGTCCCAAATGCGATCATCACCGACAACGGCACCCAGTTCACGGGCAAGAAGTTCCTCAACTTCTGCGACGTCTACAACATCCGAGTGGATTGGGCCGCCGTCAGCCATCCTAAAACCAATGGACAGGTGGAAAGAGCGAATGGCATGATCCTACAGGGGCTGAAACTATGAATCTTCAAGCGCCTCAAGAAGTTTCGAGCAAGGTGGGTTGCAGAACTCCCGTCCGTCATCTGGAGCTTGCGGACCACTCCGAGTCGGGCTACCGGCTACACGCCTTTCTTCATGGTTCACGGGTCTGAGGCGGTCCTCCCGACGGACCTCGACTACGGCAGCCCGAGGGTCCGAGCCTATGATGACGAGGGGAACCAGGCCACTCTAGATGACGCTGTCGACCAGCTGGATGAAGCATGCAGCGTCTCCCTACTCCACTCGGCCAAATACCAGCAAGCCTTGCGGTGGTACCATGACCGCAACATCAGAAGCCGGGCGTTCCAAGTCGGCGACCTGGTCCTCCGACGAGTCCAAAGCAACCGCAACCGCCACAAGCTGTCGCCGCCGTGGGAAGGCCCTTACATCGTCGACCAAGTCCTCCGTCCGGGAACTTTCAAGCTCAAGGACGCCGACGGCCGAGTTGTCTCCAATGCTTGGAACATAGAGCAGCTACGTCGCTTTTACCCTTAAAAGTACCTGTACTTTGTCATCCGCTTACAATAATAAATAGTGCTGCTTCGTTCCGAGTACTTTATAAGCCTATGGTCGTTTTCTGAAATGCACCCTTCGAGCTCCCTAAACTAAGCGGCGAGCAACCCCTCCCCACGCAGGGTCGCTCGCCGCTCGGGGGCTCCACCCGGGGCACGGTGCCCCTTCTTTTTTCGCAATTAATGTCCTGACAAACAAACGGTCACCCCCGTATGCGATCAGCGGTATACCTTTGCGTTTAAGGGAAAAAGAAGGACCAGCTTGTGCAGGCTTGTGATTGTGCCCGTCCAAGCTCCAAGTACCTACGCCCCCGTGGCTACGGCGCTAGACTTGCGGACAAGATCCAAGCCCTCAGCCTGATCGCTTTTTCTTCCCAAGAGCAATAAGGAAACCGCTCCGGCTAGTTTTTGCTTTCAGCATTTAAGGCAGCTGCCCGTTATTGTTCGGCCTTCCGGAACTGCTCGGGGGCTGCAAGTCCGAGTAATACCGCTATGCGGCTAGGTCAGGCCAAACTCCCGAGTTCCTACGCCCCGATGGCTACAGAACGGAGCCCGGCTGGCAAAATCCTAAGCCCTACCATCTCGACTTGTGGTCCCAAAGCACTCGAAAGAAAATGAAAATAGTGAGCAACAGATAAAAGCACGAACTACTTAATAAAAGACAAGCCCTTAACAAGGGAATGCCCTCTGTAGGGACTTGAGTTCGTTACATTGCCACATAAAATGTCTAAGTCTCCCTACATTTTGTTGTTCTATTACAGCTCGAGGTCTTTTAGGGTGACGGCGATCATCTCATCAGCGAAGGAGGAGGACTCGGCTTCAATATTGTCGTACTCATGGTCCTCGTAGCCTAGGGCCCATCCACCTCGCAGGCAGTCCCACTCCATGCCCGGGTAATGAGACAAGAACATGGCGACGATTCTTCGCACCACGCTCTGCCTAAGCTCCAAGGCCTACTCCCGAGTCCTTCCCGGGACGAGGGCGACGCGCTCCGCCAGGGACAGGCCGCCACCAATGCTGAGCTCCTCCAGCAAGCGCTCGACGGCTTGAACCAGGGCCTGGTGGACTTCAGCCTTCTCCTCAAAGGCTTTCTGAGTCCGCTCGGCCGTCTCCCTCGACTTTTGGAGATCCTCGACAACCCCTGCAGAAAATTTCTCGGCTGAGTTATCACTAAGGAAAGAAAACAAGAGGAAAGACGAGGGGAAGCACGATGCATACTGGTCATCTCCTCCTTCAGGTCGTGTCCAAGCTGCACCAGCTCCTGGTTCGCGGCAAAGGCCTTGGCGACCTCGCCTTGCTCCGACTTCAGCTTGGCCTCCAGGTCGGCCTTCTGAGCTCGGAGGGCTTAACCAATGAACAAAGTCAAGCAACCAGCAATCACTCGAAAGACGGAGGGAAGAACAATTCGCCAAAGAACACGGAAGGACGACTTACCGATGATCTCCTCCTCCCGCTTCTGAGCCACTTCCCTGAGACGAGCCCCCTCGTCACCGGCGGCCTTAAGCTTATCGGCTAGGTCGACCGCCTCATCGTGGGCCTTCTTGAGGTCGATGGCAGCGACCTGAACATCTTTTTGGAGGTCCGCCACCTTCACCTTCAGGCCCTCGTTCTCCCGAACGGCAGCCTCCCTCTCTCGGCCCGCGGCCTCGGCTGCCGTCTGCGCCTCGACCGCCCTCTTCTCGGCCTCGGCCACCCTCGCCTCGAGGGCGACCTTCTCCCCCTCGGCGCGGGTGAGCGCCTTTGCCCCAGCCAGCCGAGCCACGGCCAGCTGAGCCTCAAGCTCCGCCTTCTCCGCCTTCATTTTATCGACGGCATGCCACAGCCCGGCTTCTCAATGAAGGAACAGAGACTTGTACGAGCTGCGCTTCATGATTTCCTGCACTCGGAGATAAAAAGGCAGGGGGAAGTGGTGAGACACTGCCAAAGCGGCGCCACCTCAAAACCCAAAGAAGAATGAGGAAACCCGAAACTTACCCGGGCATGCTTGATGATCATCTTCTCGAAGGTCTCCTTCATGTTACGAAGGCCTTCCGCAAGAGTCTCGCACTGCCCCATCTCTGATCCGTCGTCAAGATCGAAGAGGATACGCCCCGGGTCTTGACGGTCGACCCACCTCAGCCGGCCCTCACATGGTTGGTTCGGGTCATCCTCAATGGATACGAGAGCCCTGAAGTTGCGGTCCATCATCATCATTTCTGGGGTGTCGGAGAAGGAGTCCGGGATCCCCCTCAAGGGACTCAGCGGCCTCGCGGGCTCTGAGCTCGGCTCCCCGGTGGAGCGATCATCGACTCCCTGAGGGCGATCCTCCGGCGAGTCCTCGAGCGTGATCACCGCCGATGGAACCCCCCCGGAAGTGGTCTCGGGGGCTCCAGCAGCCGCCGCTAGCGGGGTGCCGGCAATCACGAGGACCCCGGACGCCTCCGCCTCCGTCCTCTCAGGACCGGCCGAGGTCTTCGAAGGGGAAGCGGCCCCGCGACCGTCTGACCCGGCGGCAACCTCCCCGGCGCCGGCTAAGGCAGCGTCGCAAAGCAGAGGGACCTCTCCTGCCCCAGGACGGCTCACCACCTCTTGAGGGGCAAGGAGAATCGGCCCCGCCAGCTGCTGCTCTAGCTCCGCCTGGTACGCCGCGAGGTCCTCCTGCGTGGGGACAGTCTGCGCGACGCCCAGGCCCGCCGAGAGCGCCCCTCCCAGGCTGTCACCACTGCCTTGCGGGGTCTCCTCCTCTAGGGAAGGCGTCTCCCTCCGAGTGGTCTCCTCGGCCCGCTCGACCAAGGGCCTTGACGGCTGTATTGGCGCGGTGGACGGGGCATCAACATCCGGTGCCGCCCGGCGCAGCTTCTTCTGGGCGCCACCTCGAGCGGTTTGTTGGCTCGACTGGAACAGCAAATATCGGGAAACCCGACTAAGGAAGAAGTCGAACACAAAAACAAGAACTACTCGGGAAGAGTAGAACACGATTTACCTCACCGACACGGCTTGGGACCGCTTGGTGCCCGTCGGCGTCAGGTTCGATGAGGACGACGGCCTCTTGGTCCCCGACAGCGTCGTCGGGATGGGGACCGCCCGCAGGGTGTTGGCACGCCCACCCGAGTGGGGCGCCGCCTGACTGGTCGGGCCTCCTCCCTCAACCTGGGAAGGGCCTGATCCCCCACCGCGGCCTTCGCTGGGACAGAGGGAGTCTGCCTCTCCCCGACAGGAGGTGCCGACGAGTGGCCGCCCCCAACGGGGCTCACCTGCCCGGCCGGAGGTGGCATCGAAGGGGCGTCTTGCTTGCCACCCGGCGCCCTCGCCGTTGAAGGGGCCGGCGGCGGGCGCCTGTCCTCCCGTGGGGAGGGCCTCCTAGGAGAGCGTGACCCCCTGGGTGGCAAACCGCCCGAGGTGACACGCTCTGACGGGTCGCGGCTCTTGTCCTGACGGGAGGGGGCCGCGCTCCGATGGGAGTCCTTCGGCTCCTCGGACACACGACGGACGGGCGGGGGCGTGCGGTCACGCTGCTCGCGTTGGCTGTGCCCGGCGAACCGGTGAGGTCGGCCCGACTGGGAACCCCTGCTCCTCTCCATGCCCGGCTGCGACGACCTTTCGCTCCTGCCGGACCTCGGCGCCCGTGCCGGAGGCGGGGACGACGCCGCAACGACTGCCCCAGGCTCCGCAGAGGGCACACTCCCGTCCCTCTCGCCTTCGTCATCCTCCTCCTCCGAGTCCCCCTCCGTGGGCTCTGACTTGGGGTCTTTATCCTCGGAGACATCGTCGCCTAGTCTCCTCCTCTTGGCCCGGTCAGCGTTCCTTGACCTCTTGGCAATCTCGCCCTGCTTCCACCGCTCCCGGTGCTCCTTTCTCTTCTTGTTCTTCTTGGCGACAGCACGGTTCACCGCCCTGTCTTCGGGAAGTGGCGCCCGGGAGAAGGTGACGTCGTGGCTCTTCACCTAAAGAACTCGGGGTTAGAAGGCAAGAAAAGAACTCAAAATCAAATTTGAGATGGGCGACAGAATTCTCACAACGGCCAGAGTGCCGGCGTTCGGAAGCATCGAAAGAAGACGAGACGGCGGGTACTCGAGGTGAGCCTTCCCTACCGCCGCCGCCACCCGGCGCCGCACCACGGCAGCCGAGGGAAGGGGCTCTGCTGTCACCGTCCCCACAAAGGGGGGCCTTGTCGGGGGTCATCTCCCACATATGGAGGGCGCGCCGCCTCAGCGGCACAATACCTCTCGAGAGGTACCCACCAATGACCTCTGCGGTGGATACATCCTGGCCCCGGAGCCGGCTGAGAGCCTTCCATGCGTTACTGAGGACCCTCTCCCAGTCCTTCTTCTCGGGCCCGTACAACCACTTCTCGGGCGCCTTCTGGAACCACGTCCCAATGTACTCGGGAAGGGGGTTCTTGGGGTCGTTCTTGAGGTAGAACCACCCGGGGTGCCATCCCTTGTTCGAGCTCACAAGGGAGCCCCGGACGTAGCCGTCTGACCTCCCCTGCTTCATCCTCATCGAGGCGCACCCGATCGTCGCAGGGGTGCTGTCGCCGTCAGTCTGCAACACAAACTTGAAGAAATACCTGAAGAGGTCCCAATGGGCCTCCATCTCCAGGTAGCCCTCGCATAGCGCCACGAATGTCGCCATCTGCTGGATCCCGTTTGGGTTGAGGTGATGGAGCTCCAGCTCATACTCGTCCAGCACCGTCCGAATGAACCTCCCCGCGGGAACGGAGAACCTGCGCTCATGGAAGGCGACGAAGGAAACGATGTACCTGGGTGGCGGCAGGGGAAAGTCCTCCAACCCTGGCTTAATCCACTCCTTGGCCTCCGTCAATGGCGGGAGCATTCCTCCCTTCACAAGCCCCTCCAACTGTGTCACGGACACGGAAGAGCGCACCCAGTTCGACATGACGGATCCGCTGGAGGAGGAAAGTGCTGGCTCGGGAAAGGGTTCGAGCGCGGCGGCGGCAGGATGCAAGTGCGGCGACGGAAGGTGCGGGAGAGGCGCGAGCGCGGCGGCGGGACGCGAGCACGGCAGTGGCAGAAAACACGAGAGGACGAGCGCGGCGACGGCAAGGAGGACGAAAGCGCAGCGGGAGGCGAAAGGGCTGGGGGCGCGATAAACCCTAGGCAGCCGCGGCACAAGGCAATAAAAGGGGAGGAGGCGCGGAGCGGGGCGGCGGCATTAAATGCGTGGGCCCACCATCGGCGCAGCGGCGACGTGCACCCGTCGCTTCAGTTGACGGCCTCAAAAGGCACGCCCCTCCTCCACGCGACGTGAAGCGGGCCGAGGCCTCCGCTCCCGGCCCATCAACGGTCAAGTAGGGCTCCGGCCCAACAAGTCACCTTCCCGACTAATGCCCGAAACCGTCATGGCCCCAACAACCTCCGGGACAAACTACTCGGCTCCATTAAGCTTCAAAGCCTTAACAAGAGTATCCCCTCTTCCCAAGGCTCGGGGGCCACACCCAGTGGGTACGCTCGTGCGCAACCCACCAGAAGAACCGCGGCTCAACACTCCCTCACAGCGACTGAACCTGGGCTCGAGTCCCTGACTTCCACCCAAGCTCGGGGGCTACTGACGAGGGTCTAGACCAGGGTTGACCAACCCTCCCCCAAATCAACGACATGGCATCAAACGACCCTTCAAAAACAAGAGCTAATACCCCAAATCAAATGGACCCGCCTCGTCTGGACGGCTCTGGGCCTGCCCTGAGAAGACCCGCTCGCCCGACCAGCCTCCGCCTCGCCCGACTGGTTCACTCCATCACGGCTAAGCAACCTCCGAGAGGACTCGCTCGCCCGACGAGTTTCCGTCTCGCCCGACGAGTCTTCACCTCACCCGACGAGTCTTCGCCTCGCCCGACCAGTCTCCACCTCGCCCGACTGGTTCGCTCGGCGCCGCCCCCCGCTTTTGCCCACATTGGGCCGTACCCACCTGATGCCTGCCATGTCAGAATAGGATGGGCGCCTGTCTATCACCACTGCAGCCACAGGGACGCCCGTCTCCTCCGAACAGGGACGCTACAGTCCCGGGGGAAGGACACTCGCCTGCCCAAGCAATGACACCTGGAGTCCGAGGAGGCACAGTGCGAGTCAACCACGACCCGAGAACCACTCGGGGACACACCCGGGAGGCCGCTACACCAACCACTCGGACGTCGCCGGCTCCGGGTCAAATGGGACGCCCATTCCGTCAACACCAACTACAACAGTGAACAACTATTCACTGTGTACGGCCCGGGACGCAGGACGACGGCCACAAACCCCGGCGCTATAACTCACTTTGTAATTCCTTCTTTTTTACCCCTCCCTTTCCTTATTCCCCTTGCGGCTATAAAAGGGGACCAAGGGAAGATCGATGGGGACATGGAGAACACTCGTGCACGCACACTCACGTAACACATTCCCACGCATAACACAGGGACTTGGGACCGTTCTCCCTCTCCCGACTAGTTTGTAACCCCTACTACAGACTTGGGCTCGAGAACGCCGGTTCACACTGGATGTAGGGTATTACTCCCCAGAGGCTCGAACCAGTATAATTTCCTGTGTCTCTTGAGCCACCATCCGGTGCCCTGACACGCGATCATAGAAATATTACTTGCCGGCGGTAGAGAACCCCGACAAACAGACTATCCCTTTGTGTTTTGCAACAAAACTTTTCAGTATGGACTCGTTTTTATGATCATGGACTCCATGTACAACATGTAAAAAGCTCTACTTGATTGTAGAGGTGGCTTCTCTAGCTCTTGAAGCATCTATGAGATCTAACTTGGACATTCATAACAAACATGTTAGCACTACTACAATGTCATTAATTACCAAAATCATATATATGCGCATAAATGAGTGCATTTTTGTTACAATCTCTACATAGCATCTCTACATAGCATGGTAATTAAGCCAAAAGGCCAACATAAATCCCCATCCCAACGTGTGCCGATTCCAGAAGAAGAGTACATGTACAACTACATTTTGAGCACAATATGCAACCCCTGAATAAATCACAACAACCTGCACCATGAAAGCTGACTATTTTAGCTATGACTGCAGCCGTCACCAGCTTTAAGTCATTACCTTGGTAGTAAGAACAATCAAGAGTAAACACAATACAGATGAAGAGATGAACACAACAAACACAAACATCTAGAAAATGTCGTCTTTGTTTTGGTGTTGTGTACAAAATGTTCTCCCTCTTTTCATCATGGCATGTTGTCAAACTGGTTCCTCATGGGCTGGGGCTAGGATTTCCATGAGTGTAGTCCTCCACCACATAGCCTGCCTCCGTCAAATTAAAATAATTGAACATGAGCTCAAACCAAACAACATAGAAATAGAACAAAATACATTTAAAATCATTTTCAAAGGTTTCCTTATACTTTCAAAATATAAGGTGTGGTTTGAATTATTGCTAGTGTCCAAATGACTCTATCCGATGTTTTTCTTAAAAAATATTTTTTGCAGTAGCGTATCACAGTTAGAAAATAGTACTTTCAAATACAATCCAATTATACCAGTTTTGAATATAAATTTACATACTGTGAGACAAATTTGTTAACTAAATATTATTGGGGTTTTAATCTTAAAATCTGTGCATGCTTTGTGTAATAAAAGAAATGAACAATATAATTTGACTTTACATCTAAAAGTTGATGAACCCTTTGGCTTTACATTAATAAGTAGGTTACCCCTGTACTTTTTGAAAAAGGGACAATTTGACATGTGGTGCATCATTATTTTGTGCTTTTCATATCATCTTGGTTGTTCACATAATGTCTACTTCATTCAACTTATTTGGTGCTTTTAGATTATTTCAGAGTATTTAACAAACTTCTTAATCATTGGGAAGCACTCTTTTGATTTAGTAGTATTTTATTGTATATTTACTTTTACTTCCATCTTTCTTTTATTTTCATGTTCTTTTCTCACTTTTCTAGTTTACCACTTTCTCCAATTCATAAAGAAATTTATTCAAAATATAATTATTTCAAGTTACTTTTCAAGAAAGTCATACTAAACCATTTTTACATGAGAAAAATATTGTTTTGTTTTTGGGTTTGGTTATTGCTAAAGTTTATGAAGTTCAACTGCATGCTTTACTAAACGATAAGAACTAGAATGAGTGATTTTTTGCAGATGGTGGTAATGATAGTTTTGAACTCTGATTGGTTTAGTGTGGACAGGGATATCCTGTTATGGATGGGTTACTTATTGTGATTTAGTGTGCACGTGTGAACCATGAGAGGGGTTGTAAAACGAGAGGGGTGTCCCTTTTTCTCCGGCAATGTCATCAACTTTGAGTCATCACCTTGCTAAGGACAACAAAGAGTACACAAATATACTCCATCCGTTCTTAAATATATGACACCATTGACTTTTTTCCTTCGTTTGACTATTTGTCTTTTCTACAAATATTTATGCAAAAGCATAGGTCTATGAGTTAAATGCAAAGAATTATTGATATTAGATGTATTGATACCCATTTTATTTTATTTAAGAACCTAACTAATGAAATATTATTGGTCAAATTTGAGATAAAAAGTCAACAGTGTCATATATTTAAGAACGAAGGGAGTAGGTCACAATCAACACAGTAATACCAAAAAAATACTAGTTTGTTGGAAATCACTCCCTCACTTCCTAGCTGTTTATCACAAACATACTGGTATTTCTTCTCTGTAGCACACCCATAAGAACAAAACAACACAAAAGTATGTTGTTGATTCTGGCCACTCTATCCTCATCATTTTCTCACATGTATATAGTTGGTACAAAAATATAAGACATTCTAAGTTTGTCCTAAGTCATACTAGATAAACTTTGACTACATCTTTGGAAAAAAAATATTTATGACATTCAAATGAGCACCAAGTGCTCATTATGAAATACATTTTGATGTTTTACTTGTTTGATTTGGTAAATATTAATATATTTCTCTATAAACTTGGTCAAACTTTGAAAAGTTTGAGTTAAGACAAACTCAGAATGCCCTTTATTCTAGGACTAAGGGAGTAGATGGTACAGGGCTGCACACCTAACCACGATATTCTTTTAACTAATGCAGTCAATGCCCACATGATCTGCATATTATTCTCTTTTAACTTAAAGGCAAAATCAATCTAGTACTAAAAGCAA